>FR990102.1:19357500-20604957 GCA_905404275.2 Hedya salicella | reverse complement strand
ACACTTATTTTTAAAATGTATTGACCTAATTAATTTCAAATTAAATATAACCCTCTAAATTATGTGACTTGTAGTACGTAAACAGGCTGTAATTTTACACCCTTCCGCAATTAAGGCAATCGCGCAGAAATTGGAGCTCATTAACTTAGGCAAAGTCTTAATTGTTTCTCCTAATTTGAACAATTTATTTCAATCAATTATTTTGCTGAGTAACCAAAAAAAAAATGTTGGTCACTACTTTGGAAAATGCTTATATCTCAAAATACCTTCAGGAAAAACGACGTAACTGCTTAATAGGTCCATATAAACTTACGGCGTTTTTTATTTGAAGCAAAATGAGATACGCTTTTTTCAAAGTGACGAGTTAAAAACTTACAACTCCCTCTCCTGTTGACACCAGCACATCCATGGCGTACACCTCATATGTCTCAAACGTGGCCTTCTCATGTTCTTTGCGCTGTGCTTCTGAAGGGTTCTGAATGATGCTCTTTTCTCCATCAATCCTGAACTGTTTCAATTGATGCGACAGCATGCCTTCAACAGGCTTGCATCCAAACTCTGCAGTGATCTTCTGAACAGCATCGGTTACTGCATAATTCTAGAAAGAAAAGAGAATTTGAAGTATTCATATGGTGCAGAGGCATGTATTTTGACAGTGGGAGTGGTTCACAATTTACTGGTTATGGTTAGACGTGAAAAGTATAAGATCAAGACAGTTAGCATGATATATTACAGGCCTATATCCAGCAATGGACTGCTATAGGCTGTCTAAATGTCATCAACTCATCGCTATCTAGAGAAAAATTACCCCTTTTCTTGAGAGATTCCATGAGATCACGGACAAGGCGATTCCTCATAAGTAGAGGAGATAAGAAGATGGTAAGTACAAACCCATAACATTGGTTCAAAATATTAAAATAAAAGAAATGGGTTAAATGGATATTATAACATTAGCACAGATATACAATTCATTTAAATAAAGTTATAGTACCTAGTTCATTGCAGATGCATTAACAACAACAATGATGTCGCAAGGAATACATTGCAATTTCATGAAGTGCTTAAATACTACATGATTGATATTTCTACATATATTCAATCTAAAAGTAAATACCTACATTTAAATTTAAATATCGACGGCAAAAAGCGGAAACGTAGTAGCCGCCAATGGATTCAGTTGGCGGTTACTACGTTTTCGCTTGTTGCTGTCGAATCCTCTTGTAACTTTAAGTATTCATTTGAAAAGAAATACTAGGAATACAATTAATATAGTTTCTGCATGTTAATGGAGCAACAGCAGTTTGATAAACAATCAAATGCTATCACAGACTTTTATATCCTTAATGGAAAAATATCAGAGACAATCTAACACAGATCAACCTAGTCTCAAACTAAGCAAAGCTCGTACAATGGATAGCAGGAAACAATATAAATACTTAAAAAGATGAATATAACACTTCAATAGAAAACATCCAAGACCTTGGAACAAACAGTTGTCACACAAACACTTGCCCTGACCGGGATTTGAACCTGAGACTCCCAGCTTCATAAGCTGTTGTGCAACCCACTTAGCCAAACAAATATTAATGTTGTTACATTGCCACCAATACTTTTGTAAATAATATTAAAATTATTCAAACCTATTCCAGATGTGGCTTACAATACAACATCTATTAATATGCAGTTCACTCACCTCTCAAAGTGAATTGAACAATGGCATATTGTTAAAGTGGCGCCACTTCTTACAAGGAACCATACCTATCTTGTCACCTGTAGCATGGTTTTTTTTAATATTTTCTTCTGTTTCCGCGATTATTACTCATTGAAATAAAACAATTTAACGGATTATATCGCGTATATTATCTCATTTTAGTTCCTGACGTTTCGGAAGCTTTCCAGCTTTCCATGGTCACGGGAGGACCATGGTCATGGTCATGAGTCCTCCCGTGACCATGGAAAGCTGGAAAGCTTCCGAAACGTCGGGAACTAAAATGAGATAATATACGCGATATAATCCGTTAAATTGTTTTATTTCAATGGTTTTTTTTGTTAAACATTGAACGTTTCAATATTTTTTGGCTATAAGATTGAAAAGTCAAATTTAATTCCTGTCAGTCACCTTTAAATTGATCTTATATTATATTACAGGTCAAATCATCAAAAACTGCACTGGGCAGCCAGGAATATAAGTAGGCTGTTACCAGGACTATGCAAGGTGTTGGCAAAGGAGAGGTAGAATATTACTTAGGGTAAAACTGATGATTGTTAAAAATGATGAAAGTACTTGACACTATTACGAAAAAAAAGTTAATTTCTGGCTTACCCTAAGTTGAGTTGACCTTAAATAGAAAGAGTTTTACCTCATTGTCTGGTCTGAGCAATCTCAAAGCAGCTTCACTAGCATAATGGGCTGCCAGAAGCACATCTGCAGCACGGCCTGTCACCTCAGCACGTCCCACACAAACGGTGTGTGTCACCACTGCGATGAAGCCATCTATATGTGCACCCAGATCTCTAAAAACAAATATTTTCTTCTGTTTCCGCGATTATTACTCATTGAAATAAAACAATTTAACGGATTATATCGCGTATATTATCTCATTTAAGTTCCCGACGTTTCGGAAGCTTTCCAGCTTTCCATGGTCACGGGAGGACACGTCGGGAACTAAAATGAGATAATATACGCGATATAATCCGTTTAATTGTTTTATTTCTAAAAACAAATGTTAAATAACCATCATAAAATTGCAACAATGTTTCATGGTTGTCATTCTATTTAATTTTTCATGTAAATGATTCTCATGGTGCATTCCATCAGAACCGTTCTGGCAGAACGTCTACTTTGTTGGGTATGTGACAGCTATGACAGCTACCTTAAAAACATTGAAAAAGTCCAAGAATTCACTACCACATAAAATATTGAGATACCAAAAATTTACTTCCTAACTTTCTTGGAAGTATGAAAAGAATGGTGTCACATACCCAAAATTCTGGTGGAATGCACCTCATGTATTGGTTCTTAAATGTTAATAATGCATGAAAATTAACACTACACCAAAGGGACTGGACATGTCCTAACCACTGGCCTTACCAACAATTTAGACATTGAAAGGGAACGCAGAGCCTTGGCGGTGCGGAGTAATATGCTTGCCCGTAGGTTTGCTCGATGTACATATGAAGGTAAGATAACGCTTTTTAAAGCTTATAGCCAATCTTTTTACACAAGCGGCCTATGGGCTAGGTATACAAAACGCACCTACAATGCTCTGCGTATTCAGTACAATAATGGTTTTAGAATGCTGATGGGACTGCTTAAGTGGTGTAGTGCGTCAGGCATGTTTGCGGAAGCTCGCACGGACGGTTTCCATGCCATCATGAGAAAGCATATCGTCTTGATCTGGAATCATATAAGACATAGTCCCAACAGCATTCTAAAAGCGGTCTCTGGGCAATCATATCTATGATTGCCCTATACAGAGGTTCTGGACAGAGAAGGTTAAAGGCGCGGCCCAATATGTAATATAATATGTAATATGATAATAATAAATATGTAATACTAACCCTAAATATAAGAACATTTACTAATACGCTATGGATTGTATTTTATCCGAAATAAAATTTTATTCATTCCTTCATTCAAAGGACATCCCAGATTGCATTGATTTGAATCACAAAAGAAATCTTGACTATAAAATGTGATTGCTGCATAAAATTATAAGATATACAAACAGTTGTTTTCTGGGCCAATTAAAGTCATGATTGAGGCGATATAATATTCAAGATTTATTGAAATTGTCATTCATGATAAAGGTGCAGCTTTCACCAATGTTTAAATTATTGAGAGATTGTTCTAGAGCATACCAAAGAAAACAGTTGAGAATAATTTTCAACCTTCCAATTACTACTTCAATAAATTGCATACAAACATAAACTTAAACTTATGTTTTACACACATATAGAATACAGCAGGGGCCAAAGAAATGTCAATAAAAAAGGTCATACTGATATTCATCAATGCTATGCAGATAGACGTCATAGATTTATCAGCAACAAGTAACTAACCCTTTAGATATTTTAAAGTAATAATTGTTTGTTATCTGTTAGTGTAGGGATATTTCACAATCATATTCTGACTGAAATTGTGTAATATGAAACAGTGAAATCCTTATCATGCTTATTAATATGTATAGGTTATGAAATAAAGAGGCAAACTTACACTTTCACCAAATCTCCCTCTTTCAGGATGTAATCAGTTTCGCTAGGTATGGGTGAGAAGTGACATATACAGTTGTTCGCCGACACGCATGTTGGGAATGCAATGCCTTTTTTGGAGTCTTTCTCTTTCTTGAACACCTTTGAGGTTTCATCCAGGACAGACTTATCTCCAAACTCGCAAATCTCTCGCGCAGACGCGTCCGGCACGCATTTTGCAAGCAATTGCTCTAGAACACCTGTAAGAGATAAAATGGACGTAGTAATAGGGTGAGATTAAGTCAGGAATGTGCCAAGAACCTTTAGAATCTCGTAAGACTCGGCACATTGCCCGCATGGCGATGACATGACACGCGTCGGTTTCAACCACTCGAGCACCCACATCACAACCGAGGGAACCAATACGAATTCACATAAAACTGCACTGCCCAAACAACTTACGGTTCACAATTTGTCCAGCTAGCTTGTACTTGGTCACAACCAAGTCCTCTGCGATCGTTTTTTCCACTTCTTTATCGTCAGCCATTTCTCAACAAAACTGTGGTTAGGTTTGTGGTGGATGTCAGTCACGTGACTCGGATATGAAATCACAATGGCGGGTAAAATCCGGAACGTAATAACCAAATACTTAATAAATTTATCTATAAGTCCACATGTGTGAACTATTACATATATTGTAAGTGAATTTAAATATCACAGTTAAATAGTAAAAAAAGTTTATAAATGCCTGATAATATAAAAAGTTTTTAAATAAAATAAATTTTGATGTTTCAAGTCAAATGGCAGTTCCAATACCATCTGTAGATTGATATTTGTTCCAATCGGTTTACTTACATAAATTGTGAAAATAATAAATATCAAAACTACCTTTATGTAAATTTATTTTAAATATTACAAATATCATTTAAAATTGTATGTTCAATGTCAAACATATTTCATAATTTGGTTTAGGATTTCGGTTATGGAATATTTGATTTCAGAACGACGACTATTTGTATCATTGCCATGAGAAAAATATGTCTAAATTGTGGTGCCAATAAAATAGTAAATATAAGTTTAGTATTTTTATTAATTTCACTTTACAAAAATAATCATTTGAGCTAGCTAGGTGATAATCCAAAAGTAATAATAAAAAAATCAACACTATCCACTTTCAGTATGGAATAAGGGAAATAAAATCCATACAGTGGTAACATTTTAGTTTTCTCCCAAAATATGTGAAGGAATACGGGCGATTGATTTTTCGCATATTTTGATCTTCAATATCGAAATAATATATCAATTACTTGTGTTATTACTGCTTAAACAGATAAAGTTACTACCGTAACCCAATTTTTACATTTTGGAAAGATAACCAGTTTTAGAAATAGTTTATCTCACTTGTTTGATTCCCGTTATTACTTTTGGTGCCACGTTCTTGTGGCGTTTTATTTAATAAAATTATTTAAAATGCAGCGCATCGTCTAATCTACGTATTACATTTAAGGTAAGGAACATACTCTTTGATTCTACAAGGCTTGCAATGAATCACTGGAGGCCCAATAAGATATGCGGATGAGTGGTGACATCAGAGGTGCTGCTGTCAATCGTATTGATATTTTGTGAATTTCGCTCCTCCAAATAATACTAGTTTGAATATTAGTTTAAGTTAACTCTGGACGACCCATTGCATAGTCAAATTGTCTTCATTAATAAAACTTTATTTCTCTTTAGTTGGCCTAACTACAGAATTTTAGAGAAAATAGAGAAATTCTTCATAGATTTCTCTTAAAATCTTTTTCTTCTTAAAATATAAATACACTTAATTGTAGGAAACATTTGAAGTATAGCAGGCTGCTTTAGAATGGGTAGGTACCAAATTCATCCATGCTGTAGCATAATTTGTATTACTCTTACACTGTATGTCAAATTTTGGTTAAAAGATATATAGTCGTTAGGATATTGTTAAGTGCTCAAGAAAGGGGCAGTGTTGTAGATAGCTTGTGTCTATTGTCTATGGTGCTTATACTTTGCATGATGTTCGATTTGGTATGACTTTTAAATTATTATGATTTTTATTTGTCACTTGAAATATAATCTTCTATGAAGCAAATTAATGTATTGTGAATATGATACAATTTAGTGGTTTATTACATCTAAATGAAATCAGTTTTGACTGAACTTTCTGTCTTTCTGCACAACACCCTATCTATCCTATCTATATTATAAATGTGAAAGTATGTATGTACATACCACTTAATCTCAAAAACTACTGGACGAATTTTTATGAAACTTTCCAGTTATGTACCTTATATATCAGAACAGGACATAGGCTGTATGTCAAATTTCATCCCTTTTAGGGACGATAAAAAAATATATGGACAGTAAATATTTTTTTACGCTAGAAACTTGAAATCTTGGTTATATGCTGCACATTTAAATTAGTAAAATATCGAGTTTTGGGGAAAGACATAACACATAAGCTACTTTTTATCCCGGAAAAATAGCTTTTATCCGCAATAATGATAAACACATCTAAGGCGGATGAAGTTGCGGGCGGCCGCTACTGTTTCATATGTCTTAAATTTGAATATCAAGTTGCAACAACACGATTGACCTTCAAAATTCTAGTACCTAAATTAAATGGTGATGGTTAAAAGGGATTTTTTCTTGATTTGTGTTTCCATAGTTATTTGGATATTTAGTATACAAATGAACATGCCAGCCATTCACCGCACTGCGGCTCGTTGTAAATTTTTGCAAACGTTTTGTGAACTATGGAGTTGAATAGTGAGTGAACTGGCTGGGACAGGGTAGAAACTGTCAAATATGAAGAAAAAAATTTGTATACTTTAGGTTATGATGATGAATCATTATGTGGGTTATAGACCACTTGAAATAAAATCGTGTGGTAAGAATTCACAGTGCGGGTAACCTTAACTTGTTGTGTGCATATAAAATTTTTTGTTGCGTTTTCCTGCAACTATGCTTTTCAACTTTCAAAGAGTCCTTAGTGCACCTTTGTGTTTAAAAGAATATGTTTTACGAATTTCATGTTCTTAGACACAAGCGTATAAATATTCCTAAAATATATTTGAAGTAAGAAAAAGAAAATACATTTATTCAAGGGCATATTTATACAGCAATACAAAAATAAATTACTAAACTAAGTATGCGCTAAGCTAAAGCCAGCGCTGATCATCCGGTGAAGAGACTTATTGTTGATTTTGTAGTGTTAAATTTGTTTTCAGAGCAAAAAATAACACTAATTTCAAACTACCGCTTTCATATACCACAAAATCTTACAGAAGCAGCCATGTCGAGCATGTCAGACCGCAAGGCGGAGCTGGAGCGAAAGAAGGCGAAGCTACAGGCACTTCGCGAGGAGAAGGACCGCCGGCGCCGCGAAAAGGAACAGAAGGATGCAGAGGAAGCACTGGTAAGCAGTACTTAATAGTAATGACGATGTGTCGATAATAGGGGGCGCTCACGGATACTACTAAATAGCTGGTGTTTATCAAGTTCTATCTAAATTGGTACTTTTTTGTGTTCATATTATAAAAATGAAAATCAGCACCTTTAGCATCCACACATTTGTGTATTAAATGGGTAAATACCTAGCCGGTGAACTGGGTTAGGGGTATTCATCCAGGTCAAACAACAGCCTCCTTAACACTACCACAAGGTTTTGATCGATATAGATAAAGGGTGTAGCAGGATAGCCTTTGAAAAATGGCCCCCAATGTCTGGAGTTTGAAGCTTTAGCCAAACAATGCCTTTTCAACAAACAATATTTGATAGGTCTTAGTTTGGCAAAAAAAAACCATTAAATTGCCCCTCTTAGAATGTAAAAGTTAAGAACAAAAGAATAGTTAAATGTAGTATATGCGTAGATTCGTATCTACCAAATTTTGGTAAATTAATTATATTACGTGAATGGCTAACTCCAACAGCAAAGAGCCTCGACCACGTCGAGCCTGGACAGCCGGCGGGACTTAGACGAGATGCTATCGTCGCTCGGCGTGGCGCCCGTGAAGGATGTTCTGTCTTCCCTGTCTTCCATGCAGTCCCTCACGCCTCCACAGACGGCATCGCCAGACGCCAGCTTGCCGCACACGGCCAGCTTACCTGTGCAAGGGTTAGTACTCCACAAAACTCCACTAAACAGGAGCATTCCACCAGTACCCAGGTAAGACAGGTTCCTTATGAAAATATATAAAACCCTAGAAAACAGCCATCACATTATCATACCAAAAATCGTCTCCCTAGCATTGCTAGAAGTATCAAAAGAATGGTGTCACATAACCAACATTCTGGTGAAACACCCAACTTGGACAACTTCTAGCCTTTGTGCAAAGTCTGTAAGAATCTTTATGTTAAACAAATGTTTGTGAATTTTGCAGGGGTCCGAAGAAAGCGGCACAGTTGCAGATCATATCTGTTCAGTCCACGGACATCCCGCCCAAAGAGAACGTCACCTACGCCAAGCAGACCCAAACCACTACCTCCGGCATCACCGAGATCAGAGATGGTAAGTTTCCCGAACCTTCCATACATCCAGACTTGGTGTGGGAATATGGATATGCATAGACATGTCAAGTACAAATGAAGACAGTTAAGTGTCTATTTGTAAACCTCTGCTAAATATGACACACAAATTTCGAGTTTCTGTGTTTTTAATGTAGGAAAATTAACACTACATTATTATCTATTGTGAAATAGATATGAAGATCACAGCGCAAAGAAAAACACGATTGCCTTCGCACGTGTTCACACCAGTAATCGAACCTGGTACCTTTGGATTTCGCGTCCAACGTGTCAACCTCTCCACCAGCGAGCTCTGTGCTGTGAGCCTCGAATTTATTCATCCCCTTTGATCCCCGTACCTACGTGTACGTGTCACAATCTCAATGTTATTAATTTCTCGCCCATTGACGGATATGTCTGTACCGTAGCTCCGACGCTAACGAAGGGCTAATCTATCATAGACATCATAGTGCAGAGATATTGGCCTACATGCACCCGCCAACTCCCGTTATGACATTACGATAACATGTGTCAACTTTTGTGTTACAAATGGCCACTTAAATGTTTTTCTGCCAGTTCAGTCATCTCCAGTAATATCTAACAAGACAAAGCACTCTTAAGTATCTCTAAACGGCCCTTCAAATAGAGTTGTCTGATATCTTTGAGCGTTCTTCCTATTTGATATAATTGGAGAAGGCATGTCATGGTCACTATTGATACCTGTCTGTTTTAAAAGAATGTTACTCTACACCTATCAATTCTGTGTATGTATGTATTGAAAATTGTAGATTTGATAAAAAAAAAAAAAGTACAATTAAGGCGTTCAACCATTTCATTGAACTTCTGAACCATTTATTATTTAAATACTAAATTACCATGTGTCAGGGGTTTTTTGAAATTACAGATTTTTCAGTGCCTTTTGATTTCTATTAACTGTAGAAAAAACATGAAACTTATATTATTCCCCATTGTGAATTTGTTTACTTAAATTGCGTTTGTTTTTGATGATTTATTTTTGTTTGCTCTTTTTTTAAGAACTGCATTACCACTGAAGTTTTATTAACCGTGATGTCGGGTGCTGGTATTAACTAGGCCATTTGCAAATATTTTAACTTTAATTTTTAACCACTCCTTTCGTTTTCTTTTGTGATCTAATTCTAACCCATCTGAAGACATTTGCATGCTTGACCATGATTTTTAAATGTAATTTGTTTATAGTTAGTTAACCACAAATTTTATTTGTTTATAGTAACACTGTCTATCTGGAATCGTAAAACCTTGGTGTGTTATGAGTTGACATGTATCTTATATTAAAATGTGATATAGTGTACATACACTATTGTAGTATAGAACAACTATACTACCTTGAGAGATCTACCATCTTTCTTTTGACACATGACTAGGGATTGCAATCCGGTCCGATTCTCAATCCGGCCGGATCCGGCCGGATTGAATTTTTGCTATTGCGTCATGCCAATATTAAGCTTTTTGTCCAGTTTGTCGACCGTAAAGTAGACACGCAGAGCTGTTTTTGCAAATTAACGAATGAAATAATGGCTTTGACTGCGCCGAGCACAAAACTATTCTCAGTCATTTCAGTGGGAGTAACGTTGCCTGCGAAGCTGAGGTCCTGGGTTCAAATCCCGGTAAGGGCAAATATTTGTGTGATGAGCATAAATATTTGTTCCTGAGTCTTGGATGTTTTCTATGTATATAAGTAATATATCTATTAAATATATCGTCGTCTAGTACCCATAACACAAGCCTTATTGAGCTTACCATGGGGCTAGTTCGATTTGTGTAAAATTGTCCCGTAATATTTATTTATTTATTTATTTATTATTTATTTCATTGCTCTGACTGTCCGATTTACAATTATGAATTAGTGCAAATTTAAAAAGAATATGAAAAATAAATCTTAACAAATAATTTGTTTTTTTATTTTTTTCGCCACAGGTATAATTCTCAGCATAGAATTTGATCACAATATATACTATTACTGAAGTTACGTGTTCAATTTACGTGCCGGGTTTTATTAAATTATTTATTCTAAATATTAGACCTCATTCAATGAACCTAGACCGCTTTGGCTGAATACGTTACAATCACTTGCCATATAGCAATCTCGAATAGAAAAAAAAATAAACGTCAGTCAACACTAATCGTACAGATTATATATAGTTTCTTAGTGCAAATAATATTTGTTTCTGAGTTGGCAGTCTGATACGTAGTATCTCTTGTTAGTCTGTGATAATAACCGATTCATACGATGATTTAATTTGTGTACTTATAATCCAGCCTGAGTAAAAGGAATAACTATCAATGTATCTCAATGTTTTATTACCTTATAAATAATAAAAGCATTACGATATTTTTAATTTTGGAAAACATCCGTTTTTTTCATTGTTTCCCTCAATTGTCATTAAAATCGCAAAGATGGATTTGGTTACGGCTCTTAAATTAACAAGGCTGTAGAACGTAACTGTTAACGTTTCAAGATTTTAATAAGATAATGTGCTTTAAAAAACATAACATCTATTTGATTGGTGCGAAAATGTGATTATATAAACCTTTTTCTATGATTGTGAAGCTTAAGAACCATTCAATGTTTTATTTAACTATTTGATAATACACATTTACGTTATATGAGTGTTGTTATGAGTCAAAAGCAAGCTGGTAGATCTCTTCAGGTATACCACCATTTAACTGATTCTTCGAGAGGTGCGGGGCGAGGTGACAAAGGTGTTTTAGGGCCCAGTCACAACAACGCGCGACTGGCGGCACGGCAAGCGAATTCCTAATACATTGCGTGTTATGCCCACTAACTGCTATGCGGTGACCGCTTCTACCCATGAAGAGTGAATTCTTTTGCCGCGTCGCTAGCCGCGCGTTATAGTGTCCATGCCCTTACAGTGCGACATAAAAGAGTAGAAATTCAATAAAATGGAACTAAAAAAAAACCATACTAAATTGTTGCCATGTTTAAGCATTTTGCGTCAAAAATGTGACGGTTACGTAGAAAGTGGCGCCCTCATTTAATTTCTACTCTTTTTGGTCGCACTGTAAGGAGAGCGCGCAGCACGACGACTTCCGCCCGCTGCCCGTCAAACCCCCTTGTCGCTATATTCTTGAACCTCTTATCGTTGGCGACGACTCAGTTAAACGGTTGGCCTACGGTAATAAATTTTCCTGGTGCGTTACACTACACTCATTCCTTTCACTTTGTCCATCTCCATACTATTATAATTTTGTAAAAATAGCAGTTGTTAAAAAAAAGTGAAATGGACTATTTGAAGGTCACTAAAACGAAAAATATTTAATTTGGATTTTTTGTATGTTTGTAAGTGTCGTTGCGGCTTCATCGCGTTAAAACGGCTAAACGGATTTCAACTATTTTTGGTACACGGGTAGCTGAACAGATAGTTATAGGATACTTGTTACCCGACTACGGTGAAGTAAACAAATGGGGTTAAGTTAAGTTGCGGGAGCACCTTCTAGTAGAATATAATCGAATGTTTATGGTGTCCAAAATAACTTTTGTATATTGGTATAGTACTTATTCTCTGACTTAGTCTCTATTACAAGATCAGGATGGAAATTGGTTCCAGTAAGGATTTTACCATCAAAAATAATAAAAAGTCAAGTTATTTCAAAAGTTAATTTACAGATAATGAGTTTTAGTTTGGAAGCGACACTTTTACTTTTGCAAAACTTCGAGTGCTGGTGAGATAAAGACAAATAATAATTGTTTTTTTTAGTGAGTAGGTGCTCGTAAATTGCCCATAGTATCTACTATCCTGTCCATAGTATCATGCCACTAGTACCTAATCCTAGAAATCACCAAACATTAACAGGCCATATTGCCATAAACTCTGAGGTCTCACTCAACTTGTGTAACAGCAAAGCGAAAGAGTCAACACAATATAAACTTAGGATTTGGGAGTAGATCCTTTAATATGCAAGTAGTTATGTAACAAATTCATTTAAAAGTCTCGGTATGTCTGCAAATGCGGTCTTGTAAATTAACCCCATTAATGTATAACTTTTCATTTAATCTACAACTTTATTTGCAAGTGCCGCCTCTCATAACCAAAGACATCTGTAGTTGGACAGTATTTACTTTTCGCTCATTATTTATTGTTTTTGGCATTTCATCTGCTGTCTGAATAAAACAGGACATACTTAATTTACTTTCTAAAGCCTTTTTTTAACTTTGTAAACAATTTTCTAACCTCGAAACTTAATATTGTAATAAGTATTAAGTAGTATTTTTTGCAAATGAGTTTGTCAATTTGAGGTTAGAATATTGCATATAAAACATAAAAAAATAATTTGTTTCGATAAATATAATCGATTGTTTTTTTTTAACTTGTTCTAAATATTTTATTCAGACCGCCGTACCGTTAAACAATTTAGTTTGTCCCTGTTCAGTGGCGTCCCTATGTGTCTGTATGTCCATGCGACGGTAAAAGTAAATACTGTATGAGTGTTTGGTGCAATGTTTGTGTTCGTGCTACCATAAAACAAGGCTCTTCCAATGCGTCACCGCTTGCAGGATACATGGAGGACTGGTGGAGGCCCCGCAAAGGTAAACACTACTTTATAACCTTGGAATTAATACAATTTTCCATGAACATTCTAGTTTCATGAAATTTGCAGTAATTAGTGTTTGCAGTACCGGAGTTTTTTTGCGTGGCAGGATTAGGAATTAGGGTGATGACAATTTTAGAATGGAATGACCTCACAATAATAGAAACATTGGTGAAAGAACTGCTGAAATCTCATAGAAAGTCACAGAGATACAACAATGTTAAAATTTCATTTTTGGACTCCCAAAAAAACGCTCCATACGTTCAACACAAACGTTGCTACCTTGTATGGAGAACTTGCGTTTATCGAAATGGTTTCATTACAAAAGTTGCCGTATGGGTTATGCAACGGTATCATTAGTTATTAATATTTTCATAGTTTAAAAATGGACTTTCCCATCCAACTTTAAAGGCTCAAAAAACAAGCTACCCGCAAGGTATCGATCTCAATTTTTTTAAATATAATTTCTATCTTAGAAACTGCCATTTCGCATCATAATTTTATTTTTACTTGAGAACAGTCAACATCCCAATTCCTGGTTCCGCTATACTAAAATTTCCCGGTTTTGCAAACTATAAGTATGAACTACGAGTTTGATAGAATTTGTCTATTGTTGGCTCAAAAAACTAGATTTATTGTGAGAAAATGGAATAATTCTCGAGACTTATGTTCGAAAATATATCAACGTAAATAGAGATAATTGTTTACACGTTTTGTAAAGATAAAGGAATGTGGAAAATTGTTTTAAGAAATGTTCTTGTTCTTTTATTAAACGGAAAGAACGTTTTCAGACGATATAAAATTGATAGTTGATTTTCTAATGCAATAAATTTAAACACAGTTAATTTAATTTTTTATAATCTTCTCAACGTGCATAGAAAATCAAGAATGCATGAATTTGTGATAATTTTGACTTGAATTTGTGATCTTTTTGGTATTTCGACTCGGGTTGAAAAACATGTGTCACTGCGCATGTCTCACTGCATGGGGGTCCATTATCCATAACAAAATTAACAAATTAATGAACACTGAAATCGAATTGTTACGGCTAGTTAAAGAAAAATTAGGCCCCTTTAAAATGAAATTAGGTGTCTGTTTCACATGTAATATAACGATGGCAGATCCCGTCAAATTATTTATCTTAAACATTAGATGCTTAAATTTAATGGCATCACTATTAAAATAATAAATATTCAGGATAATTAAAAGCGAGGAGGTTAGTTCATAACGTTCTATTAAGACTAGTAAATACACTTTTTAACTAGCCGTAATCGAATCATTGTGAATATCATCCACATCAAAATGAGGTTTCATGTAAATATCGGTGAAGCAATTGTGTTACACGTAATTATATCGAGTTTCGCAACACGCTGTATTGACTGACGAATTTTTTTTATTTTTTTGTCTCGTTCTAGCACACGCAACCGACTACTACGGTAAGTCATTATTCCTCCCGTTTGCAGACTGTTAACCTTTTATCTCTCTCCAATAACTTGGTGTCGGTTGTAATATATCTAATAGATTTCATCTCGATAGTTGTAAATAGAGACTATCCACGCTTCTAGTTATTTCCTACTAACATGGTTTAGGCGATTGTTTCAGATTACTCGATAGAATTAAATTCTAGATGAGCACGAAATAGGTTTTTATTATCAAGAAATCTGAAATAATCTTCGGGGGTCGAGGGTTCAGAAATTGTCTAATGTGTTCGTCGTGTACCAAGTGGCCTTCCAGAGTTCTCCACGTGTCCGTCCACACGGCGCAGTATATATCACGGCCGCTATCAATATATGTGTATATCGTATGGTGGTAGTATGGGGCGCCGTATCATCTCACGCTGACTCGACTAACCCTGCACCGGTCTAACCTAACAGTCAGGTCATGCTGTAAAATATAAAGCACTGTTTGCTAAATCTATGTATAGTTTTTTTTTTTTTATAATGGTCGAAAGATACTGACATTTTTTGTTTTTCCTCCCTTTTTCAAGATGAGTACAATCTAAACCCGGGTTTAGAGTGGGAGGACGAGTTCACAGGTAGGTTTTAAATCGGATCATACGATGTCTTTGTGATACTAACCTTGCCCTTGGTAGCGCCTGTGCTGTCACTCGCATGTTTGTGTTGTAACATACATTATATCTATATATTTAACGCTATTTATTACTATAGATGCTAACAACAACATTTAACTTGGCACACAGCTGATAACTCATACGTATAGGTTGTATACTGGATATATTTTGGCATACGATACAGGTAGTTTTTGAGTAAAAAGTTTTCATTAGTGCTTTCAAAGTAAAAAATTGAAATACCTACCGCGAAGGAGTGAATAACCTGTATGCATGCAATGTTATTTGACAAGATTGATTTTTTACATATAATTAAAAAAAACTAAATAATCTTGTCACTGAGTTACATTTTAAATTGTTACAAGCCAGATACAATTTTGCATGTAACAAAACAGATATCTGTGTGAATGCATGACACAAATCATCGTATATCTAGTAAAATATAATGATATTTATATTTTTATACGTATATAAGATTATGTATCTCTCTAGTGGAGAGCTCGGGAAGTTTGTTTGTGCATTCTAGTTTATTTAAATTTAAGCTATCACAGTGTTGCTTTTTTAACGATAAGTTTTGTCATAGTTGCACATGTTTTTTTCTACACTTAGGTATGCTTTTTCTGTGAAGTATTTCCAAAAGTAAATAAAAACAGGCCACTCGGCACACCAACCTTGTCGTTTATTTGGCATAACTAAAATTATTTTTTATTATACCTTGGAACATTCATATTCAATTATTAATATAATTTGATCAATGATTTGTTTTGTCGAAAGACAAGGTTTGCGTAGTGTCATAAGATCAGGTTTGTTTATCTTAGGCTGGATTTCACCAAACTTTTATTCCGAGAATAACGCTTATTCTTGGATAGTAATGTCAAATTAATTTGACATAACTATTTGAGAATAAGCGTAATTCTCGGTATAAAGGGTTGGTGAAATCCAGCCCTAACGGAATACTTACTGAAAAAAGTATAACTTGTAGTTTTGTTCTACAATAAAGTAGGTTTTCGCTTCATTTAAAGGCAATCAAGGAAATATAGCTAGTATCCTTCCTGCTTCAAAGTAGTAATTTGACTTTCAAAACTTATATGTTTGTTCTCATTTGTCACAAATGTTCCATATCAATAGGTTTCATGTCATCACTATCTGAAACATAACGTGTTAATTAAATTTAATTAAAGATATTTGACACTGTGTTGTGACAAATGGGAATCATATTACACTTACAACAAATAGATGTAGTAATTTGTAAATTTCTGTATTATTTATAAATATACCGTAAAATAGTTATCCACTCACTTGCTTTCGGTAACTGTAGTTATCTGTCACCCATTTCTAGTATAAATAGAGTTCAATCCTAAATCTGAAGCAAGTGAGGTTATATTAAGAAGTAACATTTTCTATGAGATCTTATGATGCTCCTTTACAGCCCAAAATAAACACTTAGGGGCATTAGGAGCTGATGCCCAGGGCGGCGAAGTATAGGGTTAGGGCAGGTCGTGGTGCCTCGGGGCGGCACTGAGGGGTAAATCCGGCCCTGATCCTCTAGAGATAATAAACGAAACGATCATGCCCCTGATTTATAGAAACAAAACCGTTGATTCCTATAATTACTGGAAGTTGTTTAAAAATATCCTTATAAATTGCTCCATCTATTCGACTTCAAACACTTGTAGGGTTGCCCATTTTATACAAAATCGATATCATTTGGATTCTATCGCCCCGTACATGAATATTTTGTATGTGGCTGATATTGTGCTAACACTCATCAAGAATTACATTATCTTAACATGAAATTAAATAGTTCATCATTATATTAGATTCATGTACTAGCTGAATGAAGCTTGTTAACAAGAAGTATGTAAACAGCACGAAACCAGCGTTTTCACTATCATTACCACTTTTATCATATAAAAATATAGCGTCTAGTTTTTGCAACGTTTTTTTATCAATTATTTATGTAGCTGGAAGAAAACTGCTGGTTGGTGAGATATGGTACGATTTATTGGCAGCTGAAAAATGAAGTAACGGAAAACAAAGTCATATAAAAAAGAAAGTAAAAAATATAAACATTATAAGAGAAGTGCCTCATGGACAATTTTAATTGGACATCTCCGTGCCGCATACATTTTTCCGTAACATGCTTTCAAGAGTAAGTTTCCGTTCATCGTAGTTACATCACACGTAGATTCATGATTAGAAATTACACATTCCATCGGTACACTAAACAATCAATAGTTTTTTGAAGTTTCATAAATTACCATTTTCTGCTAAGATAAAACAATCTTTCGAATATATTAGATGTGTTGTTATGGGTAACATCGTGTGAGATTTTTAAACTTAAGAACTTCATAAAACTATTACTTTAAAACGGTTGATTTATATGCCGAACATACCTGTTCAAAGTCTTGGTATATACCGTACTTACGAAACAGACCGAAACAACCACAATTATATTAATTTCCCAAGCAACCTGATCAAAATCGAGCCTCATTTATTCTGAAACGCCATTTCCATGCATAATGAAAACCTCTGTAAATCTACTAGGCACAGGTATACATTAGAGCGAGATGAAATTACATCTTGCTAATTCTAACGTGTACCGCCGTCCCATAGGTTTATAGAAGCTCATCAAGCATGAGCTGGTATCTTCCAAGTAAATCTCATAAGACTCGAAACCCCGCGACCTACAAAGCGAAAGTCATTGTTCCGCGACTACAAATAAATCAGCCGTCCGCACCGCACGCTGCAACCCCCGCCCCCCCGGCAAGGGCCATTCTTATTCACCGTCCAGTGCTTACATTCGACGGCGACGGCGCGCGGCAAGGAGACGACGACGACGCATTCCACGGGAAGCTACCACCTGGCATCCTGCCCCACGGCCTGCCCACGGTCAAGGAGGTGCAGCCGGCGGTCACCGCCGCGCCCGCCGAGAAGAAGGAGGAAGAGAAAGAGAAGAAGGGTGAGTTGAGATACACTAGTAATATTCAACAAGCTCTCTTCTGGGCTTACCACACTTGGTAAGGATTCGACGACACTTTCCACGAGTAACTTCCACCTGAGATCCTGTCCCACGGCTTGCCAACCGTCAAGGAAGTGCAACTGGCGGTCACCGCCGCGCTCCTGAAGTAGAAGAAAGCGGAGAAAGAGAAGTAGGATGAATTATATAGATAATGAACCACGAATATGTTCGAAGACAAGCTCCCATTGGGCTGATGACGGCGGAATGCGGTAAGAAGACGTTTTACACGGGAATTTTTGTCGTGGAATCCTGCTCTACGGCTTGCCGACGGTCACCGCTGTGTCCCGGGGACCAAAAATATTGGTGTGTTATATAGAAACCTCACTAAACTTGTTCACGACAAGATCCCACTGGGCTGATGATGAGCGGGGTAAGCAGACTACGTTCTCCACGAGAACAATATCGGAATAACTTCAATCGTTTTGACTTATAGTATTGTAATGAAAGCTAATTTTAAGGACTCAATAAAACCAAAGCTAACTTTCAGTTCGCGAGCTGAGCGCCGACGAGAAGCACACGATCATGCTATCGGCGGAGTTCCAACGGTTCATCACGAAGGCGGGCCGCGTCATCGAGCGAGCTCTCGGCGAGTCCGTAGATATCTACACCGACTACACCGGCGGCGGCGACAGCGAGAACGCGCAGTGAGTCCCACATTACACGAGCACAGTACAACAGTTCCAGCGGTTCATTACGAAGGCGGGGCGCGTCATAGACCGCACGCTCGTCGAGTCCGTCGACATGTCCACAGACTACACCGGCGGCGGCGACAGCGAGAACGCGCAGTGAGTCCCACACTACACGAGCACAGTACAACAGTTCCAGCGGTTCATTACGAAGGCGGGGCGCGTCATAGACCGCACGCTCGTCGAGTCCGTCGACTTGTCCACAGACTACACCGGCGGCGGCGACAGCGAGAACGCGCAGTGAGTCCCACACTACACGAGCACAGTACAACAGTTCCAGCGGTTCATTACGAAGGCGGGGCGCGTCATAGACCGCACGCTCGTCGAGTCCGTCGACATGTCCACAGACTACACCGGCGGCGGCGACAGCGAGAACGCGCAGTGAGTCCCACACTACACGAGCACAGTACAACAGTTCCAGCGGTTCATTACGTAGGCGGGGCGCGTCATAGACCGCACGCTCGTAGTGTCCGTCGACTTGTCCACAGACTACACCGGCGGCGGCGACAGCGAGAACGCGCAGTGAGTCCCACACTACACGAGCACAGTACAACAGTTCCAGCGGTTCATTACGAAGGCGGGGCGCGTCATAGACCGCACGCTCGTGGAGTCCGTCGACTTGTCCACAGACTACACCGGCGGCGGCGACAGCGAGAACGCGCAGTGAGTCCCACACTACACGAGCACAGTACAACAGTTCCAGCGGTTCATTACGAAGGCGGGGCGCGTCATAGACCGCACGCTCGTCGAGTCCGTCGACTTGTCCACAGACTACACCGGCGGCGGCGACAGCGAGAACGCGCAGCGAGTCCCACACTACACGAGCACAGTACAACAGTTCCAGCGGTTCATTACGAAGGCGGGGCGCGTCATAGACCGCACGCTCGTCGAGTCCGTCGACTTGTCCACAGACTACACCGGCGGCGGCGACAGCGAGAACGCGCAGTGAGTCCCACACTACACGAGCACAGTACAACAGTTCCAGCGGTTCATTACGAAGGCGGGGCGCGTCATAGACCGCACGCTCGTCGAGTCCGTCGACTTGTCCACAGACTACACCGGCGGCGGCGACAGCGAGAACGCGCAGTGAGTCCCACACTACACGAGCACAGTACAACAGTTCCAGCGGTTCATTACGAAGGCGGGGCGCGTCATAGACCGCACGCTCGTCGAGTCCGTCGACATGTCCACAGACTACACCGGCGGCGGCGACAGCGAGAACGCGCAGTGAGTCCCACACTACACGAGCACAGTACAACAGTTCCAGCGGTTCATTACGTAGGCGGGGCGCGTCATAGACCGCACGCTCGTAGTGTCCGTCGACTTGTCCACAGACTACACCGGCGGCGGCGACAGCGAGAACGCGCAGTGAGTCCCACACTACACGAGCACAGTACAACAGTTCCAGCGGTTCATTACGAAGGCGGGGCGCGTCATAGACCGCACGCTCGTGGAGTCCGTCGACTTGTCCACAGACTACACCGGCGGCGGCGACAGCGAGAACGCGCAGTGAGTCCCACACTACACGAGCACAGTACAACAGTTCCAGCGGTTCATTACGAAGGCGGGGTGCGTCATAGACCGCACGCTCGTCGAGTCCGTCGACTTGTCCACAGACTACACCGGCGGCGGCGACAGCGAGAACGCGCAGTGAGTCCCACACTACACGAGCACAGTACAACAGTTCCAGCGGTTCATTACGAAGGCGGGGCGCGTCATAGACCGCACGCTCGTCGAGTCCGTCGACTTGTCCACAGACTACACCGGCGGCGGCGACAGCGAGAACGCGCAGCGAGTCCCCACACTACACGAGCACAGTACAACAGTTCCAGCGGTTCATTACGAAGGCGGGGCGCGTCATAGACCGCACGCTCGTCGAGTCCGTCGACTTGTCCACAGACTACACCGGCGGCGGCGACAGCGAGAACGCGCAGTGAGTCCCACACTACACGAGCACAGTACAACAGTTCCAGCGGTTCATTACGAAGGCGGGGCGCGTCATAGACCGCACGCTCGTCGAGTCCGTCGACATGTCCACAGACTACACCGGCGGCGGCGACAGCGAGAACGCGCAGTGAGTCCCACACTACACGTGGGCACCTACGCCAACACAACAGCTATGGTTCCCGATGAATCACCAAAGCGCGTGAGTAAATGTTGTGCGTCGCATACTATTATACGAGGGTTGCTACTTATATATCCGGAAACAAAAAAACAAACAAACGTACACGGCTGAAAATAGTTTTATTGTTTTTCAAAGTATTCCCCTTGATGATCTATGCACTTTTGCATTCGCGTGAACCAATTTTTAAAGCACTTCTGCCACTCCGCCTGAGGTACCTCCATAACGTGTTGTTTGAATGCGTCGACAGCATCTTCAGCGGTCGAAAATCGTTGACCGCGTAATTTATTCTTTATATTTGGAAATAAATAAAAATCGTTGGGTGCCAAGTCAGGGCTGTACGGCGGATGACCCGTTAATTCCACATTTTGACCCTCCAAAAATAGAGTTGTTTCGCGTGACGTATGACAGCTGGCATTGTCATGATGAAGAATGATTCTTCGTCGCTGGTTAGTTTTACGAATTTGTTCAAATACTTCCGGTAAGCAAATGGTCGTGTACCACTCTGAATTAACCGTTCTACGGTTTTCTAGTGGCACTGTAGCTACATGGCCATTAATACCGAAGAAGCAGGCCACCATTTGTTTCAATGTACTTTTTGCACGAGTAACTTTCGTAGGGTTCGGCTCATTTTGAAACACCCATACCGTTGATTGTTGCTTCGTTTCGGGATCGTATGCATAGATCCAGGATTCGTCACCTGTATAGATGTTATAAACGGCTTTTGAGTCACCACGGTTATATTTTTTTAACATTTTATTGCACCATTCGACGCGAGCATGTTTTTGCTCATTTGTTAAGTTGTGGGGTATCCAACGCGAACAAATTTTTTTTACAGCCAAATAATTATGTAATATGCTATTAATGCTGGTCATAGAAATACCCAGAGTCGCCTCTATCTCGCGGTACGTAACATGTCGGTCGTCCATTATAAGTTTTCGCACAGCCTCGATATTTTGTTGTACAACGACCGATTTCGGGCGACCTGCCTTAACTTCGTCCGTAAGCATACTACGTCCACGATTGAACTCACTAAACCAGTGATACACAGTAGTTTTAGATGGGGCTTCATCACCAAAAGTTGAAGTTAGTTGATCTATGCACTGTTGTTGCGTTAAACCACGCCGAAAATCATAATAAATCATAGCACGAATATTTTCACGAGTGAGTTCCATTCTTGCTGCGAGATGACATTTAAAACCCGTCAAAAACAAAACACGAGCGTTAATAAGGAAGAAAAAATATACCTTATATACTTAAAAAGTTCAAATTTTACCATGGCGGTCAAATATGCTATTTAAGAAGATTGTAATCCCGGTTTCCGGATATATAAATAGCAGCCCTCGTAACAGTTTTGGATACAGAGGTAAGTAGGATGTCGAAGTGGAGCATAGCTTCTACTTACTCCTAAAAATATTAAAACCACAAACGTGAATTGGGATTATGAGTATTATGACGGTTTTTTTTTAAGGTGACGATCGATTCTGTTTTTCGTAAGGATCAAAGGTGTATGGGTGTGTCCTCTAGAAGTCAAAAATTATAGTTAACGTTCGGCAACCCTTCTGAGCGCTGAATACGCTTCGTACTATTTGAGATGGATAAAAAAGCATTTTGGCATTTTGATCATGAAATACTGCGTTTAAATTACATGGTTACCGTACATACCGTACACCGTACATACCGTGTAATAAGGATTCTGAAAACCTTTAAATTGCATGTTGATGTTGTATAAAAAAAATCAAAACATTTGAGCTATTTTGAAGTTTCGTATTTCAATGCTTTTTTGTTTATTTCATGATACTCTGCTATTTTTTTGATAATCTGTAAAATTTGACATACAACATCATCCCTTTTTTTGCAGGGACGACAAATCCGACGCGCGACTGTCCCTAGTCCGCACATTCTACGACGAGCGCTGGTCGCGCGGGCGCTGCGTCACGTGCCTGGACTGGTCGGCGGCGCACCCGGAGCTGCTGCTGGCGTCCTACCACAACAGCGACGACGCCCCGCACGACCCCGACGGCGTCTGCCTAGTGTGGAACACCAAGTTCAAGAAGACTACACCGGAAGACGTGTTCCATTGCCAGTCGCCTGTTATGAGCGCAACTTTCGCCAGGTTAATATTTTCTTCTGTTTCCGCGATTATTACTCATTGAAATAAAACAATTTAACGGATTATATCGCCACCGTCCACCCGTGACCATGGAAAGCTGAAAAGCTTCCGAAACGTCGGGATATAAAATGAAATAATATACGCGATATAATCCATTAAATTGTTTTATTTAAATTTCGCCAGGTTAGTTTACTCTGCATGTAACATCATCATCATCAGCCAAAAGACGTACACTGCTGGCCTATCCCAGAAAACGCCACCATGTCCAGTCCTGCGCCGGGGGGTGTTGTGTGTGTGTGTGGGGGGGGGGGGGGGGGGGGGGGGGGGGGGGCACGCCGCATCCTCAGTTGATCGCCACTCAAGTCGTTGGCGCCAGCAGCCATCGGATCTACGAGCAATGTACCCCGCCCCCTGCCATCCTTTACTGAGTTTTGCTATCCTTTGGGGCTATGTACTTACCCTGGTTCTTCTACAGATCTCTTCGTTTCTGAATCGATCCCGCAAAGAAACTCCGAGCATTGCCCTCTCCATTGCTCTCTGTGTGACTTTGAGCCTACTCATAAGGCCTATTGTGAGCGTGTCAGTGCTTTAAGTCATCACTGGCAACACACACTGGTTTAAAGGCTTTCGTCTTGAGACACTGCGGGATGCTAGACGAAAAGATGCATGCACGAAACGAAATGTTCTAAATTAGAGATAACACTTGATTAGAGTCGTAATGATGCCTAAACTAGGAGACATTGCGATAGATAGATTTCAACCAGGATGCAAATAGAGTTTTCTATAATCTTATGAGACTCCATTTATACAAATTGGAATCTTATTTCTGGAATTGATGTGTGCTCTGCTTTGTTACAAGTTTTTAATGTAATGTAAATCTCCATAGTTTTACATTGGTATTTTTGTCAGGTTCCATCCAAACCTAATCCTGGGAGGCACATACTCTGGCCAGATTGTGCTGTGGGATAACCGTGTAGCCAAGCGTACACCTATACAGCGAACGCCGCTGTCATCTCTAGCTCATACGGTAAGCTAAGCTGTATTTATTCACCAAGCTTGTTGAGTCATATGAGGCCTCCACAGAAATCGATTTCTTGGAAGTTGAAATCGTTTTAACACCTTATCTTCCTGCTTTTGAAGAAAAAGTAAGTCAAATCTAGAGTAGACTTACCATGGGCATTGACACGAACGTGAAAGTTTGACGCCTTGTCACCGGTCAAACTTGTGAGAGTCCTAGAGGCGGCTTCCTTGCAGAATACACATGCAATAGGGTCTTCTACTCTGTTTGTCAAGTACTTTAAAATGGTGATTTCCTAATAAAGGCTAAACGAATACATATTTCGGCAAATACGCTTTCTTGCGGTAAAACTTTTTATTAGTATGTAAACAAACCTTAGAAAAGAAAACATAACCTAACACTTTCAAATATGATTGTTGTTTATGACTGGGCTGACAGGTGACAGTGTTATGTTTTCCCATTATGACGTCACACCATGGTGGGTTGTTAGGTCACGTGATATACAGGTTAAAAATATCGACTTTTCATTTCAATTTATTAAAACAATCGTGTGTATTTATGACTCCAAATCTGAACACATGTTTATATTTATATATATTTAAATTTTTTCCAATGTGATAATTTATTGTTTATTATAGTTGAATTATCGAGAAGATGGAATTGCATTTGTAGTGGTTGTACCGTTTGCAACAAAAGGAGAATAATTTTCTCTTAACTTAATGAAATGTCATACCCAAGAAGTGGAATAAGTAGTAGTCCTCTGTTTTTTTCTTTTATTCGCTATCATGTTCTTCATCTGAGCTGTCACAAGTATTGATAATAAAATTGTCTGTTATTTGATCCATTTCTCCTTCCTGACATCGATATTTATTTTCTTCACTTTCGACGTGGTGATAAATATGTTCCCAGTCCTCAGCAGTGATGGTATTCATTCATTCAGTTGCTAAACTCATAATGCCTTGCATGTTTAATGAAACGTTTCTTTTTGCTACATATCCTTTTACCATGGACCAAATATTTTCGATCGGATTGAATGTCGGGTGATACGGTGGCAATCGTAATACGGAGTGGCCATGTTATTTTAAAATTGCATCTATGTGGTACTCGCGAAACCGCTCTTTATTTTGTTGAATTAATTCATACAAACTGGTTTTGTACATTAACCGGTTATACGAAATGTTGTGTTCTGTCAACCAATCCATCATTTCTTGTTTATTAGAATTTGACGTTGGAGCACGATTCAAAAGTTTGTTGTGATAGGACGCATTATCCACGATAAGTACGCTATTCGGTTTGAGGTTCGGTATTAATTTTTCTTTTAACCATTTTTCGTAGTTGACAAAGTTCATCTGGTCATGGTAATCTCCCGTTTTTTGGTTTGCCTTAAACATTAACAAAGCGTTGGGAATAAAACCATCTTTTCCTCCTGCGTGCACTATTATTAACCGCTGGTCTGTACTGATTTGTTTTTTTACACCAAATTCTGTTCCATCGGTCCAAGCTTCTCCGGACACATGTGAAGTGTGGATGTAGGTTTCATCAGTATAAACTAGTGGTCTATCTTGAGATCGATATTCCGCAATTTTGATAAGGTAATTTATTCTTAGCAGTCATATGTTGTGTTTTTCCATTAATATTTTTCGGTTGTCCTCGGTCTTTTTCCATTTAAATCCTAATTTTTGTATTTGCTTTCGTAAGGTGGAAATGCAAAATTTGTAATCTATATCGGATTTTAACACAGAGTGGAGTCCCTTTAAGGTTGGAAATTGCTTATGGGACAGATGAAAATTGTATATAGTTCTCCGGATGACTTCCTGATCAAAATCGTCTACTGCTGATGACGGACAAGGACGCAACTTTTTATTCTTCGGGGAGGTGAATTTCTTTGTTGTTGCGAATTTCTCGCTGTTGCTCTCAGTCACAATGTTATAAACAGTAGAGAGACAAACACCTGTAGCTTTTTCAACTAACTGGGCAGCGGTGTAAGGCAAGTTTAAATTTTTCGTCAGTTCATTTTCAAAATATTTATAACAGTTGAAAATTATTTGCTTACTTTGACTCTCAATAGGACCAAAATTACTTACAGCCATATTTTTTTTAAATATAGAAATTATTCGTAGTCGTACGGGCGGACACAATAATTAATTGAGAATACAATCAAATCAGATGTAAAAATATACGCACAACGTAAATAATATTGACAATTTCACACTGACATTATTTTTGTTTTTAGTTCTTCGATATATATATATATATATATATATATATAACAACCTCTTTGTATGCTGATAGTACAAGAAAATAGAAAATTCAAATATAGAATGCCTGTAAACAAACAATACTATTACATATGCAATTCCACGCTCTCGATGATTCAACTATACGGCAAGGACCATTAAAACAAGAGGACTGACAATATCCATATATCCGTTCCCCGATATGTACAACGCCATTTAAGAAGTCCATCATTCCTCTTGTTTTAATGGTCTTGATTACGGAAACTATTATTCCTAATTACTCTTATATCTTCTCCAGCATCCAGTGTACTGTCTATCAGTAGTAGGCAGCCAGAACGCCCACAATCTCATTTCTGTATCCTCCGACGGACGCATGTGCTCCTGGTCGCTAGACATGCTGTCGCAGCCGCAGGAAACTTTGGAATTGCAGCACAGACAGAGCAAAGCGGTCGCTGTCACGGCGATGGCGTTCCCTCACGCCGATGTCAACAACTTCGTACTGGGAGGCGAGGACGGGAACATTTACACAGGTCAGTACGTCATTAGTGAAGTCGCTACAGTTCCGCGTGTTCCGACGACCGTATGTGCTCCTGGTCACTAGACATCCTGTCGCAGCCGCAGGAGACGTTGGAGTTGCAGCAGACAGAGTAAAGGTAGGGTCCCACGGCCTGCTTTCTCACAGGCCAGATCGTGCTAGACCAGACCAACAGGCCGTGGGGACCGATGCATCCGATGAGGCCTGCGGTCAAACGCTCAGTAGGGGCCACGACGGCCTATACAGGTGGAGGAACATCTGGCGCGGCCTGTCGCCTGGCGGGCCGTGGGACCCCACGTTAAGGCGGCCGCCGTCACGGCGATGGCGTTTCCCTTACGCCGGTGACACCAACAGCTTGTAACGAGGCGCATTACGACTCGTTGCTTACCAACTGTCTGGCTATGCGCAGCTTTTTAAAATTATTCTTCTGACAGCAAATTCAAAATTATTTTAAAATTTCACACTCGAACACACGCTCGAGCTTCATTCAATTCTGTACTTCGGACCTGATCAGATGTTTTTCTAAGTGGCTCACTATTGAACATTGTTTTTAAAATCCTCAAGCCTAAGCAAAGCATAGTTCCTTTATTCCTGAAACCTGAGTGCTTTGAGTGACTAGTATTCATTTGAATACATATTTAAATCTGAATCTAAGAGTAAAACCATACTGTTTAACCGTCGTTGACAATACGTATTTATAATACTAGGCACGGAAACGTGCCTTTTCTTTTCTTTATTTACATCAATAAATATCCTGGCCCTGGTCTTCTGTTTTTCTTTATTCCGGATCCCGTGACAAGCTTCGTGCTGAGAGGTGACATCAGTACGTCATTAGTGAAGTAGCTACAGTTCCGTGTAGGTTCGTCCGTCCTTGTAGCATGTAGTCTTTATTTAGTCTTTTTTGATATTAGTTAACATAAACGTTCCACAGGTTGCCGGCACGGGCAGCGCGCCGGCGTGACGGACATGGTGGAGGGCCACGCGGGGCCCATCACGGGCGTGGCGGCGCACCAGGCCGGCGGCGCCGTCGACCTCAGCCACCTGTTCCTCACCTCCTCCATGGACTGGAGCGTCAAGCTGTGGAGCCTGAAGGTCGGTACACTACACACTTTGATTTCATTCGAGTTTAGGAGTTTTTGCAGCATTTCTTTTTAAACTTGCACGTTTTATATAAATCAGTAACTAACTACATTTAAAGACCGAAACAAAAAAGAAAACTTATTTGACCCTTAGAGTGCTAAAGACGGCAAATCACGTCAACGGAAAATTGTACCTCAGACCAATCACGACATTCTTTTTTTATTAAAAATAAAATTTATAGATACAGCAGGTTATATGGTATATAAGAGCCACTATTGAAAACTCAATTAATTTAAATCTAAAAATATTAGTATTTATACGCTAAAAAACTACTTATATTATTAAAAACATTAAATATTTAGGCCTCAGTCGGGAGTAATGCACGAACGTTATTTTTTTATAACACCGTAATGTTGACAATAATTGCTCGGTTTGTTACTCACGCGCAGTCCAATCTATCGTTTGTTTTGCTAAGATCCAAAGAGTGAGCTGTTAGTATTTTTACTATTACCTACTGGTGATGTTACTAATGTTGTATGGGTCAATCAACTTCTTACTGTACCGCGTTGCCGTGGTTACGTCCCCTGAGTCACTCTTAAAACTCCGATTTTAAACGATATAAAGGCAACAAAAACATTTATTTAGCCAATACAAGTCCATACCAAAACGGATCTCGTCAATGCTTGAATAGCCTAGATTATTAGCATTTTTCTTAGTAAGTCTTTTAATATTGTCTCCTGAGTTACGGGACTGGAGAGACGACGGAGAATAACCCTTTTATAAACTGTGTGTTTTAGGAGAACAAAGCGCTGTACTCGTTCGAGAACAGCGGCGACTACGTGGTGGACGTGCGCTGGTCGCCGGTGCACCCCGCGCTGTTCGCCGCGGCCGACGCGCAGCGCCTGGACCTGTGGAACCTCAACCGCGACACCGAGGTCTGCCACCACCGCACTATAATAAAGAGTACTACGTACAGTATGGACACGCCCTGAAAGTGCCGCCCACCCGCGCTCGGTTACCTCGCAGGCTGACGTAACTGAACTGTGAGCGGGAAAAGCGCGGGTGGGCGGAGCTTGCGGGCGGCGGGCGACAGGGAGTGTCCACAGTGTGGCCACCACACTGACCCCTACGTCTAGCACGATCTTGTCGTGCGACCCTTTTTCGCGCGACAACAATGTCTATTCCTGACCAATCAATACACTGAAGGAAGACAGCCGGCGACGACTAAGCTGCATAGTCGTGGCCGGCTATACGCGTCGACGGAGCGAGAGCTACTTGATGTAACGCACTTAGTAGTCGTAGTCCTTAAGATTTGTTAAATGGTACATTTCTAAATTAGTTATGAATTTACTAACATGCCCATCCTTGCCAGGTGGTCCTAACCAAAGATCATATTAAAACCTCTTACGTCATACGAATTTAATGACGTTATGATTTATGAGTTTATTTCCTTTAATTTTAACAGGTGGTAGTACCCGTTAATACAAACAACTTTTCTCCCCATAGGACAAGTTGTTCATATTGACCGGTAGTACTGCTTGTTATAATTAAAGGAAATAAAAAAAAACGGCAGATAATTCATGCGAACGCCCAGGACCCGTCCACTCGTCAAGGTTGCCACTGAACCTCCTTATTTACAGGCGACACTGTTGAATACATATTCATATGCTCTATATCTGTGTAAAATAGTCAACCAATTAACATTTTTAAAGTCTTATCATGCATACGTTACGTGTACATTACGATATGGTGCAATATTCTGAGGCAATGCGACATATTAAGATTTAGTATTTAAAGGCCAAAAGAAATGACGGAGAATCATGCAGACTTCATTTGGTTAAATTAAATATACTGATATTTCCGTATATTTACATCTTTGAGGCCATTGTTTATGTGAAAAATAATTGTAATCAACTTATGAAGTTTAATAACCTAAAGTCTGTGTATGCAGGACAGATTTAACCACGGAATGCATAACACCAAAATATTTTTGGAAAGGCGCCTAGAACTTTTAACAAATTACCGAAAGCTACTCGAAATTTGCATGATCCTCAGTTATTAAAAAAACATGTTTATATTTTTAGTTAAGAAAGCGTACTATTGAAGAGTATTCTTGAGTTCAATAGTACGATATAGAATAAAAAGTGTTTTCTTTAATTGTGGATTATGTTATGTATGCTGCCAGCAAACATCTCCGACAACTTTGTACGCCCTTTGGCAAAACATAATGTTCCTATTTAATTTGTAAGTCATCTCTCACATCACAAAATAAATTATCCTGTTCTATTTATTCTAATCTTTGTTCAGGTGCCGGTAGCGTCTATCCAGTCGGAGGGCGGCGCATTCAACCGCGTGTCGTGGACGCCTAGCGGTGGACATCTCACCGCGGGAGACGATGCTGGCAAGATCTCCGTGTATGAGCTCGCTGAGGTACACTCTTCAACATTTTTTTCCCTAGCCTGTATGTCCTACTACTGGGTAAAAGTTCCTTAGATTTCCACCAGTCCCTATTTGATCCCTCCTTCGGCCAGTTGCTGAGGAACGCGTCCAAGTCTTCCCGCCTTTTCCGCCGGGGCCTACTCCGTCTGCGTCGCCCATCTTACGGCACCCACTTGGTGCCTATGCAGACCGTCTTTCCGGATGCATTCGATAGGCGTGGCCCAATACCACTTAAACATATCTGTTTTTTTTTTATCTATAGAGAAATAAACAGTCCTATAGTTTCCTTCAATTATTTAAAGTTAAATTTGAATACTTTACACTACTATGACCAAATTGTACATTTTAATCGCAATGTAAATTTATACAGTTTCAAGTTAAAATAATTCGATTGCCCATGTCAGCTATGCATGTCTTTGAGCTTTGAGCGCAGCGTCGTATTCCGAATGCGATTCGTTATGTTGAACCCTAAAATACTGCGCTCCATAACCTACATTTTCGTCTTTTGACTGTTCAATTTTGTTATCATAAATTAATCTTGTCCCCCCAGGGTTCATAGTTCATGGTCCCTTTAATGTCTATAGCATTACGTTTACATGTTCATTAGCGTAAAGAAAAATCGGCACTTCAATTATTTGACTCATTATGATAAACGACACCTTTCCAGAAGGCAATTCTTAGCTACATTTATTATACAGAACGTTACCTGGCCTTACCATTTTGTTGCAGAGCGAATATCAGCCCCGTCACGACGAATGGACGAAATTCGTGTACACGCTCCAAGAACTGCGAAACAACCAGGCGGACGAGGAGACCGACCGGCTCAGTCTGGCCAGTGGCCCTCCCAGTCTTACTAGCCTCGCCAGCAACCCGCTCAGATAGATCCACACGCGTCGATTCTATCCAGCAACTGTTGACCCAAGAGCTGCGAAGCAACCGAGGGATGAATCAGCATGGAAAAATGCTCGCAAATCTGGCTATTTATTCGTTTAAATAGATTGATCCCATTCCATTCCATTCGCAACGAGATAAGTCTCCAAAACCATTGGCCAACATGTGGATACAGATGGACTCGGCATGTCCAGCCGTCATCGCAAGAACCCTCTGAAGGATTTTCCACTTGATCAGTTATGGTATTCACAAAAGTTTCCAAATGTGACATCATTTAATAGTAGCAGGCGTATTACGAATAGTTGATATTAGTCCGCGAGTGCTGCACATAGAGTAGTTTTGTGAATACGATGGCAGTAAAATTGAGATGTGGTGGATTTTCTGAATTACTCATATTCTACACGCTATCGATTCAGTCTCACAACCATCTATGAAAATACAAACTTATAAATACTTCTTCTTATTAGAATGACATGGATAAAATAAACGCTATTCACACCGTTGCAGTTCTAGAATTAGACTTATGGATAGCATATTTTTGGAATGCACAATAAATTTATCACAGTTTCTTAAGATTAATAATTACAACTAAGCAATTTCCACTAAGAATTGGCAAGAATAGTGAACATGAAATGACAACAGGTGAGGACTGATAGATTAATTGCAATTATTTTGGATACGGAATAAACACCTGTTGACTCATAATTGGGGTTGAAATTGGATTAAAACTATGTTATTAAGAGTTTGCGAGAAAAAAAATCCAACCTAAAGTTTTTTTATAGACTTTAAATAGATTGAACTATAACAAAACGTATTTCCAAAATATATGTACTTTTTTTAATAGCTTGAGAGTTTACTATGTGATATTTATATCAAAACTTAGATTGGTGCAATGTTGTAAATAACTTATTTCTACGTTTAGGGATCATTTCGCTGCTCTAAGATAATGAAAGGGATAAAAGCATTATATTATTCTGAAGATGTAATTATTTATTTTTGAATCCGGTCTCCAATTATTTGTCAGTATACTTAGCAGTAAGATTAATATGTATGTATTTAACTACTACTTACTAAAATACAAGCTTAGGTTTAGTAGTAATCTCTTCTTCAGGCAGGTACTTGTATTACGCTTTATAACAGTTATTACATGAAATAAAAAAATAACATTATTAAGAATTGTTTTTTTCATTTACTTTTTATTTTATTCATAAACTGACCAGCGATTGACCCCAGAATCACCTGATGTTAAGTGACTTCGGGATCGAGGATGTAGCTCGGTAGCGCATTTTATCTTTCTGGAAATAGTACATGTTACAAAGTGTACTAAATAAGAAAAAAAAGGGCCAGTAAAGGGAGCTTTCATAAACTGCCAACTGACAACCTGCTGCCATCAGAAAATAAGCATAAGAGGCAAGGAGACCTAATTTATGATGGTATCACATAACACTAATACTAAGGATGGTATACCTAACACCATATCGTGAGGACTCGTATGGTGTCTCATCTCTAATAAGAATTGAGTGTATGAAAAAAGTTTTCAATATGTTAATCTTTCAACAACCTTTTTCTGTGGTAGGAAGGTGGTAGGTTATAGAACGACCTCTCAATAAATAATAACAGTTTTTCACCAATGTTTGGTAAAAAAACTACTGCAATCTCATATAAACTCACCGAGATACACCAATGTTAAATCAAATTTTTGGACTTTCCCAAAAAACGCTTCATACTAAAGCCTAGGAACGTGTGACGTCACGGTCGTACCTTGTATAGGGAAATTAAGAACTTTGTTCTGCAGCTATGTTAAAACTTGCGTTTATCAAAACGGTTTTAATAACAAAAGTTACCATAAATTTCATGGATTATTCAATAGTAGGTATTCGTTATTAATATTTTCATAATTTAAAAATGAATTTTCCCACCCAACTTTAAATGCTCATAAAATAAGCTATACGCAAGGTATTAAACTCACTATATTTTTTTTTCATATAAACTTATTGCATTTTCGTATAAGCTTAATGCGAAACGGCAGTTTATTTGATATAAACTCCCGTTTCGCATTAATATTTTATTTTTATTTATGTACAGTCACCCCATACATATTATGCAATGATGGCAATGAGGAAGAATTATTTCAATGTTATTATTTATACTAGCTTCTGCCCGCGACTTGGTCCGCCTCAAATTCGTTTATCGCGGATAAGGGTATTTTTCTGGGATAAAAATCCGTCGTTTTTTCTTCAGCGTAGGTGGGTAAAAAGTATCCTAAAACCATCTGGAGATACCCAGCTACCCGTGTACCAAAAATTGTGGAATTCTGTTTAGCAGATTTTGCGTGATGAAGCCACAACGGCACATTTAAACAAACATTAAATAAAAAAATATATATTTTTCGTTTTAGTGACCTCCAAATAGTCCGTAACAATCAATTTTTTAAAAATATCTTCAATGTACAGTTATTTCATTTTTACAACTTTATAATAGTATAGATATGGATTGAGTCCGTCTCGGTCCGCTGGTGTGCACATCGGAAATGGTTCGCCCCGTACCGAATCCGTCCGTATATACGGTCGGCCGGACAAATCAAAACACGACTAGTTTTGATTCAAAATATATAAAAGAACAGAGTAGCTGACATATTAACGCATAGCCCAAACTGCTGGTCCTCCACTTCTACAGATTCCAAATTAAGCACGTCGTACCTTATAAGGTCTAGGGGTGCATTAAAAAAGGATTTTACGTATATACAGGATGTCCCAAGAAGTAGTGATATACTGAAGCTGGGAGGTAGAGGACCTAGAGGGTTATATAAATCACCCCCATGTATGTTCCGCAATTTTTCGTATTTTCGGAGTTTTAAATGCCAAGAATGATAAAATTACCCAATATGTTCACAACTTCAAGGGGCTTTAAAAAGATAAAATCACAAAAAAAATATTACCGTTTGGCTTTTAAGAACTTGCTCTATCTATCAGGTAGCTACCCTGAAAATTTCATTTTATTACTCATAAGGCTTCAATCAGAAAATTGAAGTCTAAATGTGGTAAAGTGCAAAATTTTAATTTAAATGATGATTATTACAAACAAAGTAAAATTACAAAGTGATTAATTACAAGAAATTTTCAAAATGCACTTACACTGTTATGAAACTCAGTTTTCTATGGGAAGGGGTCATGATTTCAGGAGAAATCTTAATAGCGCGATGCAGGATCGTCTTTTGTTTTGTATGGCCGCGCGGCGCCTTGCCAGTCTGGCGCCATCTGTTAACCAGAATTTCTTTGTCCTCTCATCACGCCAAAACGGCTGGACGGATTTAAATCAATTTTGGTACGGGAATAGCTGAACATCCAAAGATGGTTTTTTTACCTTTTCCCAACTACGATAAAAAAAATACGCGGACGAGGGCGCGATAGTACTATTACAAAGTTGTAAAAATAAATTGTCTGTACATTGAAGTTATTCAAAAAAAAAGGTGTCGGTCTAATTTGGAGGTAACTAATTTTGGATCTTTTGTATGTTCGTATGTGTCGTTGTGGCTTCATCACGTCAAATCGGCTAAACAGATCTCAACTATTTTTGGTGCACAGGTAGCTGGGTATCCACAGATGGTTATAGGATACTTTTTACCAGACTGCACTGTTGAAAAAAAGAAGGGTTATGACTTTTCTCCTCCGCGAACGAAGTTGCGGGGCGCCTTCTAGTATAGTATAGATAAAAAACGAAAAAAGCGTTTACAACCAACGCCATCCAGTTACACAAACAGGTACTAACGTGTCATATTGATTTCAAAGCAATTATTTCTTTATATTATAATTATTCTTCAGAATAAAAAATTCAAAGTTAACAAAAAGTGATGATGTTCCATTTATTGTTAAAAAGAACTCATTTTATGTATTTATCTTATTTATAAACCATACTTTTGTAACAAAATATGTTTATCATTCAGAGATGATCGCAAGTCCAAAATGTACAACGGGCTATTATCCGGCTATATTAAAATATACCTACTCTTATTTGTATGATACGTATGTACGGAAGATGTGTTCTTTGCTTAATCGTGTAGGTTGTATTACTGTTGCTAGGTTACCAATTGTTTATTCATTATAAAGAAATGAAAATGTCACAATGAACAAAAGGTCATGTTTTTCCATTTATAAGAAAAACCTTTTATGAATGAATACCCTCAAAAGTGGTAGCCTATGTCCTATTCTCATATCTAAGCTATATTACTGCAGAATTTTACGCAAATCTGTTATGTAGTTTTTGCGTACCAGTGTACCGTACGATTTGTCCGTCTTAAATGAATTTATCGTGGGTAAGGATATTTTTCCGGGATAAAAAGTAGCATATGTCCTTCCCCTGGACTCGAACTATCTCCATACCAAATTTCATTCCAATCGGTTCAGCGGTTTAAGCGTGAAGAGGTAACAGACAGACAGACACACTTTCACATTTATAATATTTTTAGCTTCTGCCCGCGACTTCGTCCGCCTTAAATTCGTTTATCGCGGATAAGGGTATTTTTCCGGGATAAAAAGTAGCCTATGTCCTTCCCCGGGACTCAAACTATCTCCATACCAAATTTCATCCAAATCGGTTCAGCGGTTTAAGCGTGAAGAGGTAACACACAGACAGACAGACAGACAGACACACTTTCGCATTTATAATATTACTAGCTTCTGCCCGCGACTTCGTCCGCCTTAAATTCGTTTATCGCGGATAAGGGTATTTTTCCGGGATAAAAAGTAGCCTATGTCCTTCCCCGGGACTCAAACTATCTCCATACCCAATTTCATCCAAATCGGTTCAGCGGTTTAAGCGTGAAGAGGTAACAGACAGACAGACAGACACACTTTCAGATTTATAATATTAGTATGGATTAGTATGGATTAGTGATGTGCCGTTCCCCATATGGGGAATATAGGGTAATTTTATATTTGTATATTGTACATCAATGTTTCATGGTTTCTCCCACAAAAGGAAATATTTAACTATATTTAAAACCTAACCAAGCACGGTAAATAGTCACCTGTAAATGTAAATTCCCCATGCTCCCGGGAATATTCCCAATGTTTCTGGGGGATTTTCAATTGGTCTCGAGAATAAAAAATAAAAGGTTATATAAAATGAAGGTGAATAAATCATAGAACTTTTAGTTTAAATTAAGAATAAGAATCGGATTAATTATTCGAGTAATGGGATTATTCCAGATTATTTTAACTAACGTTTTATTCAACTAAAATGTTATTTGCAAGAAAAATGTAATACAATCGATTACATTTTTTTTCAGATGGACCCTTGGGGTACCTACTGGAACCCAGGATAGGATGATCAGTGATGGTGATGGTGGTAGTGTTGGTGAAGGTTAGTGGTGGTGATGATGATGATGATGGTGGTGATGGTGGTAATAGTGTTAGTGATGGTGTTGAGGTGATGGTGGTGGTGGTGGTGGATGATGATGGTGATGATCATCATCATCACCATCCACCACAATCATCAGCATCATTACCATCATCACCATCATCACCATCACCTACATCATCACCACCACCATCCACTATCATCCTCTACCATCCACCATTATCACAATCACAATCACCATCACCATCAGCACCTACCGTTGGGCGTCACTGTTCCTCGCATAATGCCGGTTAAACACAGCCGCCGCCGGCTACTAATTCAACCTACACCTAATATATGTCACATTTGCCATGGAACAATAAACCCGTCCATACTCAGAATACATTCTTATTCATCAAATTTAATTAAAATAAATCAACGTGAATAAAAGTTGATTAAGAATAACGATTTTTTATAGTTATTGTTATTTAACTTGCTCTCATACGAAATATTCACGACAAAATTATTTTAATAATGTTGACGGGAATAAAATCAAAGTGATTTTATTCTTACGAATTACGATTTTTATTCTTGCTACATACAGGAGAAAAAGGGACACCAAACGTGTTGGGATTGGGGAAAAACATGCAAACACATAAGCATAACGCTCAAACAAACATTCAATGTACGTCGCAAAATACTTTTTGAATATTTCTTTTGACATTAATATCATTAAAATAATAAAATAACGCTGTTATTTTATTATTTTAATGATATTTTAAATGTATTTTTCATTAAAATATGCAATGTAGCATTCGGTAAGGTTTGTTTTATTCAATATGCCTCACTGACACACACAATCTTTTTCATCAGTTGAATATTAATGAAAAAATATAAGAAACTATTAGATAGAATAATTAATAACGGTTTTTTTTAGTTTTTAAACATGTTATTTCTACCCAATATCAGTATGTTGTATATATACACACAAACGTGGACTTTTTATTACGAAATCTTTACTTTTCCCTTTATCTCTTTGAAAAGATAAAATGGGCGATTTTAATCAGAAAAATACGTTCCATGAATGTCAACGTTGAATTGACAACCACATGAACATGACAACTGCCGATTTTTGTTGAAAAGCAGCAGCGGTGGCGTACTCATGAAGTTAATTTAGATTTTTCAAGTTAATTGCTAAAGAAATTACGATGGATTACCATTATGAACAAACCAGTGAAGTGGAAGCTTTAGATTCAATCTATTATGGTGATATGCAAAGTACGTTGTCTGTAAAATACTTTAAAATTCCGTGTTGGAAAGTTTGATTTAGGCTAGTTTACTTATTCGATTTATATTTCAGTTATAGAAACGCAGCCTTTTCACAAGTTCTCGATACCGATAAAGTCAGAAGGTTACGACGACGGCGAGGGCCTGGCGTGCCAGCTGGTGTTCACGTATACGGCAAAGTATCCAGATGAGGTGCCTCTTATAGAAATCGAAAATGAAGAAAATTTCGATAACGTAGTAGACAAGCAGGAATTACTTACCCATTTAATAGAACAGGTATATATATATTATTATCAATAAGGTCTGTATTAATAAAATTCTATGGGGGTTTCATTTATAAACAATATTCTAACCTATTTCTTTTACTAAATTAGCATTGATAAGTCCCTTACAAAACTGCTTAATTATCACTAATAAAATTACAAGAAGTATTAAATGAAAAACATACTCTGGCATGTTAACCTGTATTTCATCTAAGTAACACATGTTTGTTAAAATGGAACTAACATATTGAAATTGGTAATTCAAATTGTCATAAGGGATATCTGAAACAATTCCTCTTACGATTTGAAATTTCCAGTGTAGACTCTGAGTGTTGTAATAGCTCTTGTTAGAAGACTCAAGTTAAAAGTGGAAAATAGAGTTTTTATGTAGATTGTATAAATCAGCAATAAATTGTGCCATGTATAATAGTGTGCATAAATTCAGCGCCACAGCTTTGTGTGTGGGCTTGCACCACATTTTTGAATGGAAGCAGTTACTTTTGGTAGTGGGCCAAGAGCAGTGAAATATCTATTAAATATTAAAATATATCAGAAAAATTAGCCACAGGAACATAAACATATCTGCTGGGAAATATCCTGGGATCCCTAACACTGATTTTCCTTCTGGATTTAATTGTGTTATGTACAATTTCAGGCCAAAGAGAATGTGGGAATGGTGATGGTGTTCACATTGGTGTCTGCGGGGCAGGAGTGGCTCAGCGACCATTGGGACCGTGTCAAGAAGGAGCGCGAAGAGAAAGTCCTTGCCAAGATCAAGGCAGATGAGGAGGCAGAACAGGTGGCTACACTAGTCACTTTTTTTTAAATTATATATTCAGTGAAATGTTCATGCTCATAATATTAAATAACAAGAATCTTTTTCACTATATACATTTAAGACAAGTTTTAATTGACAGACTGTATATAATATTAAATAGCAACTTTTGAGTTCACATATTACTTAGTTTATGTGGAAATCAATAGGCATATTCAAAATTCAATTTAAAAATTCAAAATTCAGATCTTTTTACTGCAAGTAGGCGGGCACTTTTACATGTCTGATTTTACAATAAACAGAGAAACATTTACAATGTAGATAATAACATTAAAGTTAATAGCAATATTAATGCAGCAGACAAATATCTGGGCACACTTTACAGGAAGATGTATTTCCATATATTGTATTTCCATGATAAGGCTGACTAAAAAGATTTGTTATGCAAAATTAAAGTCACAAAAAGCTTGAAAATACAATTTTTCTGAATACAAATATTACAAAATCGCTAATTCCAAATATGTCAAAACCGGACTCAACTCGGATGTCCATAGCCAGAGGATTTTTTGCAACAGTTTTGAGGTGGCACAGTGTCTTATTTATTGTCTATCTATTAAATTATTACTGGTAATGCTCATCTCTAAAATTAATTGTTATTTACACACTGTCATGCAATTAAAGATAGTTTATCACATGTAGAGTGCGCACAGAAAATAGCCTGCTAGCAGTTTATAATTTAAATCTTTCTCAATTTACAGAAAAGGTTTGAAGGCACAAGGGTCACAGTGGAGTCCTTCCTGGCGTGGCGGAAACAGTTCGAGATCGACATGGGTATCCCGGCGAAACGGGAGCGGGAGTTGAAAGGCAGCAACAAGCTTACAGGAAAGGAGCTATTCCTTAGAGACACCACACTCAACGAGTCTGACCTTAAGTTCCTGGATGACGGTAAGTTATTTTAACAAGCTTTTATTTAACTTTCTGTGCCATTAAGTATGTTACGATATATGTGTGAGTGATATCTCGCAAATTAAATTTAACCCACTTCCTGGTTTCCGATTCGGCAATAAATTTGGCATACTTACTTATTTACGCGCCAAGACGGATTAGATCATGACCTCGACAACAGAATCAAAAAGGTTTAAGCTGCGTTCGCCCAACTCAAGCCTGTTTAGGAGAAAAATGTGCTCACGCAACACGTTTGGACTTGAGATGACCAAGAAACGCTGTAGATTTGTTTAATACTACAACAAATTGTCGTATTTTCAGTGTTGACGGTAAGGCGCTATTTTCCAATAAACCCGGGCAAATATAGACATCCTTACCGCTAGGATGATTTTCTTGCGCTCAGGGCGAGAGAATCATTCTAGGATTTAGCCGCATGTCCAACTTCCTAGCAGCTATGTGACCAACATTGATGATTACTATTTATTTCAGGCGACGCGGTCAAAGTGGACGAATCCCTCTTCCAAGATCTGGATGACCTGGAGATATCTGACGAAGAAGACGAGGACTACGTGCCGGGCCGCAGCGGCAGCGAGAGCGACTAGCCGTGCCGCGCTAGCAGCTGCGACCCACCGAAGCGTGCGGGCTCCAAGGTAGGGCTGGGGATGTGGGCTGGTACTGTTAGCTGCAAAAATATTGAAGTAATAAACGGATTCATAAATATCTTGACATTAACTCTATTGCTATATTCAACTTCGTCAGGATAGGAGAAAAAAAATCATAATCATCTTTTTTTATTCAGTTAAGTTGGGTAAAAACTATACTATAATCATATGTGAATAACCAGGTACTCTTTTACCAAAAATGGTTGAAATCCATTCAGCTATTTTGATGTGAAAAATCTAAAAATAAATATTTTTAAATGTGGTCCTTCCAATAGACCTTCAAATAGTCACTTTTTTTTTATTTCTTTCGGTGAACTACTCCAAAAATTTAGAAAAAAGCCTTTTATAGATGCCCTTGTACAACCTTGTTCAACGTTTTACAAAAACTTGAAATTTTTGCAGTTAGTTCATTATTATTCTATTGCTGCGAAATATCTATGAATGATATTTATGAATATTATCAGTAATTAGATATTTTTGCTGCTGAAAGTACCAGAGTTGTGCCAATCTGAACGGCACAACTCTGCCTGGTACATCAGTCCGTGTCCTTCAGTCCTTTCAAATAGTGTCTGTCTATTTTTTTATTGGAAACCGTTTCATCGAATGATTTTTTTATTTATTGTTATGTAACAACCTAACCATTACGTTAGGTTAGAACTCATTAGGCTTCTATACGCTTCCCGAAAGTCATGAAACAAATTGTCCTCAAAGAAAAAGTAGCATTTTATCTTTATATTTAGTATATTTTATATTAAGTTCATTTCAATGTAGTAAAATAATTCATGAAGTATTTTTCAATAAAATAATTGAATACGCTTTTCAAAGGAGTGAAGCGTCGTAAACCAGCCTTCGTATCGTGGGAGCCCGCGCACTTGTTATTAAACCTTTAATTTTAACTGGAAAACTACTGTGAGTTCTACATTAGAGAACTACATTAGCGGTTACTCACATCGTAAAAAGCCGAGTGTTGCTCGACATGTCGCTGGCCCAATATTACTGGGTTCTATGTTTCACTTTTAACGAATTGAAGTTTGAACATTGTCATAGTGACAGAATAGTCTAATTTTAACTACCCTGAATATGTTACATAGAACCCTGTAAAATTGGGCCAGCGATGTTTCGGACCATTACGAGGACCTTAGTTTTGAGACACGAGTTGACCGCGACGCTGCCCTTCTCCCACTGTGCGTTAATGTATTGTAAATAAACCATTCATTCTTACTATACGTCCACCGTTTCGGTGAATCGTCGCCCGCGGTAAGAGAGAGGCGGGGGAGGGGGGTCTCGTTTAGCAACAAGTAAATATCATGGAATAAGCCTATGCCTGATAGAAGACGTCAGTTTATCGATCTTTACTGTTATCGTATTTTGCGTAAATAAACATAATTATTTCAATATAGTAAGAGTATAATGCGTTTGCGCTTTAGTTCTGAATTATACTGCAATGATTTATTTAAAATCGGTTAACCCTCATCTGGCATAGACTTTTATGTCATGATAATAATTTAGGCATGATGATATTTTTTCTGAACACGTACACTGTTTAGGATTGTTATAAAACAAACCTAACCTAATGCATTTCGCATGATGATGGTTTAAAAAGTCCTGAAAATTGTAGTCCAAGAAAAAATGCATTATGCTATATGATGAATTATGCCAAATGATAATTATGTCAAAAAAGTTTATGCCAGGTGAATGATGTATAATCTTTAATTTCTTATAAGTTGTGAAGTGTTTAAGCTGTCTCAAAATATGTCTCTTGAAAACCAACTTAAAAAAGTAGTTCCAACATCATTGCAGTTCAATAATCTGTTTATATTTCACGAGATCTTGTATAAGTTATAATTTAATATTTGAGCAAAAAAAATCTTTTCGCTGCATTGAAATACATTAATAAATACTACGGGACAATTTTTACACAAATCAAACTACTCCCATGGTAAGCTCAATAAGGCTTGTGTTATATTTAATATATATATTTACTTACAAACATAGAAAACATCCAAGCCCCTGGAACTAATATTTATTGCTCATCACACAAATATCTGCCCTTACCGGATTTCAACCCAGGACCTTTAGCTTCGCAGGCAACGTTACTCCCGCTGAGCTAAACCGGTCGTCAATATATCCACTGAAAATGTTATAAAGAGGACCTATTTTTAAGGGAGCAGTAATATATTTATTGCTAAAGACAAATCGTGACCAAGGTGTTTTAATGCAACGAGAAGAGTTTCGGTCTACTTTGCACTTTATATTTCGTAAGATTTTGTAAGCCGCATTTGTTTTAAAACTTGGTAATTCTGAGTAACCTGAAAGTAATACATATTAATAGATGAATTACTCTATATTGTTCACGTCCAATTGTTTTGTTTTCATTATTACATGGCGACGCATATCCAATTGTTAGCGACGATGCTAGTACAAAATGTATGGATTTGACAAAATCACATACAGTTGCACGAACGTTCATTGGGTTTAATATGTCGTTATTATGGTCATTACGGCACTTCTGGTCACTTAGTGTTGCGCCTATTCAAATGCTCTCCAATATTATTAGTTATGTTTAGTCACCCTGAAGAGCGATACGCAATTGTGAGTTTTTTTATGTACAAACTGCCTGGAACTTTTGTGAGTAAGTAGGCCACAGATAATAAGCATAATTGATAGAATCAAAGTATTAATTAATTAGTAATACTGAGTGACGTACCTCAAGATTACGACGCCCGTCGGCTTAGGTAGTGTAATGTGGTGTCCAAAAGTTTGATGAACGTTTGTGCAACTCAGAGAGAAGATGCAATTCGTTTATTTTTCAAAATAACTCTTTAAGAAACGCAGGAATATCAAATTGAGCCTAAAAAGGTGAAATAAAGAAATAAGTTTTATCTTTTCTATTTACATATTACAGTATTTTTTTCTAATTAAAAAGAAAATTAAACGTGTTCTTGTAATTATTAAGGGTTAAATGAAGAAAAAAATGTATGACATGTACTTTCACGCAATTTAAGGCCAAAATGAGAAACCGCTCAACTCTCCATACACGTGTGTGTGTGTGTGTGTGTGTGTGTGTGTGCGTGCGTGCGTGCGTGCGTGCGTGCGTGCGTGCGTGCGTGCGTGCGTGTGTGTGTGTGTGAATGATTTCGATGTTAGTCTCACACTAAGTTTATTGTAATTGTGATTAGAGCCGGAAGTAAAATTTTGTATCACGTCTTAGATTTCCCGTGTATACATTTTCTATCAATTGGTATCATTTAATCAAGAAGCATCTTCTCTTTTGTGATCATTCTTTGTAACCTTACCAATTATCAATAGGAAAATGTGAGTTTGTCTGTTGCATCGGTAACTAGTACAGCTAGTAACTCGAGACTACCGGCGGTGTTTGGTCGCTATAACCAGTTATTTATTAATAAGTAACGTTATTAATAAAACGCAGAAGAGTTATCTGGAGAATATTTTTTATTTACACTTTGTCACTATATTAGGTTCATATATACAGATGACAAGTGAAACACCAAATAAAAAGCGGTACAACGAACACGTCAACATTCAGGTAACGAAACGAAACTATCGCGCCTGTACTCGGGATCAGTTTGAAAAACTACGTTATCACTGTTATCTTCACATTTGGGTGGCATTTGTTTCAAGGAAAGCTACCAGTACCGGTATTTTTGGGCCATACCGTAGAAGCGCCCTTAATACCAAATTTCGGGTAGCTTAGTTTCATCTTGCATAAAAACTTCAAACATCTTGTACCCATTACTTTTGCTCTCAAATGTTTATTGCCGACGTAGGCTAGGGAGTTAAATGTATGTATAATAATTCAAAATATCAACATGCCTATGAATTATTTTCCAAATATTGAAACTTCTTATATTGCTTTCTATACTTTCAATGAGCTAATGGATGGACGTCAGTACTTGCTAAAAGGACTGATATCAGTTCAGGGTTTTTCTCATCCGATAAGCCAATAACGACAAAATATTTAGTTGGCGTATTTTTTGATCCCATTGCGAAAAAAAACAACTCGTCATGTTAAAGTGATGAGTAGGACAGCATTCCACACTCATCGCGACTCCAGGCGTTACAATAATACGCAAACAAAACAAATCCAACTTGGCTATACAATACCTACAAATTACGGTGACTTAAATTTAATTAATGGTTACTTAGAAAAACAATAAAATGAGTATCACAAAATATATTCCTATGTGCAGTCTTAAACCAATGAGCGGAAATCAAAACGCATCACATTCCGACTCTATCCATAAATAAATAATTAACCAGAGATATGTATGTTCGGCCGGGAACGGTGAGGGTAACAAATTGCACGATCACGGAAAATATACCTAAAGGCCTACTCCGAAGTTCAATATTCGAAGTTCGCATTGCGCCGTCCTTGTCACGCACATACAATATACCACGAGAACGAGACGGCACGATACGGACATCGCAGTACTATTACACCAATAATTAATCTTGACAAACCAAACGGCAATATTTGACTATCTCTGATGAGTAAATAAATATCCATAAGGAATATTGACCTATATTTTATTCGAGTTAATGTTAGTTTAATAAGAAATCCATAATTTAAAATCATTAATTGAAGGAGTACCCCTTCCAGGAATAGTTATCCTAAACTGTAAGCAACTAATGGGTTATTAAATATGATAACTGTTTTCTTGTGAAAATGTCTGCTTTCTTGTGAAAATGTCTACTGCGTTGATTAATATTTATTTGGCGATAAAATTCTTCAAGTATTCTAAATGCAAAATTCATGAAATTAGTATATTAATGATTCCAATTCTTGTAAAAATAAGCCATATAGATATTTGATCTAACATCAACTCGAGCTCTGGTGTGTGATTCTCTAAAACCTTCGGTATTCGTAACATATGTAAGTATATGTCATGACATCTTAAATATAATACTTATTTGGAAACGGGATTAATATCAAGAAAAAATAACTATTGAATACTAAAAGTCTTACAGAGGAGCACACAATACAATTAACAGTAATAATCATGTCGATAAAATAGTATAGTATGGTCGAAGTCAACAATGTCTGAGCTTGGCGTTTTGACAGACATTGTTTCACGAGTTAACGAAACGAGGCATGTTTCCAATTTCGATATACTGAGAAAAACTCAGAAAGTACAACATCATTCAATTATGATAATTAATTGTTTCCCCCTTTCCTGCGTTGACACGTATGATACCCGATAAACGTTATTTGGGTCGTTCTTATTTTTAGCCGACTTTGAATCTGTCAATCATCTAAATTACTGTACAAATAACACAGTTCGTAATTTATTTTAAATGTTAATAACAGTTTATACAACTGATACATAATGAGAGGCCTTAAAACACGAGTGTTTTAAAGCTTAATTATGTAAGGTTGCATACACTAGTTTGTCTACATCCATATATTGTTTCCATGTGTTTCATGTGCAACCATTGAGCCAGGAACCATGTTTACCAAGATATCACGACGCGCCCGCCGGGCGTGGCGGCGGCCCGGATCTGTACTGTAATCTCATACCTACATCGTATATGTTGTAGTTATGACCCCAACGCGGCGTGCATGCCGGGTTATATCAGTGTAGGTATGAGAACATTTAGCATTGAGAAGCTAGTCTGGTCGTTATTTATGGGTTTTGAACACATTAAAGAGGATTTACTGTATGGGTATAGATTAATTATCATTACAATATGATAGCGATGATTTTGCTTTGCATTTATATTTTCATTCGTTTTCTCAATATTTCTGTGACAGAGGCGTCATGTTTAATTGTACACCTCCGTCACCATTTTTTGTATGGTATGGAATGGAGCCACTGTCGGTAAAACAAGAATGACCTATTTATGATATAATTATTTGCTTACTTTATATGCCCCGTCTCGGTAATACACTTGGTGAATAAGTAGATATACATATGTATATTTCTCCTAAATAGGTACACTGGCTCTAAAAAACACTTCCTACTAAATCATAAGAAGAGGCTAGGCCGAACTTAATCAACAAATAATCGAAAAACTACAAACAAAATAACAAAGAAAACATTAATCAAAATAATGAAATACCTAATTACATTTTAATAGGAAACAATCAACATGGTGTATATGAAAAATTCAGTGCATAACATCTATATACTAACCAATCAAATAATTAAAAATATCGAGTATTCTGGAATAAGTACATAAAATTCCGATTTAATGTATGAGTAACTTTTGCACTTTTGACCTTTAAAGAGACTAAAGGTCGTTTAAAAATGGACCAACAACATTGATTTAATGTAATTACGATAACTATAGGCCAATATACAGTTTATTTCACAAGGTCGGAGTACCGTCTGTTGTGACAAAATATTCAACAATTGTACCTAAATATTGTTTATTCTTGTCCTTTGGGTAGAGCGCAGCCCAACGGCCGCTATCTTGTCTACAATGTTCAGAAAACTGCGATAAATGATGTTTACATATTGGGCCAGCTTCGACGACGCGGGACCAACGGCGCGGCGACCGAATTCTCTGCAGGCGCTACCAAATAGTTAGAAATTTAGACCGATCTGATCTGGTCGGTCATCATTTCCGAAACGTTTCAAGGTTAATTAGGAATCGGTCAAGTGTCGAAAGAGTATTCATTGCGCGGTCGAGACGCTCACCGCACAACAGTTTGGCATTATACGCAGTGTATTAGGAATTCGCGCGTTGGTAACGCGTTTTCTTGGTCGTATCTCTTTTCATCATTGATAAAAGTCGTGGATAATTAATTATTCTAGCTCAGCAAATGTGAAAACCCCATTGTGAGGTTACATTTGTACAAGGACATTTACGGGGAGTTCTACAAGCGTTTCAACCGCTATCACTTTCCTGTCGTATATTTCGCAGATATGAGCCAGTAGTTAAAATACCTTCGAACTACCACCATTACAAATATATAGCATTAGTACGACGACGCGTTATGCTCTTTAACGGAAAAGGTTTTTGCATGATTTTTTTACAATTTTAATGTAAAATTCAAAAGCGATTCTTAAAATTACTATTAATTAAGTCTGTATAGCGGCCGTTGGAGGCGACTCCGAGGGCGCAGGGCTCCGCTCCGCTTCAGCGAAACGGAAATACTTTCAAAGCTACCTATCTAAGCTTGTGTACAAAATATTTTTAAAGCACATTCATACATACTTAACTTATTTAGTTAAAACAGATTTAACCTCAAACTCACCTTTTTCGGCTAAACACGAGATTTTTTTGGAAATAAACCAAACCCAGATGAATTCATAGATATATTCAAAGTATGGATTCGGAATGCTTCATTTAAGTTACTTCATTAAATTTAAAACTGTATTTTGAGGATAAACATTAGTTTACCAAATAAGACAAGTAAAAATGAGCGGGCTTTATGTCAGTAGGTACTATATGCTAATGGGCTGTATGCAAGCGGGCGTGGTCTCAGCTCACAGCATCAAAATACAAAATGGCGACGCTAACCGCTGGGACTAACTAAATAAATTGATGCTGATGGTACTGATTCTAAGCGAGCAATCTAGTCCCGGAAAGTTAAATTGTATGAGCTCAGTTTCGAATTATGCATTGCACATTTTATTAATAACCACTACTGAGCCTAGAATTCATAGTCCAAGAATATATGATACAGCTGCAAAAAGCTTAGTCCGTTAAAAAATATCTTACTCAACTCTATTGGCGTTGCAATAGTCTGTTGAACATACTTTGAACAGACTAATCGTATATATCTTTTTACAGCTATGTACATATATGGCGATTCCTTGTCTGGGAACAAAAATAATAATATTCTATGCACTTTTGTATGTTGATTAAGAATAACTGATTAATAGCAATTAAACAACATTTAACATTATTTTTAGCTGTTAAAAGCGTTTCCGGTCTCATTCACATTTTCTTTTGGTCACTGTCATTCAAGTGTCAAATGGGGAAAAATGTAGGGTGACCACGGGATATGATGAAAAACAAGGAAATACATGTTTCATCGAAAAAGATTATGATATCTCTGCCCTGATAATCAGCATAGCATAATAAAAAGGTCTAAGCAGCTGCTAGGCAGATTAAGACTTAGGAAAAAAAATCTGTTCACGACTTAGGAATCGCCCCAATCTGAAAAGCGGGTTCCCAAATTCTACCATGTTATGCACATTATATACTTCTGATCAGTGGTACATTACGCCTGTCAAATAGTAGACATTAGCAGGTGTATTTACACTATCACGTCCCTGATTTCCGCTCGCGATTTCCTACGAGTAGAGCGCCCACGTAGCGGGTTCCTATTCGTGGATGTCAGTCGTTATTATCTAACAAAGCATGGTGAAATGAGGTTAAAGTTACAGAGGTGCTATGAAATAATCTGGCATCGTCACCATACCGTCGAAAAACACAGTACTTATTTCAGAATCATGGGTCAAAGCTTTTAAATGCTGCTCAACTAGATGGCGTTACTATCGCCGAACATTCTGAATACATTCGTCGCATTTTCTATCTTAACTGCGACAGTTAACACTTTCACGACCGAGAACTCGCTATCTAGGTTAGCGCTCTACTCGAAGTAAAGTTTTCGTAACACACGCATTTTTCCATGTTATGGGCTATGCGCGTAGCGCTGCGAAAATCTCGGTCGTGAATGTGTTAAGTTACTTATAAGTAACCATACCCGTTGGAAGCTTCTATGACCCCTATCTGTGAAGTTGTGAAGGTTGGTCGACGATACGAGTAGTAGCACCATCTAGGGCTTTCCTCCAGAATGTTGTCTAGGACACACCATTCCATTGATACTTCTAACCAGAGACGGGCATTAATCGATTAATTTTTTAATGAATTAGTTAATTGATTAAAAAATATATCTTCAAAAATTCATCGCGATTAACTTAATCGCTTAGAATTTAATTAGATTAGATTAATCGGAACTAATTCGATTTAGATAAATTAATCGTCATTTTTAATCGTTAATCGCGATTAACTAGGTTAATCTTAATCGTTAATCGATTACTGCCCATCTCTGCTTCTAACAATGCCTGGGGATTTAAGGCGGACGAAGTCGTTGTCAGAAGCTAGTTGATAATATTTTCATAACTAAGCCTGATTTAACTGGGGTTTATGTATTTTTTTTTGCTTCTAATGACCTAAAGAATGCGCTGTTAAAATCTTTTGGTTAACTCGCGGGCACCTTGTATACCAAATATCGCACATTGTTGCGGTTTTCGCAGCAGTGTGGAAACCGCCTCATTTTGTAAGTCAGATATGTGCGACGATGTTATAATTGGCACTTTGGATGTACAGTCACATAACCTCATAAATATATAACCAAACCTTATTAATGACAATAGAGTTGGTCTGTACATATTTTTGAAACTTTTGAACCAAATGTATAAGTAACTTCCACCTCTTGGCGCAGGTCTGTATAAGCTGATAACGTTTTAAGTACTTTTACTAACAGACAGGTTACTCTGAATCACGAAATTCGATGTTGGTATCGTGTCGTCCTTCTCGCTCATTTGAGTGAGCGGGATGGCGCCATACGAACTTCGAGCTTCGGAGCTGACCTCAGGAATTCCTCAGGGTGGACGCTCTGCTTGCGTAGAAAGTTTTCGCTACACACGCTTTTACCTATGTCATCGGCTACACGCGTAGCGCTACGAAAATCTTGGACGTGAAAGTGTTGAAGTTATAATTGCTGAATAAGCTTCTATACGACTCGTCAGCTTGGAAAGTCTCGTCGGTTCCATGGTTGGACGTAGCGGATGGCGCTCACTTGAGGCGCTGCGTGACGTTGGCGAGCGCTACGGCGAAGGCCTGGAGCGCAGAGAACGGGTACTGGAAGTCCAGGGTGTACGCGTTGCCGTCGATACGCCCGAACTGCATCACCTGACGAACAGACACTCAATCATTAACAATAGGAACAAAGTCAGTGGGCCGATAAAAAACCTCTGATACATCAAGAAAAATGCTCATACGTAATTTCAAACCATTGAACCGATTTTTGCAAACCATACCAATGAACATTCTCGATGAAGTCACCCTTCAAACACAAAAAACGAGATCAGAATCGGTCCATCCGCTCAAGCACTACGATGCCACAGACTAATACACGTCAAACTTATAACACCCCTCCTTTTGTCGTTGGGGGTTAAAAAGAAAGTACTTGCGCGACAATAAAATAATGACGACAAAGGAATTTGAAGGGGAGCTCGACAGGACGCGCTCCTCTATTCGATCTCTCTTACTACGCAAGAGCTCATGTCAACGCTCAATGGACATATCTACATTTTATTACAACGCTTGTTGTTATGGTTTATTAACAACTAGCATTTACCGGTGACTTCGCTCGCGTTACCGGGACTTAAACAGACTTGATCTGTCTGTGTGCCCAATATCATCTAAATTCGTTTGAGGAACGTGTAATTGAGTAACAATAATACAAACATCCATATATAATACAAACATCCATATATCTTACATTAACATTATTGATCCAACGAGGGGAGCGAGCGAAGCGTCTCCATATCAGCTTGGCCAAATACGCGTTTTTATGTCTGTCTGTCCCCTTTAGTTCCATCTCGAAGCCACATTTGGTAGATAGCTACCAAATGGGAACTATTTTCCCATCTTGAAGCCAGTACATTCGATAGCTAGCAACGAAATGGGAATCATGCTTTCCTAACTTGTAACAAATGGGAACGATCATAGTCATTAATATTATAAAGTCAAGTACTTGACAACGTCAAGTTTCCTTATAATGAAGATGTTATAAAATAAGTCGCACCAAACCTACAAGCAGTTGACTTTTTTTTTATTTAAGATAAAAAATAAATTTACTAAAGGATTCCCGTTTCGTAGCCGGGTTCGAATCGGGAATACATTTCCCATTTCGAAGCTAGCTACCAAATATGACGAGAAGGGACTCAAGTGTCTGTGCGGCTGTTCTCCTCTACAGGTCGCATTTCTCAACCGATTCTCGTGAAATTCTGTGAGCAGGTTCGATAATGAAATGGATGTTTTTTCGATTCAGTTTTTGGAATTTATTTAAAATGGGGGTTGAAAGACTCGAGAGTTCTACAGTTCACAGAGGAACTAGTTATATTAGTTGGAATTAGGATAAACTTACTAAAACCATTTATTTAAATCCGGACATGTCTAGGTGATAAATAAGGTTGTGGTATATAAATTATTGAAATACTAACGCTTTTTAGAATTTATAATTAAAATACAAAAAAAAAAATTCATGATTTTAACATACTGTATTCTTTGTTTACAATTGTAACATTGTCATCAGGTTGTCAAAAAAGGTCGAGTTCAATACATGCAATGTCAGTTAAAGTAAGGCTATGGGCACACGTACGAGTTAGTTGTTGTCCATAAAAATATACAATAAACTGCCAGATGTAATTAAATCCGAGAAAAAATATTATACATTCATAAAATTGTTAAAAGATCTCCTTATTAATAAAAGCTTTTCTCTCCTTATTAGGAAAAACTATAAAAAAAACATATAATCATAAATATATGGCATTAAGTCCGCCATATGTACTGATTTTGTTTTGTGCAATAAAGTTTAAATAAATAAGTCGTCTTCTCTCCACGCAGTTTTGCTGTGCCCAACAGTGTCCACAATTAAGTTCACTGTCATGTAACTTTTATGCAACTTAAGTTTACCTAATACCTATCCTGTAAACTAACATTGTGGAATGCAATAAACGATTGAGTATTGAGTATTGTTACTTGAACCAAGTGACGGTGGCTGTTTTCGTGAACGCTACACATCAAATTTGGCTTTGACAAAGCACGTCGCTTGATTTTGTTGAAAGCGTGTACAATCCACAGCCTCATTTCATTGCAATAAAGAAACGTGTTATTGAAAATTAATCTTGACATTTCATTCCTAGCCAAACTTTTACATTGAAGTGACACTAGTGAAATTGAAATGAAATTTAATAAATAAGCATGAACTGATGCTGTTTACATGATAAATTGAAAATAATTTGGCTGCCATGGACTAATAAGAGCGTATAACGGGTATGAAAAAAGAAGTTATACTAATAATGAAATTTCAAGGTATTAACGTATTCATAGTGGGCTTGCGTTCATCTGTCACGACGTAAACATTAAATATCACAGGACGTTACTTTTTGGTTTAACCGACTTTGAAAAAGGTAATATTTTATAACTAGCAAAAAATGTGGTAAGGCGCTTAACTCGACATGGCCATCAACTGGCTTAAAGGGATGGTTTTAGTAAGTTTACAAACTGTATAGCAATGGCTAAGTTAGGTTACCTGTTTCCCGTGGTACTCGATTTGGAAGTTCTTGGCGGACTCCTGCGTAACGCGGCCGCCGAAGTCGAGCTGGTAGACCTGGCTGTTCTCGTTCCACATGGGCGCCTTGTTGTGCATGACGAGCTGCCGCCGCGGGCCCGCGCCGCCGCGCGCCTCGCCCCCCGCCGTCGCCCCCGCCGCCGCCACCGGCCCGGCGCGCTTCAGCTGCTCATCCAGATGGGAAAAGCGGTATATTTCATGACGACACGTTTAAAACTGTTGAGTTGTTAAGCGCTGACTCACGGTATTTTTGGAACTCTTGTCAAATTAAGTGTTAACACCTTTCAAATAATACCTGCATGACTCGAGCCAAGCCTCGATCAATCCGAACGGTTCTCAAAAATCCGATTTGTTTATTTATTTAAACTTTATTGCACAAAACAAAAGTAAGTCCAAATGGCGGGCTTAATGCCAAATGACATTCTCTACCAATCAACCATAAGGCCAAACAGAGATGCATGAAAAAAATTCATCATCATCATTGAAAATGCTGCAGTGGGAAAAGTTCTTCGTTCGCGGAGGAGAAAAAGTCATAACCCCTCTTTTTTCTTTTGCATAGTCGGGTAAAAAGTATCCTATAACCATCTGGAGATACCCAGCTACCCGTGTACCAAAAATAGTTGAAATCCGTTCAGCCGATTTAGCGTGATGAAGCCACAACGACACATACAAACATTTCATTTTTACAACTTTATAATAGTATAGACCCTAAAAATACAAAAAATCTATGTAAAACAGTTTGTACCCCCGTTACCGACGCCAAATTAAGGGTTAAAACAAAACCAAAACAATTTCTTTGATTACAAAATACATGTGACCAGCATTCAGTTGTGAGCCCCATGTCGGCCATGTCACAGAGAAAGGGGCGAGTTCAGCAGTTGTTACCTTGTTCCGGAGCTGCGCCTTCTGGAAGCTCTCCAGGTCGCGGTAGTTGCGGCCGTTGACCTCGCTGTAGCCGGAGCACTCGTCGTCGGAGCTCTCGGACGGTTTCTTACGTCGCCGCGAGAGTAGGGGCGAGTTCAACAGTTGCCTGTTAAAAAATGTTCATTGAAAACGCGTAAACGTAAGAATACGGTCAGTTCACAGTTCCCGAGCTTTTTTAATGACATGACGAAAACACGATGCACATTCGCGTACGCTCCGGTGGCTGGCTCACAAAGAGCCGAGACGATGCCGGCGACATGACACAGGTGCCCCAGTTCTGTGGACTTTTGTGTGCTGGAAGTCCCTCGACTCCCTGCTAGGGTCCACTACGACGGGGGCAGCAGATGCGCATAACGCCGGTCAGAGCCCGGCGTTATGCGCATCTGCTGCCTCCGTCGTCACATCAACCCCTCTATCCCCCCCAACCCCCCTAACCGTCACTGGCTACCTAACTATCGCTGCCAACTATAAATTAACTACGTATATTACACTTTTTTCTTACACAATGAAAAAGGTATAATATTTTGCACTGTATCTCAATATTCTCAATATGGAATATCATCATAAAAATTACAAATTCATTAAGAAAACTATTTACTGACGCCTGCCGTCTGGCAGGCAAAGGTGGTGTAAAGGCATTTTAAGCTTTAAAAGAAGCTACGTTGACGTTAAGAACCTATCATTGGAAATAAAAATGCAACAAAAAACTTTTTACCATAGTGTAAAACGTTTTTTAATACAGTTGCTCAAAAAGTGCTACTTTACGTAGCTGTTTAGCGTGCGCAAAGTTGGTTTTCGCGAACTAGTGCTTTTTACTTTTCCAATGTTTTTAAATTTATACTTTTTCCAATTCATGACTACTTATTGAGGGTTCGGTACCAAAGGCCTAAGTTGCATTTAGTCTTGGCATTCAAAACATCTTAGTAGTACACTGACCAAGTGTACAAAATGACTTTTTTGTATAATACCACGGTTACAAAATTGTCTTAGTTTCAGAAAGACTTACGTAGCAAAACGTCTAGGTCGTGAAAATAACCAATAAGCAGAATGACTCAATTGTGTAACGTCTTGATTGTATTAAGGACTATGTTATCAAATGATCTTGTTTGATAATTTGTCTTAGCTATAAAATGAGCCAGTGGTAGAAACGTCATGATTGCTAAACGACTTCATTGTATGAAAAATTAACCGTAAATTCACATTTTGTGAAACCTATGCCAAAAAAAAACCGGCCAAGAGCATGTCGGGCCACGCTCAGTGTAGGGTTCCGTAGTTTCTCATCCTTCACAATAGACTTCAAGATTTCAAGCTTTATAAAAAGGTCGTAAACGCCAAAGTAACTGTAGTTACTTATTACCTTCTGGAAGTCAACTTACGTCCTTTTAAGAAAATTATGAAATTTTGCGATAACTCAAAAACGGCTGGACCGATTTTGTTTAATATAGTTTTCATTGAAAGTACTTATAAGGCCTCATTTTCATGAATTTTCCCATAATTTTTTGACCCGTGGTTGAAAAGTTAGAGGGGGGGGGGGGGAGCACTATTTTTTTAATTTTCGGAGTGAATATTTACAAAACTGCCGACTTTATAAAAAAATAATGTTTGGAGACGCCTATTATTTTCCAAAGACCTATTCAACGACATCCCACTGACTAGTGTTGGTGATGTCACTATCTACTTAAATATCAAGTGGCCTGTAATTGAATTTGAAGTACTAACGAGGTGATAATAAAATAAAGTATTGTCATTAGACAACCTGGACAAACTGCTACTAAGACATTTTTTATATTTTACGATATAACTACGTAGTCTTTATGCTATCAAGACATTCTATAATATTGGCCGCGAAGATTATCCAGACCATTTACCTATTAAGACATTACGACTTTAAGTCGTTTTACAGCCGAGTCATTCCGTTTACTAAGGCTTATAGCAATGAGGGCGTTTTACAGACCAAGACATTTTGCTACCCAGACAATTTACAACCTAAGATGTTTTGAATGCCAAGACTAGGCCTTTGGTACCGAACCCCTTATTGATGATGATGATGATGATGATGATGATGATGATGATGATGATGGTGATGCTAATGGTGATGATGATGGTGGTGGTCATGATGATGGTGATGATGATAAGGATGATGATGGTGATGGTCATGATGATGATGATGGTCATGATGATGATGATGATGATGATGATGATGATGATGATGATGGTGATGGTCATGATGATGGTGATGGTTGTGATGATGATGGTGATGTTTATGATGATGATGATGATGATGATGATGATGATGATGGTGAAAGTGATGGTGGTGATGATGATGATGATGATGCTTACTTGTTGTTTTTCTTATTTTTTCTCAACTGTATTAAAAAACGTTGTTCGATACACGTGCGGAAATGTCATTCTTCACTCGTCCAGAGTCTTGCCACTCTCCTACGGCTCTTGGCAAGATATATCGGTACTCGTGGGGTAATGACATACTTTCCGCACTAGTATCGAAATGTACTATTATTGCTGCCTCTTACGGTTTTGGGAAGATTATACAGCTGTGTACGGCTCGGTACCTGATGGGTGAGGCGGAGGAGTAACGTTGGCGGCGCGGCGCGGGCGCGGGCGAGGCGGGGGTCGAGCGCGCGGGGCGCGGCGACGCGGGCGCAGAGCTGCTCTCGCGCGAGGCGCGCCGCCCCCCCCGCGACGCCAGCAGCCGCAGCGCCAGCTGCTCCAGCGAACCTGAAAGTACACCGAACGTTGCGACATATCACGATGCCAGAGGTTGTATAGGTTGACTGTCCGTCCCTTTGAGTTAAGCGCGGATACTGCAATAGGGTCGATAGGGATGATGACTAAATTTGAATTATTAGTCCCGTCATGTAGATTAAAACAAATATTGGAAAAGCATTTTTTCGTTCTTTGTCTTATCAAAAAATAATGGCGATATATCGAGTCAAAATGTCATGTGATGTCACGCCTAGTTTATACTAAGTTATATAACGTCACGAGCCGGCCACTTCTAAACTTTAAAGCGATTTATCTGAGTATTTTTTTATTAATTTGAAAAAACAAAAAAATAATGTCCAATATCTTTTTATTATCTAATTGACAAAATATAAATTTGATTTCCGTATCTATAGCGCGACCAAAACATTTTATTACAAACATTTTGACAAGTGAAATTGACCTCCCGTCCGCTATGAACGAAAACCAGTATCCGCGCCAGCTTTGAGCGCCCAACTCATTGACCGAAAACGTGCTTTAGACTCCGATCCCGAGTTATAAAATAGACCATCTGTACCATTGCACTGTACAGCGGCAATCGACACTACTTTGAAAAAATAAACTTGTAGTTAAGACACCCCTGAAAAAGGCAATAAGTGTATACTAGCTATATAATACCTACTAGCGTTATGGAACTGGGCTAATCTCCGAGTGTTTTCATCGCTCGGTTCAATCGTCATTGTTGTCTCATGATTAGGTGTCACGTTAACGGAAAGTCAAGTCGTGATACCTACGAACAAAATAAACTCAGCCTCGGGTCTCTCTTACGATTTCATAAACATACACCGGTTTGGCGGGGGCAAATCTGTACTGACGTTTAATAGTGCGAGGACACATTAAAGTAATTTTATTAGTTGATATCGATAAAAATGATGTACAACCGTTGGGTAATTTCAAGAATTTGAATGAAGAAGAAAACTACATACACAAAAATAAACTTTTTGCGTAATAAACTTTTTTAATATTTAATATAATTTTCATAATATACAATCAAAATTTTCTCCACATTTTCAGCCTTTAATCTTCGTCGCCTGGGTGACAATATCCATTTTAGCCAACTAAATGACCTTTCTAGGTCAACTGTAGTAATTGGAGCAAATTCAAACAATTTATAGTATTGATGAATTTCTGCTATATGACTCAGTTCTATTTCTTTTCCGGATACCAAATCATTTAATGTTTTTAAAGTTGAAATGCCGACGTTTTTCTCTAACACTGTTTGAAGTTTTTTGTGAATAATTTTGCCCTGAGGATTCAAACGTAATCTTGATATATGTACTTTTAACTTATGGACAATATTGAAACTGGCTTCTAGACTTAAATTTTGTGTTTGTAAATTTTCAATGGTACTTGGTATGATGGATAGATTGTTGGCTATCCATTTCAAATCGTTGAGAATGTTTATATCATTCATTGCCCGTTTTGCTTTTAATATACACGTTGATTCTTTGTTATTAAATGTTCGTACGACTTGCTTGATGGCTGGTAAATATTTATGATAGTAAATAGCCGCTTTCATCCATGTTCCCCATCGTATTATCGTCGGCTGTGGTGGCAAAGGAACGTTCGGTAACATTTGGTGAAATATTTTTATTCTTTTAGGTGATTTCAGAAATACCTTTTTTGTATAAGCAATTAAATTATTTACAGCAGGTGCTCCAACTATTAGATTCCCAATCTGACGCCCATTGGCATCTGTACTTTCGTCTACACTCACATAAATTCTAGAATTTCCTGGTTTAGTCTTAATCTGTTTCATCGTCTTCTTATAAGCGATGTCTAAGGTCGTTTTTCTCAAAACTGATTCTTTGGCAATATATGTTTCTGAACCATATTTCCCAAATATGCAATCAGATATAAAATTGATGAAAATGGGATTTCCCACCTGGGTCCATGGTATATTGCAAGCTAAAATCAATCTGACGCTGTTATGCCTTTGGCTTCTTATATGCCTTTGTACGGAAAACTTTAGTCGTGATATATTATTACATTTCTTGCAAAAGTAAGTCGTACCTTTATCATCTATATCTGAATGGTCAGGTTTCCATGAAGATGAATGATCTTTTTTCTTGCGAGGCATTTTTAGCCGCCTTAAGAAACAAAAAGGTAGTTTTAATTGATCGGAATGCAAAATAATATTGTAGTACTGGATGAATTATTCAAAGATTCTATGGTTGTCAAAAGTGACTCGACACAGTCAATGTCAGATATCGGTTGTTTATAGTTGCGATAAGTATAAATGAAAGAGGTTTGCACATAGTTAAACGTATTCAAACTTAGCCATTAGTTTAGTTATGATAATGATGATTAAAAATTTATTTTTATCGATGTCGATAAACTTAGTCGATTTTTAATTACTCACTAGCACTGGTACATTTTTGCCCCCGCGAAACCGGTGTATGTTCATAAAAGATTATAAAATTCTTTATATCATTTGTTTTGACGGTATTTGCTGAGACGATAATGAGGAAAAATAAACATCCTAAAACCGCTGAAGAGTGGCCCAACTATCTTTTTCGTGTTCTGGACTGCGAGACCGCGTCTTGACAAATGTTGTGGAAGCGCCTAAGTACACTACACTTGCCAAGCTCGGTGGAGCGATGAAAGCCGCTGGCAGCCGTCGGAGACAAAAAGTTGAAGACCGAGTTCAGTGGACATGGAAGAGGCCTTATGTCCAGCAGCAGTGGTCAGGAATAGGTTGTGTCTGATAAGATAATGATGATCATGATGACGTTTTCATTGGAGCAGAATGAGAATAATTTGTTCAAAGTAGTGACGATGTGTCCTTCTCGCCTCTGGGCACAGTGTTCCGTCGACGAGATGCGTCTTAAGCGTGCGGTAAAGGTAAAGGGATTAAATCGCGCCTGTATCTTGCCACGGCCGAAAAATCACTTAGACGGTCAACATATGTCATGAATATGTATCTGTGTATTGTACAGCTTACTGTCTTCTTTAGGAGATTGAAACACGTACCTTTTTCACTGTTGTCACAATGACAATAAGGACTAAAAAGGTACTTGTTTCAGTTTACCTTACTGTACCCAATGTACCTACTACTAATGTTAATGCATGTGATCAAGTATACAGGTAGTCAGAATATTATTAGAACACTTTTTTTGAGAGACAGGCGAATGAAAAACTTCTGTCTTAGATATTACAAAGCAATAGAGTAGAAACTTCGCCGCGTAAGGTTCAAGTCGTAGGGGATCCAAATTTTGTGTGGACCTGTGGACTCAACATAAAAGCAACAGATTCAGTTATAGTAGAGAAGACTTTGGCACGACTTACCTATAGGATGGTTTAGATAACGCTGCTTAGAAGAAAAACGGGGTCTCACAAAATAGGAGCCCCAGTAAGTTGTTAAAATGTCAAAGTGTAATTCTAGAAATGCTCTGACTCGGATGTAAAGTTGTACGAATGTGTGCGCGCTACTTGTGAAAACTGAACATAGGTAGGTATCTAAAACTACAGTCAGCATTGGTATAATAATAAGTGTAGATGTGCTTATTTTTCTGTGTAATTGAAACGTTTTATGATAGTCTAGAACACTTCAAAGTCCAACACAAAACGATTCGATAATCAAAGAAAAAAAATCCAAAACTTTATCTGACAAACATTTCCGTGTAAGACTTCGGGTCCTAGAAAAAGTGTGGGGTGGGTATGTAGGGAAATGGCAGACCGCCCGACCAAAGTGTTAGGCGGGGATCCCTCGGTGCGCGAGTCTAATTCAGCCGTCTCAAGTAAATACATGCAACCCGTGCTCAAGAAATTGATAAGCTTTGGTTTGGAAAGCACAGTCGAAGGATTCGACACTAATTCGGCATTTAAAAGGCGCCGGTGAGGCAACAGCGCTGCGATACCGGAACTCCGGGAATGATATTTTATAGCACAGAAGAAGCGTTTATACCTCTCAAGGTGCATATGTGTGAGAGGAACTGTAAACGTTTCATCTCTACTAAAAGCTAGGAATTCGGGCTACCTGGCGCTGTTTCCACGCGCTAGTGCATCTACAGGATAAGCTACCACTTTGGTTTGGTACGTTACCATGGTATCGCGTGGTGAGTGGAAAGCAACTACGTCGTACTAACTATAATACTTGCTGTAGTCGGAGTCGCTGTCGGTGGCGGCGGGCCGCGGGCTCGGCGGCGCCGGCGCCGGCGGCGGCGCGCGCGGCGAGCACGCCACGCACACGTACGTCGCCGCGTCTACGTCCCGTCGATCGTACGGCGAGACCAGTCGGCACGTCGTGCAGACGGGATAGTCACGTCGCTTGACCGCCTCCGGCCGGCTGCGACCCTCTTCCGCCCGCGGCTCCAGCGTATCTAACCGCGATTGTCGCGTCTGCTTCCCTTGACACGACAGCTCACTTGAGTCGAGACTCCGCGATTTGCCGCACTTTTTGAGCGTGGGTTTGTCGGCGTGGCGTTCGCGCGCGTTTCGCCGTCTCCGCCGTCGACCGGAGTCACCGACCAGCACGAGCCGGCGCGGCGGCTCGCCGCGTAAGGCCGCGACTGACACGCGAGCATGTAAAACCGCCGGATCCACTAAGTCTAAATATCCGACGCTACAACTCCGGGTCATGGTATCGTACACGGGTACGCTGGCACATACGGGACTGATAGGGACTACGGTAGTCGTGCGTTGCACGCGTGGCGCAGTGCTCGCACCACACGGCTCCACCGGCGTCTCCTCGTCAATAAACTTCAAATCCTCCCCCTTCTGTAAACTCCGGAGCGTCTCCGCGCGTTTAATCATCGCGTCCGGATGCACCTCGTGCTCGTAGGTCTTGTTACAGAGAGACTTTAATATCCTGGTGTTCATCTCGTAGGAGGCGGACTCACCGCCGCGGTTGCAGATGTTCTTGCGGAGTTTCGAGAGGCAGTTGTCGGTTACGTGGTTGTCGCATTTTTTTATCGTAACCTGCCGGCTCGGTTCTAAGCTGAGGTTGAGACTGAACTGCTGCTCGATGTTAGAAATATTTCCTTTTAATGAGACGTTGTCGCCTCGGACGGTGTAGTCGGTCCGGCCGCCGCAGAAGTCGCCGCGGCCGCCGCAAGTGACGGTTTGGGGGGAGGGTCTCTCGAAAATGATATCGGTGGGTGCGACCGCGTTTTTGGGAGATTGGAGGGTGGGGACGGAGCTCTCGCACCGCAGCGGGGAGATGGCGTGGCGGCTGGGGACGGGAGGCGTGCCGACGCGCCGGACGGCCGGCGCGGGGGTTTCCGCCGTGTCTATGTAGGGGAACTCGTCGTAGGACTCGGCGCGTGCGAGCGACGCGTTGGCCGCGTTATTATTGTGGTTGTTGGCGGCGATCTCGGTCTGCGTAGGCACGTTAGAGTTGACGCGGTCGGCGAGGGTCTTGCGGCGGGCGGCGGCGCGGGGGCTGTCGGTGGCTTGGAACACTTCCTCCTCGTCCTCGGAGAAGATGTTGGGGTTGAAGGTTGGGTCGGGCGCGACGGCCTGGTCCTCGCGCAGTTCGGCGATGGTAAGCGTCATCTGGCGCGGCTGCAGGTGCAGCAGCGAGGTCTTGTAGGTCACCTGCCCAAGATTTGCGGGCACGTTTTTCACTAAGCCGTGCATTTTAAACTTCGTACCCCAGATGTTAGAAGTCACCTCCACTAATCTCACGTCCTGTCACATAAAAAAATCCTTAGTTAAAAATAGTAATGTTACCCTGAAATAGAGTCTAACGAAATTAAGTCTACAAAAAATAATTGATCAACTCCACCCTAATGACAAAAACATTTTTGTAATAAGCTTTTATTGACGACTATTGTTTTCAACATGATCGGATATACAGTTTTTGAGTTATTGCTGTGCCGGCGGTCAGAACTCGCCACGCCGAACGATGCCTTTTTAGCCTCCCTACAGTCAATACTAAATATGTCCAAAACTCCCCATTAATTCGGATCTTAAGGCAATATAATAAACAATTTAACAGTATTGATTTGTTTGACAGCACCAAATTAAGTTTGAAGAAACGTATTCGGTCTTTGTTTACTTCCTAAACTAGTTCAGTGCTGAGTAAATTTTCCTTTTCCGTACATTTTGCAACCACTCCTGGCATCCGATTGAACTGAAATTCGGCGTAATTATGTAAGTTCGGTGACAATGCAATATTATGGTATCATCGAGCTGATCTGATGATGGACCCGGAAGATGGTCATAGGAACACTGAAACAAAATAATGCAATCCTACCGAGTTGGGGCTCTTGTGAAACGGCTCTATGAGTAGCAGATGGGTGATCAAAGAAAAATACAGTCAGCAATAAAAGCTCGTCTCAAAAATGATTTTTTTTTATAGAAGCTTGTTTAAAAATATCTTCAATGTGTACACTTTATTTTTACAACTTTATTATAGTATAGACTAAGGTTCCGCGGGCACGGAACCCTGGAAGTAAGTTGTAGGTACCTCCGGCAAGGAGTCGATGTAGGCGAGCTCGTCGGGCGCGTCGCGCTCGGCGCGCTGCTTGCGCCTTGTGCGCGCGCGCCGCCGCCGCTGCAGCCGCGGCGAGCCGCTGCAGCCTGTCGAGTAGCCGTCCCTGGTGAGCCACGTACGGCCTGGGGCCATGTTACAGGCAACGTAATACGCCTTGCAACATTGGACACGCGTTCATCAATGTGGACGCATCGCGCGCTCGTACCGTTCATTCACGAAGAACTTTCTATACGAACACCGGTTTCCGCCAGTCTACCGTCAGTGTGCACTGTACGCGTTATTACCTTGTTCCATGTTCGATAACCACACGAACGACAGTGAGTGCATCGCTGCGCGCGCGATTTGAAATGTTTGTAGCGTGCGCGATTAAAGGTTCGTCCACATTTGTATCATTTGCTCGTATCCGATCACCGTGACGTGGCATGACTGCGTATCGCGCTGCTTGGTCGCTTATTGTCGGTGCGGTGATGACGCCGCGCTTCTCCGATCTAAGTGTGTGATACGCGTATCAACATGGGTTTCGAGCGATCGGATCGGCGCAACGTCCAAATGCGTGATCGTGACACGCGATCATGCCACGGGACGAAGATCTGATCGGGCAAATGATACAAATGTGGACGCACCTTAAGGCACAGGTCGGGCGCGCAAGACGTCCAGACTATGCGAATTTGTTACAACGTGTGTTACCTTACATGTTACTATACTACATGTTACTTATTGTGTATGGTAAATTGTTACAGTGCATGTTACGTTGCTTGTCACATTACACCAGTCTGTACGCAGCTATAGGATGAGACCAAAGGGACGTAGTCCGAAGCTCGTTTCATTTAGGTACTTATTTATTTTATTAATCGGAGAACAAACAGAAACAAGTGTATAAAAGTAAGGCTTATAATCTAAATGAAACCAAGCATGCACTTATTCCCTAGACATCTCTGACTTTCAACTAAATAATGTTTATAGAAGAATGAGTTAGATGGCACAATACAGATTTTAAATTCCGAACTTCGTAGTTGCCCCTCAGGTATAGTTGAATTATCGAGAAGATGGAATTGCATTTGTAGTGGTTGTACCGTTTGCAACAAAAGGAGAATAATTTTCTCTTAACTTAATAAAATGACATACCCAAGAAGTGGAATAAGTAGTAGTCCTCTGTTTTTTTCTTTTATTCGCTATCATGTTCTTCATCTGAGCTGTCACAAGTATTGATAATAAAATTGTCTGTTATTTGATCCATTTCTCCTTCCTGACATCGATATTTATTTTCTTCACTTTCGACGTGGTGACAAATATTTTCCCAGTCCTCAGCAGTGATAGTATTCATTCGTTCAGTTGCTAAACTCATAATGCCTTGCATGTTTAATGAAACGTTTCTTTTTGCTACATATCCTTTTACCATGGACCAAATAATTTCGATCGGATTGAATGTCGGGTGGCCATGTTCTTTTAAAATTGCATCTATGTGGTACTCGCGAAACCGCTCTTTATTTTGTTTAATTAATTCATACAAACTGGTTTTGTACATCAACCAGTTATACGAAATGTTGTGTTCTGTCAACCAATCCATCATTTCTTGTTTATTAGAATTTGACGTTGGAGCACGAATCAAAAGTTTGTTGTGATAGGACGCATTATCCACGATAAGTACGCTATTCGGTTTGAGGTTCGGTATTAATTTTTCTTTTAACCATTTTTCGTAGTTGACAAAGTTCATCTGGTCATGGTAATCTCCCGTTTTTTGGTTTGCCTTAAACATTAACAAAGCGTTGGGAATAAAACCATCTTTTCCTCCTGCGTGCACTATTATTAACCGCTGGCCTGTACTGATTTGTTTTTTACACCAAATTCTGTTCCATCGGTCCAAGCTTCTCCGGACACATGTGAAGTGTGGATGTAGGTTTCATCAGTATAAACTAGTGATCTATCTTGAGATCGATATTCCGCAATTTTGATAAGGTAATTTATTCTTAGCAGTCGTATGTTGTGTTTTTCCATTAATATTTTTCGATTGTCCTCGGTCTTTTTCCATTTAAATCCTAATTTTTGTATTTGTTTTCGTAAGGTGGAAATGCCAAATTTGTAATCTATATCGGATTTTAACACAGAGTGAGGGACTCCACTTTAAGTTAAGTTTACGTTAAGGTTGGAAATTGCTTATAGGACAGATGAAAATTGTATATAGTTCTCCGGATGACTTCCTGATCAAAATCGTCTACTGCTGATGACGGACAAGGACGCAACTTTTTATTCTTCGGGGAGGTGAATCTCTTTGTTGTTGCGAATTTCTCGCTGTTGCTCTCAGTCACAATGTTATAAACAGTAGAGAGACAAACACCTGTAGCTTTTTCAACTAACTGGGCAGCGGTGTAAGGCAAGTTTAAATTTTTCGTCAGTTCATTTTCAAAATATTTATAACAGTTGAAAATTATTTGCTTACTTTGACTCTCAATAGGACCAAAATTACTTACAGCCATATTTTTTTTTAAATATAGAAATTATTCGTAGTCGTACGGGCGGACACAATAATTAATTGAGAATACAATCAAATCAGATGTAAAAATATACGCACAACGTAAATAATATTGACAATTTCACACTGACATTCTTTTTGTTGTTAGTTCTTCGATATATATATTTATAACAACCTCTTTGTATGCTGATAGTACAAGAAAATAGAAAATTCAAATATAGAATGCCTGTAAACAAACAATACTACTACATATGCAATTCCACGCTCTCGATGATTCAACTATACTCCGCGATTACGCAGCCGCGTGGCTAAAAGTACCTACCGGCGCCTCATAAATGAGGCCTGTCACCGTCAGTCAAAGAATATACTACTCACAAGGGATCAAATCGTAAAATTATCAAACCATACCGATTTAGTCGACTCCAATGTAAAAACTCTAGTTTAAAGTATGGTGTACCTACACGAAGCCAAAGATAGCTTAATATTGGCCTCGTATAAACATTTTTCAAGTTAGCGTTTGGCGAGCACCTGTTTATATTTCAAGCCAGTCTCGGCTTGTAGGACTGTATTAGTACGGCTTCGTATAAACTCCTGGGCTGACTATTACCTTCCTCCCGATCGGTGTCGGAGGAGTCGGAGTGCTTGAGCGGCGAGGCACGACCGCCGGAGCCGGCGCTGCCGGAGCCCGCGCTGCCGGACCCGGCACTGCCGGACGAGCTGCCGGCGCCGCTGCTGCTGCTGCTGCTCTCTCGGAGGCATGCGTTTCTGATCACGCTCTCTGTTATAACAAAACAATTTCACCAGAGACTATACAGTATGTAAACTTACTAAAACCATTTATTTAAAACAGGACATGTCTAGGTGATAAATAAGGTTGTGGTATATAAATTATTGAAATACTAACGCTTTTTAGAATTTATAATTAAAATACAAAAAATAAAATAAAAAAATCATTCATGATTCAAACACACTGTATTCTTTGTTTACGATTTACGATTACGATAGCCTTACTTTAACTGACATTGCATGTAATGAACTTGACGTTGTCTTGACAACCTAATGACAATGTTACAGGTTGTCAAGACAACGTCAAGTTCATTACATGCAATGTCAGTTAAAGTAAGGCTATAGGCACACGTACAAGTTAGTTGTTACTTTGAACCAAGTGACGGTGGCTGTTTTCGTGAACGCTACGCATCAAATTTGGATTTTGCGAAGAACGTCGCTTGATTTTGTTGAAAGCTAGTACAATCCACAGCCTCATTTATTTGCAATAAAGCCAAACTTTTTTGTTGGAATAATTAAGAAAAAAATAAAACTTTACATTGAAGTGACACTAGTGAAATTGAAATTACATTTAATAAATAAGCATGAACTAATGCTCTTTACATAACTAATTGAAAATAATTTTGCTGCCACGGACTAATAAGAGCGTATAAGGGGTATGAAAAAAGAAGTTATACCAGGTTATACTAATAATGAAATTTCAAGGTATTAACGTATTCATAGTGGGCTTGCGTTCATCTGTCACGACGTAAATATTAAATATCACAGGACGTTACTTTTTGGGTTAACAGACTTTGAAAAAGGTAATATTTTATAACTAGCAAAAAATGTGGTAAGACGCTTAACTCGAAATGGCCATTAACTGGTTTAAAGGAATGGTTTTCGTAAGTTTACAAACTGTATACTGGTTCCTTACGTCCCTATACCGTTTAATTGTTCACTTTATTTTATTTTTATTGTTTGTTGTTATAGCGGCCTTAGCCCACATTCTGTGAAAATGTCAAGTGTCAACCCATTATACGGTTCAAGAGTTAGAGCTCTGTGAGAGACAAAAATACAGACTGCCAGAGTGGAGGCTTAGTGTTCCGTGTTAGGGTCCCTTTGGTCAGGGGTTTTGGGTACGGAACCTGTAAACGTTGACAACGGGAGAAAAACGTATATTCAGCCTCTGCTGCATCATTCAACTGCAGCTTACTAGTACAGTCGGCCAAGAAATTGGCCTACCACTTCTCGACTGTATTTCCCGTGCGGGTATCGGGGAGCGGAACCGGTATTTTTTTCAAACAAAATAACCGAAATAACGATTCGGTTTTTTCGTTCAATTACAAGATTTTCGTCTACATACTTTATTAAAATTCTAGAACATGAATCAGGTGTTTCGTGATTAATTTCTCTTCCCCTAAATACAGTTTTAAAACATTCCAGAAATAGTGTGTATTTTAGAAGATTTAATAATTACCGGTTTCGATCCCTGGTAGGTATTAAGGTTTTAAAGTGGTAGACGAATTTCTTGGCTCTTTGTGAGTAAGTGGGTCACTTTACAATTTTACATTGAACATACCTTCTCCTTGCGGGTCGAAGATCACGAACTCGGGTCGTATCTTGCTGGTGCGACGACCCTTCAGCAAAGGCACCAGACCTCCCAGATGCTCCAGGTACAACGTATACCCAGCCTCTTCATCATCATGTCGCAGCATGGTGCAGTGTAATCGCGTACCACTGCCGCCAGTTGTGGTGCACCCTGGCGGTCGGGAGACGAAGCGACGAAGCTCGTGTGATTCTGGTACATTGCACTGGAATACAATTTAATGGGGTTAGACGAGTCTTGTGTAAACCGTTAATTAGTTGTTGCTGCAGCTTGGCGGCGGCGCGCGGGTCGCGCAGCAGCAGCAGCGGCGCCACCACGTCAGTAGGTACTCACCCGGATGGTGTGCGCGAAGAGGTTGGCCAGCGCGGGCTGCAGCCGCGGCGGCAGCGGCAGCTTGGCGGCGGCGCCACCACGTCAGTAGGTACTCACCCGGATGGTGTGCGCGAAGAGGTTGGCCAGCGCGGGCTGCAGCCGCGGCGGCAGCGGCAGCTTGGCGGCGGCGCCACCACGTCAGTAGGTACTCACCCGGATGGTGTGCGCGAAGAGGTTGGCCAGCGCGGGCTGCAGCCGCGGCGGCAGCGGCAGCTTGGCGGCGGCGCGCGGGTCCCGCAGCGCCTGCGCCGCACGCACGCGCGCCAGCAGCTGCAGCGGCGCCACGACGCGCCACACTCGCGCCGTGCACACGGCGCCGCCGACGCCCACGAACAGGCGCCGCGCGGCGTGCCCCCACGTCAGGGCTGACACGCGCGCCTGCGACCACAACGTCAGCGTATGAGATAACCCTGTATGGCTTATTGTAAGTTTACCATGATCGCCAGGAACCGAGGCGGATCTGAAAAGTAGGGTGCGTTGGGGTAAGACGGAAGTATGGTAAAGTTTGAAAGGAGGTTTATAATTGCATTTTCGGTAAAAATTCAGTCTTTCCCATACTTCTGTTGCGTCTTCCCCAAAGCACCTTACTTTCAGATATGATTCCGCAAAAGTCACTACATGAAGGGTCTTCCGAAAACTTAGATTGCTTATACCTGCTGAAAACTATGCAGTTTGCTGATCCCATTCTGTTACTTGGGACACCATGACAGAATTCGTGGACTGCGTTTTTAGGGCATTAAGTTTGCTGATTGTGCAGTCAGTCAAAAAAGAGGTAGGTATGTTATATAGGGAACCTACTGAAGGGTAATTACAGCAATGAGTAAATGTTTTGGCCATCTGCGTTATTTCTGCGGTTCGTTTTATAAACTAGCTATAAACGCCTTGAAAACGTGCTAGAAGCTCCTAAATCTAATTAATTTTAAATGTTTATTAATAAAACGTAACAGATTTTCAAAGGTATTTTAATATAATTTTCTCAATGCAGCAAAAGTTCCAGTAGTTCTTGTGTACCCATTTTAACTTTGCACCCTGTATATCCTTCGCTCCTAGCTTCGCTGTACATTTTAATTCTATCAGCAAGTTCACGCCGTAAAGTTGCAACATGCGACATAAAGTCAAATGGCTTCTATAAAATACTTAGATGCGATCGCGCGAATCAAGTTGAAAGCTGCCTACATTGTTCCATTAAATACCGAGGAGTTTACAGCGGCATTAAGATCCACGCGGCGTGCTAATGGAGTACGCCACGGCGCAGGTTCGCCGGGCAAATTTCTCAGACATTCAGACTAGAATCTAGTTAACCGCGTTCTGACTCGATTAAGCCGTCGTGTGCCGTGTTCCATCTGAAATATTACACACGTACACATTATTCACATATTTCACTAGTCCTAGGCGTTTATTTATTTTGAACTCATATTTTTAACATTTGTTTCATCACGAAAATGGAGGAAGGTCAGTGTTAGGCTCTTCTATTATATAGTAAGTCAGCACAGCAGGGTTTATATTTCTGCAAATAAAAACACAATAAAGGGAAACTTATGTGCACATCTTATAGCCTATATCACTCTTCATTAGCGAATATAATTCCCCTATATTTCTACTGTGTCTACTGCCTGCAGCGCCAGTCGAATGGCAGTCGTCTACGGCCGCTGGGACTATAAATAGCATGCCATAAGTTATCACGTTTTTGGGGGTCTATACATTAACGTGTGTGACTGGAGAGCTTTTAAGCGCGGTCAGTTCTGCACTGTTCGAGGGGTGGTCAATACTCAAGTAAGTGCGAGTCGATTTAGAGCTAGCACGGGGAGACAGAACTGAGTTGTGTTTATCAAAGTAACTGAAACGTAAGTCACCTGAGTGTATGGGATCGGCACGGTGTAGATGAGCGCCCCGCTGTCCGAGTAGAACTTCACCACGTTCTTGAACGGCGGCGCGTCCGGCGACTCGGTACCCTCTGGAAGTTGATATTTCTATGATCACTTTATGGCGTTACACTCACAAAAAAAATGTAGATGTAAAATGAACCTATTTCTTTTTATACTACTTTGTTTGCTAAGCTAAACAAAGGAGTTTCTAGGTTTCTCTACTAGAAAGAATAAATTCGATCGGTATGTCAATATTATTTCTGTTCAAGTAAGTGAGACCGAGCTATTAATTGGTTTTACTCCCAAAGATAAACCGATTATAAGTATAAATTTCATTTTCATTCCAAGCTCTTTTTCGCAAGCTCACGTAGCTGTCTCGTGGGCAGTTTCTCGTTCTTTCCTTCTCCATTTAATATGTATTGGCCTAAACACTACCTACTCATTTATTACGTTACTTTAGAGATTGACGTAAGTCGTGTTTACTAGATTAATCTTTATAGCTCATAAAAGTCCCAACTATAACTTAACTTTATAAGAGATACTTAATCCGCGAATACACCGAACCAACACAGTTTGAGACTGAACATTATTATGAAAACATAATAAAATCAGTAAATGTTTGAATCAATAGGTATAGGTCAACATCAACACTGACTATTATTGATGTACCTACGGTAAGGGTATTTGAAACACGTACCTTTTTAATCCTTATTGTGATTGTGACAAAGAGCGAAAAAGGTACCTACGTGTTTCTTATTTCCCTTTCTGTACCTACATAATTATTTGTGGATATATCAAATATACTTGTCCATTGTAAAGTGACTTATTTTTCAACCGTACCATCGAGATGGCGTTAGCGCTTCCCCAGACTTTCTTGGTCTTTTACTGAGGTTCGAAAGTACCATTAGGTACCTTGCTTACAGTGGTAACCTGGATAGCCCTGTTTCGAAATACAGGCCCGCATGTCTGATTTTGTAAGTAACATTACATAAAGCGTCGCATGAATGCGGCTGATTCCGCCAAGTCGCGTAAAAGCGTCCCGTAAACTTTGATAGTGCTCGTAAATTGTGTTATAGTATAGGTTGCGGGGTGAAAAGCGGGGCCCGTTTGTTCGCTTGTTTATTGTGTAGCTTCACTCGGGTGCGGCTGGAGGCTTTCAAGAGCACTATGTACTGTGTATTCGTAATGGAGGAAGCTATTAAAAGGATAATGACACGACCTTCTGATGGGCTTCTTTTAGTAATGGGTTTTTAGAAAGCCGTGGTATGTTTTCTAATCCTAAGAAACCATAAACGCGGTTAAATGATTCAGGGGTATATTTAATGCATAATCAATACTTTATAAAGATTAATATCTACAAAATTGTGAAACTATAAAACCTTGACATGTCTAAATATTCCTTATTTTAATATAAGTAAAGGTAAATTAGTAAGTAATAAGGGCTTGTAATTTGTTCGGTATTTTTACGACTTATCATCAGAGCCCGGAAAATCCATAGCAAAACAAAAGACTGTCGCAAGGAAACTAGTATTAGAAACATTTTTATATCGATAACGATAGTTGTGTAATATGAGAAAAAAACGGCCCACCAAGCGAAAAAAAACTATATACACCAAATGAAATAATACTATGCAACGGGTCATAAATTAATCAGTCTACTGACTGCCTCTATGTTTGTAGGTATTTATTTGTAGGCATATACTGAACATGAGTATTTTTATACAGGCGCGGATCCAGCCCACAAAAAAGGTTGTGGTCACGGCCACCCAAAATCGGCCAAGAGCCATTCAGAGACGGATTCACTCAAGATACATATATTGCATTCGCATTTCTCAATTATTATGATGTGGCGGCGCATGCCCACCGTGCCCACAACGCCGAACCGCGCTTGTTTTTATATTGTGAACTACAGTAACTATTCTTTGGAACAAATGTGGTATAAAATTAATTGTCCACAAGTGTAAGACATCCTTGATAATTTCGCGCATATCTTAGTGGGGGCGGGTACTCTACATTGAACATGAGGGATGGCTTGAGTCTTCAGTTGAGTATGAGAGGCGGATTGCATTTCCAATTGATCATGAGGAGATGCCAAATTGAGCGTCAAGGATAGCTTGAGCCGCCCATCACAGACTAGCCCGTGACATTCACGCAAAACCGGAGTAAATAGGTTGGGCTCACGTCACCGTGCCGCGCAGCAACACGATCTTGCAGTTGCCTGCAATTGCATAATGTCTGTGGTTATCTTACCGGGCAGCAGCGTGCCGGCCACAGCGAGCAGCTCACGCGAGTTGGCCCACTCCATGGCGAGCGTGGCGCCACGCATGCCGGTGCGCATGCGCGCCGGACTCACGTCGTCGTGCCCGCGCAGTAATACAATCTCGCCGTTGCCTAGCACAATAAAATATACAACATTAAATCTACGTTAACTTACATCAAATCAACATGGTGTACTAAACAAATTCTAGCTTTAACACACATAATGCCACTATTTTGAAATAAAAAACTCGTAATTTTGTTCCAACGAAAAACAAAGGAAGTCTACATTCCATGTGTCAGGCCAGTATGCACTTAGGTACTACGTTCTTCCCGAGGATGGTTTCGTATACAAGGTTTTTCAAAGTAGTGACAAGACCCTACTTTTTTAGCTAGCGAAGTAGCATTCAGCCATGGTATTCATGAATGATTTATGGCGCGTGTTCTGGCCTGGCTAGGTAACCGCGGGGAAATTTTCAATCGTAATTAATTTTGACAGTAATTTCAGTCTTTCAATAATCGGCTGTCTCAAGACCGTTAAGTCTAACAAAAACTGTCACAAAAGACTAAAAAAAAATCCAAAATTATTAATATATGAACTATGAACTAACCTAACGCAACTGCCAGTACGTGCCCCCCATTGGTTTCTCCCCCCTCCTCTCCTTCCTCCATCTTGAACTTCTCACAAGACCACGCCATCGACGTTATCCCTCCTTCAGCCACCAACTGGACCTGTACACACAAAATACATACATGGTAAGCTACAGAGGACAAAAGTATAAACAGCAGGGTCATCAGGACCACACGTCGACCAGCAATAGGGTTGCCTCCGCTGGCCCGGTTGATTTGCGTCCTAATTTTACTTAACCTAATGTAGTTTACCCGAGAATCGTATACCCGAATTTTCATTCATCCTAATTACTAATTAGCCATAATATTAGTATTCCGATGTTTCATAATACCAAATTTCTTAAGATATGTCCTAATTTACGTGTGTAAATATCACGTGTTGTAATACACTCAAGAGAGCATAAATTCGGGTCGGTAAAATACCGATATACTTCCTGCAAAAGTGCGAGGTTCTAAAATTGTTTTGTCCCGTCATGATCCTTATTTAATTTAACATCTAAACTGCACAAATAACAGTTACAAAAAAAAAACATTTTCAGGTCCAAATTGGACTTGTAAACACTCATGAAAAATAAGTAATTTTTCGATGTTCATATTTTTATGGTAGGATCACGGAAATTGCTAATACAGTTGAGTATTTCGAAGAATAGGTAGGTATATTATGTTAAAAAATATAGGGTCAAATAATTTAAAAAACATATTGCTATGAATTTCAATTGGGTGTCCCGAAATTTTTGCTCTTAGTTGTTGTGATATTAGGGCTATTGAAAATTATATCTGATTTTTGTTAGGTATAATCTTATTACTTAGGTCTTGTCGGGGAATCCCCTTTTGCATCCTATCCGATAGCTATATTCCAACTAATGGTGGTCCAAGACAGACCCTTGTTCCTTGGGACACCATGTGCCTCGGGAGTCGGGACACACTCAAGGAGGAGTTAAAATGGAAAACTAAATAGGATAGCTACTAATAATGCTACTTTTTCCAATTATGAACTCTATCCTGCGAGTACTCTAGGATGCCGTTAGTACGAATTAGCGATCAGGAGCATCACCGAAGATCGCCAAACGTGACGTCACTTGCGCAAATTAGGAATGAGGCTACTCACTTATAGTCCATTTTTCTTTGTAATATAGCACATACGTGTGTGCCCTATACGTGACTGAGAGCCCGGCAAGCTCATCAAAGATGTATAGAGCACTTATAGCTCTTTAGAGTTGGCGGTCAAGAACCATAATAATATTAGCCTTCTCTTCTTCTTCTTCGCGCATGATGGTCGCGTCTAATCCATAGTAATCCATCCATACTTCGCATTCTTGCCATAAATTCTGTCCTACATTTTTCTTAACTTTAAATTTACTAAAGTGTTGCGGCAGGCGGCACGCAAAGGGCGGATATCGTAATATTCTATTTACGGATGAAACATTTTTTACCGTGGAGCAAAAATTCTACCGCCAAAATGACAAAATATATGCTCACAGTTCCCAAGAAGCTTCTGAAAAAGTTCCAAGGGTGGAAAGAGGCCACCATCCTGCATACGGATGGATATTCCAACAAGACTCCGCCCACGCACATAAAGCGAAGACAACACAACGATGGTTAGCGACGCATTTACCCGACTTTATTGCGGCTGAAGATTGGCCCTCAGGAAGTCCCGACCTCAAACCCCTTGGACTATGGCCTATGGAATATTTTAGAGGAGATAGCCTGCTCTAAACCTCATCGTAATGTTGAGTCTCTGAAGATAGATTTGGTGCGGTCAGTGGCTTCGATACCCATCGATACCGTCCGTGATAATATAATGAATAAAATAACTTCGATTTATATATATACCTTCTTTTATTTTAAATATAGATACCGTTTCATGTGGGACAGAATCTATAGCAAGACTACGTAATATTATAAATGCGAAAGTGTGTCTGTCTGTCCGTCTGTCTATTACCTCTTCACGCATAATCCGCTGAACCGATTTGGATGAAATTGAGTATAGAGATAGTTTGAGTCCCGGACATAGGCTACTTTTTATCCCGAAAGAATACCCTTATCCACGATAAATGAATTTAAGGCGGATGAAGTCGCGGGCAGAAGCTTAGTATTATAAATGCGAAAGTGTGTCTGTCTGTCAGTGTTACCTATTCGCGCTTAAACCGCTGAACCAATTTGAATGAAATTTGGTAAGAAGATAGTTTAAGTTCAGGAGAAGAACATAGACTACTTTTTATCGCGGAAAAATACCCGTATCCGCGATAAACGAATTTAAGGCGGACGAAGTCGCGGGCAGAAGCTTAGTATTATAAATGCGAAAGTGTGTCTGTCTGTCTGTGTTAACTATTCACGCTTAAACCGCTGAACTAATTTGAATGAAATTTGGTATGAAGATAGTTTAAGTTCAGGGGAAGAACATAGACTACTTTTTATCGCGGAAAAATACCCTTATCCGCGATAAACGAATTTAAGACGGACGAAGTCGCGGGCAGAAGCTAGACGCTTATAAATGAACTCAGGCTCCTCGAGACTCAAACTATCTCCATACCAAATTTCATCCAAATCGGTTCAGCAGTTTAAGCGTGAAGAGGTAGCACACAGACAGACAGACAGACAGACAGACACACTTTCGCATTTATAATATTAGTATGGATTAATAAAACAGGTGTCACTTTCCGACACATATACGGGTGCGAGAGTCATGCGAGCCCGTTAAACCATCATCAAATGCTTAAATGCAATTGAAAACTATTTTTTGTTAGCAGTGAAGCTTTAATTAGGAAAGTTATTATTATAAATAGCTGTACGGCAACTTTAGAGTTAGGTTTCAATAGGCACGCGAGTCAATATGCAGCTCTATGGAATGAAAAACGCGCATTCGACGCGCGTTCCTAAAACGCGGTGGGCATTGGCCCTATGCGGTGTGACTTAGCGAGGTAGTAATTCGATGTTAATACTTTCACATGGTAATGTCTTGGCAAATCGTCGGATGAGAAATTTTCGCTTAGAATACGTTTGCGTCATATCCAACCTTTTTTCCATAGGTACAAATTGTATGGATATAGGTAGCATAAACGTATCTCTGCCGACGAAATAGAGATAGTAATTCGATTTTTATTCGGTAGAATCGTAAGATAAAGTAATTCATAAAAGGTTGCTCTCGTGTAGTTTGGAATCCAACTACGATAGTAAATAGTTGGTCAGCCCGAACAGGTTATTCAATTTGCAATAGCATTTCATTTTATGATCTGGTTCAATATAAGAGAAGGCTGTTTACGACATTGCTGTGTTCCTTAAACTAAATATTGGGCCATCCCACATTTACTTTCGGGTGAAACACAAACAATCCCCATAAAATACTTGACGCGCGTTCGTACGTTAGCAGCGAAACAAATGACGCAAGGAACTCAGGAGAAGTATAAGTAAATAGGCTTCCATCAACTCATGGTTACGTAAAACCTAAATGTACTATCGAACCAAATGAATCCTGAGCCACCATAAGCTTATTTTGCCAAACCATCTAAATGCCAGTAGGTCGAAATTCGCCTGATGATAGATTTCCTTGGTAACGAACGTGTTATCATTTTATTAGACACTGACATTTACTGATAGACCTTACAAGACTGATAGTTTTAAACGACTTATCAGCAAAGTGGGTCATGATCATGATTCAGTTGGTTCGATTGTACATAAAATCTATGTAAGATCAATTTTACATCCCAGCTTTCCTCAAAGACAACTTGTGTGCCTACCTATACGGAAAAATATTGGGGAAGTATCGGGATATCTTTGTGATATTTTTAACTATTAAAAATACGGGTTTGATCCGCATCTATACGCTGCTTTAGAGGACTCCAACGACTCGATCCAATCTCTAAAAACTTGTATCTATCTGTCCGATATTATACCACCACACCAAAACAGTTTAATTAAACAAACCTATTGTTTTCCGTGGCCCACATTCGATTCGGCGGGAATATTTGCATATCCAATCCAATGTAACCGAGTGCTCGGAATATATACCTGGTTAACTACCGGATAATTACGTGGGGTCAGACTGATATCCCCATTTAACGTAATTACGAGTTTGTTTGTTTTTCCGGGGGAAGCAAATGTTTGCTTTGGTCGCTGTGTGCGACACTTACTTTTAATGATATTTATCACTGATGGATTTTCACCAGTGGCAGTTTTTAATAAATGTATCTTTATTATTTATTGTTTTACCAAAGTAATTGATAATGTGTTTTACGAAAATAAAGAAGATTCAGTATTGCAAATGTGGTCATTCAGTGACAACACAGAATCTGCCAGTGAAGCGTATTCGTATGAAAAAAATATTGCATTGCCGATATGATCAGGATCAAAGCCAGATGAAGCTGTTTTAAAGCGTGCAGAACGATTCGGGGTCGAATTTAAAAATAGGTCGCTAAGTAACGATGAACGTATTTTTGGTTTTAAGTTTAGTTGGTCCCTTAAGACTGAAACTAGACAAAAGCAGTGCCGCGGTTCGCCTGCCGCCTGATGTCGATGATGTATCCTGCGATAGTATGGTATGGACAGTAGATGAATACCTGCGAGAACATAGCGCCGTGTACGTCCATCACGACCAGCTGCTCAGACGCGGTGCCGAGGTAGGTACACCTGTCCATAGTCCGACCAGCAGCCGCAGTGATGTCCGGCACAGAGCGGACAGCGGACAGACCTGCGAGACCATGGCGCCACGCACGTCTATCGCGACCCGCTGCATGGAAACGATGCTTTGGTACACCTGCCCGTCGTCCGGCGTCCAGCAGCCGACGTGATGTCCGACACAGCACGAACAGAGGACAGACCTGCGAGACCATGGCGCCGTGCACGTCCATCACGACCAGCTGTGCGGACGCGGTGCCGAGGTACACCTGCCCATCATCCGGCGTCCAGCAGCCGCAGGTGATGCGCGCGTCCAGTGAGAGCATGGACGACCAGTAGCGCTGTCCGGCCACGGAGCCCACCAACACGAAGCCATCCTGCGCATACAACGACTAGTTAGCCACGCACGGGCTTGTATCAATCTTTATATCTATACTAGATACTAGTCAGAGTATTAAAAATTATAAAGCTGCAGGAAAATGTCTGTACATACGAATTATTTTGATGAAAGTGATATTTGAAAATATTTAACCCAAAAAATATATTTTTGTAGATATCGCCACGTCATGTCAAAGCGGCTGAACGGATTTTCACCAGTTTTGGGACAAGGATAGTATACTAGACAAGTGAACATGCAGGATGTAAGCATAGTTGGAAACATTAAATGATTGAATATTGTCAGAGAGTAAAGATATGTAATCGGTAGGGTTTAGGTTAGGGTTTAGTAAAAGTCGTACAGTCACCAGCATTAATATCTGCCACACCACGCGCATAAATATCGGACTCGGACACGTCTCTATTTCTAGGGCCGTCGTGTCAGGTATTTTCGCCCGCTTTGTTATGATATTGATACTGGTGACTGTCCTACGTACATATGATGAAAACAAAAACCCTTAATAGATACATAATTAAGTAGAATAGACCTCTTGCGTTTCAATGTGAGCGCATCATACGTGACTATGTGAATGCCTGTGTGTCTTATTCCGACGTGCGATAAACTCGGTTCGTACCGGTCGCCTTGGTCTTTCAATTTTAAATCCTTGTTCATTTTGTTTGTCGCACGTTCACTCAACCCTCGCTCTCGTTCCTCGTTACGTCAGGAAACAGGCAATCATAAAGCATTTACAACATAAAGTTACCGAAGAAAATCTTCCGAATACTAATCAGCCTCACAAGCACGATTCTATTCAACAAGTTGAAAAGCTTTCACAAGACGTACACATCTCCGCCCGGCACGGGGAGCTAGCTTAACCTATTTTTGGAGCAAATTTTGCATATTATTTCCATAGTATATAACATATTATAGTATAGACTTAAAATGTAAATTGTACCTAGACAGCTGTAGGTAAATGGCATGTTCAAGCAACTGTCGTACACACCGAATTTCGCTATAACTATTCCAATCCAATAATGCTTTTAGGTGACGTAAATGGATGAATTGACTGGTCACGTTCGTGAGAATGTGATTTCGTATACCTACTCGTATGTGTATTTTGCGCGCTGCTACGCGGCTGGGGTCAAACCAAGGAACTGTTGTGGCAGAAAGGGTAGTTTCCGGGAAATTGAATTATCATAACTTCAACCGCGTCAGCACATTTTCACGACGTGTTGTGCCTTCCTTCCATTTTGGAGCTAGTCAACACAAAATTAAGATTCATTCCGCGTATGAAGGTAGAGCCACTTCAACTAATATAAGTTTCTGTCAAACATTTAACTTTTGTGACAAGTTTTTACTACCGACTGTACTTTTCTTTGAACATCCACCAACTAATAAACTCTTAAGAGCCCAAACTCGGTAGGAGTGCATTATTTTATTACAGAGTTCCTATGTCCATCTTTCTGCTCCATCATCAGACCAGCTCGATGGTATTACACTATTGCATTGTCACCGAACGTTACTCAAATATGCCAATAGCAAATTGAAAACCGGGAAGTAGGTCAAATTTAACTTGCAAGATTCTACCCGAACAAACATAATAGTTACATACATACCTACATTGCAATTTATATAAAAGCTTGTGAAAAAGGGGGTGTTTAAAGCGCAATTTTGACATTTAGGTAGGTACGCTTAATTATGTGAATGTGGTATCAAAGACGGCTAATATGAATTGCTAAAATCGGTCGAGAAAATCAGGCAAGACTTTCAAGCATTGAAATGTTATTAATCGAGGTCGAATCGAAGCCAAGAAAGTTGTTTTTATAAGAGTTTTTCTAATTTTAATTACTTACAAGAAGTACTTAAATTAAATGTACAAGGTGTGAAGATTAAAATAATTATTCCGACATTATTTCAAAGTAGAGTTTCGAGACAGTAGGTGTCTATAGTTAACTTTTTTAATCATGCGCCCATTAAACTTTATTATTATCCAACTAGTTAATAAACGAGGTTATATTGGATTTAGCCGCCGCTGTTATTAGATACCAGCGGCCCGCCGCGGCTTCTCACGGGTGCGAATTAATTATAACTTATATAACCTGCAATATACAAATATCTATACCTGTCTGGAAACTATCGTAGAACAAATAAAGGTTAGCTAAATATGAACATGGTCAGACGATTCTGTGAAGCGGTAAACAACCTCAAACGTTTAAGTACATTATTCTGCGTTATTTTGCCCTTATGACAAGGGTATTTTGTTTATCCTGAAAAAGTACCTACACGTTGCGTGACTTACAATTATACGCATATACCTATTTATGCAAAAATACAGCTATTATATATAATGGGGAGAAAACAAAATGAATGGTTACTTTGTATAGGAATTTTCATTTCATGGAAACATACACCTCCTCCCTTGAATTGAAGGTGTTGGGATTACTTTATGGCTATGAGTTCATAATCTGGCCTCCACGGCAATTAAATTTTATCGTTACGATCGAGATGACAAATATCTGTCTAGATCAAGACCTAGCGTCACTTCTAGGGTCTCGATCAATCGGCCCGAAGTATATATATGTCTATATCCGAGAATTGACAATATTTATTTTGTTACAACAGGCTTTTTACGGGTGAAATAGGATGGGAAATAAAATATCCAAACCAAAAGTTCTTTATGTTAAAAAAGCGTCGGTTTCAAAACTTTCAATGTAGAAAATCATACCTTTTAGTGAATTGGAACTACACTTTGATTCTTCGCGGGTCGGGCCGAGACTACGTCGTACCTAAGCATGGTTTAAATACGTTTAAAAGAGTTAAATTAAAAAAGATGGGTGATGTCAATAACTGATGCAGTGTTTTAAGCACATTCGGCTGGCCTCGTCCCTTTTCTAAGTTCTTGGCGTCGATCGGGATGCATACCTATGTCTATACATGCGTAGTTGTTTGAATCACTTCTTTGGAATCACCAATAGATTCGATCGGGCCGGGCCCAACTCGCTGGATGTGGTGGATAACCAAACTCTTTTCCTTTCGCATTCCCTGATAGCTCGACACTCATTCGGGTCTATATCCCGCCTCATTATCTTGGGAGTGTTGTGGGCGAGCGGCACACTGCGAGACCTTTTAGCGAATTGGAGCGACACTTTGAAGCTCCTCGGTTCGGGATGAGACATGTTGCCGTAAGCACGGTTTGGACACATTTTCGTGGGAACAGAGGGATCATTATCAAAAATGTATGCAGTGTTTTAAGCTCCTTGGAATGACCTTGTCCACTACCATACTTACTTAGGTATATATGTTTGATCGGGATATGTCCAGAGTCACTTGAGTCACTCAGGTGCGACCGGCCCTTGACCAACATGATGTTTACGTATATCTATCTCATTCTTACGTCTATATCCCGCCTAATTCGAGGCGACGGCGGTAAGCCGTACATAATTTCAGGATCTCGGGAGTGTTGTCGGCATCACGTGGCGTCGCGCAGCTCACCGCGAGACCTCTTAAGTGAATTGGAGTGACCCCCTTCGCGAGTCCGGCCGAGAAGCATTGTTTGCATACATGTTTGGAACGGTAAAATTAAACGAGACGGGATTATATCAAACTGATTCAATGTTTTAAGCACATTCAGCCGACTTCGCCCTCATTTATCGTTTGAATCACTTATTTGGAAACTTAAATAGATTTGATCGGGCGCAACTTGCTCCAGGTGAATACCAAACTCTTTTCCTTTCACATGCCCTAATAGCTCGTCAAGTCGTCCCTCTGGTCTATATTCCGCCTCATTGCAAGTTAGCCGAAAGCCGCACATCATCTCTGGAGTGTTGTCAATGTTACATAGTGGCTCAACACGAGACCTTTTAGCGAATTGGAGCGACACTTTGATGCGCATCGGGTCGGGCCGAGACATGTTGCCATAAGCACAGTTTGGACACGTTTTCGTAAGTAAAAGAGGGATCGTTATTAAAAATGCTTGCAGTATTTTAAGCACTTTGGAATGACTTCATCCAGTACCAAACTTATATGTTTGATTAGGATACGTATTTATCCAGAATCACTTGAGCCTACCTTGAGTCAATCATATGTGTTCCGCAAAAGGTTCGACCGGGCCTGAAAATTGGCCAACGTTTACGTTTATCTTGTTCTCACGTCTATACCCCGCCTCATTCGAGGCGACGGGCGTATTAGACCGACCGCACATCATGTCGGGAGTGTTGTCGGCAGCACGTGGCGTCGCGCGGCTCACCACGAGACCTTTTAGCGAATTGGCGCGACACTTTGATTCACGGGAGTCACGTCACCGTAAGCAGAGATGGGCATTCAAGAATAAATTATCATTCTAAATAACGGGGTGCAAGAATAAATCACCACGCCGTCATTCAAGAATAAATGCTTCTGAATGACCTGTTTAAGAATAATGCACAGCAGAATAAATTGAGTAAGACTAATTTATTCGTCATTCAAATTTTATGAATGATTATTCGTATTTTTTTTTCAGTAATATTTAATTTCGTCGATGACTAATAAGTAATTACTGGAACTGATAGTTCGGCTTCTTATAGACTCCGAATCCATGTTGAGAACTTTTAGTCTGGATGGACCTGACCTGAGGGTAACTACTGAATCTCAGGATTGGTTCAACATAAACGAGTGGTTTTTTTTAGTGTAATGGATTTCGAATGAGAAGTATTCAGATAGTGTACATCAAATGATCCTGGTGATGGATCTAACTGGATCTCAGGATTGGATCAACATAGATGAGAGTTTCCTAGCTTAATGGAATCAGAATAAGGAGCATTTAGGTGAAGTGCCGTTAAATGGTCCTGTGATTCGCCCCGGGGGTACCTAATGGATCTCAGGATTGGTTCAATAGGGACGAATGTTTTGTTTAGCTAAGTGGATTTAGAATGAGGAGCATTTAGATAGAGTACCATCAAATGGTCCTGATGGTGGACTTTCGGGGTACCTACCTAAGTACTGGATCTCTAGTTTGGATTCACAAAAACGAGTGTTTTTTAGCTTGATGGACGTAAATGAGGAGTATTTAGATGGAGTACCATCAATACTTCAGTAGGAGCCCCCAGAGTCCATCATCAGGGCCATTTGATGGTACGCTATCTAAATGTTCCTCATTCTAAGTCCTTAAAGCTAAAAAACACTCGTGTAGGTATGTTCAACAAATCCTGAGATCCAGTTGGTACCCCCCGGGTCCGTCATCTGGGCCATTTGGTGGTACAGGAAAAAAATAACAATAGGTTACCTAGTATATAATGTAAAAATACTCATGATTTTTAAGTAAACAAACATTTTACACTACAAGAAACTTGTTGGAAATAACCACAGACCACGTGGAAATAACATAATACATAAAATAACCACTTCAATCAATGTTAATCAAAATAACAATCATTCAAATAAAACTTTATTTTAAATAAACCTTTGACAAACTAATTAATTCAACGCGTTATTCATAAATCAGAATTACGCATTCTCGATATATTTATTTCACGTCATTCAGAGTGACGCGCTCAAGAATAGAATAAGTCATACTAGATTTTTTTTATGACAATGTCTGGACGGTTATTCTTATTCTTATTCAAAATAATATTTACCCATCTCTGGACGTACAGTTTGGACACATTTTCGTAAACCTTTCAATAATTTTACTAAGAGCCCCGCTGCAAAGCGCGGAAAACTTCTTCCAGTTCCCAGGGGCGTATTTTAAAATTTGGCGCCCCGGGCCAATAAGTTTCGCCGCCCCAAAAATCAAGGAATAAACGATTTAAATAGAAAAATCCATGTTTTTTAATAGTTTTTTATAACGTGTACATTTTTGCGGTGTACAAATTTAATTACAAAGTCATTCATAAATTCATAATGATTTCGTTACTTAGTTGTTGTGTTAAATCGGCTTCAATATTGAGAATTTGCGAATCGCTAAACTTTTTAAACGTTCTTCAGAAGTCCGTGAGCGAAGATAATTCTTATCTCTTTTCAGAACCGAAAATGATCTTCCTGCAGTGCAGTTTGTCACTGCAGTGCACAAAAAGATGTGTTATGCAATTTCCGTGTATGGAAATGCTTTTCAGGTCTCTTTTTAGGGTTCCGTAGCGAAAATGTCAAAAACGGAACCCTTATAGTTCTGTCATGTCCGTCCGTCCGTCCGTATGTCACAGGCATTTTAGTCAAAAACTAAATGAAATTTGGAGTTTATGTGACTTGTATGTTTAAGTCGCTACTTAGTTTGATAGTTAAATAATAAAAAATATATTTTTAGGGGGCGCATACGTGTAACCGAAACTGATTTTTTTTTCAGCAAGTATTAATGTGTGGCACATATTAACAGTTTTTTTAAAAAGACTAGTACCTAGGTTTCTAAAAAATAAATTTGATTTAGTAACCCCTCCCCTCTATATTCTAAAAGGTATGTTCAGAGAGTATGAAAAAAATTACATATATATAGCTAAATAAACGTGCATCCAAATGTACGGTAAACTCATGGAGGGGCGTCTATTTTAAGATTGGTTTTACTCTACGAATCCTACCGTCTGATCAATAAAAAACCTCATAAACACCTCCATGGTTCCACTGCAGTATATTTGGAGGTTAGAGAAATTTAAATACCTGGGGATAACAGAAGTTATTGTACCTAGTGTAGTGTTGTAAACTCTTCCGGATCACTTCGGCCACGTTCCCTCTCCCCATTGAGTTGTTTAGAAATATAACAAATTAATTAATACGTGGTTGAAAGTGGAGTATGAAAATAGTTTGACCGTACACGTGCCCTGTCACACGGTGTAAGGGCCTCAGTTGGAGGTGGGTGGTAAATAACGTGTAAGTGATCGGCCGTCTAAAAGTATCACTGTGACTTGTTACGAAAAGTGACAACGTTACAAAATAGTGTAGGTATTTACTCGACTCTTAACTATATTTGTTCAGCCAGTCACATCACAACAGTTACTAAGTAGGTATTTAGTGATGTTTTTAGGTAGAAGTGACCAATAACTCCGTCCGAAACTCATTTATTAATGTGAGCAACAAGTGTACAATCACGGTAAAATCGTTATAAGGATCTGATTAAATAACATTAAGTAACTTTAACATGGGCTGAGTAACAGGTGTGACAACGTAACAGTGAATTTACAGTGTTTTTTTGGAACTGGAACGACCGTCACACCGATATAAATGTATCGCTGTTCCCCATGTCTAACCCCAGTAAAGTTGTCCCCGTTGTCGTTGTAACATGGACGCCAAGGGCGATAGGTGCCCGTACTTAATAATCTCTATTAAGCTTAAGTAAAAGGGCTATACCATACATAATATTAGTTGACATTTTCTTAAGAGGCGCTAGGGACCTCGATTCTGGCAATATTCTATTTTAACCAAGTATGGCCTAAAATAAGGACATTTGTCAAACTTGAGATTGTTTGTCTACTTTAATGACGGTGGGATTCTAATTTCAAAAATACGAAAAGTGCTTTGGGCCTTACGAGGTTAAAACGACATGTTGGTTTAAGATGAAGCTGTGTTCCTATTCATACAATGGGGTATTCTAGGTCGGGTAATATTTTGCATGATCTCAAGCAATAGCAACGGATATTAAACCCTGTATTCAAAGTAATTTCCTACGCCATCTGAGTCATCATTCGAGCGTTTTAACCGCCTCACTTTCGTGGACATATTTTCGTCAAAGTGTCTGTAAATTTTTACCATTTCAAGCGATAAATAAATAAATATATTACGGGAAAATGTTTACAAAAATGTAACTGGTCCCATTATAAGCTCAAAAACGCTCGTGTTTTGAGTACTACACGATCAATTTATTTAATAGATACATATATTTACTTAAATACATAGAAAACATCCTAGACTCAGAAACAAATATTTATGTTCATCACACAAATATTTATAACAATATCTTGTGTTGTGGAGATCTTTCTAAAATAGTTTGAAATCCCGTTAATTAAAATCTCCAAGCATTTCGACGAAAAGGCGTCAATGAGCACGTCTAGTAATGCTGAACCATCGTTCATATAATACGAATAATTACCCATCAACAACATCTCAAAACAACGTGAAAAGCTATAGGCGCCAAGAAACGTTAACGCATTTTACTATTTATTTATTTTTTATACATACCTATGTGTGTTAGTTTAGTGTTTTATATGGATCTATATCGGAATCCCTAACTTCGTTTGTCCTAACGCGTTTTTTTATGAAACTGTAAACTTTTTAAGGATTTTTATAAAACAAACCTAACATAACCTAATCTATACTATGATCGTGTAAAAAATCCTGAACAATTTACGGTTTTTGAAAAAAAATGTGTCATGACAAACGATACATTAGGACAAGCGATACATTAGGACAAACGATACATTAGGACAAACGATACATTAGGACAAACAATAAATTAGGACAAACGATACATTAGGACAACCGATACATTAGGACAAACGATACATTCGGACATACGACATCGGGAATTTCGAAGGAGACTCGTACATGGTGTTAGTTCGTCTATCTTCTTTATATCTTCATTTTCACTCACTTGCTCAAAGGGTAACTGGAAGAGATCCCTAATAGGGATAAGTTTGACTTTATACTAATATCTTTTAAGTTGATTGCACTTGTAACTGGTTACTATATATGTACTATAAAGTGTTTCCATTTACACGAAAAGCGGAGACTTTTGTGCCTCACAAGTACAAATCCCTCAAAAATGAATTACCAATAAGTGCATCGCTGAGAGTTATAGCGACATTATCGATCCATGCTTTTTTGCGCGCTTTATGAGCTTGAACTTGCGAACATATATATATATATATATATATATATATATGCAAATTCATGCAAAAATATGTAGTAGGATAGGAGCAGGATTTTAAATTTTGTACGTCGCTTACCATACAAACTTAGGATACTTACATACCTTTAATAGTAAGAATGTGGGCATAGTTCGAGAAGGACGATACCAAATAATCAATCATACATTTAAGCACTATATTACTATTTTTTTCTGGAATGCTTTCGTATTCACCAACCTTCCATATTTCGGACCATGTATAGCGATTTACGATTCGTTTTCGAGTTAAAACTACCACTGTAGTCCCGCTTTACTCCGGAAAGCACTAATGAGATAATTTCGAGTATGAGGAGTGAAGAATAATCTATTGTATTCGTCTGAAAAATTAAACCTAGCTAGACCATTTTAGCAAAATACTTCTCCCACCCACAGCACAGCTCAAAGCCTTTCCTCGCTATATATCTGTTTTATAGTCGGAACGCGGTTTATGCGAGTTTATACGGACTTTTAATATGTCACCTGCACTAATGGACTTCACATGATATTATTTATGGACTGCAATTTCCTTTTTCTTTTCCCCTTGTGCGCTAATGCACGCTGATGTCAGGCGTGCACTAGATTTTAAACGCGCTATTTTTATCCGCATATGTGACTTACATTTAAAGTGTTACGTGTATGAGCAGTAAGTTTGTATGACATTAAGGAAGGATATTACTATTAGAACGAAAGATTCGCTCAGATATTACCTATTTTATATCCCATTTTTTTTACAAAAAACAAATAGATGACATAACGTACGCGTACGTGGCCGCAACTTCGTTCGCAGAAGAGAAAAAAACACATAACCCTCTTTTTTTCTTCACCGTGGTCGAGTAAAACGTATCCTATAACCATATTTGAAAACGCGTGCAGCTACGCGTGTACCAAAAATAGTCAAAATCTGTTTAGCCGATTAGGCGTGATGAAGCCATAACGACACATAAAAAAAATTCAGTGATCTGCAAATAATCCGTTACAATATATTTTTTTAAAGTTCTTCAATGTAGGTACAGATATTTCATGTTTACAAGTTTATAATAGAATAGATGTTGGAAATACATATTGACAGAACTTATGTCATCATTGCCGGTGTAGGCTTTTGGTGGCACTTTATGACGAGTGTCTTTTCTCAAGCGCTTATTTTTCTACGGCTTCCCATGGAGAAATAAGCCCTTTTTTTGTAAAAACACTCCCCATCGTGTTATAGATAGTATTAGTAAAAGACATGTCCATGAGTATATACTTCTACAAGCGGCAAACAAATCTAGTACCTATATTTAAACCGAATACTCCAACGTAACCGAATATTCGTGAATGTAATCATTCGCGAAATAAGTACCCACGTCCCACGTACACGGTCGCCGTATAAATATTTTTCGAGTAAGTAGCTAACTCGTAAACTGCCCACAAACTCGAGGAAACCACCATAAATTATGTTACACATTGAGAACTCCACATTTTAGTGTAGTTATTTATTGATCTAAAACGAAAACCACATATAACGGCTGAGTAGGTATTTTCTTTTTAGGGTTGTACCAAAAATGGTAAAAAAGGAACCCTTATCACATAATAAGTAATCCCTTATGGTGCGACTCTGTCAGTGTCTGTCTGTCCGACGACTATTAAAGCGCCATATCTCAAAAACTACTAATGGTATCTATTATTAAATATTTGGAATATTTATAAACATGCTCAGCCCACATATATTGCAAATGAAATATTCAAAAATATTTTTTTTTCTAAGAAAACGATGAATATGAGGTTGGGCAAAAATTACAACTAGGTCAAATAGTATATCATATGAATGTGCTTCATTTTTGAACATTTTTTTTTTAAATTGTGATTAGATTTCGTTTTATTAGAGAAAATGTGAAAAAAAAACAGCCCTTTATCTCCGAAGTTTACCGAAAGATTTTTTTTCACAATTTGTATAAATTAATATAAATATTACACGAAAATTATAACCATGTCTCTTCTCTAACTAGCAATTTTTTTTAATTTTCGTAAAACCTATATGAACAACCCAGTTGCGTTAAGTTTGCACCTCATTTGTATGCAATGCTATAGATATCAGGTGCAAACTTATCTCATCCAGAACCGGGTAATATAATAATGTTAGGGTAAGTGAAAGTTTGTACGGAATCCTCGGTGCGTGAGTCCGTCTCGCACTTGTCTTTTTATCCAAGACTATATTAGTGACAAATGGACGTGAATCGAGAATATAGCTTTTTTATATAATTGGAATTGAACCACGCCTTACATTTTATGTATCCGCGCCCTTAAGTATGGTTTACACGAAGCCAGTGCGCGGGCCCCAGTTCTACAAAACAAAACTGTCCTGAAAAATAGACGGGCGCTCTATTACGCCAGCACTTGCTTGGCTTGAAAAACTGTTTATACGAGTCCAATACTATGCCAGCGTTGGCTTCGTGTAAACCATACTTTATACGTAGTAGTTTAAAACCCAAAACTTTACACTCAAATAAGTATTAAGAGGGTTTACGCTCGAAAAGCGCGATTTAGGCATTTTACCATGTTTTCGAATGTGTTTTCTTGGACACTATGACATTTTATGAAAAATATATTAATATTTATACAAATAACAACTTATTGCCTAGCGTTTCAATTGACGACATTATGAAATTATTCGTTTATTAATGGAAATCAGGGCACTTTTCTCAGGTACGTTTTTGAAATCTCACGTAACATGTTGTTTTTGTGATAGCTTTTATCATAAACTAGGTAAAATGATACCATTTTAATCTACATCATTTGAATTGTCATAATATGATTTAATGTTTTTACAGACGAAATTAACAAATTCGATGTTTTCTTTAACTAAACTGACTCAGAAAAACAACGTAGTTTGCGCTAAGTTCATTGCAGCTTTACTACCTTATTCGCAAGGGAAAACATATATAAATGAATTATAATGAGAAGACAACTTATCCTTTACCTTACAAAATCAAAAATATTAGCTAATAATGATAAGAAATATTTGATAAGATTTTTTTTAAACTGCCTTATAATGCGTCGCGTTGCCGCCAACGCGTCAGTCGTAGCCGGAGCCTTTTAGAGTGAGGACGTATCGTTCTGCTGCGCAACCAAAAATGTTACGAGTCTCAATTGAAAGAAAGGGACGGAGCGAATTAGAAGAGTGGAAAAGATCTTCGGAGTTGTGTGAAAACCGATCTTGATCCTTGGGTTAATTTTATTATTTTATATGCATTTAGAAAATAATGGATTTATGTAACAGATTATAGATTTATAGTAGAACCACCGGGTTTTGGCTCAAATACTTTGTCTCATTGAGCCCTTTTAGTGTTGGTGGTAACCAGGACCTGATGATGCACCTAGAAGGTGGTGACTGGAACTATGTAACGGCTTACAGTAGTACCACCGTGTTTGGGCTCAAATGCTTTGTCTTAATGAGCCCTTTTAGAGTAGGTGGTAACCAGGACCTGATCATGCACCTAGAAGGTGGTGACTGGAAATATGTAACGGCTTACAGTAGTACAACCGTGTTTGGGCTTAAATGCTTTGTCTTAATGAGCCCTTTTATAGTAGGTGGTAACCAGGACCTGATGATGCACCTAGAAGATGGTGACTGGAATTATGTAACGGCTTACAGCAGTACCACCGTGTTTGGGGTCAAATGCTTTGTCTTAATGAGCCCTTTTAGTGTAGGTGGTAACCAGGACCTGATCATGCACTAAGGAGGTGATGACGTCACCACCGCCTAGCGTCAAACTATGTTGAGACCAGAGAAACTGTGTGTTATCTCGCCCCGACATTTTTTTTAACCTATGAAAACGATACCATAATGCGACATAAGTATTTGTAGGTTTATATAACAATCAGTACGAAATTTAAAGTTGGGCTTTCGCAATGAAGTAGCACATCATGCCGTTGTTGACATTCCGGGTGATACGTACCAACTTCACTTATATTTAGTTTAGTAGATTACTTGTAGCGGAAGTATTGTTTTGTTTATCGTGATTGTGAATTTTGAAATATTTTTATTGTATTGATGGGGTGGAATTAATTTCCTTATGAGGGTTGTGTTAAAGTGTGTATAGAATGTTGAACAAGGTAAAGAATTTAAACTTTTCCATGAAAAAGCAGCTGATGTTTGCGTAAAAACCTAAACGTTGATTTATGAATTGTGTGTGATTCGTGATTAGCATTTATATGGAATATTACAATGATTGATAGATTCAGGCGTTATTTTGCGGAATTCCACTAGATTATTGGATCATAGTTCCTTTGCTTTTCCGCGAAATAGTGTCCTGGTTAGATGTAAATACGCATGAAAATACACCAAACCACCACCAAACAGTACAATCCTCGCCAAGTGTTTCGCCTCTCTACGAGGAATCATCAGGAGATATAGGAGATGTCGACGGTCCGGCGTCCACCAGAGAAATGAGTTGTCCAAAATGATCGGCCCTTAATAGGATTTCTAGAAAGAGATGGAAAAACACGTAACAAAGGCGATGACGTAACATTAAGTTGTTCATACCTTCGTCAAAATTATATACAACCAGAGATGCGACTTATTTGAAATACTTGTATTTAAAATACAAGTACAAAATACAAAATACCTATTTTGTATTTTGCATTTAAATACCTTTTGAAAAAAGCATTTTGTATTTTATTTGAAATACTTTTCGAGACGTATTTTCTATTTGTAAAATACAAAATACTTTTAAGCTTCGCCACTATTAGTCGACTAGGTAATATCCACTAGAGAAGCTAGAAGCCTTGCGGGTTTGCCTAGTGAAGTGACAAAACGAACGCGCGTTATCTGTGGATCATGACGTCTGTTTCGTTGCGGTGAACAGTGTTCGTGGAGGAGAAAAACTCATAACATTATTTTATACTTAAGCTTAGTAGGTTAAAAAATATCCTATAACCATCCCTGGATGTTCAGCTATCCTTGTACCTACTAAAAATTGATGAAATTCGTTCAGCCTTTTTGACGTGATGAGGCCTTAAGACACGTACGTAAATGCATAAGAAATATACTTATATTTTTCGACTCAGACCATCAGATAATCAATTCTTCAAATATCGATGTACAGGTAATAAATTTAAAAAAAAAAATTGTGTTGTAATACAATATAATCAGCGATTACGTTGAAACAAAACAAAACAGAAACCTAATTTCACCAAAAAGTATTTTATTTAAATAATGTATTTTGAAAATACCTATTTTGTATTTAGTATTTAAAATACAAAAAGCAAAAGTATTTTGTATTTTGCATTTGAAATAGTTAATTAAAAAACTATTTGCATTTTGTATTTAAATACTTTTTATAAAGTATTTTTTACATCTCTGGCAATGAGTAGGAAATACGTACAATATTTTCGAATATCTATTAACGTATCTTTATGGTTATCAAACTATCGAATATCTCGATACCACAGTGAACGTATCATATGATCGCGAACTACAGAATATTCGCGATCGCGGATTAAAAACAAACAGACACACAGACACACTGTAACCGGGCACAAACAATAGACATCAGGGGCTGAATCGGGGTAAACAATGGAAAGTTGTGCAACAACACGACACGTGCCGACTAATTGCGGATTATCTTCCTGGCCTTCTGCGCCCGTAACAAGTTTAATCGACTTGTTTTTCACTTTTGTGCCGATCGCATTGTATGGCGACATGTAAGAACGGTTTTTATTTTGATTGACAAGGTTACGCGACGAGCTTACAATATAAACGTAAATTGATATTCATTTAAAAAGACATAAAAGAATATTGATACGTGTGGGTTATGCGACATTGAGACGCTTTTACTAGAAAATACGATTAAAAAAACCGGGCAAGTGCGAATAGAGGGTTTTGTACTAAATATACGCTAAAAACGGCCGTATCCATGAAAATCTAGTGTTAGCAGAGCCCATGAGTTGCAGGTCCGCTGGATGAGGGAGCCGTAGGACCGGGTCATGGTGGTCTTATTCAGGAGGCCTATGTCCAGCTGTGGATGTCCACCGCTGGAAATCAGTCATTCTATATTTCGAAATAAAGAATGACTGATTTCCAGCGGCTCCCCGAGACAAGTGTAACCGTCACGAACTGCGCATTATCCTTATCCTGACTATCCTTACTAATATTATAAACGTGAAAGTATGTATGTACTTAATCTCAAAAACTACTGGACGAATTTTTATGAAACTTTCCATAATGTATGTCAAATTCCATCCCTTTTAGGGACGAAAAAGGGGATGAAAATTTGTATGGACAGGTAATTATTTCTTTTCGCTAGGGACTTGAAATCATGGTAATATGCTTCACATTTAAATTAGTGAAATATCAAGAAGACATAAGCTACTTTTTATCCCTCAAAAATACCTCTTATCCGCGATAAACATATCTAAGGCGGACGAAGTCGCGGGCGGCCGCTAGTCTATAATATTATAAAGTTGTATTTTGTATGTGTCGTTGTGGCTTCATCACGCTAAATCGGCTAAACGGATTTCATCTATTTTTGGTACACAGGTAGCTGGATATCTCCAGATGGTTATAGGATACTTTTTACCCAACTGCGCTGTCGAAAACAGAGAGATTATGACTTTTTCTCCTCCGCGAACGAAGTTGCGGCCGTCTTCTAGTTCTACATATAAATAGTAATCAACTGACAACCTATAGGCTGCTTTAGAACCAAAATAAAAGTTTTTACATGAGCACACCCACGGCCACCTTTTTATAGAAGCCCGATTGTAAAAAATTAAGACCACACGATAAAACCGGAATACAAATGCTTACTTATTATTTAATTAGTAAGCATTTGTATTAGGGTTTTATCGTGTATACCATTATAATCTTCTTTTTGAATACTCATACTAATTTATTTGGTGAAAAACAACTTAACAATAGTTACAAGCTTTGAGCGCTGTTGCGCTGTTGTTGATGTTATCGCGTAAGTATGTTAGCTAACCTAGTGTAAGTGTAGTGTAGTTAGCAAGTATATAGTACTTATAGTTCAAATATATGGAGCCTCAACTGCCAATAAACCGCCATGTGGTTTGGCAGAGGATGAATGAGAGTTAAAAGTTATTTTATTGAATAAATGTTTTTTATTTTTTTCCTTGTAGGTATGTATACACCTGTGTCAGGTTCAGGTACCCACTACTTATTATACAATTAAAATATTTCTTCTTTTCTATTCTAGGGCATGGCTTACCAATGTGGACTTAAGTGTATGAGACTGTAATGAATGAGACTAGACTAGATATAGTATTATTCATTTTGAAAGCAATTGGATTGACAAACGTTGAATGAGAAGCAAACAAAGTACAAATTAAATTTGCTTTTCATTGGACCATTATTCGAATCGCGGAGAGAAATGTATATTTCGTTTAATACTCGTACTCGTATGCTAACGCAGCTAAAGGTGCGTCCACTTTTGTATCATTTGCCCGATCAGATCTTCATCCCGAGGCATGATCGCGTGTCACGATCACGCGTTTGGACGTTGCGCCGATCCGATCGCTCGAAATCCATGTTGATACGCGTATCACACACTTAGATGGAGAAGCGCGGCGTAATCACCGCGCCGACAGTAAGCGTCCAAGCAGCGCGATACGCAGTCATGCCACGCCACTGTGATTGGATACGAGCACAGACTACTATACTAGCAAATGATACGAGTGTGGACGCAACTTAACGTAGTATGCAGCTGGCTACGTCCTACGGCAGTTCGGACTAAAAATATATACTTAAAAAAAAAAAAAAAACATGTCATGGTTTTTTTTTTTTTTTCAGCATTTTTAGCATAAACATTCAGATTTCTCTAACTGACATCAAAAATCTAAGTCAATCGAAGCGACGTCGATTACGACGAACGAATATAAAAGTGATCATAATCTCACACTGTGCTGTCTTGTATTTTTTACTAGTAAGTAATAACTTACATTTCTGAAAGTGTAATACAAACTAAATGAAGGCGGTTTTGACATTACTTTAGGGGTTAAAAATACAGACACGTTTATTAAAGATCATTTTCAACACACTTATTATTGTGGTTGATTTGTGGGTCTTTTGTATGCCGCTTCGACCAGATTTGATCTATTGCTTGTTTAGTTTGCAGTGAGTGATTCTTGTTATTGCGCAAGTTTTCGTTCTTTTGAGTTGTAGTATCTCTTTCGACAACTTTTGCTTGAATCCCTTAATTGTTTTGTCCTTTTACGAGCATCATCCTCCATTCTTCGATTGCCTTAGATCTATATAAGTCTTATGCCTTTCGTTATGTGATCCCACAAAAGGGTTCCGGGCCGACTTGGGGCTTGTCCGTGCCCTTATTGGCAAGTTTGTCTGCTCGTTTGTTTCCGTCAATTCAAGGGCATTTAGGTTATTTTTTCAGATTTGCACTAGCCTCGAGTTAATCTCTAGGGATTCTAATGCAGACAGGGCAGCTTGACTGTCCGAGTTGATGTAAATGTGATGGTGTCTTAGGTTCTTGTCAAGGTTTATCTCGGCGCATTTATTTATGCCGAATACTTCCGCTTGAAAGATTGAGGCCTCTGTACCCATGCTGACGCTGACATTGAGTTCTGTCCATAGACACCACATCCCACATCTTTTCCTTTCTTGGATCCATCCGTATACCAGATGGGACTCCCCTCTTTAAAAGACATTTGATTGTTTAGCCATTTGTTTTCAACACACTTACTCTGAAGTGGCTCTTATTACATCCTTTTTATGGTTGTAATCCAGTCCATTACACCCGCGTGTTTTTTAAATTACATAATCGCACTAGTACCTTTTAATTACAGTTTTTTTAAACGTCAACAAATAGTTTTTATGTACCAGAAACATTATAGGTTCTTTTCTTTTAATAGATCTAAAGTGGTACTTTTAAAAAACAAGTAATTTCAATAAATTATATAGTTTTTTTTATACAAAATAACATTTTGTTTGTATTAAATTGATATAAATATTCAGTTTATTATAATATTAATGTTCGGCTGATTGGGCAATTAGCCTTTGCCTCATCGCTCTTGTGCGCGCTTAAAATGCAAATGCTTTAAGACAAATGCACCAGCCGCAGCGCGCCATTTTGATTTTATTTGACATATTTAATACTTACAAATATTTCATATGGAAATATTATTTTTTATTTTCCAAAAATGACAATAATGTGTAAATAATTTCAAGCAACGATATTTAAAATATAATAATTATGTAGGTATGTACATAAATTTGAAGTTCTGATGGCGGATTAATATAAAAAACCTTACGGACTACAGGATTGTTTACCCAACGAAGAAATTTTAAGTAAGGTACGAATCTTTTATTGCTTTTTTCCTCGCAAGTGTGTTGGAAAACGTCGTATGAAACTCGTGTGCATTGGTAATTATCATTACACTCTTGTCTTTATACAGCCCTCCTCTACGACTCGGGCTGCGAGATATAGCCTAGGGTGTAATTACTAAATATACCATACTCGTATCATAATGTACCATTACCGCGCATTTAGAAATGTCTTAACTCAAAAAATATTCATGATAAAACTGGGAGTTTGATTGAAGGCTTCAAAAGGCCTCTGAGCATTAATATAAACCATAAAATTAAGGTGGTCAAAAGCAAAAGTGATCGAAACCACACTGTGCCTCAAGATAAATAATAATACAAGTACAACAGAAGGCTCTGTGTCTTTGATTTATACGAACTTCCTCAGGACTGATTCCACTTTAGAACCCGATAACGACTACAGTACGATTACTTTGAGTTTATCACTGACATATGCTTTTATTCCATTGGATATTCGATTTTAACACTAATGTAAAAGAGTTTATATTACTTACGCACTGTCTAAACGTCGTTTGTTTGTAATAGAAACTCTTTTGTATTAGTGTTAAAGGCGAATATCCAATGGAATAACCTTACGTTAACATCGCCACAACTACGTTAGATATGATATGACCGCCACTGCCATCTCTACTTGCTAATCCGTTAAACGAGGTACTCGTACGTGTTAAACCACTTGTTAAGCCAGGTTAATTTAGATTTGTAAACGTATCATTCAATAATACACATACACTAGTAAAAACACTCCATTATACAAGGTGCCTGCGAGGAATCCGAAAGATTTTAACTACGTAATAGGTCATTAGGAGCAAAAATTTATATGAACCCCAGTTATATCCGGCTTAATTTTGAAGATATTATACATTTGCATGTAAACTACGAGTATATATTGTTATTACCTTTTGATTGCGACTTTGCCCCGTGTGTTCCTAAGTTTCATGTCGCTATTGACAATGATTAAAGTGACAGCTACCACTCACTAAAGTCATCCTTTTTTGGAAAATGCGAAAGTTATCCAATTTTTATATACAAAAATCTATAAGACTAAAATATTTTTTTGCTGAATTTGACTTGGGTTGATATAACATTTTTAACTGCTAATGACCTCAGGCACACTGTATTAATATCTATGGACATTCTTTAGCAAGAACTGAAATAATTCTACGCGTAGCCGCCTCAAGTCACGCGATATAGCAGGTCGTTTATCGAGTGTTTACACTTATGAGTAAATAAAGTGCCTATCTGTCTGGCCGCAAAATCTTTTGTTGGAGGCAGGATTGATCGCCCGCGGCGCGCCCCGGGCCCGCAGCGGCATTGTACCGAGTCTCGGATAAATTACTTCTTTTTCAGGGATAAGCGAGGGCACGAGTCGCGATTTCGTCAAACCGGGTCAAACTGAAACGGTCGATTCAAATCAAACAGAATCCTACCGCAAATGGGACCCTAGATGAGCGTTATTCGATGGGTTTCAACGCTACAGGGCGAATAGGAAAACGTATGGAAATAGAATTCTATGCCGATGGAAACTCTCATTTCTTAAACGCCGGCTGTGTTTAAAGGTATTGTAGAAATAATACCGTAAGCGTTGTTTGTAGCCCAGGCCCATAATACCTCATTCATTACCAAACGTCGCACTCCAGCGGGCATTTTGCGGGCACGTCAGATGGTAAGGTTCACAAACCTGTGTAAACCTTACCATCTGACGTGCCCGCAAAATGCCCGCTGGAGTGCGACGTATGTTCATTACATACCCGAATATTGCGGCATTTTAGTCTCCATCGAATACCGAGTTTAACAATAAAAGCTGACGTAATTTGCATTCGCACAGAGAGAAATCGGAAATAAATCGTCCAAGAAACATATCCACCCAACTACCCAAAACCCAAAGAAAAATCTATCCTATTTCAACCTTTGCATTGCACGGACAGATTATTACTACCTTACAGATTATTACTGCCCTCGGACCTTGGTCAGTGGCGTAGGCGTAGCTACCGAAGGGCTAGACGGGGCGCTGTGCCCCGCGGGGTCTCCAAGCTCAGGGCGCCCTCGGACCTTGGTCAGTGGCGTAGGCGTAGCTACCGAAGGGCTAGACGGGGCGCTGTGCCCCGCAGGGTCTCCAAGCTCAGGGCGCCCTCGGACCTTGGTCAGTGGCGTAGGCGTAGCTACCGAAGGGCTAGACGGGGCGCCGTGCCCAGGGGTCTCCAAGCTCAGGGCGCCCTCGGACACTGGTCAGTGGCAAAGCTACCGAAGGGCTAGACGGGGCGCTGTGCCCCGCGGGGTCTCCAAGCTCAGGGCGCCCTTGGACCCTGGTCAGTGGCGTAGGCGTAGCTACCGAAGGGCTAGACGGGGCGCCGTGCCCAGGGGTCTCCAAGCTCAGGGCGCCCTCGGACCCTGGTCAGTGGCAAAGCTACCGAAGGGCTAGACGGGGCGCCGTGCCCCGGGGTCTCCAAGCTCAGGGCGCCCTCGGACCCTGGTCAGTGGCAAAGCTACCGAAGGGCTAGACGGGGCGCCGTGCCCCGGGGTCTCCAAGCTCAGGGCGCCCTCGGACCCTGGTCAGTGGCGTAGCTACCGAAGGGCTAGACGGGGCGCTGTGCCCCGCGGGGTCTCCAAGCTCAGGGCGCCCTCGGACCTTGGTCAGTGGCGTAGGCGTAGCTACCGAAGGGCTAGACGGGGCGCCGTGCCCCGGGGTCTCCAAGCTCAGGGCGCCCTCGGACCCTGGTCAGTGGCAAAGCTACCGAAGGGCTAGACGTGGCGCCGTGCCCCGGGGTCTCCAAGCTCAGGGCGCCCTCGGACCCTGGTCAGTGGCGTAGCTACCGAAGGGCTAGATGGGGCGCCGTGCCCCGGGGTCTCCAAGCTCAGGGCGCCCTCGGACCCTGTGGTCAGTGGCAAAGCTACCGAAGGGCTAGACGGGGCGCCGTGCCCCGCGGGGCCCCCAAGATCAGGGTCCCTCGGACCCTGGTCAGTGGCTTACCTACAGAAGGGCTAGACGGTGCCGTGCACCGGGGCTCCCGATATTTTAAGCGCTCCTCCTTACAGGGGCCCCAATCTTTTCTTTAGCACCAGGGAACTAACGGACGCGGAACGTAACTTCCCGTATATCGGGTCATTAATCTAAAATGACGGCAATATAGACCGTGACGTGAAAAATAGAATAAATGCGGGATGGATGAAATGGCGACAGGTCTCTGGAACAGCTTGTGATCCACGAATGCCCCTTAAACTTAAGAGGAAAATCTATAAAATGATCATAAGACCTGTCGTAATGTATGGATCAGAATGTTGGGTAACGAAAGTGATGGACGAAAGGAAAGTGCACGCAGCCGATATGAGAATGTTAAGATGGATGTGTGGAGTGACGAGGAAAGATCGGATTAGAAATGACTATATAAGGGGAGTTTCAAAGTAGCACCCATGACGGGCAAAATGAGGAGCATTAGGTTAGCGCGGTATGAGCATGTAATGAGGAGGGATGAGCGTCATATTGGTAGAAGAATGTTAGGGAGGAATGTCCAAGGACGAAGAGCGATCGGTAGGCCAAAAAAAGCGATGGATGAATTGTGTGAGAGAGGACATGAGAAAGAAAGGAGTAAACGCTGAAATTACGAATAATAGAGATGAGTGGAAGAAGAAGACATGTTGTGCCGACCCTACGTATAAGTGGGATAGGGGCAGGAAGATGACTTAAAAAGCTAATTATATAACTTTTGTATACAATACTTTATCGACGAGTAACCCATAAACTACAATAAATGAAACACAGCTAAAAAAATAATTGCAAAAACACTGCGTTGTTTTTTGAAATTCATTATATTCTGCGCGGAGTTGTATAATATTTAATTAAAGTTCCATAGAGTATATAGGAGTGATTTTCCAATCCAAAAAGTATGCATTTTTATTACGATTCACAGATTAGTACTAGAGTACAAAAAACGTTTAGCATTTTTGGGTTAATAGCTACTATAGTGCCATACTTTTGACTCTCGTGTTATGAATGCTTTGAGTTATAGGTAAAGATAAAACTATTCGAAACATTGGAGCAAAAACCATAAGAGTCAAAAATGTCGAGTCGGCCACTAATACGAGTATGAGGCTTGAGATATTGCGCGTGTGTCCACGTCGTTTATTGTTGTCAAATAAAGGTACGCCCCGCAAAAGGTTTGGTTTCGACAAATTACCTATGTTGGCCTTAACATTTTTCATCAATAGTATTGGTAAAAGAAGATTTGTCTTTGCCTAAAGTTTTAAAGCAATTTGTTAAACTGCACATATATAACTGTATGAAGAGTAGCAATAAAAAATAAGAGACGAGCTGTCTTGTAACGATTACTTTTACAATATAAGTAAGTAATCTACATACAAGACAGAAACAATAGAAATCAAAGTATTGGAACCATGCAAATCTAGAGTATTGAATTTGCAGCGATCGGTACCCTTTTAAATAATGGTGGTTCGCCTGAACAATGTACTTATTCTGTTTTCTTTTTCGGGAAGCATGCATTTCCTCAGGATAAAAAGTATATTTTATCATTCCATAACAACACGTACGTATTCACCACGATTTTAACCGACAAAAGGAAAGCTGTAATAGCGATGTCGTTGACGAAAAACAAAACGTACTCTTTGATGGGGCTTTCGTCGCGTGATCACTAACATCTTGTCTAGCTCAAGTTGCAACCTTGGGCACAGAATAATTTATACTACGCCCACCACACCTGTCTCCTTATTATTGATTTTTCTTTCGTCCATAAGTCATTGCGTTAAAGCAATTTGCAGCATTTATGACCAGTTGTCCAAACATTCGTTTAATTGAATTGAGTGCCGTAATTTTTTTTATTTTGCGAAATCAAAAATATGTGTCCTGATAGGGGCCATAGGGAGCCTCACATTTCACATATAATGTATGATTAGCATAACTCTGTAACGCGGTAACTTAGTTCCTATGTATGTAAGTTAGGATTGTAATATAACAATCTGAAAAGTTAACAGTCTCACAGTAAAAAATAATTATCACAAATAATTTAATCATTATGACATGTGAAATTTAAGCGAGCCAATGGACGTACTGATACATAGATGATAGCTAATGAACGTCTACAACTCGGGGTAGCCTTTGTTTTCAACACAAAAACACCCGATTCACAATTGGTAGTGACCACGAGTTGACTAGGTCGTCAGACCCGTAAAATATCGTCAAGCACCTACGGGGATCTAGTAAAAAAATAATTAGCTGTAGATTTTTTAGGTAGTCGATCCTAAGATTCCTAAGTAGTGACCCCCTGGTCATTTTCGATTAAACAAACCAAATGCTCCGAAATTTTAAGAACACTGACACAATTTTCTACTTTGAACTCCCGACGTGGCTTTGGCCAATGTGCTTTGAAGCTAATATTTCGGCTTCGGTGTTCCTAACATTTCGGAACAAAATAATCATTTTGAATTCTCAATCTGAGAATGACTCGCCAGTGCTCATAAGCTACACAAGTAGTAATACTTGAAACTTGATAAGCGTTGCTAGCGTTCGGAAGCCGGACAAAGTTCAGCGGAACAGATAACCCCGAACGCGCAAATACCTCGGCGTTTCAAAGGCTTGAAAGAGATGAATTTCGTTGTTAGATTCGTGATAGAACGGTCGTGGTCATTAATGCTGGCCCTAGCCCTTGATCGAGATCCAGCGAGTTAGTCTTTCAGCGGCTTTTGGTCGCGCCTCTCAAAAGGCGTGATCAAAATTGGATTCTTCGCTAGTGTTTTTTTTCACCTTCGGCATCAATTATGGGGTCCTCGCTATCTGTCGTCTACAGCAACCCCTCCACTTGAAGCTTAGGGGCCGCAGTTGCCAGCCGCAGCCGAACAATATCTAAATATATGTATTATTTGGGTGGATCAACTTTTACTTATTTCACAATAAGCGTAACCCGGGAGAGAATATATATGGCTATTAACATACCGACGGGATGGGCCCTGGAAGATTGAACCTAAAGGCTACAAACAATATTTTAGCTTCCTTAATATCGTAGTTTTAAAGATTAACTCAGTCAGGAGACGTAACCATAGGAACTAGGAACAGAAAATTTGATTTGATTGACCCATTTCCTTTTGTAGCCTGGTTTGTGAGATGTGCAATAAACAGTTATTGTACCTGTTAGACTTACCTGGTAACAGATGAGCGCCATGCGGCCGTCGTGCGACCAGGAGAAGTGCGTGACGGGCGTGCTCCGGTCGTTGATGAGCTCGATGCTCCAGCGGCCCTCGTACTTGATCCACACGAAGATCACGCCCGAGCTGTCGCACGAGGCTAGCTTCTGGTAAGGCTCGTTCCATTTCACCAGGATCACCTGATAACCAAGATCGCTATTAGTCTTTGAACCGCTAAAACGTTATTTTAGTTACAACTAGGGACTACACGAAAACTAGCGTGAAAAAATCATCAGATTTGGCTTCGAAAGGAGTTTGGACAAATGTGAGAGCATCTGTGCTATAACTTTTTTTTGATAACTCCTGGATTTTAATATGATTGTTTTAAAATCTTCCTCGTGCCATGTCCATAACGGGCTAGTCCTGTGGGGCCGAGAGGTGATGATATGGAGCTACAGCTCGAAAGACACTCGCAGGCCCTTAAACCCTCTTAAGTCATCCGCCCTAGGTGTCTAATGTTAGTAATGTACTACGAGTATTATCAAAGTACTATTTAATACAATATTTTTTAAATTAAGATCTGGACGAGGTAATATTCACCTACTTATTTCCTGAATAAAAGCGTCGTAATGCTATACGAGAACTTTCATTTCAACATTCAACATCAAAATCTAAATTTGGACCGTTACCGTTCAAATATTAGATCGGTACAGTGTAATTGTATTATGTACCTAACTGTGATAATTGTGATACGCACCTATATAAGACGTTGCAAGTGTGACGTACGTACCTATAAGAACCTAATCACTACCAGAGGTGTGGCATCAGGAAAACTACAAAGGAAGCCGAAGCGTATTAATTTACTCATATTTAAAGAAAAAGGTGGTTAGAAGACTTTCCTTGGGCAACCCGGTGGGAATCGGCTAATATGGACGCCACGCCACTGTTAACTACCTATATTGTATCACAACAGAAGACGAATCAAACCGGAATAAGGATCCCTAACAAATGTAGGCATGCGCCTAAATAAATAATTGAGAGAAGAAATATAGGTTCGGACGTAATTCATCCGCAGTTTGAAAGCTGGCCGGCGTCCCAAATAAATAAAAAATAATCATACATCATTTACGGATTGAAGTAAATCTTATCGCGGCCCGGACAATAAGGAGGGAGGTATTTTGCGGACGTGCCGGGCCGGCATTCCCGCGTTTTTCGGGCCGCCGCCGCCGTGCCGTCTGGCTACGAACGAACAAGCACATGGTTTCTTTGAGGCACAATGGTGTTATAAAGCTATAAGAAGGTAAATCAATTGCACTTACGTTTTTCTACTCGTGTACTTAGAATCTGTGAATTAGAACTTCGCGAATCATACTACAAAGGCATACTTTTTAGGTAGAACTGTAACTCAATACTCTATCTCTATATTATATGGCACTGAACTATAATAATAGTATTTTATGCAACCGTTGTATAATAGGGGTCAAAAAAACGAGTGGCGTGGGTTGCGATGCGAGCCTTTGCGAGCATCGCAAGTAAAGAGGCCACGAGTGTTTTATGACACAATTATACAACGTTGCATACAATAGTTTTTCTACGACTAAGGGGCCGTTCACTAATTACGTGAGGACAATAGTGAGTATCGCAAAGAAAGACGCCACAAGAGCTTTAGACCGAATTATACAACGTTGAAAACAACAGTTTTTCTACGACTAAAGGGCCATTCTTTAATTACGTAAGGACAATATATCGCAAAGGAAGACGCCACGTACATTTTTGACCGAATTATACAAAGTTGTATATAGTCTTTGTTTTTTAAACTGAGCGATGCCGATTAGCTCAGTTTAAGACAAAATTCTATATACAATAGTTTTTCTACGACTAAGGGGCCGTTCACTAATTACGTGAGGACAATAGCGAGTATCGCAAAGAAAGACGCCACAAGAGCTTTAGACCGAATTATACAACGTTGAAAACAACAGTTTTTCTACGACTAAAGGGCCATTCTTTAATTACGTAAGGACAATATATCGCAAAGGAAGACGCCACGTACATTTTTGACCGAATTATACAAAGTTGTATATAGTCTTTGTTTTTTAAACTGAGCGATGCCGATTAGCTCAGTTTAAGACAAAATTCTATATACAATAGTTTTTCTACAACTAAGGGGCCATTCATTAATTACGACAGATTTTTCGAACCCCTCCCTCCCAGGGATCCATACGTAATTAATGAATGCCGAGATTTTTCTAGTAGCAAGTTGTTTGATACTTCTTGCGCCACGACACACATTTCTTCGGGAGTAAGTACAATTAGGCTCATCTTCCTACATTTTTCGCACTGTCAACAGCTTATAACAAGTCAACAACCAACAACTTTAGCGCCACGAAGAAAATTAAAAAGCGAGCTGTCAAAAGCTGCTTTCATATTTTTTTTTTTAATGTTTTCATGACCATGGATTCAATGTCCTTCAGTCGACATATTTTTTAAATTCGCGTATACTTGCCAGTGATGGAAACATGTTATGATTTGAAAAAAAATAGGCGATAAAATATGTGTATAGTCTGGCTATAAAATCTTTACCCCACCAATTTTAATTGTTTTACCTGTGCATTGGTATATGGCAACACTGAATATTGGGCACAAAATAGTCTTGATACTTGAGTATTATCGTCAACGTTTAAACAAAGTGCAAATAACATTTTAGTATTATATTTAGCAAGGAGACAGCTAGTAGACTGGTACATATTCAAAAATACGACAGTTATAATCATCAGCAGCCTATGTTCATCCACTGTTGGATATGGGTTTGTCTTCTGTAACCAGTCCCAGCGTCCTTTCGTCGCTCCATACCGCCCAGGAGCGCCATGGGCGCTTCAAAAGACATGTCTGATTTTCCTAATAAAAAAAAACCGCCTTTTATAAAACTAAAACACAAACTTTCACCATAAGATTTGTGTATGAATCATACGATTTCATTACATGAATACACAATCTACCTATTGTAGCTATTTTATCATTCCCAGAAGTAAGTAGGTATATACCAAAATTATTCGACTTCGAAATATTCTACTTCTTCATATGCGTAGGCGTTGTGTTCTGTGCTTTCGTCACTTTCGGAGTCGTCGGAAACATAATAATAATATATTCTCAGTGCAGTTAAGAGGCTGCTAAAAGCTAAATGGTTTCACTTGAACATTATTTTAACAAAAACCATATTAGTGTTATTCAAAAGTACTAAGATGGGTTAATCTTACCAGCCAAAGACTTAATGCAATGTAAACATTGCCGCTTTTCAGCGATAATCGCTTCTTGCTGTTGCTTTACAGCATCGAAGTTAATGAAAGCAGCATCATGCGGGAAAGCAGTTCCCGCTGATCACTTTTCTATGGTTTTCCCATAGTTAAACCTTTATTTTTTTTAAAACCAACGCACGTAAAGATAACTTGTTATTTAAGACACATAAACAACATGACGTATGTGACAGATACAAAACATTGCCATATTCAGTTTTTAGATATATAATAATAATAATAATAATCGATTTATTTAAAGACAACAGAGTGGTCCAAACAATATTAGTATTTACTTATTCTAATGTTAGTTCCTTAATAATTAATACACAAAACTGATTTAGTCCTCTGACCCATTCTCCACAACAGAGGACAGTCTAGCTTGTTAGCTATCATGCTTAGGATGCTGTTGCTACTCCCGCGCACCCTGTCTAGCAACGAGGCTGTTTTCTTGCGCCAGACGGCATCAAAGCCGTCTGTGCGCGCCTCGACGAACATGGACGATGCGCTGCAGTAGCGCGGTAGTCTTAACAGCACCCTAAAAGCATTATTGTATTGAATGCGCAAGGCATTGTAAGCCCGTTGAGTATATCTAACCCACAGACTTGACGTGTACAGCGATGTACAGAAAGCATTAAAAAGAGTAATTTTCACTTCATCCGTACAACGAGCAAATCTGCGGGCCAGCATGTTCGCTCGAACTGACAATGCCCTACGCTCCCTCTCCATATCTACATCATCCTTCTGGTCATCGGTCAGCAAATGTCCTAAGTATCTAAACTGCTTTACCCTTTTGATGGGGACACCATTAACTACTATAGGTGGGACAAAGAACGGACATTTACTTCCCGCCTTAAAAACCATATAGTTGGTTTTACTTACATTGTAAGTCAAGCCATGGGATGCTGAATACGCCTCACATACAGCAATTAACTGACGCAATGCACTGACTGAGGGCGCCAGCAGCACCATATCATCCGCATAACTGAGGTTATTGACAAAGATACCGTCAATAGAGCACCCCGCATGCGTGCCGCTGAGCTCCTCAATCAGAGCATTTATGTATAAACTGAAGAGCAAGGGCGAGCTCAACCCTCCTTGCCTCACCCCGCACTCCAGCCTACACGGCGCCGACAACTCATCTGCCCACTTCACACGATTTTCCTGATTAACGTACCAGTACTTAAACAGTGATACTAACTCCGGTGATAGCCCTACACCTTCCAGTTTACGCCAAAGGATCTCATATGAAACTGTGTCGAAAGCTTTGGATAAATCCATAAAACAAGCATAAATTGGCGTATCCCGGTCAGTATAATACCTGACAGTGTGCTTCAAACTAAGAATGGCAGCTTCCGTAGATAGACCTGGCACAAAACCAAACTGAGCATCGTGGAGCTTAATATGCCTTTTTAAATACGAGTTGAGCACACTGTCAAGTACCTTTGCCACTATCGTAGCCAAGGAGATGGGTCTATAGTTAGACTTAACTGACGCATCTCCCGTCTTACACTTTACAATCGGCACCACCAAAGTTTTGATCATGTCCTGGGGTAAGTATGAGTGACCTAGACAAATGTTGTAGAACATGGCAAGTACATGTGGTAGGTGAGTGCCGGCATGGCGCAGGTGCTCGACAGAAAGATCATCGTGGCCGGGTGACTTACCCTTCGTCATCTTACGTATCGCGAACTCGACATCCCTGGCGAGAATCAGGGTTGTTGTCTCACTGATCTCCGTATCGAGCAACCCACAGGGCGGCCCTAATGGAGACTTCACTCTAAAATGATCCTGAAAAATGTTCGCTATACCTTTCGGGTCAGAAATCCCATCGACACTCACGGGAGTACCAGGCTTAGGGTTTAGCTTATTGGTACATTTCCAAAAGTTTTTAAAGTCAGATTTGCCATGATGTGACGCTATTAAGTCCATTTTTATTTGCTCTTGGTTGTTTTGACACCACTTTAATCTGCCCTTAAAAACCTTTCTCGACTCAATCATGCTATTATACACTGGGCCGTTACTTGGTTTACCGTAGGATACCCACGTACCAAAGTGTAACCTGGCACTCGCATAAGCCTCGCCTACATGTCTATTCCAGCCGATTATAGGCTTCTTTCTGCCCCTAGAACGCTTCTCGTCTCCATGAGAACAGCTTGCAGCCCGACTCAATACATTTATTATATTAAAATATAATTTGTCTATGATAGCCTTATGAGTGTCATCGTTACAGTGTCTACCACAGCAATGCACAAACTCCGCAGGAAAATCAATACTCTTTAAACTGTCGTCGCATAATTTCTGATAAGTACTGATCTGATCAGCATTACGTTCACCCCAACGAATTTTATTAGGTGTGAACGATGCCGTATCCGTTTTTCTCTGTGCTATATTCAGGTTACATTTAACAACTAGCGGGAAGTGATCAGACCAGTACACATCATATTTGACGTATGTGTCAACAACACATTGCCGCGCAGCACTTGTCAATACACAATGGTATATGGATTAATGTAAATTATAGCGTCATGTAGATATATGAATCATGTAGGTATTATTATTATTTTAATCTTAATTGTTTTATATACTCTGACATTTAGAATGTTATTCTAGACACATTCTAGACTATTTATTTTTTATTGACAATCCTTTTGGGATTTATCTTATTGATTATTTTAATTTTAAAAATGATGATTTTATCAATAATATTACACTTAAGTTAAATGATCTGATTAGGTTTTTCTGGGTTTCCCTAATCCTTGCAGCAAATGTTGGATCATATTGTATTTCTCCCAGCAAACATTCACTCTCATGTAACGGACATTTCGAAAGTGCTTGTAACTAGGCCTACTTGAATAAAGAATATTTTGATTTGATTTGATTTGATATATTTGACAGTTCATTTGCTTGGAAGAGATAAAATGGTCCGACTCTACGTAAATAGTAAAAAATGATTTTTTTTTTAAGTTGGCAGCAATGCATTGACGACTTACGTACATTATTATTTTTTAATTTAAAACTATACGAATTCGCCGGTTTGTTAAGTTGGTAATATAAATTATATTAAATAACATTAGTTTGAGACTCACTGAATATAAATTATTAGATTGAAATTTTGTACTCTGTGGCACCAAGGAATACGTTAATAGCGACATTGTAACACGCTTAGCAGTGCATTTTTGCGAAATAGACTATAGAGTTTTACAAGTCTTAAGTAATGTATTTCTTTATATTAGAGTTGGTAACCGTTTAAACGACAGAAAGAAGTACAGGAGTAGAAAAATAGTACATTACTGCAGACGCCAGGAAAGAAGGGCTTGCCGGGTGAGTAGGTATAGACGGCCGACCGTAGGGAGGCCGGATAGTGATACGAAGCCGGCAAGCACTTTTCACGGCCAGAGGCATGTATAGTGCTTTTCTCAAACATTTGCAATGAATTAAAAAAATACACCACTCAAAAAACTACACGACAAAAGTTTTTAAAAAATTTCCTCCAATCCCTCCATAATGTTTTTTTTTTTTTTTAAGGAAGTATTTCGCGTGTGTTGTGTGGTGTTCGAGTCAACCCTATTAGGGCCGTAATACACAACCTGATAATAAGAATCTTAATTTCTATAATAAATAAAATAAATGCAGAGGATTTTAAATATTGTCTATGGTCTCTCGTGACTTAAGTATACACAATATTTTAAATTTATTCATCAACATATGAACCATACAGATTTGAGTTCATAATATCAGTTCGTGTGTAATAGGCATTAACGCGGATATTTTTGGTCAGATAACCATTCAGCCACTAGAAAAAAATAAAAAAATATAATTCAGTTGTTTAGCTTGTTCATGACACAGATGCCATGTTTACATTAAAATAAAAAATAAAAATACTTCCCGGCCTAGGCCTTCAATTTGGTATGAAATTCCTTTACAGTTCTCTCAGGTTGTTCCGCCCGAAACGGGATACTTTGAAGCCTGTTTTAACGCACGTAATGACGAGATTTCATTGCATATTTGAGAAAATAAATTTATAAAACTCCGCGAAGACTACATTTCAAATAAAGAACGCAGTGTTTTTGCATTTTTTTTAGCTGTGTTTCATTTATTGTACTTTACTCGTAGAAAGAGTATTGTATAGAAGATTTCTATAATTAGCTTTTTAAGGCTCGTACCTTAATTGAGCCACTCGGCAAGCTTGGTGCTCGCGATTCACAGGGTTCCACAAAACAACTCCGTTTGCAAGTGGCAGCTTCTTGAGCTACTTTAACAAGGCGACAACGAGCGAGCGATAATCACCACATCGGGCAAGTCGAGCGACAACTGGGAGAGAAAGTGTTTAAGAAAGGTCGGCGGTACATCACTTTTTCTGTTTATTCAGAAACATTGGTGGTTTATAAAAGAAATAAGTGCTTAATAAAAGTCGCAAGGTGCCTCACTGGATCTATATCGGGTGGCATATTGTGAGGCCTAATGTTTTGTCGCATAACTACTTTACTCCGAATAACATTTGGAAATAAACTTTGTTGCGCATATATTTTTTGCTTAAATTGTTATTCCTAATATCGTTTGTTCGAAATATGATTTGTCCAAATTTTTTTGAACATGATCGGATATACCGTTTTTTAGTAATTGCCAAACAATTGCATTTCTCAGCAAAAGGACGTAAGTGCTGTGGAGATACGCTCTTTGTTAGTGCACTTTTTCATATCGTATTAATTTAATCTCTAGTGCATTGTTTTGTATGAACGGCTTCGGAACCCATCACTGAGCAATATCCGACATGCTCTTGGCCGTTTGTTATTTTAAATATCTAGATGTTAACTTTCAACGTTTCATGCGTAAAGAAATGTAGTAAAATTTTTTTTTAGCACCTTAAATATGGATATTTGTCATTCGATAATATGAATTTATTATTTGTTTTATGTAGTATCGATTATAAATTATGAAACATTTCCATTACAACTTAACAAATCTAGGGTACTGGACTTGTTTTTTTCTGTTTAGCTTTTTACGCAGTCGGGTTTTTTGTTTTTGTAATCTTTTTTTTTTAATTTTATACTTTTAAGTAAAGTAATAAGTCAGTAAATTTCGCAATCTTTATCGTAGGGGTTATTACAATTAAATGAAAATTTCGTGAGAACGGCTTGCTAAGCAACTTTAAATCGTTATACATCCTAACTGGTCATTCAAAATTAAAAATGATAAAAGAAACTTAATAATGATTTTTAAATCCCTATTCAATGATACCACTCGACATAGTACGTCGATTTTATTTTTTTTCTTTTTCACAATATGGCGTCTCATTATCGCCATTTTGAGTTTTGATCATTTTCATGTCTTTAGTGACATTCGGACAGATAGTGTGCCATAGAAAGAATGTGTAAAATATTGAAAATTGACGATTTTAGTAAGTCGTGACACGATGGCACCGACTCCAAAATTTTTACACTTTTTAGTTAATCGTTACTTTAAAGTGTATTTCGTGACGATTCGAATAAGCCCAAACACAGCTAGAATACATTATTTTATTACAGAGATCCAGATCTCGCCTACCTACTACTACCTTCCGGCTACTGCCTACCTTCCGGCTCCATAACCAAATCGATTCGATGGTACCATTCTCATCAGGAACACTTAAGTTTGTGACTATGAAGTTGCTTAACTAACTTAATCGACATTAATCGCCACCCGTAAATCATTTATCTTTGATGAGTTCCGATGGCATTCTGTGGTCGGGGCGTTCTTGCCTTTCGTTCAAAAAGTATAATTTTTTGAGCATCGATATTTTTTTCTTCTTTATGTGTTTTTGTTACATAATCAGATTCGAATACCCATTAATATATTAAATCAATTAAAGGCACCTTTATAACTATGATATTTTTTAGTAAAAGGGACGGAAAGCAATGAGCCCACCGAAGGTAATGAAATTCGCATGGAAAGTAATGAACTACGCTTGGAAAGTGATGATAATCGAAGGGACAGTAATTAATTTAAATGGAAGATGATGAATTCTAATATTTATAAAGTAAGGAAAACAAATAATCCTCGTGCTCATGCACTCTTCATGAGGTGTTTACTTTAAGCAGTATTTTCTTAATCATCACAATTATTAAATAAAAATAATGTTGCTGGTTTACATCAATTCAAACATGTGTTTAAAGATAATATAAAAAATAATTTGTTATTTTTTTGAACTAAAAGTAAATTAATCGATGTTACCGAGCTTATAGAACAACATAAAATGCGAAAGCTCCAGCTTTTGAGGTTGTAAAGATAAAACACTACGGTTATGATTTAGTGTGAAACTTCTAACCAATGCGCATTTGATCATGCAAAGGATGTAATCTATTAACAATCGGTAAAAGCGTCATATCGTCGAGAAATAATTTTAAACAACATAACTACTCGTACCTAATTTATTAATGTATAATCACAAATACGTAGCCTTTGTCTTTTCGTTTTAACATTAAATAGACAAGGTACAATTTTCTTAACAAAGAAAAAGACAAATATGAGAACGAAAATAGCTTTCAATATTCTAAATCTACTGGTTATTTTATATTCAAACTCTTAAAGAGCAGTTGAACGCATAAAACTTAAGGTCTCAATAAACCTCGCAGCATGACGTAACAGATGTATTTTGAAAACTTTAAAAACTTAAATAACATCAAATAGTTATGAGATCACTTGAGACTTATTCAAATTTGAAATTTGTTTATTCATCAAAGCTCAACTCTCCTCTTCTACTCTCCTCTGGATCAAAACCACTTTGGTTTGCTTCTTCAACCTTACAGTGTATATTTTTAAAACGTGAACTTTTTTCTCTAGAGTGTCTTCAAACGTGTGTCGTTTTAGTTTCTGTTTCTTTTTTTTTAGTAAAACTACTTTGGCTTTTTTACCAGTTTAATTTCTGTTTTAAGATTTTTTATAATTTTAATTTCATATATTGGAATTTTCGATTCTATTCGTATGAGTTTTTCGGAGTTGACTTTAGATTGTCAGAACGTTGCAAGGAGGGGTCATGCTCTATAACCGCTATAACCGGCTCAGGGTGAAACTCAGGAATATTTTCAGTGTCATTGTCACTTTCTAGCGAGTTATCAATTAATATTTTCTCAAGCTCCCTCTGCCTCTGCTTCTTTCTTAAATAATTTTATCAATGTATCCTCCTATCTTTTTCATAATTCACGTGCTTTGCAATTCTTTAATACTATAAATTTGTTTCATTGTCACATCGTTCTGTCCTTTTCTTTCTGTATTTTATAAAGCTCGGAGTTATTTTTATTCATATATATTTAAGATGTTATTTTCCTCCATCCATGGCAATTTTATATGCATATATATGACGTTTTCGTTAGTTTAATTTTAAACGTTTTATTTATATTTAATGGATAAATATATCAATGAATTAAACATTTACAGAAAAGATAAACATTTTAAACGTCAACTCAAGAATAACCTAGTAGCCGTTCAACTTGGGCTTCTTTCACATTAAATTTGTTTTTGCAGGAGTGGCGCGATATAAGTAAGCTGTCAGCAATCAGTGTCTACTATCAGTCGAAACTGGTAGATGACAGTACCCATTCTTACATTTCAGAGTGCTTCCTGACTGGCGCAGGATAATATTACTACTGCGCAAATGTAATACTGACAGTGTGCCGACAAGTACAGAAATCTGTGCGATATCAGTAAGCTTACCACACTACTTACTTGCCAAATGACTAATGGACGCCAAATTTTCGTCAAGACTGGTCAAATAAAACACACAATGGAAATATAAGGATGTTATACATTACTTATAATTTAAATAAAATGAATTTTCTTTAAGGAGAAAAAAAAATCATCTCTTTCCATTATTGTTAATTCTTTTCCATGTATTTTTTTCGCTAAATGGAATGGAATGAATTGGAAAGTAATGAATATTCGTGCTTTGATCCCCAATTACTTACGTTTGTCTGGTTTAATGTCTATTACATTTAATACTAAGATAATAATTGAGTTTAAGGATCGCAATAAGCTAAAACAAATAATTAAAATAAAAAACATACTGAATTACACCCAGGATAGTAATGAAGGGTAACTGATGACAAATTTTTAAACATGATTAATAATGCATTCAATTGAAAAACTCGCCCATCATAAAATTTCAAAGTCCCGGATTGGTCGTTAAACACACGAAAGCAATGAATATTTGACATGTTTTTATTTATTTACTTAATAAATACATACATACTTATACATGTTTTTTATGGTACCGAAACTCCATCCAGGCTTCTAGTCGCCCAATAAAAATGATACGAGTATCCTTAATTGGTAAAACAATAGCACTTTTCACTCTGGAATAGTGATCTGAACGAAACGCAAGAACGACCGGGTCTTCTTCATCAGTTTCACTTCACCAATTTACACTTTCTGAATGCAAATGCTTATTATGTTTCTTATAATAGCAACATCGCCATATGTATGCCTACAATGTTTGAGGAGTTCTTTTAATTCCTCATGGATCCCATCCTCAGATCTACACTAAAACTATATGGGACTAACTTGGAAGTACCTCATATCAAACAAACAAAATTTTTGAAATCGGTCAAAAAGTCTTCGAGTAATCGGTGAACATCCATAAAAAAAAATACTCCGACGAATTCAGCACCTCCTTTTTTGGGAGTCGGTTAAAAATACGCGGAACAAAGCTTATGCCATACGTTATTCGGAGGTAAATAGTTATGCGACAAAACAATGGGACCAACAATTTTGTGCTACCCGATATAGACCTATAAACGGTAGGGATCTTTTACATGTCAATGTATATTAGGAATATTAGGTTTTAGGTATTTCGATGTTCGTGTCATCAATATTAGGACAATTTAGCCTTTTAAATTTGTTTACGCAAAAATGAATAGGTTAAACGAGTAGTATGCAATTCAACATTATGCCAGACATTCTCAGCCAAATAAATTAAGGACAATAAACATTATGCGATACGATCATGATACGATAGGCACCCTGCCTCGCTTTGCAAAATCATCACAAACGCCATAGTTAGCTGGTTGAAATGACCTGGCATGTCTATGACATCCCGGCTAGACTCATGTCATAGCTACACAAAAGCTACCCGCGATCCACACCTTCCGTCCCATAAAACAACTCTATTGCATGTGACAGCATCTTTGAGCTACTTATACAAAGCGGTTAAGTATGAGCGATGATCTGGCACCACAACAAGCGAGACGCGCGACAATTCGCTGAAAGTGTTTCAAGGGGCTCCCAGCTCGATCGGACTCGATATAGCTCTTCACCTTTCCATGTTGTATATTATGTACTGGTTTATTTTTATCATTAGGTACGAGTCAACGAAACCAAGATAAACGTTATCAAACGGTGTTTTCTTAACGCATATATTGACGAAGTTATTGACTGACTAGATAGATACGCAATTTTCTTAATTTGTATAGACCTACAAAGTCATTATTAAATTCACAAAGATTTTCGAATGCGAGAATGTGATAAATAGAAACTAAACTAACATGAACCATTCTAGTAACTAGATCTAGATACACAGCAAAAACCATGAAAAATCGTACATTTTCGCTTGGAGCCCGCCTTAACACATCAAAGGCGATTTGCTTTTCCCATTTTTCCTTTACAATTAAAACGAGCTTTATGCTTCTCATAATGAGTTTTCGTGCGTTTATTTAATTTACTGGCAGGAATGTAGGTACACGTTTTTTGTGACAGGGAAATTAACGATTGTAAGAAATGTTGCGTTAGCAGGCAATTTGGGAGATAATTACATTTGATTTTATACGAGTCGAGGAATGTAATTTTATCTCATCCTATAATAAATAGAAATATGCCTTAGATTTATAACGATGTACTTATCTATTATTGACGTTTGTTTCATACTACTTAGCATAATCGAACGCGTTCATGCTACAGTTCACGTCGATGACAAATAATGTACAATAGATTGTATCTTATCTCTTTTGACTTTAATGTATTCCATTTCAGGTATATTTTGTAAATAAGGATCTGCTAGAAGAGCGTTCCACTTATTATTAGATGTCTTCAAGGAAGAATAAGTCGGCGCAAAACCCCTTGCGTAAATAAAAATATAAACGAAATAGAATCCTGAATAAAAACAAAAGGCGTGGAAAAGGATTCTGCCCCCGTATTGCCTAACGCGTTTGACGCTCGCAATCAGAATCAAGTGTCATGATTTTGTATGGGCTATGACAGTTGATTCGGATACCAAGTGCCAAAATTTCGTTAGGCAATAGCCCCGCCGGTCTCACTCTGAAACTCGGCAACGCTTTACCGAATCCTCAATCATCTTGCACACTGCCAAGACGTCAGTAGAATGCCCTGGTTGCGTCAGCATTTCTGAAGAATTATATATATTTCCGGCCATTTTACCATCATCACTCTTCCAGTAAGTAGCACAAACATTCTTTGGTGTGGCGTGTGGCCACCGACGGGAGAGCAGCTCCAGTATCGTGTAAGGGCTGATGAGATGAGGGGCCGGTCGTTGAGAAACTGTAGTAGTTGTTTCGGTTCAGCCTCCACTCCTTTTGTGGGAGCGGGCGTTGGTGATAAAGTGTTAAAGTTAAACTCACATCAGATTTGTGTCCGCGCAGGGTGTAGTTGGTGCGCGGCGGTAAGTGCGGGCGGCCCGAGCGCGCTAACGTAAACGTGACACACACTTGTGGAGGTCGCTAGTGTAAAGGTGAGCCCACATCAGATCTGTGTCCGCGCAGGTTGTAGTTGGTGCGCGGCGGTAAGTGCGGGCGGCCCGAGCGCGCTAACGTAAACGTGACACACACTTGTGGAGGTCGCTAGTGTAAAGGTGAGCCCACATCAGATCTGTGTCCGCGCAGGTTGTAGTTGGTGCGCGGCGGTAAGTGCGGGCGGCCCGAGTGCGCTAACGTAAACGTGACACACACTTGTGGAGGTCGCTAGTGTAAAGGTGAGCTCACATCAGATCTGTGTCCGCGCAGGTTGTAGTTGGTGCGCGGCGGTAAGTGCGGGCGGCCCGAGTGCGCTAACGTAAACGTGACACACACTTGTGGAGGTCGCTAGTGTAAAGGTGAGCCCACATCAGATCTGTGTCCGCGCAGGTTGTAGTTGGTGCGCGGCGGTAAGTGCGGGCGGCCCGAGCGCGCTAACGTAAACGTGACACACACTTGTGGAGGTCGCTAGTGTAAAGGTGAGCCCACATCAGATCTGTGTCCGCGCAGGTTGTAGTTGGTGCGCGGCGGTAAGTGCGGGCGGCCCGAGTGCGCTAACGTAAACGTGACACACACTTGTGGAGGTCGCTAGTGTAAAGGTGAGCTCACATCAGATCTGTGTCCGCGCAGGTTGTAGTTGGTGCGCGGCGGCTCGTGCGGGCGGCGCGCGTGCGCTAACGTAACCGTGACACACACTTGTGGAGGTCGCTAGTGTAAAGGTGAGCTCACATCAGATCTGTGTCCGCGCAGGTTGTAGTTGGTGCGCGGCGGTAAGTGCGGGCGGCCCGAGTGCGCTAACGTAACCGTGACACACACTTGTGGAGGTCGCTAGTGTAAAGGTGAGCTCACATCAGATCTGTGTCCGCGCAGGTTGTAGTTGGTGCGCGGCGGTAAGTGCGGGCGGCGCGCGTGCGCTAACGTAACCGTGACACACACTTGTGGAGGTCGCTAGTGTAAAGGTGAGCTCACATCAGATCTGTGTCCGCGCAGGTTGTAGTTGGTGCGCGGCGGTAAGTGCGGGCGGCGCGCGTGCGCTAACGTAACCGTGACACACACTTGTGGAGGTCGCTAGTGTAAAGGTGAGCTCACATCAGATCTGTGTCCGCGCAGGTTGTAGTTGGTGCGCGGCGGCTCGTGCGGGCGGCGCGCGTGCGATGACGTGAACGTGACGCCGACCACGCCGCGCACGTTGCCCGTCGCCAGCCAGCCCTCCTGGTAGTAGTTGTTGCGGTTCAGCTTCCATCCTTCCTCCTGTGGGAAACACCACTAATTAGGTCGCAGTCACTATACAGAGACGGAGCGTGAAAAGTTACTCGAGAAAGTGAACCGACGATCTGGTCGAGGTCGCAAGAAACCGTTGGTTGGGTGGGACCAGCACAAGACAGGTCGATGTACAGATCCTTAAGGGAATGCCTATGTGTTGGTCTGTAGTGGTGATAATACAAAGTAGAGCATAGATTATGAGATATACAACATTGCATGTGCACCTGGGTATAAGAACAGGATTAATTCTGAGTTCATACCGGTTTTGCGCTCTCCGACTAGGTATCTACCCAAACTACTCCTAATAAACTCATTGGAAGCTAATATAGTTTATGATACTGTAGGTATATATTTAATGTCCTTCTGATACTAAATAATAAATGGCACGAAATAAAAGGCAATTTTATTTCATTTATTCATGTGTAGGTATAAGTTGACTTATTTCCTTATCCGGCGTAAACGTGAGTTATTGTTAGCGCGAGAAACGTAAGCTGAGATGTTCGGTAATTGACTGTATTTTGTAACGAGTGAAGAGGTTTAAATGATCCGGACACAAACTCTAACGGAACCTTTTCAGTGACTATAATAATTCATAAGCCAGCGGTCACGGACCGCCCTTAAAAAAATGTTTTGGAAGTGCAAAATTCAACACTTGACCTAGCGTTCTCTGACTGAGATGGTGACAACTTCCAAGGTTAATACCTGATGAAGTAACTGAAATGGAGTCGTTAAATTATAAGAACCTAGGTAGACGAGCTTTTCTCGGTGGGTACACGATTTTATCTTTTTCGAAGATAAAACAGATCGATTTTGGTAGACTTCAAAAGCGAAATGAGCTATTTCCGACAAACCGAATACATAAATATATGTATAATACCTACAGGACAGGGTGTTCCGCGGCTAAGCGGACATGAAGAGAAATATTGTAGATGATAAACTATACTTATGTAAACATAGCAAAAAGTGATCTCAATGAGCCAGTATGAGTGTTGATATTTGTTTATTTTTGATATTTTTTTAATTAAATTGTAAGAATAATTTAAATACGTTTAGTTCCTATCATTTACTGTGATTATAGATTAATTAATTAGTAACTGTAAGTGGTAAATCGCATCTTAGTGCATATGGTAAATTTTTGAATAAAAATGTTTGGACGAAACAATAAAATAATGTCTGCACACAACAAAATATTTTCTCTACAACACTTAAGGTACTTTCCTTTCATGCTGCATAGCCGTGGGACACCTTTATATATACAATAATTGTTAGTTGAAAGTAATATGATGATGATGACAGTCACTGCGGCTGTAAAACGTTGATGTCGTTCCATTTTCTTACCGAATTTCTTGCGAGATTACCATACATGTTTGAATTTAGTGGCAGATTACACATCTGAGTTTTGCTGTTACCGTATGTCATCCACCACCCTCACCATATATGGAGAGAGCTGGAATTAGACGCTAGTATAGGTAACAGGAATAGTCGTTCCGGTTATTACAACGAGACTCGGGGGAGTCTTAAATCCGACCCTGAGACTCCGCAAGCCTAACTCTCTGCAGGGCACATCTAAGTGATCTTATCTGGTGTCATCTTCTTAATGTTGTTAATTTGTGCTCGAACCATACGGTACTCGCTCGTTTTAAAGTAATGCGATTACCGTCAAGAACCAAAAATGTTAATACATGCCTAAAACTTTATTATTTATTGTTTCACTACGAAGGTTAGAAGACCTTTTGTTGGACTAGCGATCAAACGTATCATGTATAAGGTTACAGAAGTCGTAAAAGCAAAAGAAGTAAACACAGCGAATAATTTATAATATCGACATGTTCCCGCAAAACCTCAAAGTTCGGAACGATTTATTGAAAGCTTAACCAAGATGTTTTCTCGGTATTTTACACATACATTGAAGACAAATTACTTGCAAAAAGGTATATCTGACGAAAAATAAAAACATCAGAACAAATCTAAGACAGACCAGTTTTCCTTGATTAGTTCTACTGGAAAACAAGTTGGCAGTTCATAGGACACTGAGGTGTTAGAGATTATTAAGAGGAAGTGAGGGCAATTAACAATCGAATGAACGCGTCCTGCCCGAGAGGCGGGCCGGAGATCGAAGGCGAAATTGGCAATTAGCTAGATATTACGTGATCTCATCCCCTTGCCATTAATCCGACATTCCCGCTCAATTAACGCCAATTTCTAAACCCATTACCTTTCACAAGTATACTCCTGAGATTAACAAACACATGCCATATCAAAGCAACAGGTTACAAGCCTAGCCGGCGAAGCAATCACGAAAACGGAACACCTACTAACACAATTTTATGATTTTAATTAATAGCTGCCTGGCAACATGAAGTGCTTCTTCCTTATTTATATAAACGAACGCTCGCGTGCTCTTGACAGCGTTTATTAACCAATCTGCGTATACAAAGCCTGATTATCCAAAATAAACAATATCAAAATATATATGAACTCGCAGGTCTCGTGCCTGGCAAACGTGGCATGGAATCCATAATAAGCAGACTGAGAGGCTCTCTGATAACAAATGACTCGCGTATGTTAATTTCAAACAAAGAAGTGTACTGCCAATTTCGTTTCGTACAGCCAAGGCATATTAAAAGACAAGGGCCGAAACACACGCTTTGAGCTCGCAGTTATGAGAGGCACAAAGAAAAACTGGTGCGGGAATTACTGCTCTTGTTTTGAGAGCCAGCACGTTTAGGAAAAGGATTTTTAATCTTCTAAGAAGAAGCCTGCTCAGAAGCAGTACGAAGTTTAAAAGACTTAAGACTCAGACTTGTAAAAGTGCCCTTGCGGCCTACTGAAATGATCAGGTTAATTATTTCTACAAGTACTCGTTGCTTTCCTGTTTATTTCGTTCTACTTAGTTTCTGCCAGTACTGAAACTAATGTAGCTCTTAAAACTTATTCGATCGCCCTACTGAGAGACCCCGAATTCTATTCCCGGTCGAGCAATTTTAGGAAATGAACTTGTCTATATCGACTCGGATTACGAGGAGGTATAGCTGTGGGTAGAGATACTGTTAATGATAGCCGTTGCTCAGAGAAAGTTAGCATGTTTGCTGCCTGATTATTCCTCTACTAGGCACGCGATATTACGGATACAGTAAGATAAGCCGAAATTTTGAGACACTGTACAATTTTAGAAATTTTGTACAACTGTTTACTAATCACGGATTTCGCGTGGTATAAATAACGAAAAGGAATTTTAATCAAATGAATTAATTAATTGGGCTTTGCAACTATTCCAGTAATAGAGCATATTTGTTAAACATTATTTATCATTTACCCTCTTATTTCAGGATGAGTTCAGCCATATTTTTATATTATCAACATCTATACTATTACAAGTTGATAACAGTGAAATGTCTGTACCTACATTGAATATATTAAAAATACCGGCCAAGTGCGAGTCCGACTCGCCCACCGAGGGTTCCGTACAAACTGTCACTTACCCTAACATTATTATATTACCCGGTTCCGGTTAAGTTTGCAACTGATATCTATAACATTGCATACAAATGAGGTGCAAACTTAACGCAACCGGGCTGTCCAATTATGCCTTCTGAAACAGACTATATTTTTTATGATTTAATTACAAATGTATAGTTTTTAGATTTTTGTATGTATTTGTAGTATGTCACAATATTATGTGTCAAATTTCATAGTTCTATGTCAACGGGAAGTACCCTATCATTTTGATTCACTCAAGAGTGTCAAAATATACGTTTTTTGCGGCATAAATCACCGTATCTTTTTTTTACGTTAGTTTAGCTTTTAGAGAACGTAGACCTGAGTATATGGTGTTACTTTCAACTCAATACCTCCACGCGTTCTTGAGATAAAGGGTCTTGACAGACAGACGGACAACAAAGTGATCCTATAAGGGTTGCGTTTTTTCCGATTGAGGTACGGAACCCGAAAAAGGCAAACGGGCTATATGAAGGTCGTTGAATTGAAAAATATCTTTTGTATTGTATTGTATTTATGCATGGCGGCCTCATCACGTCAAAACGCCTGAATGGATTTCAACCGTTTCTCGCAAACGAATGAATTGGGCATCCACAGATGGTTATAGGATACTTTTTACCCGACTGCGCTGAAGCATAAAGAGGATTGTGACTTTTTTCTTCTCCGCGAACGAAGTTGCGGGCACGTTCTGGTAAATAACTATTTATATTTACTGGTACAGTCTCCAGCATCAATATCTGACATAACAACCGGCGAATATATCTGAAACGTCTTATCGGCCCTAGAAATAGAGTCGTGTCAGATATTTATTCGCGCTTTGTTGAGGCAGATATTAATCCTGGTACTACACCGAAAATTTGGAAATACCATTTGATACCTACCATTCGTACCTAATTCATATTCGGCTCAACAATATAAATTACTAGAAGACGACCGCAACAACAACAACAACAACAATTCTTTACTGCACACCAACAACAGAAACAGTACAATAGAGCCTTAACATAAAATACGGTAGACAATAGGCGGTCTTATCGCTAAAGAGCGATCTCTTCCAGAGAATCTTTGGGCAAACTTTCCGCAACTTCGTTCGCGGAGGAGGAAAAAGTCATAACCCTCTTTTTTGCTTCAATGTAACCGGATAAAAAGTGTCCTATAACCGTTTGTGGATAATCTGTTAAGCCGTTTTGGCGTGTTGAAGCCGCAACGAAACAAACAAACATACAATAAATAATCGATTCAGTGACCTTGAAATAATCCGTACTGCTCTTTTTTTTTAATATCTTCAATGTGTAGATAAAGCAATTTACCAATACATTTTTAATTTATTAAAATTATAAAATTATGTGTCGTAGGACTTGTATGTAATCCCTAGTACATACTGCAGATACAAACGAAGCGTCTGTCTGTCCTCACGATACCCGCGGGACATATTTTCGTACGATCACGAGCTACAAGAAAAAAGCGTCTGCCAGTGAAATGATTCTATTTATATTTGCCTTCCATGATCCAGGAAATTTATTTCGTTCCATCAAATTTTCTTTCATTTTTATCTTATTGTAAAACAAAGAAATTAGATTGTTGAGGAAAATCACTGAGAGGGGCTTCATTTTCTCTTCTGAGAATACATTTTTAATTAGATTAGCAGAATGAAAACATGGATATCCGAAATATATGATAGAAAAAACCTAATATTTTTCCAATATTCTCATATGTATACTAATGGTAATTGTATAAATGCGAAAGAAACTCTGTCTATCCGTTACCTTTTCACGCTTTGGGGCAATTCTGTGGATATAAACAAAACATTAATACTTCAGAAACGATGTATTAAAACAATTTGTCGTATGAATGTAAAATTCGCTTCGACAAGTTTTTCGAGAAAAGAGCTTTCTTACCTTGACAAGTATACACATACTGGAGGTAAGCTTGTTTGTAAAAAATCATCCGAATCATTTTACAACCTTACAACACTATCATCTAACAAGTGTAATTTTAGATCACAGTATAGATATAATATTCAGCTACCAAAATATACACCAAAAATATCAATATTGTAACAGCAATACGAGTGATGAGAATGTCTGTACACTGAATATATTTTCAAAAAAACTATTGTAACGAACTATTTGGAGGACACTGAATCGATTTATTTTTATTTTTTGTATGTTGGTATGTGTCGTTGTGGCTTCATCACGCCAAATCGGCTGAACAGATTTCAAATATTTTTGGTACACGGGTAGCTGGGTATCTCCAGATGGTTATAGGATACGTTTAACCCGACTACACTAGAGAAAAAAAGAGGGGTTATGACTTTTTCTCCTCCGCGAACGAAGTTGCGGGCGCCTTCTAGTAAGTAATACAAAACATATTTATAAGTTTTATTTGATTTATAATTACGACGTTTTAGATATGATTATTATAAATAATTAATAGTTAAAAAAACACTAGAAAAACACGCTTTCCAAGACTTTTCTAACAAATCCAAACACAGCTATGATACGATGTTCCATCATGAAGTTCCAGTTCATATCTTCCGGCTCCATCATCAGATCAGTTCGACAGTACCATATTATTGTATTGTCATCAGAACTACATACAGCTGCCAATTTTCATGACGCTACGATCCTTGGAAGATGGTTAAATTAGTTACCTTAGATTCCATTACATAGTTAATAGTTACATACAGGTCGACCTAATAAAAGCGTGTTAAAATATCAAATTGAGAATGGCACACGCAATATATCATATATAAGACCGCCTATTGTCTACCGTAGTTTATGTTAAGGCTCTATTGTACTGTTTGATATGCAATAAAGAATTGTTGTATTGTATATCAAGAAACGGTCATAACACTTTCAATATTATGTACCTACGTTCTGCTGTAAGATATTATTATTTTCTTAATAGTAAAAATCTAAGCAAACGCATTCCATTCACGCTTGACCCTAATTTCATCGATAACTAGAAGGCGCCAGGGACTTCGTTCGCGGAGGAGTAAAAGTCATAACCCCTCTTTTTTTCTTCAGTGTAGTCGGGTAAAAAGTATCCTATAACCATCTGGAGATACCCAGCTACCCGTTTACCAAAAATAGTTAAAATCCGTTTAGCCGATTCATCGTGATGAGACCACAACGACACATACAAACATACAAAAAACCGAAAAAAAGATGTTTCGTTTTAGTGACCTCCACATAGTCTGTAACAATCATTTTTTTGAAAATATCTTCAATGTACAGACATTTCATTTTTACAACTTTATAATAGTATAGATATTGTCCGACATGTTGCAACACTACAGAAGTGTGTCAGGATAGACTTCTTATTTAGAGTTTGGTTATAGACATTTAAAAAAGTATCTAAGTACTATAAATAGTAATATATACCGTATTTGATTTCCTTTAATTTTAACAGGTGTTAGTACCCGTCAATGCGGACAACTTTTCCTATGGGGAGACATTTCGGAAGAGAAAGAAAATCTGGCATTTTATATTATGTGGTGTTAGTAGTAACTCGACCAAAATGTAGGGAATGATCTTATCGTTCGGATCAGAGAGCACGTACCTAGAACGCCCGCGCGGGTATACCGACCTCTTTAGAAGGGGCTTCCGGGAAGTGGATCTTCTGAGGGATTGGGATCATCAAAAGGTAGTTGTCAGCCTTCCTAGAAGGCTCCTAACTAGAAGGTTCCTATGATGGGAAGCATTGTTGAAGAAGCGTCAAGACACTATCATCAGAAAACCATTATACATGGTGGGGATTTCAATGTCCTCGTGAAGGCTTGGATTGGTCACATATCATGGAGTACCTGCCATCGCACGCAAGATCCTTTAAGTATAAAGTAGTATAAAATTATATTATGTTCTTGCTAGCGTAAATACGTACCTAATAAGTTATTCATTGATTGGCAGAAGCTGGATAGTCTTCTCCGAAAATTTTCTTTAAGAAAAATTAATGTTATTCTGTGAGAGTAAATATTAATTCTTACTGTTGGTGTATTGTACTCTTACTGGACTAACCTACAATACTTGTCATTGCTCCTACAGCCACAATTACGCCTGCTGACCCTAATCCCTAATGGCGGTGATAGTGGGGTAAATAAAGTGTAATTTTGCCCCCGAATGTCAAGCCCTCAGATTCCAGAGGGTAACGATGACTGGAACATTCGCCCCGGCCCATAAATTACCTAAACAATAAGCACAGTACAAAAGTTTGACGATTTTTTGTTACAATTCACTCTTGGTTTATTTGCTATGGTTCTATTTATATACAAATATGTGTAATTTTTTTCTGTGGTTATCTTTCTTTCGGTAAGCATGCATTTTAAAAACACGTAGTTTAGTGGATGGATAAATGAAGAGAGGATATATCTAAACCAACAAACAGACACATCGCCACGACATTCATACAATACCAAATAACTTCAGGGTAGATAAGCAATGAGCATGGCTATTTTCTAAATAGTCTCCAATCTCTTTCGTTACCAAACATGTCTAATATCCTTCTGGGAATCGTTTAAGTTTCTAGTTGCTGCCCTTGGCCACTAAGTTTCGCAATTCACCGAGCTATGGTTACTATTATAGTTTATCTAAATAACTTTGTAGGTGCCCCCTCATTTCCAATTAGACCTTGCAGAGAAACTTCGAGCATCACCTTCTCGTTGGCTTTGACCACGTTTCAGTGGCATAAGTCATCACATTACATATTATGTTATAAAATTACAAACTTATTAACTCTTAATAATTGGCAAAATGTCGTTTTTTTACCAGGCTTTTTCCGATGAGATCAAATAAGTAGAGGATGAAAAAATCGACTTATAATTTTCGTTATTCTAAAGAGCGTAGACGACCAACAGAGCGTAGGTGACAGACACATGGTAGAAAATCAAACAGAAGGACTATTAATATTACTAACATGAATTTACTACAGAAATTGAACTGCTGTACTTCTTGTCTGTTGCTGTTACAATATCGCTAATGACGCAGTAGAGTATTTTTTCCTTCTTTCCTTTTTTTCCGAATATTTTCAAAATCAGAAGCTAAATAATTAATAATTTTGGGTTACTTCATAGTAAATTATCTAAATTAGTGTCTAAGGTTTTGCGTTTATAATTAACATAGTTTAAATAAACAATTCAACTGAAAACTAAATCAAGTTTCATCGCGTCCCTTGCTAAGTGTGTGGCTAGATAGATAATCCATTTTGTCTAATTTTCAGAGTGAAGGCTTGAGAGGTTTTGGGTTACATGCATTACTTCATACAATGGACGTGTCATTAGTGACCGGCTAGACAAGGGGACGATAATGGATAGTGTTTCAGTTTGTGGATTATACTCATTAAATTTGCATTTGTTATCTTCTCAGTGGTTGCTCTATTTACCTTTACAGTGGTCGTGCCATCAGCAACAACCGTTGTTAGTATTATCAAAGAGTATAACCCTAAGTCATTCAGCAGTAATCTTCTATACTATTATAAAGTGGTAGAAATAAAATGTTTGTACGTGTCGTTGTGGCTTCATCACGCTAAATCAACTAAACGCATTTCAACAATTTTTGGTACACGGGTAGCTGGGTATCTCCAGATGGTTATAGGATACTTTTTATCCGGCTATGCTAAAGAAAAAAGAGGGGTTATGACTTTTTCTCCTCTGCAGAATCCTTCTAGTTTTATAAATACAAGACACATGTCTATTAACAGCGTCGTGCTTAGAAAATGCCCTGATTGCTCACAGTCCTGCTTATCTGCATTTGATGACTCATTTGAAGTCAATCTGAAGGAATGCTATATATTTTTGTGAGTGTTTTCAGCATTTTGGTGGGTACTTAAGCCTCTAAGCACCTCGGTGCTTTAATTAGGTAATGTTACGCTGTTAAAACGTTAGTACCCAACGGTAGACAGTGTTTCAGTGCGTTGACGACCGGTTTGGCTCCGCGAGAGTAACGTTGTATGCGAAGCTGAAGATCCTGGGTTCTAATCCAGGCAAAGGCAAATATTTGTGTAATGAGCATAAATATTTGTTCTGGAGTCGTGGATGTTTTCTATGTATATATGCAAATATATCTATTAAATATATCGTCGTCTAGTACCTATAACACAAGCCTTAATCGAACTAGTCCCATGGTAAGCTCAACCATGGGACTAGTTCGATTTGTATAAAAAATGTCCTGCAATATTTATTCAATTGTCCTGTGGGCATTGAAAGTAGGCAGTTTCTGTGTACACAAACAGCAGGCTGCTCTGCAACTCTCTTGATCAAAATATTTTTATAGAGTTATTGTTTCGTGATCGCAAATGATAATAAGTAAAGTGGAGTTGATACTTTTTTCTTCAAAACGAATGTATAGTGACAATTTACGCAAAATATTGCGTCTCTTCTGAATCTAATTTTACTGTTTATCTTTAGGCTGCGTTGCCACCAGAGCTACGCTACGTTAAACGACGTGCCGGAAAAAACTCCACCAATACCGAACTGCACCGAGCGACGCTAAGTAATCCTATTGGTGGATCTTTTTTCGCGCACCACTTACTGCATCGCTTAGCTTTGGTGGTAAAGTTGCCTAATGCTCCCTACGTGTCCCGAGTCACCCGGGGGTACCTAAACAGTCACCTTAGGTTATCCTCCGTCAAAACGGACCGACGGCGGTCTACGGACTGGCATTCGAAATTAACGAAATTACGCGTAGTACCATACACGAAACTTTATTTGAAAGAAAAATATTGCGGGATAAACCGATTTTTATTGCTTATAGCACCTTTGAATTGAACACGTCTCAGCAATATTACGACTTGGATTAAACAGACAGCATTAAATAGGCTGGACCTAGTACTTTTTTCCTCCATTCCATCTTAAATATGTGTGACGATAGACTTAACACTTTGAATGTTACAGATTATGCGATATTAACTGTACCTACCTACTTTACGTACATAATTTCTTTAAGCTCATTTTCCATTCTTCTTCGGGGTACGTTTCGGACGATGACCCCAAATAGCCATTTGACATTCGTACCCTCTGTGACAATAGAACCTGACCAATGGGATCATAGTTACACATTTATTTACCTCAATGTGCATGTTACCTCATAATGGTTACTTCGAACGCTTGATTCTAAAACCCATTTTAAACAAGAAATGTGTTTTAATGTAGCTTGCTTTATATTGAGGTAGAGCACAGTGAAGCATTGTATGCAGGTTGTTTGATAGTGTTACGAGCCGAACCTTTATTAGTCCGTAAAACATAGAGTTGAACATGAATAGACAGCGAAAGTGTTTCAAATTGTACGAAATATACCGCGTCATGGTTTAAATACATATTTCTCAATTTTCTTCAAAAGTGATACTTGACAGAGTACTATTCACCGCATCAGTTACTCGTGTTAAGAAGTTTTTTGCTTTTTGCTTTAAATAATATATTATGTTTTAATGCAAGTTTATTAATAGCCGATGATATCAAGTTTATTAATACTAACATTACCATCGGATATATGTATCGCGTCCATAAAACTTGATTCCCACTGTTTCTATTTAAATCTACATCTACAAAATAATATATATAACACTTCCCGAATTTCTAGTTAATCCGTCATTTGAAAGTGTATAGAAATATATTTAAAAGACTTACAATAACTACATGTGAATTAAAAGTAATAAAATGCTTGAGAAAATACTAAAATTCGTCTATGTTTTTACTGCACCAAATTCAACATTCACCCTCGGAATATTTATTCAAATTAACCGAATTACCGAGATTGAGGAAAATAAAAATGCTATCCGGCAGGATTTGTCCGCCTTACGGCTTTTAATAGGTTTGATAATCCATACCATATCCATACACACACCTGCGGCGTCTAACTGTTCTAAGGGCTTTGGTATTTGGTAGTCATTTTAATACGCGTAACAATTCGGGTTCACAGCCAACACAGGTAACGAGTCTGCCAGCGTTGTGCAATTAGTACGGCGAGGGATGTTACGCCGACACAACAGTGCTTCTTGGCGCTGGGCTGAATAGAAATGTAACTAAATAGGTCAAAAGCCGCGGAGGCAAAGAAAGGTTAATTGAATGGGAGCCCTCGCTACGTCGTGCAACGCAGATTACTACTGCCCCGGCCCGAACTTTCCCTGCCAAACTACCGCTCCTGCAAGCGAATCGTTTTCAATCTACATCTGACAAATGGAAATTTAATTTAGCCTGCCGGGTAGCAATCATCCCTCCGTTTTGTACTGGTAATCTATTTGGCAATCGTAACCCGTTGAGCTATTATTTGCCGGGAATAGGTAACACGGATCCTGCGAGTAATCGTTTTGTTTATTGCTTCGCGAAACGTGTGTATGTGAGACGCAGACGCGCTTGTAACCGAGCTCACTAATTAAAATAGTTGCTTATTCGACGATTTCATTACTTAAAGCGAACATCGATGCCTTTAATAAAATTGAAGAGAACTATAAAGGCCTACGGCGGTTTTTATCGTCAATAAAACGCCGGACAGCGTATTATGCGTCATGTTTAGCAACATAACTTACCGCAGTGTTGCAATTGTAATGCAGATTCTCGTGCACCCGGCCAATCTATATCGTGTTAAAATTCGCGAGTCCGAGTCGCCTTGACCATTGACCATGAGCTATTTCCATGGCATACTTTACGCGTCCAACTAACAACCGTAAGAAACTAGTGAAAACTCACCTCGGGGAGCTCGTCCGGGACCTTTCCCATCCATGACAGCGACAGTATGGTGCAATCACACTTCGCGTTCACGTTCCTCTCGAAATGGAGATGCATTTTGGTTAATTAGCACGTAAATATTTCCGATCACTACGTGGAGGTAGCGCGGGGTTGTCGCGGCATTCCGGCCGGGTCGTTCGGTTGCATTTTAGTTTATGTGAGGATGTTGAAGTTTTAGCGAGGGTAAGTCATTAATGCCGGATTGTTGTACTTGTGCCGAGTACTGGTGACGTGACGGCGGCGGTGACAGCGGGCACTGGGGCGCGCGGCGCGAGGCGCGAGGCGGACGCGCTGCGCAGGTATTGATTGCGCGCAAGGGCTCCCTCTACCGCGCGCCCGCCGCACCAGGGGAAAGCGGGAAAACCCGAGGAAAACGCTAGGGGAGGGCGCTGCTGCGACTCGCGTGTGCTCGCAACAACGTGACCCGCGTTGCCAAACAACTGTAAAAGAGATACTATTAGTGAAATATTTTTGTTGTTATACGATATTCCGATATACAAATATGAGCCGATAAATAAATAGGTAAAAAATAAAGAGTTATCGAACTCGGACTAGTTACTTTAAATCAATTACTAAGTATAATTCAAATTAATATTTTAATTGAACTTAATATTTAATATAAACATGTCTAGGTCTTAGACTACTACTAACTCACTGGAGATACCAAGCCATAACGTTACCAAACATTTTTTCAACCGCTTTTAGCGAGAGGTGAGGTATAAATAACACATACAGCACATTAAGGAAATATTCGGGCGGAGTTCAAAAAGTTGGCCACGTTAACTAATGTAATTTTAATAACTTTTCTACGAACGTTTCCGTTGTACGACGATCAATTTAACCATACAGCTGTTTTGAATCGTGGCAGAACGGAACATTTACGTTTCGTCAGGTCCATGGTATAAGAAAATACTACGCCTACTGTTTTCTTGGATCATGGTCAGGTCTGTATGGTTAACTACGGATAACGGTGTCCCGAGTTTTTGGGCTTCACCCATTCGCATTTCTACAAACGCACACAATACAAAACTTACAATCAAAAAAACACTCACTGACAATAGGGAATATGCACGAATTTAAATTTTTGCTTTATTAAAAGCTCATTCATGTAACAAACAGCAGACATTTTTTTCGAATAACTATAAAAATAACCAAGACATAAGCCATCAAACATTTAATTCTATCTCTATCTAGCAAAACAGAATTCAATATGGAGTTTATATGGCCAGAGTGCACGATGACGTAACAGTGCATATCGGACCTCTCTGTCTAATTAGTAGTTTAAAATGCCTATATCTTGCGTATTTTTTGGTCGATTTAAATTTAATATTCACATTTTGAAATAGTGTTTACGGTATTTTGATATTTAGTTAAGAAAAACGACAAAAAAAATATCCATGTACCCTATTTGTCGTATAAACTAACATGAGTATCTATCTGTTCATATACTTAAAATTGTTGCAAAACTCTGTAGTCACAAAAATACGTTCAAATACGCGTTTATAGCTAGACATGTAATTAGAATAAGTATGACGACCTGAAAGGCCGGCAACGCACTTGTGACTCCTCCGGTGATGCAAGTGTCTATGGGTGACGGTGATCGCTTACCATCAGGCGACTTACTTACCTAAAAAGAAGAAGTAGCATTGCAAAATATTATATTGTTTGGTTATTCGGTACCAACATCGTCTGCGCCTCCTCGCTTATTTGTTCCTCGAGAGTACTAGTTTACTCGTATAATTAATAACTTGGATCAAACATCCCAGACACTCGTTCCTGACAGTTCAGAATGTGAATTGTCTGTTTGTTGTTCGCGCCCCAAACAACGAAGATTTGTGTAACCAACGCATTAGCGAAGTACCTGGGCAACTCTATACACTGTTTGTCTTTTATATAAAGGTTTATGTATCTCCCTTTTACGTATTTTAATTACTTTAGGTACGTACTAACTACTAAAAAGTATTTTGACTCAGTGATTCAAAGACAATCTTGGCCTTCGAAAAGAGTACCATTACAACGCTACCTGTCGGCTTAAAGCTTCATACATACCGACCAAATAATGCGCGTCAATTTACAAACAGTATGGGGTTCTTTAAGACGGGAGCGAATAGGTTTTTAAAGTGTCGGCAACACGCACGTAATGCCCCTGGCGTTGCAAGCGTTCATAGGCTGCGGTGGCTGCTTAACATCAGGCAGGCCGTACGCTTGTTTGCCACCTTGTAGTGTAAAAAAAACCATCTGAAACGTACACTTGATGGCATACCTTGAATAAAATATAGAAAAAAGTGCGCAAAACAATGACTGCTATCAAGATAGAAGACATGACGAGATAACGACACGAGTGTCTAAAGTGAAATATGTGAGACGTTCTACAGACCTATTATACGTACATATATATATATATATATATATAGATCTGATGCAAATAATAACCAAAAAAGTCGTTAATTTGATAAATTTATTACTTTGACCGGCCCATATCAATAATGCACGACGGCACGTGGTCCATTAAAAAAAACAAGGTTTGAGATAACTAGAGTTTATTGTCAGTTATCAGTTTATTTATTGCTTTCATCGGTACATATATATATTATTTAATTAATAAAATAAATATAAATTCAGAGAGAATAAATAATTCTAATCTAAATGTAACATCTTGCACAATGTTAAGATTTCAAATATTTCAGTTGATTTTTCCCAAATTACTAATTAAAACTGTAAATAATAAATAAATAAATATTACGGGACAATTTTACACAAATCGAACTAGCCCCATGGTAAGCTCAATAAGGCTTGTGTTATGGGTACTAGACAACTATATATTTAATAGATATATTACTTACATACATAGAAAACATCCAAGACTCAGGAACAAATAATTATGCTCATCACACAAATATTTGCCCTTACCGGGATTTGAACCCAGGACCTCAGCTTCGCAGGCAACGTTACTCCCACTGAGCCAAACCGGTCGTCCGACTAAGATATGTACATTGTCATACATATGACATTGTACATATCTTATTCAAGTTAAACTAGACTTATAATAATTTGACAAAAAATAATTGGTTACAATTGTTTACAAACATTATAATTTTAAGTTTAAGCGTCAGCCATGAGTCTGCACATACATCAGCATCCTGGACTTGTGCAAGGAACTTGTTTAACAGCGCAATGGCTCTTGCGGTCGGGGCGTTGCGAGCCTGTAGTGTACGAGTTTTGTTAGTGGTAGCAGAGATTGCGCGTGCGCCTTCCTTTGCGGCTCACTGCACTTATAAATTTATCAGGCACAAAAAAGTTAAACTCGCACAAAGTGGAAGGATTATCTATTATGTGGCGTAGAAGCAGGCAGTAATGGTTCAGGGTCGACATTTTACGCCTTAGTTGAAGGGTATCCAGTCCTACGATCCCATTTTGACGCTGTCTGTACCTGAACCCTCACTGATTGTCCCACTGTAAGATTTACTCCTGACATAAAGCATCAGGGCGAGCAAAGTCGTCATTTAAAATGCAATAAAGAAAATTGAAATGTTTATTTGATGATGATGATGACATTTCTTATTTTCAGAGATTTACTCAAACGTTTCGCAAATATGACTTCTCAATCAATAAAATATTGGCTGCCGTTCTTAATATCATCCACGTCCATAGCACAAACGTTCATTAAAGATAATACCCATAATATTTGCCAGTCACGTGCTTTCAAGTTCTATCTTGGCAAATTAGAACCTGAAAAGTGTCGTAATGAAGCATTAAAGAAGCATTATTAGCTACTATTCAGTTATGTACGCATCCTTACTCTAAGCGTGTTTGTTGGTTTGTCCTATGTAATAACGCAACAACAGAGCAAAGGATAGGACGTGATACAGACTAATGGATCGATTCATATTCATATAATCATATTCTACTCGTTTAAAGGATAGGCATTAGGGTTGTTGATGCCCATTATTTATACAGAGTGATCAATCCAAATGGGTAAGTATGGAGAAGTCAAAAACTATGAGAGATAGCGAAAGTTGTTCTCAGGAACCATGGCATCAATTTTAGATTTAATAATAATGGCATTACTTTTTTTTAACTGAATAGCCGGGAATCGAACCTGGTCAAAATCTCTGTAAACAATATTATAATGAATTCTGCAAATATTTTCGTTGTTATTGTTGATGGTGCGAATCATAAGTCAGAAGGAACACAGTTTTAATAGAATCTTGTTTAAAGAATTAGAAGGAAAAATCAAAAATAAGATAATTATTTTATTGAGGTAAATGTTCAAAATGTAGCCATTTTCCTGGATGCAAAGATTAATTCTCTCTAGAGTTAAAAAAAATGCCATTATTATTAAATTTAAAATTGACGCCATGGTTCCTAAGAACAGATTTCGCAATCTCTCATAGCTTCTGAGTTCTCCCTACTGACCCATTTGGATTGATCACCCTGTATACTGTACCTAAGGAACAGTAACTTAGTAATTTTCCAGTGATTTTACATTTTCTGTTCTCTTCAATAAATAAACCCAACAAAAACAAATTTGAAAGCGTAGAGTCACCTATGCGCATCAATATGAATTTCCCCATAGATCCAAACCCAAAACGAACCCTGTGACTAACCACAAACCGCTGTAGCAGTAATACATATTTCATTTAGCGGTGTTTACTTACGAACTCGGGCTTGGCCAACTTTCGGGTCGGGTTATAATGAAAACAACAGTTTAACTTACATCATCAATGCATTAATTTATAGATAGAATCGATATATAAAATCACTAGTTTATAAGGCATACTGACATAAAATATTACGATATGGTCCACTTCCGTTCTAAGTATTAACTGCGACAAACACTGATTTCTTCGAATATACAAATTTTACTGTTTTTTTTCGAAAACAAGCCCGATTTCGGAAAAATCTCAGTAGAATTTCTGTTATTGATAGTAAAATATATGTCTATACAAATCTACATTTTTTAAGTACGGCATCTCAATTAATAATCATTATAGATGTAATAATCGTAGATTATAATAATTCAATACTAATACAGTCACGTTACATTGAAATTTTATCTTACATTCGCTTGAGCCTCGTTTCCTCACTGGGTGGCCATAAAGGAGATCACAGATAATAAAAATAACCTGACCTATATATAATAACCTGAATAAAAATTCGCTGACTTTATTTAGTGTGGTGTACAAACCACCCACTTCTCACTTTGACGGGCAAAGATACTCTCAGCGTCACACTTTGCTACATAACTCGTTTTGGAATAGTTTCCAAGTCCAGTCGCGGGTATATCCGGTACTTCGTAAAAGCTCGTTGTGCATTTGAAGTATCAAGCGCTGTTTGTTCATTGATTTTCGACGACACGTTTGGCTCAATGGGTTGTACAACGGCCTACGAAGCTGGCGGTCCCGGGTTCGAATCCCGGCCAGGGCAAGTGTTTGTATGATGAGCACGAATGTTTGTTCCTGGGTCTTGGATGTTATCTATGTATTTAAGTATTATAATTTATCTATATATTATGTATATCGTCGCCTAGTACCCTTAGTACAAGCTTTGGTTACTTTGGGACTAGGTCGATTTGTGTAAGATTGTCCCTGTGTTATTTATTATTATTCAGGTTCCGTTAAATAGTATTAAATAATAATAAGGTTCCTTTGTCGATGCCCGGGAATATTTTATGCTCACATTCAGTAGGCACAGTTTTTTTCAGTAGACAGGCATGTTATACGAACTCATAACATACGTTGACTATTTTTTTATTACCACATTTTCAGTCACTTTTCATCACTAGCCTTTCAACATATTCACTGCCTTTATTTATAGCTTCACCTCTTGCAAGCTGCCCCAAGTGCATCCACTTTTCACTTTGACGGGCAAAGGGACTCTAAGCGTCACACTTTGCTCCATTACACGCTTTAGAACCTTAACGAACGACTGCTTGCTGGCCTCCGGCACTTCGTATATGAGTTCGTCGTGCATTTGGAGTATTAGGCAGGGTCTGTGGAGGTCGCTGGAGGTCACGGTGTCGATGGCACACATGGCGGCTTTCGCGATGTCTGCCGCTGAGCCTTGGATGGTGGTGTTCACCGCTTGGCGCTCGGCCGCACCTGAGATACGGGAAGGGGTTAAAACTTTTGTTATATGTATAAGGACATTTTCAAAAAACAGTGTGCCCCACTTGTTGTGGACTGTTTGTGCTCGTTTTAAAAAATAAATAGTGGGATAAAAAAAATCATATATTTGTATGAAAAAACGCATCGTCAGTTTTGTGATGCTCATACAAAATGTACCTACCTGTTCATTGTCACAAAACTGACTTGTGCTTTACGGACGCATTTTTTAAATTATCAAAATCGATATTATTTACTCTTCAAGGGCGTTTACTTTGATGTTATCGCGCTAACGCTGTACTTTTTGAGATTAAAATAACAAGATACTGATAGACTACTCTAAAATGTATATTATTCTATCCTAAAGTAATGTTTAAAAAAGATAGAAAAGTCGCTACCTAATATCATGTAATGTACCATATAATATCGTGTTCCATGGGCATTTTTTTATGACGACTCAATAGCTTATTAAATTAAACATGAAAGCGAAGCGGGGAAAGCAGGAAATACAGTATATCTACTATCCATCTACGCTGTCTATACGCAACAAAACGTTGAATAATTCCGAGCGAGCGCGGATGTTATTGACTGTCGGCAAATCCCGACGTGTGCTTGCCGCGCTTGTTCAAACTTTAAACATTGTCGCAATGTACAGTCTACATCATATTTCTAATTATGTCTTTGACAATATGGACATAACATTGCAGTATTATTAAAAACGTACTTATTCATTGCGTTGTTTTGTTGTGTGTGTTGAGTTGCTTTGTCTTTTTTAGGGTTCCGTACTAAAAAGGTGAAAAAGGAACCCGTATGGTGCGTACAATTTGTATAAATAAACATAAATATTACGGAACCCTCGGTGCGCGAGTCCGACTCGCACTTGGCCGGTTTAATTTTCACGGCAATACTTATCAACGTTATTTTTAAGCTCCAATAAAAAATATGTGTTTTAAGTTCGACGTCTGTATCTGTGTGTCTGTCTGTGGTATCGTAATTCTTGAACAGGTGGACTGGTTAAGATTTAGTTACTTTATCGAGAGTGTCCTTAGTGTTCTCAGGTTGTCCGTTTAAAAATGATCAGCTTTTCTCTAGATGTAGGTATCTGGGGTATTTCATGAAAGTTGCCGAAGCGAAAGAAGTATGCAAATCTCGTAGCAAGTGGATAGAAGTGGTCTCTGCCTACCCCTATGGGAATGAGGCGTGATTCTAACTTATGTATTTTTATTTTTAACCCCGACAAAAAAGAGGGGTGTTATAAGTTTAACGTGTCTGTGACTCTGTGTATCTGTCGGTGGCATCGTAGCGCCCATACGGATGGAACGATTTGAGTGCGGTTTTTTTGTGTCATAGATAATTTTATCCCGAGTGTTCTTAGCTTTGTTTGGAGAAAATCGGAGCACTCGTCTCCAAGATATTCAGCTTTCAGTGGAACAAGTCGGGGGGTTAATAAAATTTTTAATTTTCTATAGTTATTATTTATAAGTATTTATATTTTCTTGGAGAACCAACATCTTTACATAACTTAATAAAATTAAGAACAAAAGAAGCCAATTGCAGTAACTCACGGGCAGAAGCAGTACAACTAAACTTAAACGAAGTGCCACACTCGACACAACAGCTCATTGTGATATTATCAAACTAGGACAACACATGGATTATATCGAATAACGTTTCAATAAATTGAATTTCAGTGAATGTGAGCCTGCATGTAATAAAGTATCACCCTCAAATAACACACCTCGCTGCCAAACTCCGCCTCACGGAAGGGTGAAGGGTAGGTACATCGTAACTGGGGTTTTTATCGGTTCCCAATTACTTGATTTCGTAGAAATTGCAGGGTTCATATAAGATGCGGTAATAATCTAGTTAATAACGTGACAGTAAGTTTGTATGTTCATCCTCCTTTGACGTGACATCGAAGCATTTTGCTAGCATGGTTTTGAATTAACAGAGCTCGTAGGTCGTATAGTAACACATTAAGGCTTTTTATCTCGGAAAAATGCACCGTTTTTGGACAATAGGTAGTGCTTTATTCTCACTACATCTATACACAATCATTATGTTGATATAGGTCTACAAGTCTACAACAAATGCAATAAGTTAGCCACAGCCCAATAAGAAAGCAACTTGCGGACAGAGTCCGATCGATCAACCTCATTAACTTCCACTGCAATACCTTGCCAAACCAAACAGGCCTAAAAATATTGAAACTAGTAAGCACTTCAGCTCTTTCGGTTCTGTGCTACATTGCAATGTAATCCAAACTTTTCACACTTACTTTTCTCAGAAGCTATGCTGCTGTTTTTGTCGGGCAAGTATCGTCCTCTTTGTGAGAGCCTGTATGTCCCTTTCTTCCTACATCTAGATAACTGTTTGAGTGTACACTTTTCTAGAAGGGTCGGTCTAATGAAAAGTGTCAAACGAAGACGGCAGCTTCCATCTCGCTAAGATTGGCGCAAGTATTTTGGTAATCTTAGTGTTTTTTTTTTCACCAAGAACTTATTAAATACACTTACTTTTCTTGGAAGCGACGCTGCTGTTTATGTCGGGCAAGTACCGTCTCCTCCTTGTGAGAGTCTCTATGTACCCTTTCTTCCTGCAATCTTCTATAACTGCTTGAGTGTACACTTTTATAGAAGGGTAGGTTTTATGGAAGGTGTCCATGAAGACGGCAGCCTCCATCTCGCCTACGTCTAAGGTTTGCGCGAGAGTTTTGTTCCCCATTCCGTAGATTATACCGTAGCAAAGTTGCTTGGCTTTTTGTCGAAGATCGTCGTCCACCTGAACATGAACAATGTACACAATTACTTCTCTTAATGAAGGCAAGGCCAATGAAGGAACAAGAGAATTTCAATAGCTTTTTAATTAATTGGTTCGCTTTAAGTGCCTCTTTTGATGTTATTACAGCGAACGAAGGTTTATTGGGAGGCGAAATACAATAACGGAACATGTTTTTATTCCGAGAACCGAAGTAATTAAACATTGCGTAAACTGTTGAGTTGTAACGTGTTTTGAAAATTCGCTCAAATTGAAATAAGGAAATGACAGGTTTTCTAGGATAGAATATGGATATTTTATTCAGTATCCAATCAGATAATTATTGTCAAGCTTTCTGCTACTCAATGATTGTTCTGAATGATATGTGATCACCTTTTACCGACAAGATCGCATCTTAAAATCGGTATGCTTGGAATCTTGGAATTTTCTATATTCCTATGTTTTATGTTTTTTATAAGCACATAAACACTTTATTCTACATACTAGCTTTTGCCCGCGACTTCGTCCGCGTATAGCTCGAATTTCAAAAAATCCTCCTGAGTGTGCCTCTACATACATCTTCGGCTGATTGACATTTCGCAGCAACATTACTCGAGCACCCACTATTAAGATAAGTATGTGAGAAGGCAGGCCGGGTAGGTTAAGTGCATTTAAAAACTCTACGCGATAGTTTATGGCATAATCCGTGTTCACTACAGAGTCTACAGACTTGTATTCGTATTCTGAACCTTCGAACGAATTCAATAATATGTTATTAATAACGGAAGCCTTGTCGTTCTTAGGTGTCAGAATCGCTCGTTCCCGCAACCACTGGCTCGTTCCCGCAACCACCATGGGCTTGCTGTGTAGATTTTGAACATCTGGGTAAATTTGAGAGATTTATGTCGTCAATGGTCTGCACAACTAAGGCGAGATCCGATGGAATTGTAATCCTTCCCTCAGTTTCGGGATATTCTCCAGTTCCTATTTTAAGAAGAAGGTCGGAGAATTCTCAGGCGCAAATATCGCCCTTAAAGTGCACTCGCATATTTATCTTAAGGTGGAGTTTTTTGATAAAAGGCCAAATATTTGACGCCTTAATTCAGGTTTTAACTTCATCAGCTCGAGTTCCCCTCAGAACTACGAGCAGAGTCTGACGGAAGTCCCCAGCTAACATCAAAGTGACACCATCGTTCCCTCTAAAGTCTTACAAAATTCTATTCAGCGCTTCAAAACACCCTTTATGCACCATTGTACTTACCCCTTATTTCAGACCTTTCAGGGTAGATTTTCCAAAAATGCTGAAATTAGTTTTCTTGGTTTTAAATGGTCTATATGCGAAATATTATAATATTTACTCAATTAAATACAGGGTTCCATACAAACTTTCAACCCCAATTTAACCCCGTTAGGGGATGAATTTCCAAAAATCCTGAAATTTGTTTTCTTAGTTTTAAATGAAGAATCTATATGTGAAATATTATAACAATTACGCAAATAATTGCAGATTTTTCAAACCAACTTTCAACCCCGTTAAGGTATAAAATTTCAAAAATGCTGAAATTAGTTTCCTTACTTTTACATAAAGAGTCTATAGGCGAAATATTATAACAGTTAACTCAAATAATTAAAGGTTTACCGTACCAACTTTCAACTCCAATTTCATACCGTTAGAGGATGAATTTCTAAAACTTTCGAAACAAATTACTTATTTTTGAATGAAGAATCTATATGTGAAATATTATAACAATTACGCAAATAATTGCAGATTTTCCAAACCAACTTTCAACCCCGTTAAGGGATAAAATTTCAAAAATGCTGAAATTAGTTTCCTTACTTTTACATAAAGAGTCTATAGGCGAAATATTATAACAGTTAACTCAAATAATTAAAGGTTTGCCGTACCAACTTTCAACTCCAATTTCATCCCGTTAGAGGATGAATTTCTAAAACTTTCGAAACAAATTACTTATTTTTGAATGAAGAGTCTATAGGTGAAATATTATAACAGTTACTCAAATATAATATTTTCTTCTGTTTCCGCGATTATTACTCATTTAAATGAAAAAATTTAACTGATTATATCGCGTATATTATCTCATTTGAGTTCAAGGTATCTTATCTGTTGAAAAATAGTATAACTATTAAACTACTTTTTCACTTCTCCTGCTCAAAAAGTACGTCATATTAGCTTCGCGAAGCGAACCTAAAATAGTACATTTAGCCCCTAGGGTTTAAAAGAAAGCCATATAATCCCATACAAATTTCTATGACACTGAAAAATAAAACTTGCGGCCAGCTACATACTCCGTGCGAATAATTAAAAACAAACAAAACAACCTGATCAGATTGGCCAAACTTTTTGATAGAATTGCTCAAACTGAACTATTAGTTTTTCATGAAATAAACAATTTTGATGTTCAGTCTTTTTTATTTTCTCGCAGTCGAAGTGAAAAGCAGAGTGTTTAACACGGGGCTAAAAGCCATTATGACACTCAGATATATTTGTTCTCGCTCACTTCGTGAGCTCGTCCAAATAATCACTTCATGTCATAATGGCTTACTTTAGCCCCTTGTCAAACAATCTACTATTTAACAGATAAGATATCTTATTTGTTAAAAAGTAGTTTAATAGTGTTTATTTTTTACAATATTATAATTAGTAATGAGGTAGTCTGGGAGTTTTTCTTTGCAGCGTTTCTTTTCTCCTCAGTACGCCTCATTTGTGAAATCTGCTTGGTAAATTATTAAAATAAAATAATTAAGCCCTTATGGCACATGTGTAACTGTCTTTACAGCTTAGGCCCATCTGGCATGTATGTACTTTCTTTGTTTTTCAAAGTGGGTAGTTTGCACACATTGTAACGTTGACAGAGAAAAAAATATCTTTTCTCAGTCCATCCGTGACCATGGAAAGCTGAAAACCTTCCGAAACGTCGGGAATTAAAATGAGATAATACGCGATATAATCCGTTAAATTGTTTTATTTAAATTAGTCAATCAAATAATTACAGATTTTCTATACAAACTTTCAACCTCGATATAACCCCGTTAAGAGATGAATTTCCAAAAATGCTGAAATATGATTTATTTGTTTTAAATGAAAAGTCTAGACGCGAAATATTATAACAGTTACTCAAATAATTACAAGTTTTTCATACAAACTTTCAACCCCTATTTAACACCGTTGGGGGATGAATTTCCAATAATGTTGAAATCAGTTTTATTAGTTCTAAATGAAGAGTCTATACGCGAAATATTATAACAGATTGATTACAGGTTTTCAATACAAACTTTCAACCCCAATTTAACCCCGTTACGGGTTGAATTTTCAAAAATGCCCTTATCAATGTTTTCACTGTACATTAAGAGGTTGTGACCGAAGTTTTAAGCGTCTAACTTTAAAAGCGACATATTTCCCATACAAACTTTCAACTCTTTTTTATCCCCCTTAGGGTATGAATTTTTATAGCAACGCTTAATGATTTGTTTTGTTTTTTAGTGAGAAGCCTTTATACAAAGATTCAAGTCTATAACTTTCCAAATGAACGATTTCCATACAACGGTTCAACCCCTATTTCACACCCTTAAGGGTTGAATTTCGAAAAATCCTTTCTTAATACACGTCCACGTACTATAAAGAATATACGTTCCAAATTTCATGCATACAGGGTGTCCCAAGAAGTAGTGATATACTGAAGCTGGGAGTTAGAGGTCCTAGAGGGCTATCTAAATCACCCCCATGTATGTTCCGCGACTTTTCGTATTTTCGGAGTTATAACTTATTTTTTAATTTTTCACCTATCGCCGAGTACGATGAGATTTTTATTTATGGTGACGTGAATTTTTGCGCTAGATGCTTGATTTTTTTTGTGTGCTAAGCTGATAGATAGGCCAATTCAGTATGGTAACATTTACTATCGTTAGATCTTTTAATGGAATAAAAAGAAAATTAAATGCCAAGAATGATAAAATTACCCAATATGTTCACAACTTCAAGGGGCATTAAAAGATAAAATCACATTAAAAAAAAATACCGTTTGGCTTTTAAAAACTTGCTCTATCTATCAGGTAGCTACCCTGAAAATTTCATTTTATTATTTATAAGGCTTTAATCCAAAAATTTAAATCTAAATGTGGTAAGTACAAAATTTTAATTTACATGATACTTAATACAAACAAAGTAAAACCAATTTATTACAAGGTGTTTAATTACAAGAAATTTTCAAAATGGCCCCCCTGTTGCTCAATGCAAGTGCGACATCGCCTAAAAAAGTTGTCTTTTAAATGTCTGAATGCACTTCTATTATTTTTAATAGTTTCTTCTGCTACTCTCAATTTTCGGGTTAACTCGTCCAAATTGCGGCATTCTCTTGAGTAGACGAGGTCTGTGTAGTATCCCCATACAAAAAAAAATCTTTGGATTAGTGTTTTTACCTGGAATCGACGACTTGGCATTATTTAACTGGACTTGAGTTTGCGTGTAAGTGATCATGTTTACTTCACGTGATACGCAGAAATGCATTAGTATTACGGTTATGCTAGGGGGAATGCGGCGGAAGCTTTAAGGCTGTACCGGGAACATGTGGAACGAAGAGGCGGGCCTCAACCTGAAACGTTTCCTGCCTATCGCATGATCTTAAGAGTACATAATGCGTATTTGGAAGGTTACATATCGGGTACCAGATCAGGCCGTATGGCCACTATACCGGATCCTGATGTAGTAGATGCAGTGGTTGAAGAAGTAGAAAGAGACCCGTCGACCAGTGTGAGAGTTATTGAACGTCGTACCGGACTTTCCAAATCTCAGGTAAGTACACCGTACACTACAGAGCGTAGGATATCATCCGTATCACATTAGAAAAGTGCAACAGTTGAAACCGGAAGATTACAATCGGCGAATTGAATTCTGTCAGGAAATGCTGAGGAGACAAGCTGAAAACGAAAACTTTTTTAACCAAATCTTGTGGACGGATGAATCCCACTTTAGACTCAATGGGATTTTTAATATGCACAATTCTCACTCAAGGGCAATTGAAAATCCAAATTTAAAAAGGGAATCGATATTCCAAGAACACTTTAGTGTTAACCTTAGGTCTGGAATACTTAACGGTCAGCTAATCGGGCCCTTTCAGCTGCCAGACCGCTTGGGCGGCAATCACTTTTTAATTTTCTACGCGTCGATCTGCCCCTGCTGTTAGAAGATGTGGACTTGGTGACACGCAGAAGCATAGTACTGCAGTGTGATGGTGCACCATGCCATTTTGCCTTGGACGTAAGAAACTATTTCAATCAAAGATACCCTGAAAGATGGATTGGTCGTTGCGGCCGGGGTGACGCCTGCCTTATAGCCTGGCCTCCACGGTCCCCCGACCTAAACCCCATTGATTTTTTTGTATGGGGATACTACAAAGACCTCGTCTACTCAAGAGAATGCCGCAATTTGGACGAGTTAACCCGGAAATTGAGAATAGCAGAAGAAACCATTAAAAATAATAGAAGTGCATTTAGACGTTTAAAAGACAACTTTTTTCGGCGATGTCGCACTTGCATTGAGCAACAGGGGGGCCATTTTGAAAATTTCTTGTAATTAAACACCTTGTAATTGGTTTTACTTTGTTTGTATTAAGTATCATGTAAATTAAAATTTTGCACTTACCACATTTAGATTTCAATTTTTTGATTGAAGCCTTATGAATAATAAAATGAAATTTTCAGGGTAGCTACCTGATAGATAGAGCATGTTTTTAAAAGCCAAACGGTAATTTTATGTTACGTGATTTTATCTTTTTAAAGCCCCTTGAAGTAGTGAACATATTGGGTAATTTTATCATTCTTGGCATTTAATTTTTTTTATTTCATTCAAAGATCTAACGGTAGTAAATGTTACCATACTGAATTGGCCTATCTATCAGCTTAGACACAAAAAAAATCAAGCATCTACCGCAATAATTCACGTCACCATAAATAAAAATCTCATCGTACTCGGCGATAGGTGAAAAATTTAAAAAAAAGTCATAACTCTGAAAATACGAAAAATCGCGGAACATACATGGGGGTGATTTAGATAGCCCTCTAGGTCCTCTACCTCCCAGCTTCAGTATATCACTACTTCTTGGGACACCCTGTATATCTTCAGCGGTTTAGGTTGTTCGTTGTCTGTCAATAGGTCAGTAACGCAAGAGTTTTATATATATTGATTAGGCAGTTAAAATACAATCAAAATAGATAACACAAGTACAAACGCACTTCCAGTATGTTAATATCTCCAAGAATAATGTAACATTTAATCCCTATTTACTAGTTACTCGTATCTCCATATATTTTGCCACAGGGGACTACTTGCATTTGTTTAGCGTAAAACTGCAAGAGGCGGGAGTTTTAAAACCACGAGATACATTTTAATATGCTAAAATGCAGCCGCAAAACTTTGCGATAGTCTGCAGTGTTTCTGAGCACATTTGCCACAGATTTGAGTTTATATTTACTCGGATAAACTTGTAATTGAGTATCTGTATGGCTTCGCTCGCCTTATTATCGGAAATTAAGTATTACTAACCTTGGGTAATTGCCAAGTTTTTAGTAAGTCTGTGAAACGCTATAGTAAGAAATATCCAAACATCTTTACAAGATTCCACATCAGTTTTTTTACAATATAAAACCTAGTAAACGATTACTCTTTATTGCACATCTCACAAATATACAGGAATTTACAAATGAAAAAATCTCAATTAGAGGTAGGGTAGGCCTTTGGGTTGTGTAACAACTGAAAAAAAATATATGAGGAAATGATTGAATTACTCAAGACACTTGGACTACAGCTATCTTGTATTCTCTGTTCGCAACCAAGCCTTCATGAAAGCTTTGTGTGGAACAAAACGATTAAAGGTCAATTTCAAATTATTCACGCAGCGATAAATATAAATGGTTCCGCAAAATTAAATCACTATTCTGATTTATATGATGGCCACGTTTCACGGATCGTGGACCAGCGAGTAGCTAAGCGCATCTTTTATTCTGAACTTGAGGAGGGAAAGCGGAAACAAGGCGGACAGCACCTCAGGTATAAACATGTGTTGAAAAGACACTTGAAAAAGCGCAGCATACAGCCCTCGCAGTGGCAGCAGCAGGCTGCTACTCGCTCAGAATGGAGAGGTGTCGTTAATGCCAAAGTCTATGACTTTGAAAACCAGCGGTGCATTGATTTAGACACCAAACGCGATCAAATGAAAGCCCGAACACCTGTCTCAGTGAAGTATAACTACTTCAATGCTGTGCTCGTATGTCCGCAGTTCACGCAATTTCACCAACAAGATAGGCTACGTAAGCCACACGCGAGCTCATCGACGAGACCGGAATTGACGGCAGTCGTCGTGGCCGAAATCGGCCGTGAAGTATACACACATACACTTATATGATGTTTTAAGATACTGAAGGGAGGTTAAGCATCAATGCCGTGCTGACACGGTAATGACCCCTGGCACAAAAAGAGGTGTTACAAACTTAGCGCAATCTGTCCCTGGCGACGTAGATCATGAACCGATGATGAGATGATCTATTCAAAGGATTTTTGTTCTATGAAGGCTGGTGTAACGAGGGTGATTCTTAACTATGCATAATGAATATCATCGACAGATAATTCGGAAATATTTTGAAAATAACATCCTTCACGTACTTCTAAAAAAGTTATTAAAGGATTTATTTCTTACTCCGTGAGAGTGACTGATTGGGTTACTTGAACATAAGAAGTGGACTGGAAATATCAATCGGCTGTTTTAAACTTTGTTCCAATAGTAACGGAAAATTTACCGAATCTAAATCTCATTCCACTACGACTACATATTTACGGCAGGCAAGAGTAACCTAAATAAATGTCTAGTCGCGGCTAGATTTCAAGTAATATATTAGGTAATTAAGTAAATAGTGCAGTCATAAGTAGTAAATTGCTGTGCATCCTGACCACAAACTAGCGTAATTAGTCAAAAACGAATATTTATCATGGGGGTAATTTTGAATGATTTTAAGGCGCTGTTATTTCGAAAATGCACCTTTTTAAATCACATAAAAAAGACTGTATTTTCACTTATTATGGTGAGCGTTGATTAGGCATCTGACGTAATGTAATTATGACAATATTTTCCAATTTTCCCCAAATTCAAAATGACCCCCAAAGGGTGCATTGGTAAACTAAAGGGTGTAGCAGGATAGCGTTTGAAAAATTGTCCCCAAAGTCTTGAGTTTAAAACTGTAGCCGAACGATGCCTTTAAAAGGGTATGATACCATCCTGCCACACCCTTTAGAGGTGGGGTTAAGATGGATAGATTTTCTATTGAATTTTATAAAGGTCGTCGACACAAAAGAGTCCCGACTCTAGTCTATAAGCAAAATGTCTGGAATTCCAGAAGCAACTGTTTTGCGCGTCCTGCGTTCTGTCCCACGCGCCCACGCCTATAAATCATAGCAAACTTAGCAAGAAAACTGGATCGGTCGCACGTTTATTGTAGCACTTGGACAGAAAGTTAGATATTACGAATGCTTTGTCAAACTAATTATACCTAACAACAAAGTATTATCCTATCAATATTTATCAAAAGTAAGATTGCCTACCTTTTATTACTTTTCATTTTTAAGTTAAATCCATTTGCAGAAATAATTCTATCGCTATTGCACAAACCCTCCTCGCAAAATAATAATATAACTTCGATCTCTTCAGGAGGAGAGTAAATAGGCACTATCTAGGTAAGCATGCTGCATCGTCGGCTTCATCGTCTACCAACAAGTAAGATTGAAGTCAAATGCGTGCCTACCTAACAAAAAAAAGACACGGAACAAACAGAAAAGGTGTATTGTGTGTTTGACCATTGGATTTTAGGTGTTGGGCACTAAATAGTTAGGTATTATAATGTTTCTTCTTGCCCGGCCGAGCCCGTCGCGCCAAATGCTTAATACAATCAGTGTTTACATGCCATCTGTGCTATGATTGTCGCATCGCATAGTACAGAAACCCACAAACACAACAACGCTGGCAGGGTTCCAAATTAGCTCGCAAACTTTCATTATCAACTAGCGACATCCGGCTGGGCTGAAGGTGAACAGTAATAGCTTAAGAGCTGAGCTAACTTTACAATAAACAGCTTATGAGGCAGCTTATATAGCTAGCTGAGAAAGGAAAGGGGGCTATTATGCGGGGAGGCTCTCTGCAATTGCGATAAAATTCTTTGTGCAAATGGATTAGTCTAGTGCTATTGTTGCTGTTACAGTTGTATATATACTTTTAATAGGTCGCATTTTCTACTGTGCCTATAATATCTCACAGATAGATGAGTTTTGTTATAAGGCGGCAAGTGTTAACACTGATCATGATGCCGAATTGCCGATACAAGCTATATTAGACACTAGATGGTGCCCGCAACTTCGTTCGCGGAGGAGGAATAAATCATAACCCTCCCTTATGCTTCCGCGTAATCGGGTAAAAAGTATCCTATAACCGTCTAGAGACATCCAGCTACCCGTGTACTAACAATAGTTGAAATCCTTTAAGCCGATCTAGCGTGATGAAGCTACAAGGACACATACGAACATACAAACATGCAAAAAATCCAAAAAAAAAAAAAAATGTTTTAGTGACCTCCTAATAGTGCGTAACAATCATTTTTTTTTAAAACATCTTCAATGTACAGACATTTCATTTTTACAACTTTATAATAGTATAGATAGATATTATGATTATGAGCGCGTTTGCAACTATGGATAAAATATCCACTACTTTATTTCGAACAAATACACAGTCCAGTATAATTATGATAATATAAATTAATAAAATCGAACTAGTCCCATGGTAAGCTCAATAAAGCTTGTGTTATGGATTCTAGACGACGATATATTAACTAGATATATTTACTTATATACATAGAAAACATCCAAGACTCAGGAACAAATACTTCTGCTCATCACACAAATATTTGCCCTTACCGGGATTTGAACCCGGGACCTCGGCTTCGCAGGCAACGTTACTCCCACTGAGCCAAACCGGTCGTCAAATTATACACGAAGATATCACAATACGTGAGCTGAAGTCAATAATGGCATATAATTGAGATGACATCTCACCGAAATATGTTTTTTTCTTTTAACCGATTACATTTCGTCTAGTAAGTAAGATATTAAGTTCTCGAGTTTGGTATTAGACAGTGTGAGCTAAAAAAGTGATATTTTCATGTCATGCTGAAAGAAATATCAAATATCACTTACGTGTTCCTCCGGCATGCCACCCCAACTCGCAGCAATGGACTTGAAGACGTCCAAATCCGACCTCATGATCTTGGTTAGCACCTCATCCTGGCAGTAGTGCGTCAGTATCCTCAACTCCAACTGGCAATAGTCTGCTGACACCAGCACATGCCCCGGGGAAGCGCGGAATATGTTCCGGCAGTTGAATTCTACCATATCATCTGATGGTTCTTCGGAGAGGTAAAACAGGGGTACGGAGAATGTCCGTGGTACGCTTTGAAGGTTCGGCTCGTGCATGCTGATGCGGCCCGAGCAGGTGTGCATGGTGTACGTGGGAGTTATCCTACATAGAACAAATCTAAGTATATTAAGGGGTCATTAACATCTTTACGTGGAAATGACATGTCAATCACGCACGCATCAAAAGGTACATGCAGTAAAGCCTTTAGACCGAGCGTGAGCGAAGGTCTCCGTTTCAGCTTGGGCAAAAATGCTTCCGTATGTCTTTCTGGATGTTGTCCTCTGCAGATTGCATTTTTCAACAGATTATAGTGAAGTTTTAGTGATTTTAGGTACAGTCAAGGAATTTAATTTATATACCATTTCGTACCTTGTCACAGTCAAAATCAATATGAAAGCCGATAGAGATTCCATATCAATGTCACTATGACAAGGTACGAAAGGGGACACAAATTAAATTCCTTGACCGTACCTACCAAAAATATTGAAAGTGGCCTGTTTGCTTATTTGCTTGTCTTATTTCATTGTCGACTGTGAGGTATCGTAGATTTTGATGGAGCGCTGTCAATTTCAATCAACAATTAAAGTGGAATGCTACACAGAAACTAGGCCACAATTTACAATATGTCATTTCATTATAGGTCAAATACACCAACGCATATTGATTGACGGTGAGTAACTTCACAACACGAAAGGAAAATCGATGATGCACCTGGTGGTGTGATCATCGAAGTATTTGTTCGCCGAAGAAATGAGAGTATTCCTTATTCATGGAAATGGGACACGAATATTACTAAAGAGCAATTTATTATGCCGTGGATAACTAATCTCGTTTTGCTTGTGTTTCTCTTAAATGTAGGATATTACTTTTTTCGCAGGTGAAACGAAGCAAATGTTCTCCAAAAGCGTTGCTAAATTTGTCGAATGTTTTACGTTCTGCACACTTTTCTTTCTTTCTTCCTATTTCCATTTCAACCCGCGACGAAAAATAGGAGTGTTATAAGTTTGACGTGTGTATCTGTGCGTCGGTCTGTGGCGTCGTAACTCTTGAACGAATGGACCGGTATTGATTCAGTTTTTTTTGAAAGGTGATTCAATCGAGTGTTCTTAACTATGGTTTAAGACAAACGGTGGAAAACATTGAAAAATATCTTATTTTTTCCAGATGTGATTATTTTTTGAACGGTAAACGTACATTAGTTCACATGGGACAAAATTAGCAGTAGATAAAAAGTTTTTAAAAGTTTGCCTTACCTGTTTCCTTCACTGTAAATACAAGCTCGCTCAGTCAGAGGGTACAATGTCTTAGTCAAGATACTGTTCAGCTTCCGCCAATAGATGACGATGCTCGAAATGGGACTGTTGTGGGAGGAGAGCACGCTTTTTTTCGTGCTCACTTTACGTCCTTTGTATATACCTAAAACCTAAAACAATAGAATTTAATACAAACACATGATACCTCAAGGTCATGAAGATATAAAGCGTTGTGTCTTATCTATTGGTGTTTTGTAACATAGGTAAATAAAAATAATGAAATACACTCAACATGAAAGTCTGTAACAAACGAATGGCCAAATAACGACATATTTTGAATTTTACGAAACGATAATGCTGGCGTTACGAATTTGGAAAACTGGTAGCTCGGGATCGGGACTACGATATAGCGCTAGTTCGGTGTAATTACGCTAATAGCTTAGGGAACATTCGTTCCGGGCTTATCTTATTTGCATGCCTATTAAGAACCTCTAGTGCACAAGCTAACAATAGCGACGATGACTGATCTCAAAATTTGTAAAAAATATATAAGATCCTGATACATCAAACAAAATAAGGAACTACGGTAAGATTTTCGAGTTCGATAGCTTACGTGTAGCTTTTTTAAATAGCCTTTAAAGTTGGTTGGGAAAGTAAATTTTTCAAGTATGAAAAGATTAATGACCAATAATACCATTGAATAACCCATTAAATGTACTTATGGCAACTTTTGTTATGAAACCATTTCTATAAACGCAAGTTTTACCATAGCTGCAGAACAATGTTCTTAATTTCCCCAAAAAGCCTACGAATTTGTGACGTCATAATTTCGTAGGTTATATTATAGCATGAAGCGGGTTTTTGGGAAAGTCCAAATATGTGATTTTAACTTGTATCTCGGGTAACTTGTTATCTTATATCATGAAAATGAAGTAGATTTTTCACCAATATTTTTATAATTGAAAGGTCGGTAGTATAGGCACAGAATATGTAATAGTACAAGTACAGAAATTTCACTTCCTCGTAAAAACGCTGTGCTAGGCATGAGAAACGTGCCTACTCTATGCCTCTCTGACTATCGTATAACTTGTATTCATTCGCACGCGGCACGTGTAGTGCTAGGGTTGTCACGCCAAGAATATATCAATGAGGGCAAAAAAGCTGTCGCCAAAACACCATAATGCGTGACTAAAAATGTTTAATTTTCTCCTGTATTCATGTCAATACGTATTTATTTATTTTTTCTTTTTTTTATGGCATAGGGGGAAACGAGCAGACGGGTCGCCTGATGGTAAGCGATCACCGTCGCCCAAAGACACTTGCATCACTAGAGGAGTCACAAGTGCATTGCCGGCCTTTAAGGTGGGAGTACGCTCTTTTCTTGAAGGTTTGAAGATCGCATCGGTCCGGAAATACTGCATGCGGCAATTTATTCCACAGTTCAGTCGTGCGAGGCAGGAAATTTCTAGAAAAACGCACAGTTGTGGACTGCCAACCATCTAAGTGGTGAGGATGGAAATATTGTCGCGTAGGACGATGGCAGAAAGATGCAGCTAAGATCAACCCGACAAATCCTCGGAACACGGGATTTAATTTAGGTACTACCTAAATCTAGGTATTTGTCCCCAAGAAGCATTCTCGTACCAACCTGTTTCTATTGATTGCCGCAAAGTTATTTGAGATTTGCATATTTCAAAAAAAGACATATTTATTATTATTTTATACATGACGCGTGACTTGGCGTCAACTGCTTTGATTTTTGAACTGGTGGATAGTATGCTTGATGCAGATTTGGTTTTGAACTGGCGATGTACGGGAAGAAGAACTCGGTATGACTTGAACGAATTTAATTATAAAAAAGGTTACAATCTGTATGATAGTGATTGAAACGGCGTAAGTCCGTGTGCGCACGCTATTAGCGAACGGCGAAGAGTGACGTTATTGGACGAATGCATTCCCGTCCCTCGCGCAGCGTCTCACCCCCTCGGAGGTCCACTGACAGTCAGCTGTGATTCTTGACATGCCCCCCGGCGTTGAAAGCCTTGGGTTTCAACAGGTTCGTAGTCCAATGGTAGGGGACAGATTCGATTGAAGGCTCTTCGTATAATGCCTTTGCTCGTCTGAATATCAGCAACTCGGCTCACTCCGTCAATGCCTGGATGGACGTTGACAATACGTCCAAGGCTCCATTTCATGGGAGGTACTGCATCTTCTTTAATTATGACCATTGTCCCCGTGTTTAGGCGTCCTTTGCAAGATCTCCACTTCGTCTTTTGTTGCAGCTCGGAGACATATTCCTTCTGCCATCTTCTCCAGAAGTGTTGTTGGATCTGTTCAACGCGATCCCATCTTTGCAGTCTGGTCGGATTTGTTTCCTCTAACGAGGGTACTGGCAGAGTGGTAAGAGGGCGTCCGACCAAAAAGTGACCTGGCGTTAATGGATTAAGATCGGATGGATCTGAAGACATGGGTGACAGAGGCCGAGAGTTAAGTATAGCCTCTATTTTGACTAGAATTGTATAGAGCTCCTCAAATGTAAGGTGGGAGTCGCCTATAACTCTTGTTAAATGATGTTTAAAAGATTTCACTCCAGCCTCCCATGACTCTCCAAAATGAGGCGCATAAGCTGGAATGAATTTGAATTTAATGAATTCATTCGCCATGAATTCAGAAATTGACGACGAATTGTGTTTTAAAAAGGCTCTAAGCTCGTTTTTGGCACCAACGAATTGAGTGCCATTGTCAGAATATAGTATTTCTGGCTTCCCGCGACGCGCAATAAACCTATGCAAGGCAGCGATATATGCCTCTTTAGTTAAACTTGTTACCAGTTCGAGATGCAGACATTTGGTGGCGAAACACACAAACACTACGACATAGACCTTTATAAGTTTGCTTCCACGTCCTTTTCGGTCAGCAGCGAGCAGTGGTCCTGCGTAATCTAAACCCGTGGTTTGGAAAGTATAACCTGGATTGAGGCGCTGCGCAGGCAACTGACCCATTATGGGATTAGCTGTTTGAGCCCTCATTCTAAAACACCTAAGGCATTTGTGTGCGACAGATTTGGCTAAATTGCGACCACCTATTGGCCAAAACTGGTCTCTTATTGATGCCAGCAACAGTTGTGGCCCAGCATGCATCAAACGAATATGCTCATCAGTAAATATTGGTTTTGTTAGCATGTGTTTAGATGATAGCAATATGGGATGTTTTTTGTTATATGTAAATTTTGAATTCTCTAATCGGCCGCCTACTCGGATTAGTTCTGACTCGTCAATGAATGGAGACAGAATTAAAAGTTTATTGTTTGTTGGTAAAGGTTGTTTCTTCAGCAACTGATTATACTCTTCGAATGATTGTTGTTGGGAAGCATTTATTAGTAATGTAAATTGGCTAGTTCATCTCTAGTGAGTGGTCCAGACCTTTTAATATTTTCTTTTCTGCAATTATCAATAAAACGCAATGCGTAAGCTAATGCTCTTTTTAATTTTAATAATTTAGAGAATTTTTCAAAATTAATCAAATTATTATTTATATGTACTGAGACAGTTACAGTAGCAATCATTTCCGGGATTTCAAGGTTACTGTTTTTTACAAAATTGCTTTTTGGCCAATTCGATTCATCATCTAACAGAAAGTCTGGTCCACTCCACCACATTGATAACTTGTTTAACTCTGACATGTCGACTCCGCGAGACAACATATCAGCTGGATTTTGAGCTGTTGGCACGTGGCGCCATTCATGATTGATTGTAAGCTCTTGTATTTCAGCAACACGATTTTTAACGAATTGTTTTAATTTGTTAGGCTGCGTTTGGAGCCAACCTAAAACAATGGATGAGTCAGTCCATAAAACACATCGACTGACCGGTATACGGAACGATTTGAGCACTTTCTCAGTCAGACGCGCTGCAACAAGGGCACCGCACAACTCGAGACGCGGGATTGTGGTAGGTTTTAATGGAGAAACTTTACTCTTCGCGCATAGCAAGTTGACATCCACTTGCCCGTTACATTCCGATCTAACGTACAAGCATGCGCCGTATGCGTCTTGAGACGAATCACAAAAAGTGTGAATCTCAATCACACTATTAGGATTGTCGTTAATTACACAGCGCGGAATTTTTAAATCAAGACAATGTTGTAATCCGGAAGTGAACTTATGCCAGAGATATATAATGTTTGAGGGCAACGGTTCATCCCAAGACAATTTTAATAACCAAAGTTTTTGTAACATGATTTTAGCTTGAATGACGCATACGCTTAATAAGCCGAGCGGATCGTATATCTGTCCAATGGCGGACAGAATAGACCGTTTGGTTGGATTTTGATCAACTGTTTGCTTAATTGAAAAATATAATTGGTCATCAAGTGGTGACCAACCTAGCCCCAAGGTGTTTGACAAACCTTGGTCGCCGAGGTTTAATGTTTGGCATGAATCTGACTGAGAAAGTTCTATGTTTGACCTGATTTTTCGTAGATTGAAACAACCCGTGGATAATACTTGACAAATGCCTTCTTTTATTTTAAGTAATTGTTCCTTTGTTTGTGAACCAGTGACCAGATCATCAACGTAAAAGTCATCATTGATTATTTGAGACAACTGTGGATCTTCGCAATCTAAGGCCAGTTGTTTCAAACTACGTATGGCTAGAAAAGGCGCAGATGCCGTCCCATAAGTAACTGTATTTAATTTGTATGTTTTTAATTCTTGGTTCGGATCATCCCTCCAAAGAATTTGTTGTAAATGTCTTTGATTTTCATGTATTAGGACCTGTCGGTACATTTTTTCTATATCTCCGGTCAGAACGAACGGATAATGTCGGAATCGTAAAAGAATTGACAACAAATCACTTTGTATGGTGGGTCCGACCATTTGGATATCATTGTAGGAAACACCCGAGCTTGTGGCAGCACTGGCGTTGAAAACAACACGCAGTTTTGTGGTCGTACTGTTGTCCCGCAACACTCCATGATGTGGAAGAAAAAATGGTTGTATATTGTTTTCTGTATCAGGTTGTGTTTCCGTCATATGTCCTAATTGTGTATATTCAGACATGAAGTCCGTGTACATTTGCTTTAATTGTGGTTGTTTGTGTAATCTACGCTCAAGCAACAGAAAACACTGTTTAGCACGATCGAATGAGTCACCCAAGCAGGATTCTGGTTTCTTGAGAGGGACTGCGACTGAAAATCGTCCATCTGACATTCGGGTATAATTTTCAACAAAGTTTTCCTCACATAAACGTTCTTCCACAGAATATGCCAGCTTAGAATTGTCCGGCACCTCCTCAAGAGACCAGAATTTAGCTAACTGTTCCTGTATTGTATTGTTCGCGATCAGATTGCACATGACTGTGTTTGATGAACTTGAATAATTAAGACCACTAGTGGGACCGGAAACTATATATCCGAGTTTCGTGTGCTGTAGGATTGGAGAGTTCGCACCCAAACGTATTTGACCTTGTTCAAGCAGGTCCCAGAAAATATCTGCGCCAAGTAGAATATCTATGCTCGACGGATTAAAGTATTCCGGGTCCGCCAATAAAATGTGGGTAGGAACGTTTAGTTTAGCTACACTCATTTGATTACTACAAAGCGTTGCAATGTTCGGCAGAACCAAAAACGATATATTTGTTTTGTATGAATTCGTTCTTGACTCGATGAATGCATTGCAGCGTTTTGTTATCTGCGATACTGTATTGTTTATACCTATGACGGATGATGACACTTGTGTATGTTTTAAATTTAGTTTACGAAGCAAGGAATCCGTCATGAAGGAGGCCTGGCTTCCCGAGTCAAGAAGGGCTTTGACTTCATGGCGGTGTTTGTTCCTGTCGTACATATAAATGACTGCAGTTGAGAGCAGGACGCGCCCTGTCGGTTCGACTGAGAGCGAAGTCGCTCCCACAACTTGTGACTCATTGAACTGCGGTAATGTGTCTGGATGTAGTACCGAATTATGTTTCTGTGAACATTTCATGCATGGGCCCAATCTGCAAACGCGAACCTGATGTCCGGGACGGAGGCAGTTCTCACATAACTTGAGTCTTCTCACCGAATCCAATCTCTCGTCAACAGATTGTCGCAGAAATTGGTCACACCTATAAATGCGATGGTTTTGCTTGCACAGAGCGCACCTGATAACAAAGTATGTACCTACCGCGCGACGACGCACTATATAGTTATGACTTTAGTCGAATTACCTTTAAATACTCCTAAACTATGTATCATCAATTGATTCACAATAAATTATGCACCCTTTTAATGTATTTAATGTTTTAAATGGGTTCTGTGTAACACGTAATGCTAAGTTTCAATTTTATAGATATGTAATTATCGAATCGTACGTAATACTGTTTATGAATGTTCGCTGATTAAGTAAAATGGTAACAAATTGGAACAGACTCACTCTTAATCACTCGTTTCAGCCTTAAAATACACAACAATCCGACCAATTACTTGCACTTTTGCGTAAGTATTCCTTGTATACAGGTACTCGTATATGCACTTAACGGTTTTTATTCCATGTTTTATTCTTCATATGTTGATGTTCGGACTCTTCGGTTGTGGCTAATTAGACGTACTGGATTCCTTTAAGGCTTATGTTCTCCTGGATATCCGGTTCGAAGGACCATTATGACTTGGCGTCAACTGCTTTGATTTTTGAACTGGTGGATAGTATGCTTGATGCAGATTTGGTTTTGAACTGGCGATGTACGGGAAGAAGAACTCGGTATGACTTGAACGAATTTAATTATAAAAAAGGTTACAATCTGTATGATAGTGATTGAAACGGCGTAAGTCCGTGTGCGCACGCTATTAGCGAACGGCGAAGAGTGACGTTATTGGACGAATGCATTCCCGTCCCTCGCGCAGCGTCTCACCCCCTCGGAGGTCCACTGACAGTCAGCTGTGATTCTTGACAACGCGAAAAGTACACCTCCTCATCAATCCGTTTGTAAACAGTTTTGGTATAAATACCTAATAACCGCGGTAGTTTAAAACAATGTACCTAAGTTTGTACAGGTAAAGTGTTTTATCTTTTGCACACATTACCTTCTGCGTGCTTTTATAAATGCGAAAATCTTATAAATTCTTTATTTAAGTCACGCAAAGCACAATTTCATAATAAACACGTACCTACCACCTAAGTAATAAAAAATAAACTTAATGTTTACAATTTGACGGCAACTTAAAAAAGAGTACTTTCCGTCCTTATAATATGTATTCAAACACAGAACAATTCACGTAACTTCTTTTCGAAGTTCATGGCGCTTTTATAAACATAAATCAACTGTTAAGGTAAATATATCAATACGACACGCTCCGAGAACGATCGATCCCAACGGCAGATCGCAGCGTACACATGCTCACTTGCTCGGCGCCGGCCCCGGACTGACGGCATAACCCGGTCAATGCGGCGAGTAGGTAAATATCTCGGTTCGCCCCGCCCACTGCAAGACCTCTGGTATAGGTGTGGTATATAAGGTAACATACCACAGAAAGAAGTTGTCATCATTCCTATTATAGATACTGGAGGCAGAAAGCAATGCGTACCCATGAAGTTTTTAATTCTCTCCTGATGATCAGACCATACAATTCGTAAACATCGTCGTTAGCGTGATGAGATGTGAGTAAGAGTAGAATAGTTTGTGTTCAATTTCCCTTAAGATTTAGATCCATAATTCTATTTACTAGTGTATCGAGTTGTTGTGAAGTAAACTTGAACTCTCTGAAAGTTGTACAAAATCCAAGTTGCCCGAGGCGCGAAGAAGCCACAACGAATCGGAACAAAGGGAGCGCGAACTAACGAAACAAAAGTTCAGATCTTAAAAGTTATTATGAGCTCTAAACTGTGAAGTAGTTATACTTAAGTAACATTTTGATCGCCGTGCCAAAACAATGTACCTAAATTATGAGGGTCAGATTACAGACTTAGGGGAACAATTTTCAATTACGTTTACGTAATATCCGTATGCCTTTTAAGCATCCGGATTCAAGCATCTTTAGCTAACTTTATTAGAAGTATAATCTTGTTTTTTGCTACTGTGTAGTCCGGTAAAAAGTATCCTATAATCATCGGTGGATGCCTAGCTACATGTGTACAAAAAATAATTGAAATCTGTCCAAACGCTTAGGCGTGATGTTGGCACAAACACACATACATACATTGAAACGTACAAAAAATCAATATAAATATTTTTCGAATCAGTGATCTTTAAATAGCCCGCTTCTCTTATTTTATGGAAATACTAGCTTCGGCCCGCGACTTCGTCCGCCTTAAATTCGTTTATCGCGGATAAGGGTCTTTTTTCGGGATAAAAAGTAGCCTATGTCCTTCCCGGGGACTCAAACTATCTCCATACCAAATTTCATCCAAATCGGTTCAGCGGTTTAAGCGTGAAGAGGTAACAGACAGACAGACAGACAGACAGACAGACACACTTTCGCATTTATAATATTAATAAATAGTATGGATATTTGAGGGCTTTCGATTTTATAACTTTTTAATAGTATTTATTTAAACCTTTTACCTTTATCTATTTACCTTAATTCGAATCATGTAGACCTTTGTTTTGAAAAACTTTTTTCAGCTAACTTCTATGCCTAAAATTGTTAGAAATTAGTTCAACTGATTTGACATCGTGCACGAACACGCCTACGAGTACATAAGTAAGTACATCGAAACAACGTAATCTTCAAAGGTTTATTTCAGCTACATAAATTATTTTCATGAAAGTATCTTTCAACATTATTAAAACTTTTTCATAGTGGGTATAAATAGCTTACCAACATCATCCTTCTATAATTATTTATTTATAATTGTAAAAATACAACATACCTTTGCGACGTCCTTCGACGAATTGAAGTTGAATTTATATCCACATATTTTATAAGCTTTCTTTTGTAGGACTTCTTGTGAACTTTTCACATCAATCAAAAGTCTCGATGCAAGATCCTTATCCACAGTCAGGCCGTAATACTCGCAGCTCGCCAGGATCTTTGCAATTTGAATTTCTATATCTGAGAAGTAATCCCAAGAGATGAGGAAACATACTTGCTAGTTATACATCCATGAATGTAGGGTGGTGAAGTGAATGTACGATTTGACAATGAAAAAAGACAGATATAACAGTTATAGGATATTCATGGAAGGCTAAGAGCATTTAACTAACGGGGATGACAAACCGTGTCATTACCGAACAATTTATAATGCATTTTTAGCGGGAGGTGAGGTAAACGCGTACAGCGTACTACGAAGATATTCCTATGTCAAAAAACGCACACAATTAAAAGAAATCACATACAAACAATAAAACACCCACACACTGGCAGTGTACCGTATAAAATTAACCGGAGATTTCGCGATTACTTTAGCAAAGGGAATGTATGTGTATGGCGTCTGCAGTGGTTAAATGCTCTAAAGGTGCGTCCACACTTGTATCATTGGCTCGTATCCGATCACCGTGCCGTGGCATGACTGCGTACCTATCGTGCTGCTTGGACGCTTACTGTCGGCGCGCCGATCATGCCGTACTCGTCTGATATAACTGTGTGATACGCGTAGCAAAATGGATTTCGAGCGATCCGATCGGCGCAATGTCCAAACGCGTGATCGTGACACGCGATCATGCCACGCAACGATGATCTGATACGGGCAAATGATACAAATGTGGACGCACCTTAAGGTGAAAGGGCTTATAAAAATACTAACGAAATTGATATGCGTGCTACAAAATTTTGCGACTCGTTGTTTGGTAGCGTACTATAAAACTGACTTACGATTGCACGTCATGCGATTCATGGAAAAAAGCAAGTTAAACAAAATTGGAAATATTGAAATAAGCTACTAAAGATAATAGAGAAAAGACATTCTAAGAAGAATAATAGTAAACATTTCTTACTTAAAATATTCTGAATAGTCTGGTACAATTTTAGCAAATGTGTATTTTGATTGCTAGCGATCTTCCATATACACCAAGCCTTAAAACACAAATCTTCAGTTGTATCCAAATTTTTGAATTTCTTGACTCGATTGCCTATCCTCAAGGAACTCGTCAACAGATCTAATTCGGAGTATTTTTTCATCTACAAAACAAAATAAATAAAGTAAGGTAAGGAAAATATGAGAGATTTGCTTTTAAAAGATATGCGTGTGTATAATAAAAACGACAGAAATATATCCGGATGTTTGTACAAAAGCCTGAATAATAAGTTAAGGAAATACATCAAAGTAAGGAACAATACAGGAAATAAGAAAATATTAGAATAATCAAATTGTTTCTACCAAAAACATGATGTTCGCGATCTTTTCGTCACTGTCAACCAGCCATTCAGCTAAAGAAACATCCACACACGAGGCTGATAGATCCACACCGAAAAATTGTTTCACATATTTGTAAGCGCTTTTCAAACATATCACCTTTAAATTCAATTTCAAATTAAGAAACCATCTGCGCAATTTATCCTTAAGATACAGCAAGTCGCCATTTAAGGAATTCACGTCTATAAATATACACTTGTCTTCATCTGTACATATAGCGATGCCTTTTATTACCGGTATTTCTGCGTGTCTTTCCTCAGTATGTTTGATTGTTAGCTTAGGTTGATTTCTTACAACATTACTTCCAATTGGTTCACTTGTTAATGTTTTGGTATTAGTATCGAAAAATATAGCTGCGTTTTCAACTTTTTCGATAACATGTAGATTCAAGTTGATATCTTTCCCTTTTAAAACAACACAGTTTAATTTCGTATCTTTAACCTGTATGCTAAATTTATTTAAGCAGATACAGGACTGATCTTGCCTTCCCTCTCTTTTTAATGGTTCTTCTCGTTGAGAGCCGATTTGAGCGTCAACCTTTATCTTTTTAGCCAATGGCTGACGACGATCAATTTTACTATCCCCGTTATCTGCACCTCGCTTCAGGGGACTTATGAAATGTGTTTTAATGCATGTTTCTTCAATGTTTTGTGTATTACCAATTACGTCCTCATTTAGATCGCTACACATTTTATCTTCTTCGTAAACCAATTTTATATTTTCGTCATCTTCAAGGTGTATTATAGTAGATTTGAAAGCGTTCAGCACCGAATCAGTGTTGATATTTATATAATTTGAAGTTATTTCTTGTAAGCGTATTTTGTTTGATTTATCCTTCACATCCTCGTCTTCAACTAGTTTTGATGGTATTGTATCAAGCGGTAAACTTTCTTCAAATAGGTTTGAATTATCTTCATCCAAAAACAAGCTATTATTTTTGTTTGTGCTTGAGGATATTTCAGTATTGGCTTTTTCAGTTTTATCTTCAGTTTCGCTAAAACTTATATCTGGAGAAAACATTTTCTCTGATGTGCGTATTTTCGAAATATTGTCATTTGGTATATCAGTGAAATTCATTGTATCCCAAATAATGTCATCATCTTGATTTTTGGCTAAAGGAGATTTTTTATTAGTATTGACTAGCTCGTTAATACGTGGACTAGATTTCTCAAATAAAATTTCATTGTTTCGAACACGAGAACAGCTATTTTTTATTTCTTCATTTGCACAATTGCTATCAGTCTTTGATTCACATGGAGTTGTCAGATTAAGTTTACTGACAATTTTAATTTTACTATTCTTCACCGATTGATACAAATCGCCACTTGCTGGACTATCTAGTAAAAAATCACTATCTTCGTCAACCTTTGATACAGTAATATTATCGGTTTTATTGGTTTTATCACAGTTTTCCATAACATTATCAGTTTGATTTTTAACATTATCCAAGTGCAGTATAGTCTCTAAAGTAGGCGATTCTTTGTTTTCAAGTTCTTTACTTTCTTTTTTTCCTAAATTCGAACTCGTGTCGTGTTCGGCATCTTTATGATTATTGTTTACATGTTTACTTTCCCATTTAATTTCTCCTCCAATATCATGTTCTAAATACTTTCTTGCCTCGGATATAAGATTTTCGGCTGCTTCCATGGTAGTCATACCACAACAGCCAGTTATCCAAACATTTTTCATTTTGTTTCGTCTTCTTCTATCATCATTATCATCGCCTTCTCTCTCTTTCTCACTTTGAAATGGCAAGGCCTTGTATAGAGCATTTTCTACAACATTAACCTCTGCTGTAGCTATACTAGATATGGTTTCGAGGCCAGCATCAAATAGGCTCCTGGCTCGCATGCCATTTAAAGAAGGTAACTTCATCAATTCCAACAATTCTGAATGGACACCGAAATGTAAACGATCTTGAAACTGTGATATGAGCATTTCCATGCTTTTCCAACCCAGTTGATGGCAAAATGCTGTTACCATTCCTAAAGTAAAAAAAAGACAAGTTATTTTTATATTGAATTACCAAGTAATTATATTTTATTATTTTATGACTTTCTTTGGACTTGAAATAAACGATTTATTATTATTATTATTAGAAAACAATAGTACCTTATGACTTTCGGAAACTAAAGAAACTCACCAGCAAAAGTTGCAGCTGACTGTTGGAGACTTTGCAGGAATCCTCGCGCACATTGGAATTTAGTGGCTACTTCCGACAAGGGCACCTCATTGACTAAGTCTTGCAAAGCCAATGCAGTGTAAAACCTTAAGAGATATAAAGGATTAAACACATACAACAAAGTTATTGGTAAAACAAAAAATATTTTGTGAGCCAAGATTTACCTTTTATGAATGTTGAGTTTATTTTGGGCATTGTTGAATTTATGAGCTCCTCTCAAACAGCGTATTATGAAGCTCTCCTGCACGCCCACCAGCTCTCCAACCTTCTTCATGGCTTTAGTTAGTGATTCCCACAATGTTAACAAGTGCAACCAGTCTATATCTGCCCACTGACTGCTGACGCTGTATGGAGTCACCAAGTAAATCAGGTGCAAGTCAGTTTCTAAAACCAGGCATTGACGGGCCTTCTGCAGCTCACAGAATAAAGATAACCCATCATTGGGAGCCATGGACGACGAAAGACAAGCTTTCCCTAAAGGTGTAGCCACATACTGAATGTCATCACCTTCATTTTGAAGTCTCACCAACTCATATTTCTTCAGCTCTTCTAAAGTGTTTAATAGAAGTGCGTTTTGCGACGGCGTTATTTTCTGCTGTGTGTAGAGCAAAGTACACTGGGAATACAAATCCAGTTCAACTTTTGTGCAAGCAACCTGACTTGCTATCATTTCTAGTATGGCTCTCATGTACTTGTCCTCACTTTCTATACAACTCTCTACAGGGTCTAAAGCCCCCATCATCAATTCAAAGCCGATTTTCTTCTCATTTTCAGTGCACACCAAAATACTCTCTCCCTTTGTGTCTTTACCCATTCTGCCAGCCCTCCCAATCATTTGTTTGTATGTCAAAATATTGATTGGTTGTCTTTGAAAAACGGGGGTCCTTATAATAACTTTCCTAGCAGGCAGATTGACACCTGAACTCAAAGTAGAGGTGGCTACCAAGACTCGTACCGCCCCAGACTTGAAGGCTCCTTCTATGATGTCTCTCTCATCAAATGTAAGCCCCGCATGGTGATATGCAACACCAAATGAAATGGTATTTTTTAGAACCTGATCTAATCCTACTGGACAATTCTTCAGCTGTTCCAAAACTTCTGCAATATTTTCAGTCTTTAATTGCTGTCTCAAAATGCAACCAATTTCATTACCAGAACATCCAAGTTTGAAGAAGGACGATGCAATACTTTGTGCCAAATTCTCACACCTGTTCTTAGTCATACAAAAAATGAGAATAGAACATCCCTCTTTAATTGTTTTTAGACAAATGTTCAAAACATTGTCGGATTCAGCCATAGAGCTAGAATCCTTCGTGCTCATGGTGCTCAAAAAATTTCCCTCTTTATCATAGTATCTGTTATTTACCAAACAAAATTCATCCAGTGGAATTGGTCTGAATTGTGTGATGAATAGTTCTGCATCAAGCCAGGTAGCCAACACTTCTAAATTGGGCAATGTAGCCGACATGCCAACAATTTGAATTCGCACACCTGCCATCTTGGATGTTACATATTTAATTTTTGTCAAGAGGAGCTCCAAAATGTAGCCTCGATGAGGATCTCCTAAGAGATGCAATTCATCAACTATGACCGCGCCAAGATCTGAAATGTTGCCATCATCCAGCAACCTGTTGATTAAGCTGTTTGCTTTCTCAATGGTACAAATGGCAACATGCACTGCTTGGAGTCCACCCGGAGGTGACTGTGAGCCCATAAAGCCCTCAACTCTTATACCAGAACTAGATAAAATGTCTTGCAAATAAAACATTTTCTCTCTCACTATAGACACAAATGGTAAAATGATAATTACCTTCTTCTGCCTTTCTAGGATGGTTTTGATAGTTAGGATCTCCGCCACTAGGGTTTTGCCGGCCGACGTCGGCGCCGAATACACAAGGTTACAACAATCTAAAAGTACTTTGGCATTGCTCAAACATTTTACCTGCCACTCAAACATCTCAGTGATACCCTTCTGCTCGTATTTGTTAGCAATTTCTAGCGGCAAACCCCAATGCTTGAGGTTTTTGTTGATAACTTTGCTTTGTGAATACTGTGTGATTTTAGTTTCATTGTGTATACTAGTATCTATAATTACGGAAGAATTACGAACAGTATTGTTTAATTTCTTGTTAACATTATCTCTGATGTGTGTCGGTTTCTTTTGTTCTTCTGAGACATATTCTTTCACCACTTCTAAGGTATTCTGAAGCTGGAACGAGAAATCAAAACAGTTGTCCAGGAAACCCACATTTTCAACTATTATTTGAGAGTCAGCCAACTCTACTTCAGCCATAGCACACTGGTGTATTCAGAACACTATGAATTAACTTATATTCACATGCCAGAACATTTTTACTTTTTAATAATGATATCATAACATTCAATCAACTTCGTCTACCCAAATCAAAAACAACGGAACGTAAACAGCTGACAGCTGACGTTTCTTTGACACTGACACACGTGTTGAGTTGACAAGGGAGAGTTCCAAAACAAAAAATATCACACTAGGGTATTCGACCATATCAATGAGTATACTAGTACATTTTTATTGCACCTTATTACGATTCGAAAAAATAATTTTTAGTTAAATTATTGTCCAATAATTAAATAAACGCCCTTTCTTTCCTTCGTTCCGGCTCAACAGGCTATTAGTTTACCAAAAACATTCATCCGTTGTCATTAGTCATTACTTTTCCGCTATCCAGGGATCAGAAAAAGAAAAATTCTCTCCTTTTTTGAAGTCGATTAAAAAGAACATACTAACTGACATGCCATATCAACGCACAGCCCCAACTGCTGGTTCTACACTTCGACAGATTCCAAATTTAGCACGTAAACACCTTGTAAGGTCTAGAGGTGCACTAAAAAAGGATTTAATAAATTCACACACATATATATTGTATATACTTATATACTATTGCAAAATTTTTGATTTGTATAAATAATCAGCTTTCTATGGAAAGGGGTCATGATTTCAGCAAAAATCTTAAAAGCGCGACGCAGGATCGTCTTTTGTTTTGTTTGGCCGCGCGGCGCCTTGCCAGTCTGGCGCCATCTGTTAACCAGAATTTCTTTGTCCTCTCATCACGCCAAAACGGCTGGACGGATTTAAACCAATTTTGGTACGGGAATAGCTGAACACCCAAAGATGGTTTTTTTATCTTTCTACAACTACGATAAAAAAAATACGCGGGCGAGGGGACGATAGTACTATTACAAAGTTGTAAAAATAAATTGTCTGTACATTGAAGTTATTCAAAAAAAAAGTGTCGGTCTAATTTGGAGGTAACTAAAACCAAAAATATTTATTTTTGATTTTTTGTATGTTCGTATGTGTCGTTGTGGCTTCATCACGTCAAATCGGCTAAACAGATCTCAACTATTTTAGGTGCACGGGTAGCTGGGTATCCACAGATGGTTATAGGATACTTTTTACCAGACTGCACTGTCGAAAAAAAGAAGGGTTATGACTTTTCTCCTCCGCGAACGAAGTTGCGGGGCGCCTTCTAGTATAGTATAGATAAAAAACGAAAAAAGCGTTTACAACCAACGCCATCCAGTTACACAAACAGGTACTAACGTGTCATATTGATTTCAAAGCAATAATTTCGTTATATTATAATTATTCTTCGGAATAAAAAATTCAAAATTAACAAAAAGTGATGATTTTCCATTTATTGTTAAAAAGAACTCGTTTTATGTATTTATTATTGGGGGTTATTATTGTACACATTTTTTTAATTGTGCTTAAATTTCGTTTTATTAAGGAATAAAAGGAATAAGTAGAAAAAAATACCATTCCCCATCTTTATCTCCGAAGTTTACCAATCGAAAAATCTGGAATTTTCTAGAATTATGTAATTTAATATGAATATTACACGAAAATTATAACCATCTCTTACTTTTTTTTAATCATCAAAAATCATTTTTGAATAACCCGGTTTGGTTAAGTTTGCCCCTCATTTGTATGTGACGCCATAGATACCAAAGGCAAACTTAACTCAAGCTTAGTTAACTCAAGTTAAGTCGGAATAAGTGAAAGTTTGTACTGAACCCTCGGTGCGCGAGTCAGACTCGCACTTGACCGGTTTTTTTTTAACTATTGTAACCGACTATGGAGCATCCTATATGCGAGGGCCGCCTTCATCCAACATATTTTTTTTACCTACATTCTCGTCCAACATAGCTCAGAGTTGCCCGACATGAGTGGTAGCGAGTGACAAAGATTTTTTCATCTCTCCGGTTCGGAAATTTTCATGGATAGATAGCCGGGTGGAAAATTGCTTTTTCATTCCTAGGGTGGATTGTTTTTAGGGTTCCGTAGCCAAAATGGCAAAAACGGAACCCTTATAGATTCGTCATGTCTGTCTGTCTGTCTGTCCGTCCGTATGTCACAGGCATTTTACTCAAAAACTATAAGATGTATATTGATGAAATTTGGAGCATAGGTGTCTTCTGTAAACCGCTACTTAGTTTGATAGTTAAATAAAAGATGTATATATTGCTAGGGGGGGCACTCCATACATGTAACCGAAACTGAAAAAAATGTTTTTCAGGCAATATCAATTTGTGGCACATATTTCGATAGTTCTTCTAAAAACACTAATGTTTCTAAGAAAAAAAATTGATTTAGTGAATATTTTCCGAAATATTCGCTCCGAAAGTAGCAAAAATTGTGTCCCCCCCTCTATTTTCTAAACGGTATGTTCAAAAAATATGAAAAATGTACAAATATAAAGCTTAATAAATACTTTCAATGAAAATTGTTATCAACATTATCGGACATACCGTTTTTAAGTTATTGCCAAAAAACTGCGCTTCTCAGCAAAAGGACGTAAGTGCCGGGGAGATACGCTCTTTCGGTAGTGTTTTTTTCATCTGTAGTACATTTTTTGTATAAACGGCTGCGGAACCATTCATGGGCGAGTCCGACTCACACTTGGCCGCTTTTTAAATTGTTACGAATAACCACGGACTCGAAGATAATTTAATTACATCATAGTATAAAATTTCACATATCTAAAGTCAGCTACACATTAAAAGACGTAATTATTACAATCTCTCAATTGAACTGATTACTTGTTTTATAAAATGTGCGTTTAGTATTTTCCTTTCCTCATAGTCGAAACAAAAAGTAATGTTTACTCGGGTGAAATTACCTATTCACCCACCCTCGAACTATTGGCGCGCCCAGTTCGTTCGAGCGCCAGAAATATATCGGGTGGAATGTGTCACTTTCAACCCTTGGTTGACAATCTACTATTAAATGGCGACCACAATCTGAACAGGGTCGCAAATTCATTACGAATGTAATTTAATGTACTTATCTAATAAAAATAAAAGACTTCCTATAAATACATTGTTTATTTCAAGGATATTCATAATTTTTTTCTCAACATCTTTAACTATATAAGCGTATCTGGTTTAATAATCTGAATTATAAAATGAGAACAACCACACAGCCCACGGTGCAACCCTTGTAAGTTTTGTAACTATATAATTAAGAATATTTTTTCAAAAGTATTACTGTTGTAAAACTGTAGGTATGTAAATGTACAGTGAAATTAAGTAAAGGAATATAAACAGAAAACGCCTAAAACTAGGTTAATAGTAAAGATCATGACGGTATCTTCGTAGCAATTGGCTCCTTGCCCTCCGTCAGAGCCCTGGACTCGTGTATAAATGCTGCGTACGTCACACCCTGGAAAAACACATTCTCGTTTAATTATTAGATATTTTCGTCAGTGTTTGTTACAAGTAGTTTGTAACTTATGATGACATAGGTTCAAAAGGTGTAAAAATGAAATGTCGGTACATTGAAAATATTTTAAAAAATATATATTGTTAGGGTCTATTTGGAGGTCACTAAATCCAAAAATATTATTTTTTTGGCTTCATCACGCCAAGTCGGCTAAACCGATTTCAATTATTTTTGGTACACAGGCAGCTGATTATAGGATACTTTTTACTCAACTATGCTGAACCTTCTATTATTTGCGAAGGTGAACTAATAATCAAAACCAGCTCCAGTCACAAATCATTGAAATACGTTCAGCTATTTTAACTTGAGACTTTAACTGCCTGCTATTCTTACCTATAAACAAAATTTCAAGATTTTGATAATGTTCATCCATTCCCCATTTCATACAATACATGTTTTATTTTTTATTATTTTCTTTTGTTATTGGCAATGTGGTAAGTTTTAAATCTGGTATTTCGCGAAATTAGAAAAGTAACGGGAATGTGGAAACTTGAGAACATGCTAAATGCTTAATATATAATAGGTCTAAATATAACAAGGTACCTGCTGATGCGCAGCTCTAACAAATCCCTCATTAGCGGACACGGTGATAGCCTTGATGCGATGTCCGAAATTGAAGATGATCCTCGGTCTTAACCGGACATGTCCCCGCACTTTCAGGTTTTGTCTCGGAAAATCGTCCTCTCCTGTAAGCAATAAAAAAGTAGCATAAGTTGAAAGCATATACATATAAATAAATCAATTGAAACGGACTATATCGCGTGTATTATCAAATTTGAGTTCTCAATTTATGTATTTTATTTAAATATGTGATAATCGCGGTGCTCCTTTTAGATTTAATTCCAGAACCCGGCTTAATTCTAAACATACATTAAAAAGATTTTTTAAAGAATAATTTGAGCTTTTAGGTTTAGTTTAGTCAATGTATGTCAAAAGTCAATCGGTCAAGTCAGGCATCTTAAGTATACATATAATTTGGGTTAATTAATAGTTATACTGTTTTTTTATGTTATTTGTGTGTGCTCGGTCACTGTGACATAAGCGTTCTGAACATGCTTAAAAGACGAAAAGGAAAGTTTATCTTGGCTATTTATGTCTTTTAAGTTTGGTTTAAGTGTTAAGAAAAGAGTTAACAAACAGAGTTACTTTCGCATTTATAATATCATGTATGGATTAGTTAGAAGCATAATAAAATAATATTAGTAACAGTAATATCTAAGGGGCAGTTAGCAGCTTTCGAAAAGTCATGTCACGTATAACAGATCCAAAGGAATAAAATGTCTATTACCTGCAAAGTCATCTGGGAACACCTCAACCATGGCCTTGAGCTCTGCGGTCCGTTCTTTCTCCAGTTCTCCACCCAGCGTGTGGACGATCTTCTCGAAGTCGTCCCAGGCGGTTCTGCAGCAGACCAGTCTCTTCCCTGATTAAGGCATCCCCCAGCTAATTATGACGTTTTAATAAATTTCAACATGGACACATAAATGAAGATAACTTAAAAATCTGAGAATAAACCCTTTTCGTTATAAGTTTAAAAAAAGGCTTTTCTGATAAAGGAAATAATGTTTCTAAGGTTTGAAACATCCCAGAAAATCCTAGAAAAATTGCAAGCTTACAGCGTACCAAGCATAGTGACAATTGAAGGGTATATTTTTGTTATCCTTAATATTATTTATTATCTGTGGGCATCCAGGGCTATCTGATATTTTAAAGTGAGGGAAGCCACATTTGTGTCTTAGACTGATAAACAATATCCGAAAACTGGCTAACCAGCCGAATTAGTTGAAACAGTACAACTCAGACTTAAATGTACGTATAATTTTATGTATCATGGTGCAGGAAACAATTTCTTGCACCATGAGACCCAAACTATATAGTTCGCTAATTATATATTATATACTTAGTTAAGAAGGCTAGATAAAACACTGGTCTATAGGTAGAAAGATTATTGACCTAAAATTATTTCTGCTATTGGAATAGTGATTTGTGAAAACCTCACCCTCAAATATCTTTTCTAATATAGGCTTGACGGGCCTCTCGGCCTCCCATGCACACTGCTGCGTCAGGACCTCCTGCGGAAACCGATAGTGACAGCGGCCATTGGTCATGTTGCTCACGTAAGCCATCATGGCCGTCACGTCCAGGTTGAGGGTGGTGATCTCTGGGTGCTGCTCCATGCACTCGGACACTTCTAGCAGCGTTGTTGGTTTGCTGGAAAAGATGGATGTGGTTGTTTCATATGCTAAATACTAAGGTTTCAGCCTGTATAAGATAGTAACCAAGGTGCGTACATGGGGTCACACTCTGAAACCATCTTGATATAGTGCAACCATACATAAGGCGCGTGCAAATATACGATTGATCGAGAAAATACGACATTATAACATACGTCAAAAACGAAATGTATTGACGCTTTAGAATACGCATTAAAAGCTAAATGGAAATGGGCCGGACATGTGGCCAGAATGCATGAAGAAAAATGGACAAAACTCATCACGATATGGACCGGACCAAAAGGAAAGAGAAGACCTGGCAGACCAAACGCTCGTTGGACAGACAACATCCAAAGAATCGCAAAGAACTGGCCCGAAATAGCCCAGGACAGAACGAAATGGCATGAACTGGAGGAGGCCTTTACCCGAGAGGGGTCCAAAACTAGTTAAATACAAATAACAACTATGTTATTCTATGTACCTTTAGTTAAGTTAGTTTTGGAATAAATGGGCTTTTTATTATTTATTTTATAAGGCAACAACTAGTGTGGTCATAATTGTTAATAAAATACACTATATTACACTGTGGAGACGCAACTTGGGACCTTCATAGACCGTCACATGGACTGTAAGAGTTGAACTATCAATGTAAGATATTCACCTATCAGGCAGAGATTCATCTTCTTCGTCGCTGGACTGAGATGCACATGAGTCGTCATATTCTTCAGCGTGACTAGAATCTGGCAAAATATCTCCTTTAACTACTACACCTACTGCTTTTAGTTTCTTGGCTAGACTTTCTTCTATTCCACTAACAAATTCAAATATCACCTGTAATAAAAAAAATATCATAAATCATAAAAACCGGCCAAGAGCATGTCGGTCGTCGCAATGCTCAGTGTAGAGTTCCGCAGCCTTCCATACGAAAAAATGCACTACAGATGGAAAAAAATACGATATGAAAAAGTGCACTAGCAAAAGAGCGTATCTCCACAGCACTTACGTCCTTTTGTTGAGAATCGCCGTTTTTCGGCAATAACTCAAAAACGGTATATCCGATCATGTTAAAAGCAATTTCCGTTGAAAGTATTTATTAAGCTTAATTTTTATGATCTTTTATATTTTTTTGACATAAGGTACAATGTATGCAACTTTTGGTGCGATTATTTCCGAAAATATCGAGTAAATAAAAAAAAAATTAGCAACTTCAAAATTATTTTTAAAGTACTATCGAAATATGTGCCACACATTGATATTTGCTGATTTTTTTTTTCAGTTTCGGTTACATGTATGGAGTCCCCCCCCTAGAAATATTATTTTTTATTATTTAACTAAGTAGCAATCTACACAAGACATCTATACTCCAGATTTCATCCAATATATATCATGTAGTTTTTGAGTAAAATGACTGTGACATATGGACGGACAGACGGACGGACATGACAAAACTATAAGGGTTCCATTTTTGCCATTTGGCTACGGGACCCTTAAAATTGTGTTTGGGTTAGGATTGCACTTAATTGTGAAAAATTAAATGGGGTAACACTTTAATTCTAAGCTTCCAAAGTCTAGCAAATTCTTAACTCACAAAATTGAGACTACTTGACGATTTGACTGATTTCCAGTACCAACATTATTTACTAGTAGCATTATTTTTTATTAGTAAATTGCATTATTTACAACAATTTCAATTATTAAATACAGAGAGTGATTCGTTTTTTGGGTGATTTCTTATAAAACATATTATGAATTTAAACCTTCGGAGGTTGGTACATGCATGGGTACAGCTTGGCACACTCCAGGTAGTCCTCGGCTTGGTCCAGAATTGAACGAGCTCCATATGAGGCATTCCCAGAACTAAGGGCAGACAGGGATTTAGGATTTCTTGCTATTACTGAAATCATAAACAAACTGATAAAACACTTTGCGCTAATGATTACTTAAAATGCTGCTACATTGCATTACCCACTAATTACAATTATGTATGTATTTTCTGTAATGTTGTAATAAGTTGTTATGATTATGATAGCATTATTCCATTATTTCCTGATGCAAGAAGCAAAAAAGCCTTTGGTTGTGGTAAAAAAAAGTTTTTCAAGCAGGCATAATTGAAGCTGATGGACATAGTTACAGCATTTTATGGCAATAAATAAAATTTAATTGTAAAGTTAAGTTATACTTGTAAATTAAACAATTGTGACTATGAGAACTATCAAACCATGATGTCACTTCACCAAAAATATAACAGTAGCCTATAGAACAAAATGCTTGAACAAAAATGCATTATAATTAAATTTTGTATGACTGCAAAAGTGCATTATAATTCAATTTTGTACTACACAGAATAGGGTACAATATACTGTAACATAGTTTACAAAGTAGCAATGCTCTTTACCTTTGGTCCACGTTTTTCCTTGGTCACTGATTACATCAATAACTAGTTTGCTTTCATCATCTATGTGGAATATTTTACAAACTGCAACAACTCCCGGCCTCAGGGCGCAATCTACCATTGCACCTAAATGCCGCAGGTTCGAGCAGGACAGCTGCTCAAGTTTAACTTTCCTAGATTTTTGAAGCTAAATCAAAAAATTGTTCCGGACATTTGCAAACCAAGAATATAAACTAATGATTAGGGGTCGGACAAAAAGTGCAGATGACGTTAAAATGACGTACCTAATCTTGCACACAGAATGATGTTTGTATTTAAAATTCCGTGTGACATGCAGTAACAAAGTAGTATTAATTAAAAAAAAAATGTTCGATGAGTTGAGAGCTAAATCTTTTATGGTGACGGTGCTTTTTACAGTCGAGAACTTTAGAAGCAATTATTATGTGATCTGCTTGCATTATGCTCTCTAAGAGCACCAACGAGGACATGAGCAACATTTTGTTGCAACCGGTCTTTTGTCTCATCTACTGTAACATAAATATAGGATTTTCTGATATCTTTTCGTATTTGATTAAAGCAAGAGCAGTATACGTGTTTGTCACGTACCTCCAAAAACGGAAAATTGACACAATATTCGAGTAAAGATGACATTTTACAGCGTTTTTAACCGACTTCCAAAAAAAGCAGGAGGTTCTCAATTCGACGGAGTTTTTTTTTTTTTTTTTTATGATGTTCACCGATTACTCAGACTATATGACCGATTTCAAAAATTTTTTTTTGGTTTTATAGAAGGTACTTTCTAGTTGGTCCCATTTAATTTTGGTGAAGATCTGATGATGGAATCCATGAGGAATTGAAGGAAGTCCTCAAGTATTGTAGGCATACATATAGCGATTTTGGTATTATAAGAAACATAATAAGCATTTGCATTCAGAAAGTGTAAATTGGGGAAGTGCAACTGATGCAGAAGACCACAGAATGCCATCGGAAATCCTCAGTGATAAATGATTTACGGGTGGCGACAAAATATCTTGATTAATTTAGCTGAGCAACTTCATAGTCACAAACTTAAATGTTCCTGATGAGAATGGTACCATCGAATTGATTTGATGATGGAGCCGGAAGGTAGGCACCAGATCTATGTAATAAAATAATGTATCTTAGCCGTGTTTGGGCTTGTTCGAATCGTCACGAGATACACTTTTAAGTAACGATTAACTAAAAAGTGTAAAATAAATAAACTTTTAACCAAAAAAATAAAACCGACTCCAAAAAACTAAAAAGTAAAAAATAACGCCATAATTCAGTTTCTTCAAATTACTTACAAGTAACCGTTTGTGTACTCAATCTATACAGTATATACAATTAATGTTATTTTGGAGTCGGTGCCATTTTGTCACAACTTAATAAAATCGTCAATTTTCAATATTTTCCACATTCTTTATATGGCACCGACGCCAAAATAAGATTAATTGTATATACTGTATAGATTGAGTATACAAACGGTTACTTGTAAGTAATTTGAAGAAACTGAATTATGGCGTTATTTTTTACTTTTTCGTTTTTTGGAGTCGGTTTTATTTTTTTGGTTAAAAGTTTTTTTACATTAGTAAATAAAAATTTTAGCTAAATATGATCTTGAAGATACAATAGCTAAACAATAACTTAGTCATTTTTTGGTTCATCTGATTGACAATGTGTCAGTCAAAAACGTACTTACTCATTTCAAGTGGCGATATCGTTTAATAAAGAGGTTGATAAATGATAAGTGATAATTGTTTATGAAAATAAAAAATACTATTTGAAATCATCCTATAAATGGTTTGAGGTCATCCGCACTTTTTGTCCGACCCCTGCTAATGATTGATATTGATATACCTTCTTCAAAAACTCCATTTCTTGACGGATCTTCCTTTGTAGTTTCATAACTCCATCGATATTTTGTATCGGCTCTAATAACAACACAAGTTCTTTACCAAATTTTATTTTTTCATCTACCAAAAGCAAAAGTTCCTCTACGGAATTGTGCTTTTCCATTTTAAAGTTTGTTCAGACTACGTTACATGAGTGTATCTTTTAAAATAGTTTAAGTCGAAAAGTACTTTTTAGTTGCCTAACAAAGTAATCATAAATCAACAAAAGGTTTCGCAGGAACCGTGAAAAAAATTAGGAAATCATAATCAAATTAAAACTTGTGAAATGACAAATTTGTTAGTGTCATTATCATTTGTCATTTTGACATTCTAGTATTTCCATAGACAAAAACATATTTCGATAATGTCATGACGAACTCCTCCTTTTATTTAAATTGAAAGAAAATCAGTTGTGACAACGCAAGCACTGAAATGATACTTTTCTACCAAAAATATTTTGTTTGTTTGGAATCATTTTAGAACGCTCCTTTTATTTTTTATTAGACGTCAGTCAGTCAGTCAGGTCGTGACATAAAATAAAAACTTGTAAATGCAAAGCAAACGTTTTGGTCGTTGTTTTTTTGTGAGAGTGCAACTAAGTTCGACTGAAGAAACTAAATAAACTTGCATTGTAAATAGAAATGGATTCTCCCGAAATATTATCGTCTGGTAATTCTCATACAGCCGAGGACTCTAATGATCTTGGGTAAAATTCTAGTTATTAAGTATTTGTAAACCAGTACAGAAAATTACTTACATTTTACTTTACTCATTCTTTATAATGTGTTTTTTAGAAATACTGAGAGCATGCCCAAACTTTCGAGTGAAGACATTTCGGGACTACAACAAGTGATTGCTAATTTTCAGAAGCCAAACTTACCCAATGTAAATGTACCAGAGAGAATTATTATTTGCCTCGATGTTTGCTACGATGATAACAATTCCCTCTACAGACTTGGTGATGGAACAACTTTCACACCAATCAACATGATGAAACGGATTCTTGACTTCTTTTTACACTCCAAGCATGCAATCAACAAAAGAACTGAATTTGCACTTATGCTTATGAAGGATACCGAGCCACATTGGGTGCAAAATTTCACAAATAACATAAAAGATATTTTTAATGCCATCGATTATATAAATGCCGAAGGTTGCACTTCTGATACATTTGATTTTAAAAAAGTTTTTCAAATCATCAAGCAGAAAGTGGAAATACCAGAGTATAAGCAAGGAGAATGCATTATACCACCACCATTTGTGGTCCGCATGCTAGTTTTGTATGGGAGATCTTACTGTATACCACTCATACCTCGAGATGATGTTTATTTCAACTTTCTCAAAAAACAGTTCTACTTCAATATAGACATCCTGCTTGCACATGAAGAAGATTGTAGAGAAAATAAATGTGAAGAAATATATGATGCACTGCAAGACTTGGATAATGGTTACTCATATGTGTATGAAGTATCAAGGAATGCTACAAAAATCCATGACTGTATTGCAAAGTTGCTGGCCCATCCTTTACAGAGACCCCTGCAGAGGCTTGCCAGCTACACCTTTGGAGTTAGGCAATAAACTTATCAGATTAATTATTTATTATTTCCTAATCCCACCTGGAATTGATCTACATGAAATGCTGTACAACTGTGTGCTACAGTAAATGCGGGTAACTGAATGCTCAGATAACATTGAATCAGTGGAGGTCTGAGGAAGGGGGGTCACAGGGGACCTGATTCATTGTTGCCATCTGATATATTGTATCGGTTGAAGTACTCAAATATTACTGAGCCTGTTTTAAATTTCAAGCTTTTGATTATGACCAATAATATCTGAACATCCAGTTAGTTGGAAATATATGAGCAGCTGATTTCCAATAAATTCTGAACCTACAAGAAACTATAAAACATCTGACCGCACAAGACGGCAATGGTATCTAACCAGTCTGGATGATCATAACAATCTGAACATTTATAGAAAATATAATTTGTGTGTTGGTACAGTTACCGGTATCAATATCTACCATAACAAAGCGGGCGAAAATATCTGACACATCCTAACGGCTATAGAAATAGTTGTGTCAGATATGTATGTGCACTTTGTTGTAGCATAATGCTGGTGACCCATAGAGTCACATATTACAAATTCATTAATCGCATCTTGTGTACACTGTGGAGTCTTATCTCTTTTATTATGAGCATTGCGTAAATAGTATTTATTTAATCTTTATTGCAGAAAAGAAAACTTGTCATATAAAAGGCGAACTTAATGCCATGAGGCATTCTCTACAAACAGCAAAATTGTGTGGTGCTTAAACTTAGAATGTATTTTATTTGCAACTGCGACCTCGCCCGCATCACGGAGTAGTCAATGATCATTAAAACATATATTTACCATACAAATGTCGACACCCGTTTTCACCCTCTTATGGTATGATTTCTAAGATGAAAACTATACTAATTCTTTCCAATGGTCTCAAACTATGTCTATGTCTATATGTTCTACGGTTTAATTGTGAAAAGGTAACAGACAAACACACAGACAGTTACCTACTTTCGCATTAATAATATTAGGCTGGGTATTATGTTTCCTATTTGAGTAGGTACTTATTTTGAATTTGAAAAACCAGTTTAATCTGAAATCTGTACCTTGAGGGTGATTGTGCACTACAAGGAATTTAACCGTCAGGCAGTCCGATTTTGCACAAACTAGTATGGACAAATTAGAAAAGTCCACAATCGCCCTTATGAGTAGTTGCTTTTCTTGCCTGTAACTGAAAAAAAAAACTTTACATTCCTTTGGCGTTTTCGAAATGCATATCCTAAGGGGATGAAAAAAGCGAAAGAAATAAATGAGTTTTCAAGTGCAAGTCTGACTCACGCACAGAAGGTTTTGTACAAATTTTCACATATCCCAAAAGTATAGAGTTCATCATTTCGTAAAGAGCCCATCGTTGACAATATTCGAAGGCAAACGACATATAGGTGATGATGAACTTGGCATTGTTTTCCAACAAACGCTGTTACTTTAAATTTGATTTGTCTTTCTGTTTCCAATCACAATAATTTAAGGCTGCAAACAGTGCTCGACGGATGGTCCGCGCGTACGGTCGGTCGGCCGACTTTTGTATGGCCGCATACGCGTTGACGGGCAGCATCAGTCTGAACGAGCGTATGCTTTCTACAGCGATAACTACGCCCGGCTGACCCTATATGAACTATAGCTTCGAGAACCTTGGACAAAAAATAATTGAGATGGGACGGAACTCTTTGAGCAAGGTTGGGTTTGAAAGTTTGGGAAGAGGGATGATATATTCTATACAATAATCATCATACACTTATACATTAAAATGAATTTAGTAGCTTTACTTTATTATTAGTCTGTGAACTTATTTAGTTATAATTTAGTTTGTTTTATTTATTGTTACTGGTTGTTTATGAATGAAATAAAAGCTACTCGTATATCTACGACAAATTGAATGCAGGTGTTATCACATCTAGGTCACATCTAGTGCTGGGAATTTATTGAAATTCAACACTTCTCAGAGATATTTGAGTACCTCGCCCGAGGCGAGGGAGGGATGGGAGGTTTTAGTATTTATTACCTGAGCATTTCAAGTTGCCCGCATTTACTGTGCCAAGGAGAATTTCCTTGGTCCATATTATAAAAACAATACGGTAGATAGTTCTTACACGGAAAAGTTCTGTTCAACTGAGATTTTTCCCATAAAATATAGTGTTAAAGAAAATATGTTATGGTTGGACCATATCTCATTATAAACCTTCCAAACTGATTACTACTTGATCCGGTATGTGCAGCATAGTGATTATAGACCAAATGGCTTATGCTTGACTGAAACACAGCAGAAATAACAGACTGGTTATTCTTTTGACATATTTATTTCAGCTCTTTAGGGATTACGATGGTATAAAAAAAATCTAGGGCTATTACACAACAGTTTCAAACACTTCCACACATGCCTGCTAGGTTGTCGACCTTCTGTATCACTACAACGCTTGCCTACAAGCATTACAACGCCGGTCTCAAATAGTCACATAAACAAGGCAAATTAACAACATTCCATAAAAATGTTGTAATATAATTCAACTTGAATTCCACATCTTAATTTCTTACTGAATGTGAACTTTATTAAATTCTAATATCCAGCACAGCCACTGTTTAATTCCATTCCATACTTACCACATATACATATATATATACGTACACTATAAGTATAGCTGTAAGTATACTAACATAGTGATTATGAATGACAAGTATGTTTGATACTGTGTGTCCCACAAACTATGAACTCTAGGGATATATAAACTAGACTTGAGCAGATACGATGACAAAAGGAATACGAAAAATATCTATCTAAATGTTTCTAGAAAGAGCATTCCAGTATAAATGTATCTGAAAGGAAACTTCAGAGGTTTCCAACTTTAATATATAATCAGAATGTTTATTCAGTGACACTTATTAAAAATCAAAACAACGCGGCTGCAAATAATTTTAACAAGCAAACTGCAAAACGATTACATTTTATTTAAAACATACTTATTAAGACATACATTTGAGTAAACAATATAAAAATAAAAGTACTTAGCGTGTAAACAATGCATATAAAATAAACTACATATTTACAATTTTCTTTAGATTCTTCCTGATTTCAAACAATTAAAATCTGATAGTTAATTAAAAGCCTGAAATCGCACGCTGAATACAAAGTAACAAACCACTAAAACACAATAATTATGTACAAACGAGAGTCACTAATATCACTTCACTATTTGCTAAATTTAAAGCAACTCATTTACAAATACGTAGAATTTAAAGAAAGTACAAAATAAATAAAGCTTGTTTCATTAATCATCATTTTTAAATTGCAAATTATACCGAGACACTCTAGAGCTACAATATTTTACATCTGAGATCCTAGGGTATAACAATACGCTATCGATGCCTAAGATTTGACACTGGTTGATTTACAAACAAATAAATAACTTCACTTATCAGTCTCACCACGTTTTTAAAATCTATATACAATGTCGTAATGAACCAGCTGCTATCGGCGCTAAGTAAAACGCAAAATGGAAAAAAAAGCAACTAGGTGGCAGCGGTCTTCCTATGAGAGTATGTAGACCGACCGCGGGAAGGAGGAAAAAATAGGAGAGTTTCAAAAGATAAATGGAATGACAATGATCATCTTAAACTACACAAACAGGCCAATGTTTATATAATTTATTAGATGTAGTTACCTTAGTTTAAAGCGTTTATGTGACTGCTACGCGGCCGTCAACCAAGTTTACAGTTACGAGACGCTAGGTTACAAAGGATGCAATTTATACAATAGGTATATATCAATAACATCGATCCGGAAGGATCCATCCGTCTCCGATTTAGCATAGTATACAAAGAACAAGCTTACTTTGTAAGGGCGTTCACAGCTTACACATGCCAACACGACAGTCCAGTCTGGACGAGACGTAAGCTAGTAATATCATGGAGTATGCAGGGTTAAAATATTCACATCGCAATAAAATATAAGTAATTTACATACACTAAAAGCGCCATTGTGATGATACATGATAACAAGGATATCATTCGTTCAAAAGCAATTGTCAATTGCCAGGAAGACAGGACTAGATGATTCGATATTACGTTTTATTTTAAAATCGTTTCCTTCTGTACATATTATCGTCTAATGTTCCGCCGCCTTCCCCGCGGGGGCCTCGAGCGAGCTCTGTTGTCTGCAATGGAATGTCGTTTGAGAATCAGTCTTATCGGCGTTGTGAATGACGGTATAAAGCGGGTTGAACAGTTCCGAGGCTCCCCGCGACCCACGAGCTGGCATCTCCGCCCTTTATCACTACACTACTTTTACAGTAGACCAGTGTTAGTGTTAACATATTCTAGAATAGATATAATGACCTAGTATTATAATTAATTTAGGAAAGGAAAATGGAGTGTAAGATGTTAAGCGCATTTCGCGATGCCCATGAGCTTATTTATTGTATTTTCCAATCTAATTTGCTATTAGAAATCGAATAAACTAGTTATCCTATTGTATTTTTAATTATAAAACTGGACTGGCTCATTGTTTACAAAATTTTAGAAAGAGAGTACAGTCAGAAGCAGATACGAACGAAAAGCTCAAAAATCTACACTTGACTCTTGTCGAAATGAACATATTATAAACTCCACTATAGATTCTGTTATTGACTGTACTTAGCTCCACAACAACCTTCAACTGTTCTGACGGACCGAGCTTCCATGGACAATCGCGGTTTGCGCATCGGATTTGCTGATATAGTTTGCAGTAACGCTATCTTTTCTAAAACATCTCTAAATGTGAAAAGATCGATCGTTCCCGCAAGTTAGCCTAGCGCTTCGCGTTAAAGGCATTAATTTTGGGGCTCATAGAACTATTTATAACTAGAACTAGCTAGGGCTAGTAACTATTGAAATATCGATGTCGAATGAACTAAACGCTTAACGTCTAGGTCGCTAGAATAGAGGATCTTTCTCACGTTCGGGACGTAGACTCTTCGCTATCTCTATTTTTGGCCGCAAGCAAATTAGGTGGGATCGAGTCGAACCTCCCATTTCGACGATCATTATATGTCAATAAATACTCTTAGTTTTTCAATGTCAATAAATACTCTTCACAGTGAAATAATTTACCGACCGATATCGTGCACATTATATAGTTCGGATGATTTATTATAAAATTATAGTGACTATTTTCATGTCAGATCGGGGCGGACGGCACCCGTGGCGACTAAATTATAGCATCGGACGCTAATTATGGATCGAAAGCGAACACGTTTCGACGGGGGGCTAATGCTTTCACCTCAGAACAAAAATATGGATTACAAACATTATAATGACTTTATATTCGGGTATCCGAACTAATTTTAACGTGAACCGCGATCGACCTCGCCATGATTTAAAGGAAAATCACCGGCGATCGCAGAGACGCAGGAATCTCAAAAAATAAAGCGGAACTTTGGATCGTCGGTAATCGCAGGGCGAACCTTTCGCCGCCATCGGGTCCGTTCATAAGCGGCGCCGGGAGTCACAGTCGGGCGCAGGGAGGTTCGGGTCGCGCACCAGCGCGTCAGTCCACGGGCAGGCAGAAGAGTCTCCCGAACGCGCGGCGTAGGACGCCGGCGGGCGGGGTCGGGGGGGCGGGCGGGGCGGCGACGCGACGCGCGGGTCACAGCACGCAGGCGGCGAACACCGCCATGGCGCGTCAGGGCGGCGGCGGCGCGGGCGCGGGCGCGGGGGCGGGGGCGGGCGCGGCGGCGGGGGGCGGCGCGCGCAGGGGCAGCGCGGGCGCGACGGCGTCGGCGCCCGTGCCTCCCGCGCGCAGCCGCATGACCGCCGCGTACGTGCGGTAGCGCTTCACCTGCACGAGACAACGGGGGGCGTTACACGGCCGAAAGGACTGTAGAAAACTAAAGGCGCGTCCGCTGCTTCGAAAATCTAACAAAACATTGTTCGTCTAACATGTTAGCAAGACTTCCCATCTGTTGCAACAACGTTTTTGTAAGCCAAAACATTGTTGACGCACAAAAGTCAAAATGAATTCTGACAAAGAAGACGTGTTATCCCAACGAAAGTCAATCACGAAATGAACGCTGCAACCCCCTCCGCAGGCGAATACGGGGAATGTTTTCCATCCGTCGCGGCAGACATGTTTGAGTGTATTTGCTAACCAAAACATTTAGGCCACGCCCCCTTTGTGTTAGAATAACATGTTAGGTGATGACACAAAAACACGTCGCAGCGGACCCGGCTTAAGGAGAACGATCTCTATATATTCAAAGTGTCCGTCGAAAGGCGATTAAATTGATGACGCCGCGGTAACGAATGCGTAAAATAAAATACCATAACAATGCCACAAAAAATCCAGGATGCAAGAAAAATAATTTTGAACACGATTAAATATTTGCATCGGAAAAAGAACGAAAAATTGAGAAGTAGATATGTTTTGAAATTAGTTCTTGTCGGGACTCGAACTGAGAAGCGACGGTTGAATTCATTTGGTGCACAACTGCTACTCTAACGCCACTCTGGATGGATGTGGAACTGTTATTTACTGTCTTCCGCTGGACACTTTTCGTCTGTTTTTCTATATGAGATTGCCCCCTTTACTTTGTACACTCCCCGGAGCGTTGGACCCGCACTTGGGGTCCCCCTGCGCGACTAGTCGCCTAGTACCTCGTGCTGCAGGTAGTGGTCCTTGTCGCGCGCGGCGTGCGGACCGTCGCGCGCGTGGCGCAGCGCCGCCAGCTCCTCCTCGAGCCGCGCCGCGCGCTCCTCGTGCTCCGCCAGTTGCTCACGCTGGAACAAATTCATATTTCAAATTTACTAAAATTTAATCCGTGACGACTTTTAAAAAATAATTGTAATAGAAGTCTGATAGTGATAATGATAACAAAGCTAAGCCCGCATGAAATAAGTTGTACCCGTCATTGTATTCATACATTTCGATGATTATTGCCAATTTATATTTAGACTTCTCTTTCTCCGACTATCTAAATCTAAAATCGATTCTATTAAGTTTGCGGTCTCAAATATTTACAAAACGACTGTCATGATAAGTTTTTCAAGTTTCGCTGGAACTTGTGTACGCGGCGCACACGAAGTTTATCGTCTCCACCCACGAGCACAGCTCCTGCGAGTCGCTGGGGAGCGATGCCACAGTGTAGTGTTACCATGGAGAGGCGCGTGTGCGCGCAGGGCAGCAGCGGGCGCTGGAACTTGCGCTGCGAGCCCACGGCGCCGGCCAGCGGCGGCGCGGAGTACGCGGCGCACACGAAGTTTATCGTCTCCACCCACGAGCACAGCTCCTGCGAGTCGCTGGGGAGCGATGCCACAGTGTAGTGTTACCATGGAGAGGCGCGTGTGCGCGCAGGGCAGCAGCGGGCGCTGGAACTTGCGCTGCGAGCCCACGGCGCCGGCCAGCGGCGGCGCGGAGTACGCGGCGCACACGAAGTTTATCGTCTCCACCCACGAGCACAGCTCCTGCGAGTCGCTGGGGAGCGATGCCACAGTGTAGTGTTACCATGGAGAGGCGCGTGTGCGCGCAGGGCAGCAGCGGGCGCTGGAACTTGCGCTGCGAGCCCACGGCGCCGGCCAGCGGCGGCGCGGAGTACGCGGCGCACACGAAGTTTATCGTCTCCACCCACGAGCACAGCTCCTGCGAGTCGCTGGGGAGCGATGCCACAGTGTAGTGTTACCATGGAGAGGCGCGTGTGCGCGCAGGGCAGCAGCGGGCGCTGGAACTTGCGCTGCGAGCCCACGGCGCCGGCCAGCGGCGGCGCGGAGTACGCGGCGCACACGAAGTTTATCGTCTCCACCCACGAGCACAGCTCCTGCGAGTCGCTGGGGAGCGATGCCACAGTGTAGTGTTACCATGGAGAGGCGCGTGTGCGCGCAGGGCAGCAGCGGGCGCTGGAACTTGCGCTGCGAGCCCACGGCGCCGGCCAGCGGCGGCGCGGAGTACGCGGCGCACACGAAGTTTATCGTCTCCACCCACGAGCACAGCTCCTGCGAGTCGCTGGGGAGCGATGCCACAGTGTAGTGTTACCATGGAGAGGCGCGTGTGCGCGCAGGGCAGCAGCGGGCGCTGGAACTTGCGCTGCGAGCCCACGGCGCCGGCCAGCGGCGGCGCGGAGTACGCGGCGCACACGAAGTTTATCGTCTCCACCCACGAGCACAGCTCCTGCGAGTCGCTGGGGAGCGATGCCACAGTGTAGTGTTACCATGGAGAGGCGCGTGTGCGCGCAGGGCAGCAGCGGGCGCTGGAACTTGCGCTGCGAGCCCACGGCGCCGGCCAGCGGCGGCGCGGAGTACGCGGCGCACACGAAGTTTATCGTCTCCACCCACGAGCACAGCTCCTGCGAGTCGCTGGGGAGCGATGCCACAGTGTAGTGTTACCATGGAGAGGCGCGTGTGCGCGCAGGGCAGCAGCGGGCGCTGGAACTTGCGCTGCGAGCCCACGGCGCCGGCCAGCGGCGGCGCGGAGTACGCGGCGCACACGAAGTTTATCGTCTCCACCCACGAGCACAGCTCCTTCGAGTCGCTGGGGAGCGATGCCACAGTGTAGTGTTACCATGGAGAGGCGCGTGTGCGCGCAGGGCAGCAGCGGGCGCTGGAACTTGCGCTGCGAGCCCACGGCGCCGGCCAGCGGCGGCGCGGAGTACGCGGCGCACACGAAGTTTATCGTCTCCACCCACGAGCACAGCTCCTGCGAGTCGCTGGGGAGCGATGCCACAGTGTAGTGTTACCATGGAGAGGCGCGTGTGCGCGCAGGGCAGCAGCGGGCGCTGGAACTTGCGCTGCGAGCCCACGGCGCCGGCCAGCGGCGGCGCGGAGTACGCGGCGCACACGAAGTTTATCGTCTCCACCCACGAGCACAGCTCCTGCGAGTCGCTGGGGAGCGATGCCACAGTGTAGTGTTACCATGGAGAGGCGCGTGTGCGCGCAGGGCAGCAGCGGGCGCTGGAACTTGCGCTGCGAGCCCACGGCGCCGGCCAGCGGCGGCGCGGAGTACGCGGCGCACACGAAGTTTATCGTCTCCACCCACGAGCACAGCTCCTTCGAGTCGCTGGGGAGCGATGCCACAGTGTAGTGTTACCATGGAGAGGCGCGTGTGCGCGCAGGGCAGCAGCGGGCGCTGGAACTTGCGCTGCGAGCCCACGGCGCCGGCCAGCGGCGGCGCGGAGTACGCGGCGCACACGAAGTTTATCGTCTCCACCCACGAGCACAGCTCCTGCGAGTCGCTGGGGAGCGATGCCACAGTGTAGTGTTACCATGGAGAGGCGCGTGTGCGCGCAGGGCAGCAGCGGGCGCTGGAACTTGCGCTGCGAGCCCACGGCGCCGGCCAGCGGCGGCGCGGAGTACGCGGCGCACACGAAGTTTATCGTCTCCACCCACGAGCACAGCTCCTTCGAGTCGCTGGGAAGCGATGACACAGATTATATACAAGTTGCTAGGTAACAAGTGTGCAGTTTGGCTGCTAGATCGTATCAGAAAGTAAACTTAAGTGGTAGTAGTGGTGGACGGGGCACATACATGGAAACGTCGGTTCTACGAGTGTAGAACCGACGGCCCATGAGTGACTAATAATATTAAATTTCACACCTGTGCATATAACGGTGCCGCAGGATCGTCGAGGTTATCCCCTGCCTGTTCCTGTCAGGAAATCAGGAGGCAGAATGTTGTTAAAACTTGGGGCTTCTCTTTGATCAACATCTTTCCTTTGTACATCACATCTCAACTCTTGCGACTAGAGTGAGGAAACTTATATATGTAATGAAGAGACTGGGACTGTGCTACCGCTGAAACACTACGCCTTATCTACCACGCGCTAGGTCAATCTATCCTTCAGTACGGAGTGGCCGTTTGGGACTATGCTGCTAAGAGCCACCTGCTACTCTTAGAACGTGCACAAAGAGCGGTAATTAAAGTCATGCAGAAAAAGCCTTTCCGTTTCCCCACGGACCAACGATACCGCGAAACTAAATTATTGAGCGTGAGGCAACTTTTTGTTATTAAAGCGGTCTCTCGCACTCATAGCATCATACTCGGGTCCGCTCGTCACGAAGAATTACTGCACAGGCGTACCTACAAAGTTCCGCTCCCCCCTTACAGATCCGCTCTCGCTAGGAGGTCACCGACCTACTCCAATTGCTACATATATAATTATATTTGCAACAATTGCAATATCAAACTTCTATCAGTACCTAAAGCAAAAAAAATAGTGAAACATTGGTTATCCACATTGTCCTACACTGAAACTGAAGGCATCATTAAGTGCACTATGATAAAGTAAATCGTTGCAACGAGGCTCCATTAACGCGGGCGACCTAAAGCACACACACACACACATATATACACAAACACGCACACAAACACACCCTAAAATGAGCACTTGTCTGTCGTAGAACAACAATTACCTAATTAACTAATCTGCATTTGTTATTTTATTTTATCTTATTATAATTGTCATTGTTAACCGCACTCGCAGACGGCCAAGATACAGGCTCAGCTTAGTTTGGTCTCTGACAGATAGTCTAAAATTATGGTATAAGCTGTATTTTGTCAAATAAACTATTTTGTATTTTTGTAATGAAAATGTTCTCGAGTGCAGAGTCATCGTAGAGACCCTTGGAAGCAGATACTTAGAGAATGATCAAATCCAGAGTAATATTATAAATGCGAATGTAACTCTGTATGTATGTTACCTTTTGAAGCTGAAACCGCTGAACCGATTTAGATAAAAAATTGGTATTAAAATAGTTTGAGACTGGAAGCCCATGAGATATTGTTTATCCCGAAAATTATCCCTCAAGAAGATGGAAAGAATCGTGGAAGTTTGTATGGGGAGTCAGTAATTAAAACACATGCTACTCAATTCTCGGTAATAAAATATAAATTAGAATAAGTAGGAGAGTTACCTAGTCTGGAAGAGATATTCAGCCTGGTCTGCCGTTTGCAATCTGAACACGTGCTGCTTTTTCGTGTAGTCCGTCGCTTTGGTCGCCAAGGCGTGGTGTATTCTGAAATAAATATTGTTATACTTTTTGTGCTTTTATGTTTCGTGGCAAATGTGCTAACAAAGACTGCATGGTCGACCGTTAAGGCTTTAGATCGCTCGCTTGTTATAGAATTCTATATTATAAGAGCGCAACTGCCAGTATCCATACAGAGGAACAGAACTGAGAAATTAGAATCTTGCATCGTTGTTTCTCAAGTAAATTTTAAGACCTAAAGACTTAAACAGTTTACAAGTACCTAATAGCATTGTGCAGATTGTCCGACATCTGTCCGCGGCGGAACCCGTGCTCGTCTTTATGCAGAAACAGCACAAGGTCTCGAAGTGTACAGTAGAACATCTTCCACCCGCGTCGCCCAAAAGGAGCTGAAAAGCAATGATCACTTGAAGAAAATCACACACATTTTAAGGGCTCTTTGTTGATCGAGAGATTCGAGTCACAGAAACGACAAGTAAAGCATATAACCCAATACTAATGGTGAAAAGCACTATGTACTCTCCGACTCGCTTATTTGTCTATGGATGACTTTCCACCTTAGAGCCTTATTTTTCCTGGAAGCGAAAAGTCAAATTATGTTTAAAGCGCTCTTGACCTTCGTCTCCAAACTTTTTTCATTGTGTCTTAAGACTTTCTACTAGCGTTTCGGCTGCTTAAGACAACATAAGTGCGATGTTCGCAGCGATAAAATAGGTCGTAAAACCCGGGGTTGTTTCATTTTGATTCTCTGAAGTATTGTAATTTAAGTTTATATGAAAATTGTATACACAAAGTAACCAGACTTAATTAGCTCGCAGGATTGCATGATTCAAGAGGCAACGGGCGGGCCATGTAGACCGGAGGACAGATGGCCGTTAGCCAGTAAAAACCTGGAGGGGCCACCGCACATAGGAAAGCGCAGCGTAGGACGAACCCCGACTAGGTGAACGGACCTCTGTGGGGCATTTCTCCGAGCGTTTCAACAGCTGACCGACTCGACATCTGATCTGACTTCGGTGCTCGCATTAGTGCTGGGATCTCGTGTGATTAGTATGATTGTTTAGACCCGTTGTTCGTTGGAACGAAACCCCGTAGCCTTCATCTGTCACATTCGGGCGGGCTGGCATATATAAAAGATACCGTAATATCTTGGTTGCGTACATGACTTTTGTCTTGCGTTATAATAGCTGACGGATCTCGCAGAGAAATTGGATCTCGTCAAATATGGCTGGAAACTCTTGTAATTGTTACGTGAGCGGTTGGGGCGATTCGGAATCCGCCCCGCGTTAGTCTCATACGACGATCTAATATTTTAGGGCTGCTATTATTTTTGTGGCCGTTTGAAACGGGCCTTCCTAACGGACCCAGCGAGTCTTCGAGCCGAGAAGAGAATTATGATCACAGGTCCGAAAGCGTGGGCCCACTGCTACGGATCTGGGAACTTCGAAGCCGGAAGAGATAACGGAAGTAGTATGTGAGTACTTGGGTTAAGTTAGCTAGGTTTTAGTTGTTCTGTAAATCACAGGACACGTTTTCGATCTAGGAATAAGTCTAGCCAAAATTTATATATGGTTTAAACCCGATAGCACACAATCAGCCGTGTCCCAATGAAATGAAGATCTGAGCCGAGTAGCGCAGTGGTCGGAGAAAAATGGTCTTGTTCTTAATCCTCTGAAATCGAAGTTTCTGGTGTTGGGTACGAAGCAAAGTGTGGCTAAGGTGATGGCTTGTAACCCTCAGGTTTGGATAGATAATGAGAATTTAACTTGCGTCTCTGAAGCCAGAAATCTGGGTGTTACGAGGGTTGCTACTTATATATCCGGAAACAAAAAAACAAACAAACGTACACGGCTGAAAATAGTTTTATTGTTTTTCAAAGTATTCCCCTTGATGATCTATGCACTTTTGCATTCGCGTGAACCAATTTTTAAAGCACTTCTGCCACTCCGCCTGAGGTACCTCCATAACGTGTTGTTTGAATGCGTCGACAGCATCTTCAGCGGTCGAAAATCGTTGACCGCGTAATTTATTCTTTATATTTGGAAATAAATAAAAATCGTTGGGTGCCAAATCAGGGCTGTACGGCGGATGACCCGTTAATTCCACATTTTGACCCTCCAAAAATAGAGTTGTTTCGCGTGACGTATGACAGCTGGCATTGTCATGATGAAGAATGATTCTTCGTCGCTGGTTAGTTTTACGAATTTGTTCAAATACTTCCGGTAAGCAAATGGTCGTGTACCACTCTGAATTAACCGTTCTACGGTTTTCTAGTGGCACTGTAGCTACATGGCCATTAATACCGAAGAAGCAGGCCACCATTTGTTTCAATGTACTTTTTGCACGAGTAACTTTCGTAGGGTTCGGCTCATTTTGAAACACCCATACCGTTGATTGTTGCTTCGTTTCGGGATCGTATGCATAGATCCAGGATTCGTCACCTGTATAGATGTTATAAACGGCTTTTGAGTCACCACGGTTATATTTTTTTAACATTTTATTGCACCATTCGACGCGAGCATGTTTTTGCTCATTTGTTAAGTTGTGGGGTATCCAACGCGAACAAATTTTTTTTACAGCCAAATAATTATGTAATATGCTATTAATGCTGGTCATAGAAATACCCAGAGTCGCCTCTATCTCGCGGTACGTAACATGTCGGTCGTCCATTATAAGTTTTCGCACAGCCTCGATATTTTGTTGTACAACGACCGATTTCGGGCGACCTGCCTTAACTTCGTCCGTAAGCATACTACGTCCACGATTGAACTCACTAAAAAGTTGATACAGCGCTTACAGAATGCATGTACAAGGTTCTGTTTTCCAATTCCACCCCGAGACCACGTTACTCCCTTGTTAACAAAGATAAGCTTCTCAAGATGGAAGCTCGTCGAACAATGCATCTTGCCACGCTCTTATTCGGTATAATTAATTTTAAAGAGCCATCGTACCTTTTCCAGAAGCTTCGATTCTCCAAGCCTCAAGCCAGACGTGTACCTCGTCTGATCTGTCCTCGACACGGAAGCGCGTCTTTTCGTGGCAGTTTTAGTTATTCTGCCACGAAATGTTGGAACAACATCCCACCCCCAATCCAAAATGCTTCCTCGGTTTTTGTATTTAAAAAACGCGCCTGGTCGGGCACGTCGAGGAAGGGGTTGCTGCCCGCGGCTGATAGCTAGAGATATATAGATAGCAGGAGCAGAACCGACTCACTCTTCTTGCCGTTGGGGTCGACGCAGCACTTGCGCATGACGTAGCCCTTCTTGTACTCGACGGCGCGCGCCTGGTCGGGCACGTCGAGGAAGGGGTTGCTGCCCGCGGCTGATAGCTAGAGATATATAGATAGCAGGAGCAGAACCGACTCACTCTTCTTGCCGTTGGGGTCGACGCAGCACTTGCGCATGACGTAGCCCTTCTTGTACTCGACGGCGCGCGCCTGGTCGGGCACGTCGAGGAAGGGGTTGCTGCCCGCGGCTGATAGCTAGAGATATATAGATAGCAGGAGCAGAACCGACTCACTCTTCTTGCCGTTGGGGTCGACGCAGCACTTGCGCATGACGTAGCCCTTCTTGTACTCGACGGCGCGCGCCTGGTCGGGCACGTCGAGGAAGGGGTTGCTGCCCGCGGCTGATAGCTAGAGATATATAGATAGCAGGAGCAGAACCGACTCACTCTTCTTGCCGTTGGGGTCGACGCAGCACTTGCGCATGACGTAGCCCTTCTTGTACTCGACGGCGCGCGCCTGGTCGGGCACGTCGAGGAAGGGGTTGCTGCCCGCGGCTGATAGCTAGAGATATATAGATAGCAGGAGCAGAACCGACTCACTCTTCTTGCCGTTGGGGTCGACGCAGCACTTGCGCATGACGTAGCCCTTCTTGTACTCGACGGCGCGCGCCTGGTCGGGCACGTCGAGGAAGGGGTTGCTGCCCGCGGCTGATAGCTAGAGATATATAGATAGCAGGAGCAGAACCGACTCACTCTTCTTGCCGTTGGGGTCGACGCAGCACTTGCGCATGACGTAGCCCTTCTTGTACTCGACGGCGCGCGCCTGGTCGGGCACGTCGAGGAAGGGGTTGCTGCCCGCGGCTGATAGCTAGAGATATATAGATAGCAGGAGCAGAACCGACTCACTCTTCTTGCCGTTGGGGTCGACGCAGCACTTGCGCATGACGTAGCCCTTCTTGTACTCGACGGCGCGCGCCTGGTCGGGCACGTCGAGGAAGGGGTTGCTGCCCGCGGCTGATAGCTAGAGATATATAGATAGCAGGAGCAGAACCGACTCACTCTTCTTGCCGTTGGGGTCGACGCAGCACTTGCGCATGACGTAGCCCTTCTTGTACTCGACGGCGCGCGCCTGGTCGGGCACGTCGAGGAAGGGGTTGCTGCCCGCGGCTGATAGCTAGAGATATATACATAGCAGGAGCAGAACCGACTCACTCTTCTTGCCGTTGGGGTCGACGCAGCACTTGCGCATGACGTAGCCCTTCTTGTACTCGACGGCGCGCGCCTGGTCGGGCACGTCGAGGAAGGGGTTGCTGCCCGCGGCTGATAGCTAGAGATATATAGATAGCAGGAGCAGAACCGACTCACTCTTCTTGCCGTTGGGGTCGACGCAGCACTTGCGCATGACGTAGCCCTTCTTGTACTCGACGGCGCGCGCCTGGTCGGGCACGTCGAGGAAGGGGTTGCTGCCCGCGGCTGATAGCTAGAGATATATAGATAGCAGGAGCAGAACCGACTCACTCTTCTTGCCGTTGGGGTCGACGCAGCACTTGCGCATGACGTAGCCCTTCTTGTACTCGACGGCGCGCGCCTGGTCGGGCACGTCGAGGAAGGGGTTGCTGCCCGCGGCTGATAGCTAGAGATATATAGATAGCAGGAGCAGAACCGACTCACTCTTCTTGCCGTTGGGGTCGACGCAGCACTTGCGCATGACGTAGCCCTTCTTGTACTCGACGGCGCGCGCCTGGTCGGGCACGTCGAGGAAGGGGTTGCTGCCCGCGGCTGATAGCTAGAGATATATAGATAGCAGGAGCAGAACCGACTCACTCTTCTTGCCGTTGGGGTCGACGCAGCACTTGCGCATGACGTAGCCCTTCTTGTACTCGACGGCGCGCGCCTGGTCGGGCACGTCGAGGAAGGGGTTGCTGCCCGCGGCTGATAGCTAGAGATATATAGATAGCAGGAGCAGAACCGACTCACTCTTCTTGCCGTTGGGGTCGACGCAGCACTTGCGCATGACGTAGCCCTTCTTGTACTCGACGGCGCGCGCCTGGTCGGGCACGTCGAGGAAGGGGTTGCTGCCCGCGGCTGATAGCTAGAGATATATAGATAGCAGGAGCAGAACCGACTCACTCTTCTTGCCGTTGGGGTCGACGCAGCACTTGCGCATGACGTAGCCCTTCTTGTACTCGACGGCGCGCGCCTGGTCGGGCACGTCGAGGAAGGGGTTGCTGCCCGCGGCTGATAGCTAGAGATATATAGATAGCAGGAGCAGAACCGACTCACTCTTCTTGCCGTTGGGGTCGACGCAGCACTTGCGCATGACGTAGCCCTTCTTGTACTCGACGGCGCGCGCCTGGTCGGGCACGTCGAGGAAGGGGTTGCTGCCCGCGGCTGATAGCTAGAGATATATAGATAGCAGGAGCAGAACCGACTCACTCTTCTTGCCGTTGGGGTCGACGCAGCACTTGCGCATGACGTAGCCCTTCTTGTACTCGACGGCGCGCGCCTGGTCGGGCACGTCGAGGAAGGGGTTGCTGCCCGCGGCTGATAGCTAGAGATATATACATAGCAGGAGCAGAACCGACTCACTCTTCTTGCCGTTGGGGTCGACGCAGCACTTGCGCATGACGTAGCCCTTCTTGTACTCGACGGCGCGCGCCTGGTCGGGCACGTCGAGGAAGGGGTTGCTGCCCGCGGCTGATAGCTAGAGATATATAGATAGCAGGAGCAGAACCGACTCACTCTTCTTGCCGTTGGGGTCGACGCAGCACTTGCGCATGACGTAGCCCTTCTTGTACTCGACGGCGCGCGCCTGGTCGGGCACGTCGAGGAAGGGGTTGCTGCCCGCACGCGCCGCCTCGCCCGCCGGCGCCGCCGCCGCCGGCTCCGCGTCGCTAAGGGCACATCACGGGCACTATTTCACAATCGTGACAAATGTCGGGTGACAGCGACGATTTCAGTTTCGTTAATCCTTCTAAAGCGATTACGAACTCGAGTCTCCAGACCTCCGACCTCTGCCCCATATTGGGGACACACAATGAAACTATGGAGCACCGTGAAAAGACGGGTCAGTGGGATTGGTAGTGACGGTTGGTTCAATCCACAGACCACTTAACTCCATAGATCCCGCTTCACACAATTTTATTTAGTATCTCATCTCGCTAAAATGGCGGTGCGCGGGGGGGCACCGTGATTGGCTAGATAAGGCGAGCGAGCAAGTCACGTCGACTGCGAAGTGACCCGATACTAAGAGAATGTTTGGGGGCGTGGCGGCTGCTTGGTGTTTTTTGAGCTTAAGCTTGGCTTACGGGGGCGCCTTTGTATACGGGGTCTAGGGGTTACGTAGTCCATGGTTCAATCGGTCAATGAGTGATGGTGATTGAACAAGTAGGAAACTGTTAGTGTAGTACGAGAAGTTCTCTCTGTCGTCAAGGTCGGCGACGGTGTCGCACAGTACTCACAGGGCCCACTGCAGCGGCTGCGTGCGGATGGCGTGGTAGAGGTGCTTGAGCGTATCGCGCGGGAAGTTCTCGCCGTCGTTGAGGTCGGCGAGGTTGTCGACGAACTCGGCGCAGGACATCCGCCGGAAGGCGCCGCCAGACGCGAGCCCGTGGAGGTCCGTGTTCAGCAGCATTATCGCGCAGGTCAGTGTGTGTACGGCGTCTGAACAATAACCATATTTTTGATTACATACACATTTCGATTACAGTCATAACAGTGTCAACATAAACTTTCGGTAGCGAGTAAAAACCGTAGGCGGAGTGACAGCCTCTGTATGTTTCCACTTGTCGCACGGCCAGTGGAAGGATTTTGATAAAAAAAAACAGCCTTGGCTTCCCAGTGAGCACGGTCATAGGCTACGCATTCATCTGAGCTAAATATACTAATACGATTACTTCGTTTCCCTAGCCTCTCTCAACGCTGCACATTGGTGGAAATGGGCTGAACCGCTCATGTGTACCGGTATAACGAAAATATCCTGCTACGCATCCTCGTGGTGCGAGGACTTAGCTCTCACAACGTTTAACAGCTTCAGTAAGCTCGCTCCTCTCGACCACCTCGCATAGCTCCGGAAGATACGCAGCCTTAGAGCGGTTGTCATCTGTCTAACCTTGCGAGTTGAAGGAGCCCGGGTTGCACTCGAGATACCGACGCGAGAAGTGCACGAGAACTCTCTCGCGCTCCTGCGTCTCGCCGCTGAGCGCGAACCTCGCGAGGAATTCGCGCAGCGCCGCGTCCAGCGTCGCGCCCGCAAAGTCGAAGTGCTTCACGTACTCTTCGGCCACGGCGCGAGAAAACTCATTACTGGAAATAAAAGTGTTCTTGTTTATTTATTTATTTAAGGACTACCAACAGATCACACTAAAGCTTATTACAATTACACTAAGGACAAACAGGATGCTGACCTAATTATGGGTGACCACGGCTTACAAATAGCTATTTCAAAGAAAGAACAGCGATAAATAGTGACGGTTTAGAACTCGTCAATCTATGTTGACAGTCAATCCATTAAAGATATCCATAGTTAAGATATTACCAATAATAATGAATTGAGAATGGCTTGAGAATAGAAAAACAAGAACATTTCAAAGCATTTAATGCCGTCACTTTGTAACAGTCCGGACTAGCTCAGATCTTTTTTTTTTGTAACTATTAATTTAACAACGGGCGTGAGGTTCCCTGGCCTGTGGAATAGTGTAGGTGGAATTAAATGAATTAAAAAAAAAAGAAATTAATTCAATAAAAAAAGAAACAAAATTACCTTGGGCGCCTTGGGGTAAGCCAGAATCACCTACTCCCTACTACACCTACACTACTCTCAAATGGTTTAAGTCTGCAGCAATAAAAAAAAACCTCCTTTAAATTACGATACAATTATTTATTATTTCATTTGCATGTACACAAATTTTTAAAGGTATTATACATACCTTTTTATAGACTCACTAGGCTTATTTACTAAATTGAAACTGACTGAAGGGAAGGCGTTTCACAATTTTGTATAGTAGTTTTATATTATGCTAAGAAACCGCACACGGATAGGAAGCTAACAATATCCAAGTTAACGGAGCAGTGTGTATATAGGTATATGTGTGTATGAACAAAAAAAAAAAAACTAATGATAGGACGGGTTCACTCACCGAGAAGCCGCAATAAGATACAAGTAATTATTTCTTATGTGCAATAAAGGTCCATAATTCTCACTGTACATGTAACACGCACTCCCAGGGACACCTTGGGTCAAGCAGTACTAAGTAAGAGATGAACAGCTCCACAATATCCTTCAGCTGCGACAGCGACACAGCAGACCACTGGGGAAATTAATGAAAGCGGGGACCTGGCCCGTCCTAGTAAACTGGGTTTAAGCCGCGGTATCCATTAGGAAAACAAACTCATTTCTGCTCACTTGGAGCGAAAGCACCGTAGTGCTAAAGTGTAAATTTAAAGTAGGTTTTACATTTCCTACATGCGGATGGATTCCGAAACACGTCGAACGCAATGAGGTAGCGAGTAACTCGCCATTTTGTAGTCGCTACAATACAAATCTCGTCTGGATTATATCCCAAAACATCCTCAGCGACTTTTCAACAACGTTTGATTATCACTTCATTGCAATTTAAGCAGATCCATTAGGATTTCCAATCTCCAGCAACTTAGTTCGTCGGACAACGGTTAAGGAATCAACAATGACATTTGACGTTTCTTTTTCTTCCGAGCCCGAACCGATCGGAAACAGATACGAGAATCTACGGGAACTGTCAAATGTCGTAAAAAAAACTTATTTGATGAAATATTAATTTTGAAAATGGGATGATTATTAAATCAAGAAAAACAACTTGGAATAATGTAATGAATAAACTGGATTTTTACTGATGTATATGTTTGGATTTAAAAGGAAGAAAAACGTCACAGGGGTTGCCATACAAAAAAAAAAAAAAACCTAGAATGAATTTCCGAAAAAATTGTTGCGGTTGCGAGGGGTGAAAAAAAAACGGTGTTACAGTACCCTAATAGTTGGTGAAATAATTTTCTTTCAGAATTTTCCCTAAGGAAATTCTGAAATAAAATTATTGCCCGCAATTTGCGGAGCAGAGCTGGTATGTTAGCTCTGGTACCAATGAAATTCTCGCCCGCAGGGGAGAATGAATGAAACCTTAAACCTAGAAATCAAGCGTGAGACAAGTATCGACCAAAATACCCTAAAACTAAAACCAACTCAAATTGTTGTTCACCACAACAAACATGGTAGAACTTGACACTATTAATCGAAGAAAAACAGAGAATTCTAACAAAAATAAGAGATCATCCACGAGGTGGAAAGTTATGCTAAATCATAACTCCAGGGGGAGTCGAACTTCACCGGTTAACTAACGACACAGCGTTACCAACGGACGTATCTTCCAATTTGCAGAAGTAGCACGCTCTACTGGGCAGAGTGGCCTATCCGAACAACCAACCAAACAACTATAAAGATAAAAACTTATAAAATGTTTTCATCGCATACCGGTTACACACTGGGTGTAAGCGACAGAGACTTACCTAATAACAACACAAACTTAAGTTACTTGTAGACTATTCTTAATCACTATTTCTTATATATACATATGTATCCCGGGATTCTCTTAAATTAAACAGCTTCCTTATGGTCAAGCAGACCATGAAGCCGATAAAATACCTATCATTCCGTAAACCAAACCAAATTAGAGCCAACACGTCAGGACAGATCTTATACAAACCAAAATTCACCTGCAGTCCGGACGAAATTAAATGCTTCCTAGCCATAATGTAAACCGATCCAAAATAAACCAACACGTCGGGACAAATGTTATCCTACCTAAAGTTCACCTGCGGTCCAGACGAAATTACCTTATAACTAAGGACGAACGAACCTTAATCTAATGCATGGCCATGCTTACACTAATAACTACAAAAACCTTAACTTACGTTAAACTAGCGTTTAATAACAACGAATAATGAGGTATTTTCCGTCCACTGCCGACAGAATAGCAAGGGACTAGAAAAACATAAGCCTCTTACACTACGTATTCCTAGACTATGCACGCTACGTGGCTCCGACGTCAGAAGGTCGGGAGTCACCGCGTTCAAGTATATCCTTAATATGAAATTTCCCTAGAGGCTTCCCATCTAAAGATTTCGACGAGTAAACCAAAGGTGAGTGTTTCTTGTCTATGACACACCGTTCAAATTTGGGAGATAGCTTAGCACTAAAAAATTTACTCGCGTTGGATAAGGAAAAGCAACGCTTATAAACAATTTGGCCCTCCGCTAATTGAGATGGTCGTTTCCGAAAGTTGTAATATTTTACGTTATGAGTATAAGCCTTCTTTAAATGACACTGCACCGTGTTATAAACCTCTTTCAACTTGGGGAGGTTAGAAGCAAACGGTTCCTGGTTTATAGTGACTGATGTGGGATCAACGGGCTCCTCTATATTGTATTGGGATCCGTCCAATATCATTTCCCTCCCGTGATTCAGATAGAAAGGTGTGAATTTGGTACTCGCGTGAATAGCCGTATTAAGGGCACATTGTATCTCAGGAATGTTCTGATCCCATTTCCGATGGTCAGAACGCACATAAGATGCAACGGCGCGAATTATATCACGATTAAGCCTTTCCGTCTGATTCACCTGAGGGTGATAGCGGGGATTATAGAAAATGATAGGAACGTTATACTTAGAGAGTAAGTCCCTGAACTCTTTCGAAGTGAACTGAGGTCCATTATCCACATACAGGTATTTACAAGTACCATACAGCAAGAACACACCCTTCTCCATACATTTCACAATAGCTTTTGCCGTAATGTTACGCAAAGGAAATAGTAAAGCATATTTACTAAAGTAGTCAGAGCACACGAATAAGTATTGATTACGGGCATAGGATGGGGGAAAGGGTCCAAGTATGTCGCAAGATATAGCCTCCCAAGGTTTGGTAACTACTCGTGGATTACCCATGAGACCAGCACGAGCCAGGTTGCTGGGCTTGTAACATTTACAAACCTCGCACGCCGCCACATATTTCTCAACGTCACGGTACAGCGATGGCCAAAAGTACACGGCACTTATCCGTTTATGAGTTTTAGCCACTCCAAAATGACCAGAAGTGGGATCATCGTGATATCGCTTTAGGATTTCATCGCGGTGTTCCAGCGGTACCACCTGTTTCCATTCGAATTGAGATGTCAAGCTGTATTTATTCTTGGATAAACGAAATAACCTTCCATCCGTCACCGTGAAGTTGGGAAACAGTTGCGGCCTCTCCGTGCAGTCCTGGAGAAGTAGTTAAGGTACCAAGGATCATCAATAGACTCTGGATGAAAAGATATAGAATCCACCTTGATACGAGAAAGTGCGTCGGGTATAACATGTTCTTTGCCCTTTTTATGAATAATTTCGAAATCGAATTGGCTCAAGCGACATGCCCACCGGTTTAGACGACCGGTTGGATTTTTAAGTTTGTAAAACCACTGGAGAGAGGCGTGGTCCGTTACAATATAACATCTTGAGCCCTCTACATAGGAACGGTACTGTTCTAGAGCAAAGATGATGGCCAAGAGCTCACGTTCTGTAGGCGTGTAATTAACCTCCTGAGCATTGAGAGTCCTACTGCAATACGCTATGGGATGGTCAACTTTCCCTTCCCTTTGCATCAAAACCCCACCGATCGCAAAGGAACTGGCGTCGGTGTGGATATAAAAAGGAAGTGAAAAATCTGGGCACTTGAGAATAGGTGCCGAAATCAAAGCAGACTTTAAAGTATTGAAAGATTCCTCGGCCTCAGGCGACCATTCAAATTGAACCTTCTTACTGGTAAGACGTGTGAGAGGGCGCGCTATCTGTGAGAAGTTATTTATGAAACGTCTATACCACCCGGAAAGGCCAAGAAAGCGTTTCAGTTCTTTTGCGTCCTTCGGAGTGGGAAAGTTCATAATTACGTCTACTTTTGATGGGTCGGTTCTAAGACCATGACGATCTACAACATATCCTAGGTATTTTAACTCGCTACGGCAAAACTGTGACTTTTGAACGTTAATTGTCAGATTCGCAAGTTTTAATTTCTCATAAACGCGTTTTAAAATGCTTATATGTTCTTCAAAGTTAGAAGTACATATGACGATGTCGTCAATATACGTGAAAACTTTATTGTCAAATTCAGCTGCAAACAAGCTGTCCATCAAGCGCTGCATGGTCGCTGAGGCACCCACCAAGCCGAAACACAGAACATTGTAGTGGAACAGACCACGGCGTGGCACGGTAAATGCCGTTTTCTCCTTTGAATCAGCGCTGAGATCTAAGGAAGTTAAATACTTAGCATCGCGTAAATTGTCTATAATGTAATTTATATAGGGAAGAGGATACGCGTCGGTTTTCGAAACTGAATTCAGGCGGCGACTATCCAGACATAGGCGCAGATCGCCATTAGATTTCGGAACCATGGTTACAGGGGAATTCCACTCTGAAAACGAGGGTTCTACCACTCCATTAGCGAGCATACGATCTAACTCCTGATCCAGATATTGGAGCTTCGCAGGGCTTAATCGATAGTATTTCTGCTTAATAGGGGCAGCGTCTCCAGTATTAATGATATGTTGAATTAAATGGGTGCGACCTAACCCGACCTTATCAGTATTTATGTTATCAAACAAAAAGCGTATCTCATTAATCTCTTCTTTCTGACGGGACGTTAAGGCACCAAAATCACGTAAACCATCCTCTGCAATATTACCTATAGACACGGAGTTAATATTATTTGGCAAGCATGCCAGAATATCTGGAGCTAAGTCAAAAGCTTTCCAGAAGTTAAGTCCAAAGTGAATAGGTATAGTAATATCCGGTTGAATATGAAACTGAATAAGTTTAACCATACCTTTATAATTAATAGGCAAGTTCATAAAATATCTACAAACCAAACTTTTGCCATTAGCGACATTCAAAATCCGAGGGTGTCCAAATTCATGTAATTTAATACCTAGTTTTAAGAATGTATGGTGGACATCAGCTCCGAGCACCGAGCATGATGCGCCACAATCCAAAAGACCGCATACCTTGATGTTCAAAACCTCAACAGTTAAGTATGGGCGACAGTCACTGAATGGGGGAAAAAAGCGTGTCTCGTCGGGGTTGGACGCAGATGCGTCAACAATAGAGGCCCGCGAGACTGGCCAAGCTAGTTTTTTGAACTGGAAGACAAAGGGTTGCAGGTGGGACACTCAGGTGTGCGTACGCCGAGACAACCGCACTTAAAACATACCAAATCACGAGAGTGTGGACAACGGCTTATCATATGGTAACGACCTTTGCAGCGAAAACATGAGAGCTGTGTTGACTTTGGTTTGTTGACAGAGTCAACTAAATGCTTGCGCGGCATGTTCCGTGACTTCACTTGCATATGTAACTGTATGACCTGCCGTTACAGGTTCCACAAAATTAGCAGCACGTGCCCCAGCCAGTTCGAGACGCCTGCAGACTGTTTTAAGCTCGCTTATAGAGGCGATGTCTCTAAGCGCCAACTCGCGGCTATACTCCGGACGAATGTTTCTTAAAAGTATATCCAGTTGCTCAGCCTCCGGAAGAGGTTTCGAAAGGCGCGAGAACAAACCTCCCATATACGATAGAAAGACCACAATAGTTTCATGACGCGCTTGAGTACGCGCCCTAATTTCGTTCATAAGCTTATAATCGAAATCGGGTATATCAAAGTCAGCCTTAAGGGCATCCAAAAGTTCGTCAAAGCAAGAGAAACGGTCCCTATTGGCGCGGTACCAAAACAGAGCTGGTCCGTCCACAATATCAGGAAAACCATTAAAAACCACACGCTCAGGAATCTCCCGGGCGCGTATCAATTCTTTTGACCGCGTTATAAAGGCGCGAACGCATGTATCACCCCTAAAGCGCAAATTCAAACTGCTCAAGTTGTACCGAGGCTCAACACGACACATCACCTCCTTTGGAACCTGTCTCCTGGGGGAACTGTAAACTTCTACCTCCGATTCAGACGAGTCATCATTCGCGTTGAGACGGGACAGACAGCTGACCAGCACGCCTTGCAGCTCCTCCACTACCTCAGTGCTATCAACAATACGAGTTAACCTACCCAGGTAATAATTTGAACGAGCTATCAGCCTGTCACGCTGTGCCTCCGAGAGGTCAGCACTACCAGCGACTGCTGCTTTCAGCTCCAGCACCTTCACCTTGCAGGTCTCAATCTCTAATCCAGCATCAATTGAGGGATCAGTGGTTGCCGGTTTCAGACTGCCCCGCCGAACAAGAGAGCGAGTTTGCCGCCAAAGCTTTCTTAATACGTCACAAGAATCATGGGCATCGAAGGGAACGTGTAGTGTTTTAAGTTCGTGTTGAATTTCTTCCTTAAGGAGGTATTTGATTTTGACGTTCGTATCCATGTCGGTTAATTATTACAAATCAGCAGTAATACAATTATAAAACCGTAGATTATAAGTTATGTAGCTCGTATCGCACGATAACAATATATAACAAACATAAAAGTTGTAGTAAGTAAAAGCCGTAAAGTGTACAGCGGTATAAAGCAAAGCTATAAATCTTCAATAACTAGAAGATTCACAATGGCCGTCAAAGCACACTAAACGATATAGGAGATCAGCGGTGTCAGCCAGTATATAAACACAATGAATAGTAAGTCTTATACAGTGAAACAAATATAAATTGGGTAGAGAAAAGTCCCACAGCTGCCCAATACCATACACACACAACTGCTACCGTTACTAATTAAAAATGCAACTAATATTTATTACTGCATACGAAAACCTCAGGCCCCACGTTGGGCGCCAATGTAACAGTCCGGACTAGCTCAGATCTTTTTTTTTTGTAACTATTAATTTAACAACGGGCGTGAGGTTCCCTGGCCCGTGGAATAGTGTAGGTGGAATTAAATGAATTAAAAAAAAAGAAATTAATTCAATAAAAAAAAAATCAAAATTACTTTGGGCGCCTTGGGGTAAGCCAGAATTACCTACCTCCCTACTACACCTACACTACTCTCAAATGGTTTAAGTCTGCAGCAATAAAAAAAAAACCTTTAAATTACGATAAAATTATTTATTATTTCATTTGCATGTACACAAATTTTTAAAGGTATTATACATACCTTTTAATAGACTCACTAGGCTTATTTACTAAATTGAAACTGACTGAAGGGAAGGCGTTTCACAATTTTATATAGTAGTTTTATATTATGCTAAGAAACCGCACACGGATAGGAAGCTAACAATATCCAAGTTAACGGAGCAGTGTGTATATAGGTATATGTGTGTATGAAAAAAAAAAAAACTAATGATAGGACGGGTTCACTCACCGAGAAGCCGCAATAAGATACAAGTAATTATTTCTTATGTGCAATAAAGGTCCATAATTCTCACTGTACATGCAACACGCACTCCCAGGGACACCTTGGGTCAAGCAGTACTAAGTAAGAGATGAACAGCTCCACAATATCCTACAGCTGCGACAGCGACACAGCAGACCACTGGGGAAATTAATGAAAGCGGGGACCTGGCCCGTCCTAGTAAACTGGGTTTAAGCCGCGGTATCCATTAGGAAAAGAAACTCATTTCTGCTCACTTGGAGCGAAAGCACCGTAGTGCTAAAGTGTAAATTTAAAGTAGGTTTTACATTTCCTACATGCGGATGGATTCCGAAACACGTCGAACGCAATGAGGTAGCGAGTAACTCGCCATTTTGTAGTCACTACAATACAAATCTCGTCTGGATTATATCCCAAAACATCCTCAGCGACTTTTCAACAACGTTTGATTATCACTTCATTGCAATTTAAGCAGATCTAGGATTTCCAATCTCCAGCAACTTAGTTCGTCGGACAACGGTTAAGGAATCAACAATGACATTTGACGTTTCTTTTTCTTCCGAGCCCGAACCGATCGGAAACAGATACGAGAATCTACGGGAACTGTCAAATGTCGTAAAAAAACCTATTTGATGAAATATTAATTTTGAAAATGGGATGATTATTAAATCAAGAAAAACAACTTGGAATAATGTAATGAATAAACTGGGTTTTTACTGTTGTAAATGTTTGGATTTAAAAGGAAGAAAAACGTCACTGGGGTTGCCATACAAAAAAAAAACCTAGAATGAATTTCCGAACAAATTGTTGGGGATGCGAAGGGTGAAAAAAAAAACCGTGTTACAACTTCCCGGATTGGAGGCAAAGTAGATATGCGAATATGTTTTTCAGAATTTTACTTTATTGTAGCATACCTAGAATATATTATATTCTAGTCACAGTACCCAGAATATATTAAAGTCCCGGTCACTCGAAAAAATTGCCGAATATTAAAATATCGGAAATACAGCCATAATTATCAGAAGAAAGTTTATTGGGAACAAAGTCTGAAATGAAGTTAAAAAATTATAACACTTCATGAAGACCCAGTCTAGTATAATTCTACCAACACTTTAAGGTTGTCACCAACAAGGACCTCCCAGCTGTAGCACATGCTAAAACCTTTTTGCTTGCACCCTCCTGCCGCAATTATTTTACACCTTATGTTTTGTTTTATGTATGTGTGTATGCAATTCTTTCTTTCTTTCTTTAAGATTGGATGGGTGTTAAGCAAGCCACTTACTTTTAACTCAAATGCCTGGACACGTCAGACTTCTTGAAGCCGTCGAAGTGGCACAGCCTCTTGGCGAGTCGCTCGACGAACGGGATGTTTACCGCCTTGGGGTTGTAGAGGAGTCAGTGCAGCGAGCTAACTTTAAGGGAGTAGTTAGCATAGTAGAGTATCTGGCATGCCACTTACTTTATACTCAAATACCTGACGTCGAAACACGTCGATTGAAGGGCAAAATCTACAAGAGCATTGTAAGACCTGTCGTCATGTATGGATCGGAATGTTGGGTCGCAAAGGTGACGGATGAAAGCAGATTGCATGTTACGGAGATGTGAACGTTGAGATGGATTAGTGGCGTGACGAGAATGGATCGGATAAGGAATGAGTATATAAGAGGAAGCCTGAAAGTAGCACTCGTAGTTGATAAGCTGAGAGCAAATCGCCTACGGTGGTATGGACATGTTATGCGGAGGGATGAGAGCCATGTGACAAGAAGGGTATTACATATGCATGTGGAAGGATGTAAGAGGAGGGGTAGGCCGAGGAAAAGGTGGATGGATTGCGTGAGAGAAGACATGAACAGGGAGGATGTGAGTGACGCGATGACGAGTGATAGAGAGGTATGAAAGAAAAAAACATGCTGCGCCGACCCCAAGTAAATGGGATAAAGACAAGCGAATGATGACGTCGTAATTCTTGAAGCCGTCGAGCTGGTACAGCCTCTTGGCAAGTCGCTCGACGAACGGGATGTCTACCGCCTTGGGGTTATAGAGGAGGTATTGCAGCGAGCTAACTTTAAGTAGTCCGCATAGTAGAGTATCTCGCATGCCACTTACTTTTTACTCAAATGCCTGGACACGTCAGACTTCTTGAAGCCGTCGAGGTGGTACAGCCTCTTGGCGAGTCGCTCGGCCGACGGAATGTCCACCGCTTTTGGACTGTAGTGGAAGGAATGAAGTGAGTCCCCGTCAGAACCTTCGTCTGAACCTAAATCTGATCCGCTGCCTAGCTCCTGAAATTTATAAATAAAAATGTATTAGACAAATATCGAACGACTATAAGTTAAGAACCTAATAAATTATTTATTAAGAATTTCCTTCTATTTATGCCTTTTGAAGGTGAAGTAATAGCTATGTTTTTTTTTACACAACAACGGAGCAACGAAGCGACGTCATTCTCATCGTCATCATATCAGTCCAAAGCCTCCTCCAACGATTTCCATAACTCCAAGGGAAAGCCCTCCAACAAGATAGAGCGGCGCACGACCGGTAATTATGTTTTTTTTTTGTCATAAAAATATAAGTTAAGCCAGGGATTGACATAAACTATTATTTCCCCGAAAAATACACACTTCCCAAAATTTAAGCAAAATATGTAACTTTTTGTTAACAAGATGTGAACTTTTATCAATTGCTCTTATCTATACTGGGAAAATTATTCCTCCTAAATCACGTTTTTACCCTGGACATTTATAAAACTGGGTTTCTGGTTTTCTAAATAGTCAATGGATCTCAAATTTAATGTTGACGTTTTGTAGAAATACAATTTATTCGTTACGTTACTGTGATATTTTCCAGACTACTTAACACCGCATGAGATCTCACCTGATACCCCTGATTCTCCGGCAAACTATGTCCATTCTCCTTCCCATTCTGCGCGTAACTATTATTATTATTTACATTCTCCTGATTCGCATTCTGCTTGTCCGGCCCCTTCACTTGTATTACTATTCTATACTCATTGTTGTCGCCGTTCAGCGTGACGTCGCTTCCGTGGTCGTTAGAGTATGAAGAGTTGGACTTGGCCCGCTTGTGGCAGGGTTCGGAGACTAGGATTGTGGAGTCGGAGTCAGAGGGGTCCGAGAGCTCCATGCGGGGGCATTCTCGTCCGGTTTCGAACATGTCGTCTTGGTCCTGGTAGTCTGGACTAGAAATGTTTGATACGGCTTCTGAGAGACTCATGTCACCTGGAAGAAAAAGTTTGAAAAATAAGTATAATTTACGAAGAGGATAAATATGGGGAGATTTATGCACTATTTCCTAGAGGTAAAATCTTAGTCATTTGATAACAGTTCAGAGAACGCGAAAATAAAATATTTTTCGATTTAGTGAACTTCAAATTGTCCGTATTACTTGTTTTATACAGTAGAGAATATGGTGATTATGTGTACTCGTTCCAGTTCACACACGTACAGTTCCAATTATGGAGTATAGAAAAGGTAAGGAGGCTAATCTCATATGGGAAAACAGATGAAAGTGTCCAGCGGAAAGCAGTAAATAAAAATCCTAAATCCGTCCAAAATGGCTCTAGAGTAGCATGAACAACAATTACAAAACATTTTTATCGAAATGCTATTCAATTCTTCGTCCTTTTTCTCATGTAAATATTCAATCGTGTTCAAAATATTTTTTCTTGCATCGTTGTGGTTTTTTATTGGCATTATTGTGGAATCTTACTGTATACACTTCCTATTGAAGCGCCAACAATTGAACGCCTTTTGACGCACACTTTGGATATATAGAGATTGTTGTTCGTTTTCCACACTGTATAGTCACAGTATAATAAAGAGTACTACGTACAGTATGGACACTCCCTGAAAGTGCCGTCCACCCGCGCTCGGTTACCTCGCAGTTACCGGCTGAGGTGTGAGCGGGAAGAGCACGGGTATCCGGAGCTTGCGGGCGGCGGGCGGCGGGCGGCAGGGAGTGTCCACAATATGGTATAGTTCCAATGTTAAGCGATCAGCAAATACAAGGCGCGCAGCGCACGCAAAGAGTCGTCTGTGTCGCGGTCTACATTACCGTTGAGCGGGCGGTGGTGCAGTGCGGGGGGCGCTCGGTGCGGGGGCGTGGCGCGCGACGACATCACCGACGACGACGCCGACGTCGGCGACGCGGGCGACGACGATCTGCTAGCGAATATCAAGGTTATTATTCAACTCTCAAAACGTCAACTATTATATACAACTTTGTACGTTGATGAAGCTATGTATTATAAAGGGATTTAGGAACTAATTTTCGGTGTTTAATGCGGGTCGCATACCAAGATTCATAGTCACTGCAAATCAAACAGGTGTAATAAGACTATTGAAGATTGATAAGATACTTAGTCAGTAAGATGGTCAATACAGGAGACAAATCACCAGCGGAGAGCATTTGGGATATATTTAGTTTCTACAGATAACTATACAAGTCTGTCTTTCCACCAATAGTACATCACGGCAGAACCACTAGCCAGAGAAACCATGGAGTGTAAAGCAGTATAACATGAGGCTTGAGAAACAGCAATAGATCGTTGCAATGGGAACATGAGTTTGAAGGGGATATAACAAGTCAATTTGTGTAAGAATGCCCCTGATATTTACTTATAATAGTTAAAAAGAGAGCAATATTACCCCTTACCGCCACATGGTCCTTCATGCCTCATGGCGCACAGACTGAAGCATGAAGCACGCACGGAACTTGGAAAGGGAGAATAGAGATAGAGAAGAATGAGGATACCTCTGCGAAATGCCGTCGGAGATGGAGGTGGAGTTGGAGGTGTGGCCGGACCCGTTGCAGTGCGTGCGCTCCGACGCGCTTGACACGGGCGCGTTGTACGTCCACACGATCCTGCTGATCCCACGTTTGTAGGTTAAAAACTAAACGCTCCTTGCAGATGCGAATGAGGCAAGTTAACCCTATAACTATCTAAAATTAGAACAAGTTGACGACATAATAATTTTATTAGTTAAAATCGATTGTTTTTTATTTTTTATAGGCACTCGGTTTCCCTATCAAGATTTTCGTAGCGCAATCGGTATAACATTGGAAAAAGCGTATGTCTACTATGTAGTAAAAACTTACTAAGAGCAGAATGCACCTAGCGGGTTCCAGCGGCCCGTTTCATGAAGCCGCAAGTTACAAATGGAAGTCTCTTTTTCACTCCTTTTGCTAGAAAGGAACTTGTAGCTGCGTGAAATGGGCCACTGGAACCCACTAGTTGCGCGCTAGCAACATTGGACTGAAATTTATAATTTGCATTGAAAATTGATAAATCACGAAATCAAAAGCACAACACTTTCAACCAACCAACGCCACCGCGTCAGGTAATTGCATTAATCCTTTATACATTACAGTGACGGCCTCCATTTGTCTACTAATATTGAAGTGTGTCTCAATGCGCTTACCGGCGGCGTTAGAGCTTTATTAGCTCCAGGGACTAAACGAAAATTAAACCGGTAGCCCCGCTCCGCAAAAAAAATGGGATACATACATAGCACGAGAAGTGAACGAAATGTACTGACCCGTCTCTAACGGCGTTGGATTCGAGGCGCAGCCCGGGCATGCCGGGATTGAGTCATTTACATGTTACAGTGACGGCCTCCCTCGTGACTGACACTTAAGTCTATCTCAAATCTCAAGGCGCTTACTGCAAGCACTAGATTAGCCAGGGGGGTCAAACTAAGCAATTAGCCGCGCTCTGCAAACTATTACAAGGTACTTTTGTAGCGCGAGAAGTGAGAGAGCTCTACTGACCTGTCTCTAACGGCGTCAGACTCGGAGCGCGGGCCGGGCGTGGCGGAGTCGGGCCGCGCGTCCAATAGCGTGTTCAGTGATGACGTCACGTCCTCTTCCATGTCCACCGCCACCGCGCTCAGGGATGACTCCTTCTGGAACATACCATTCGTTACGCCGCGTTTACGTTTGGTTTGGATGTTCTTTTATTGACCCTCGACAGAAACAGAGGCGTGATATAAGTTTGACGTATGTAGTTGTGACTCTGTGTTTGAGTATCTGTGCATTTGTCGTGCATCGTAGCTCTTGAACATATGGACCGATTATGATTTAGTTTTTTATATGTTCGAAAGGTAAATAAGGCATAGTAAATCGGTTCAGCCGTTTGAAAAGTATCAGCTTCTTTCTAAGTGTCGGGTTGTTTTTATCGATTGACCGATAAAAACAACCCGAGGTCTGATCTGGAATCAGATCGAGATGGCGATGGCATAATGATCTGTACATATTTGTAAAGGACTTTGCTCCGAATATAGAGGAGTGGATAAAGAGAGACGATGCCGTTGTCCAGTAATGGGACACAAAATAGGTTGATGAGAACGGTACTTCATTTCATACAAATCCTTTTCTTTGAATCCGTTCACGATTTTTGAGGTTATAGCATAAAAGCCAAGCAAAAAGGAAATAATGCATTTCTTAAATGCAAATAATAGTGACTGTCTGTAGCGACATCCCATTGCGGCGAAACAGATTTCAAGAATTTTCAGTAAACGAATATATGGGCATCTAAGGATGGTTATCGCATACTTTTTAGCGATCTACTATAAAAAGGTTCCCCAGGTCGTTTTTAAGCTCACCAGTTGGCGCCACTGGCGAATAAGGTCCAGGAAAATAACCTAAAATCATACGCCGACTTTGTGGAATAAGTCTTTATGATGAATGATTATGCTTCACGAAATGCGACATGCAGTCGTAAGACGCGAAATTCAAATAACTATTAGTACCTAATATTTTTCTACTCGTGCTGTTGAGCGAGGCATCTGCAAGAGCGAGAGAGGAGGTTGCCTCGCTCGCCCACAACAATGTCCCCTCCTCACAGTCTCAGGCTTACCTGTAGATGGTCCTCGGAGCGCGACGTGCGGACGGCGAGCGGCGCGCGCTGCGTCAGCTCGGCCGCCGCCGTGCCGCTCGCGGGCGACGCGGGCTGCGAACTGTACCTGTAATCACGTTACTTCGATACAGCCATTCATTAAGACACGTGTCACAATAGTTGGAGGTATACTGCCTAAACGAAAATATGTTTGCAATAGAATATGCATATATTAGAAATGAAAAAAAATAGGAATAATTTTGTGCGGTGACATTTAAGCCGCTACTACGTCATGTTACGAAGAAAATATTGTCCTGCTAACATATAAGCATATTACATAAATGTTATCCAGTCGATATTGTCATAGTCAATCACAAGAGTGTCAATCACTGTATATGACTTTTCTTTCAAACCACTGTACAATTTAAAACAAATCAATGAAAAACCGTTTTACTCCATTTGTGGTAGTGTATACACTAAATAGCCTCAAATAATGGAGTTATTGACCATTATTATATTTTAGACTAGAAAGCGCCTGCAACTTCGTTCGCCGAGGAGAAAAAGTCATAACCCCTATTTTTTTCGTGACCGCAGGCGGGTAAAAGTATCCTGTAACCATATATGGATATTCAGCTGCCCGTGTGCCAAAAATAGTTGAAATTTGTTTAGCAGATTTAGCGTGATGATAATGAAGCCACAACGACACATACAAACATTCAAAAAATCTAAAAAATATATAATTCGATTCTGTGCCCTCCAAATAGTCCGTTACAATATTTTTTTTGAAAATATCCTCAATTTACAGGACATTTCATTTTTACAAGTTTATAATATTAATATTAAAGATGACATCATCCACATTTTATCGATGTGGAGTTGTATACAATTCCCACTCGTTTTCATGAATTAGTTCCACTGAAAGTTGTCTACAAGTGGCGATAAATAAGAACTAGTATCAATCGACCTTCGCTATCGAATTGTAGGATAAAATGTACACATTCACTAGAATTCCTCTATATTTGGACATAAAGAAAAACGTCCTATCGTCGGCGTATCCTTATCGCAACCATAAAGACATGCAAATGCCTTAATTGCGTCGTGGTCACTACTATTCTGAGAATAATTTGTACATAAATGGATTTACATGGCTGTTTACATTTCTAATTTCCTTACTGTAATTTTAGTTGGAATTTTGCACTGACATGAACATGACTACATGACACTTGTAATTTAAGGTACAGTTACCAGACTGTCATATTCCCATAATAAAATGTAGTGAATTCGTCAATAGTGACTGTTCGACCGCTTATTCTTATCCGACTCCTTGTCGCGTATACGTTATCTATGTGGTAATCTTCATAACTACTAGAAGAATTTTAAAGAGTAACTCGTGTCTATAGTCAGAACTTGCAGATGGTTCCAGGCTGATTTTGTGAATATAAAATGGGGGCAGAAACATTGAAAACGGCGATGGTAATTAAGACACCCTTTAACATCGGGGTTTTTTGGTTTACGAAATAGAGGCTATTTAAGATTATATAATTTGTGTAATGGCGCCTTCCGATTGAGCGACTTAGTAGTGTGATTCTATGTCACAATGTCATTTTTGTATTAAAGCTTGCATATGGACATAGTTACTGTTTTTTATCAGATTGATTGCACGCATGTTTATACCTTGTTGTTGCAGAAGAAAAAGTTAATGATCTACCAATTTTGTACAGCAAACAATTATAAATAACGAAAAGTGACTCACAATTTGTTTGAATGGTCTCCCACAAGGCCGGTGTCGGGCGAAGAGTTGTGCCTCTGTGCCACCTCCGCCCGCCCGCCTAACCGGCTCTCGATGGGCGAGGCAGGCGTCGAATTGTACCTGCGAAACAAAAGGCAGCGTTCAGTAAGATGTGGTAAGGAATGTCAAAAATATTCTTGGGAAAGCCGGGGTTCATTGGTCTTACTATTTCTTCAAGATGAGTAAAATAGGGTGCTCAAAATGTAGGAAATAATTAGTATGTATGTACGCTACGCCACTAGATAGTAGTATATGGATGTGCGGTTTAATGCATTCGGATAGGATGAGGAGAGGATATGCAAAATGCTAAAGGATGGTATGATTCACTATCGGTTATAAATTTATCTTATCTATGGTCATGTGTCCTGTGGGTAGGCACATGGTTGTTGTGGGGTAAATGCTCAATCCTCGATAGGTTGAGCATGATATCCCCAGGCATCATGTACGCTTCGAACTTCGGCTGGTTATCGCGTGGCCGCCAGGCAACCACGCAGTCTTTGAACAATAGCGCCTCGCAACTCTTATCCAATTAATTGTTTGATTGATTAATTCACCTGTGGTAATGTGTCCGGTGCATTGGCACATGGTTGTTGTGGTGTGGATGCTCAACCCTCGACAGGTTGAGCATGAGATCCCCGGTCATCATGTACGCCTCGAACTTGGGCTGGTTGGCGCGCGGCCGCCGGTCGACCACGCGATCGTCGGTCAACAGCGCCTCGCAGCTCTCGCCCGACTGCACGCCGGACCCGTTGCTGGACGAGTTGCTAGAAGAGTTGCTGTTGGAGTTGCTGGATTTGCTGGATGGTGGCGAGTTTCTGGGGATAGATCACATAGGGTCGTGAATATTTGTATTTGTAACAGCTCGTAATATAAGCTTTAGCGAACTTTTAAATTTGATGAATTTTAAATAATAATAAAATGTACCGGAATGTCGTTCACCTTACTATTAAATAATACCTCGCATCATCATGTTGATGAATTTACGTTTCGATTATCATTATTCTATAGGTTGATATCATAATATTATACCGGTTCAGAGACGCCGGCAGACCAACTGACAGACAGACGGAAGAGCCTTCTTCTTCAGTCTAGGATATCCGTTATTTCTTTTTTATGTTAGGATCTTTAGAATCTTAGGTACCTAATCAAAGTGTAAGATCTCAGCATACAAGCATACCAGGTGCCGAAGTTGCTGAAACTTACATTTAGCGCAGTTTTTAATACATAGAATTGATGTGCGTTTAACATGCTACCAGACAATGGACATGACGCTCAGACCTAATTTCGCAGTCTAGACCGATAAATTACTTAACACGACATTCACGACGAGTTCCACGTAACCATTAACTTTCCGATTATCATTTATTGACGGCTTGTTTCGAGAGCGGAGTCGTGGGAAGTGTGACGTGTTCTGTATGGTTGCTGGGACCTTTTTACACGGTTAGGACTTGTGTACATCTGAACTAGCTGAGGGCATAATCTGCTCTTAGCAAGCCCAGTAAATACAAGTCAAAAAGGATTGTCTGGATTTAAATGGCCGCCTACGCCATTTTATCGACGATACATTTAGCTGCACATGAGTATTAATATCCCATTGTATAAATTATGTATAAATTAGAGAGCTAAAAGGTAACAGGTTTCAAACGTTCTGCCAGCAACGGTCAGTGCTTATACAAGTCTGCTCATCACAAAATATATTCAGTTTTCCTGCGTAAGAGGCTATTCATCATCATCATCAGCCAAAAGGCGTCCACTGCTGGACATAGGCCTCCCCAAAAGAGCGCCACCATGGCCGATCCTGCGCCGCCCGCATCCAGCGGACTCCAGCGTCTTTCACCGGGGTCATCAGTCTACTTTTTGGGAGGGCTAACCACGCTGCGTCTTCCGGTGCGTGATCGCCACTCAACAAGAACTCATTGGCCCCAAAGGAAAGCGTTTCTAAGAGCAATGCGCCCTGCTCCTTGCCACTTAAGTTTTGCTATACTTTGGGCTATGTCAGTTATTCTGGGTCTTCTACGGGTCTCTTCATTCCTGAATTGATGCCGCAAAGTAACTCCGAGCATAGCCGTCTCCATTGCTCTTGAGTGACTTTGAGCCTTCTTATAAGTCATCACTTGGAACACACACTGGTCAAAGACTTTCGTCTTGCGTCACTGCGGGATCCGCAGCGTGCGGGGCGGGTCCATATTGGCTCATATAAAATTGGTCTTTCGATTTTTTATACAAATAACGATTTGTTACTATACTTATCATTTCTTGGAAATTTTCTGCTCATAATTTTCTTTTAAATTTATTAGTATGACTATCTTCATTGTCCATAATAATAAATATTTCGAGGTTTTGTACACATAATGTAATTATTTAGAAGTTATCTGTACCTATAATGTTATAGGCAATAATTACTTAATTAATAAAGTTATTACATACAATAATTTTGCTCATAATGTTTGGAAGTTATAGTATTTATTCTTAACGTGATTCGGAACGCATACAGAGATTTTTAGAATTGAAATTAGAAGGTATACTTTATTTCTATCCAAAACAGAACATAATCATGAACCGGACGCGCTACAGGAAAAGGTTAGTTTGTATCATCAATATTCAATTTACCATTTCTATTTAGTCGGTTGATCATTCGATTTTCGAGATTCAGTTTTCGGATTTTAACCCATTTTGACGCTCCGCTCGCTACGCTCGCTCTGCTATACATGGTCATAATACAAACCTAACCTAACCTACAATTTTCGGTTTTTGACCCATTTAGTTTTTAGGGTCATAAGAAAATAACCCTAACCTTAGGTTCTGCTGACTCTGGGAGCCCCAATATCTTGAAATATATATTTTTTCTATTTAGTCGGTTGATCATTCGATTTTCGAGATTCAGTTTTCGGTTTTTGGCCCATTTTAACGCTCCGCTACACATGGTCATAATACAAACCTAACCTAACCTACAGTTTTCGGTTTTTGACCCATTTTGACCAGTGTCGTTTTTAGGGTTATAAAAAAACAACCCTAACCTTAGGTTCTGCTGGCTCTGGGAGCCCCAATATCTAGTTTTTTTTTGTTTTATAATTTTGATTTTTATATTGCAGGTGCACGGCACGCCAGGACGCATTTTGAAAAATGTATGATACTAAAGTTTATTGCTAGAAAATGTGATCTTGGAAAATTATATATGAATAGCTTATGACTAAGCAGCGATATATTTCGAAATATATATTACACCAAGATTTATTGCATGAGAACGTTATATTGAAATATTACATATTCATAAATTTTGGTAACAAAGTTATTTATGTTGATCAACATTATGATTATAATACATTCGGAGTTCCAATGACTATGTACTAAAAATAAATATGTACAGTGATCATTAGGTTGTAAAATTGTATGAGATAAATTTTCGAAGTTATTATAATCTAATTTGCAATTTTATATGAACTTTGGCGCACCCGTGCGGGGCATGGGGTAATCCAGTTAATCACCGGCAGAGTACCGGCTACCACCACTAACACCAACGACAACTGGCCCTGGCAACTATTAAGTGTATACTGGATGCACTAAAATCTTAAAATGTTAAGTGTTTTTTGGCATAGCATTTTTTCGAAGCACGATCTACTAAAGATCAGCCCCCCTATTGCCCAACGCGTTTGACGCTCGCAATCAGAATCAAGTGTCATGATTTTGTATGAGCTATGACAGTTGATTCGGATACAAAGTGTCAAAAATTCGTTAGGCAATAACCCCCCAGGTCTAATGAAATAGGTAAACATTTAAATCTTTTTAACCCCCGACGAGGAGGGGTGTTAGGTACGTGTCATAAGTTTGACCAATTAATTTAGTTTTTTGTGATTGAACTTCTTGACTTTATAGTGTTTGATAGCTATGGTTCAACAAAATTGGTTCAATAGTTTCGGGGTTTTTATCGGTTTACTGATTACTTATTTTACTTATTTATTCAATAATGGAGATTGCAGGCCGTGTGAGAAACGTAAATACATATAACCACGCGTGTATCCCACTGGGCTAGGCAGAGACTACTGAATGCCAGACTCTACGGTCCTTATACATTTCTTTTTTTCATTTACATCCATGCATCTTTCCATACATGCTCATAGATTGCGGGTACTCCTCATCTGGCCTCTTTTTCAGTAACCCTGCAATTTGGTCGGGATACCCTCGCCGAGGCCGTCCTCTTCCGACTCTTCCATCCATCTTTTCTTCTCTTTGTCAGTCTACCTTCACCTATCCTCTCGCCATGCTCATACCACCGAAGCACGCCTTTCTCGAGAAAGGTCTTCTTAATTTTCGTCACTACAACCACTTCTGTTGCTTGCATATGACTACAGTTACTGTTTCGTATCGGGTTAGCTGCTCGCATAGTTGTCCTTTGTTGTTGAAGAAACGTAATCCTAGCAAATTGTGCAAAACACGCGGTTCCCGGCGGATAAACAAAATAATTCGAAGACTAGTAGCACAACACTTAAATCTGATTTAATTATAAAAAATACTGTTTTACTCCACAATTCCGATTGCAAACATAAAGCGAGTTAGTTGGATCGCTAGACCATGAAAGCGGAACACACAAATACTCACTTTCGCAAGTATATTATTAGTATTTATTAGTGTATTTAGGTATGGGTGGTGTTTCATACAATGACCGTCTTGTTGTGACGATATTGGTAACCGTTTTTCGAATCAAATTATAGTTTAAACCAATTCATATTTGCAGAAACCTGAGACACATAGGTTTAAAACAAACTGATCGTGAAAAAAAAAATTATATAGTCAATGAAGTAACGTTTCAGTCCAAATTGAAAAATATTTATGAATTCTTTAGAAACAGTACGTTTTATTTATTTTCTTCTAAAAAGAGGCGTATTAATAAATGTATTCACAAGCGCATGAAAATTGGTGCATCTGCATCATCCTTTGTTTGTACCCTCCTACACCTATTAACAGACATTGACAACACACATACGAAAACTATTTAAAAAAAATCTTTTTATCGATTCAATTACATTTATATAGCCTGTTTCACTTGTTTTTATAAAAATATCTCCAATGTCCAAACATTTAATTTTTACAATCTTATAAAAGTATAGAAGATTTGTTTATAACGGTAGGTACAGGTTTGTTTATATAAAGTTAGTTTCAATTCAATCGATTACTCCCTGACCCACGGGGAATCAAGTTGATTAGGTAAATAATCGATAAAGTTCATAAAGCACGTCCCTGTGAAACTTCAATCAAATTAATACAGAATCGAAGTACTTTATTATTTACCTCCGATCGGGCTAACCGCTGTTTACCCGAGTTACCAGTTACATTACCGCGTGTACACGCTTTGTTGACATTTCTACGCTCCGTTTACTTCATTTGTTAGATTTCAACTATTGTCCTGTCTGTTTGTAGATAACGTGTGCGTACAAAACAAATGTTTCTACAAAAGAAATGTTTTTATAACTCTTTATATTCCTCATTTTGAGTATCTACGTATTCTCTGTGACACGCGTTTTAAAGTCACACGACTTCTTTTGCGTTAACGATATAACATACACAAGTAGTACTCGTATACTAGTATTTTCTGCGGTGTCCAGAAAGGACAGATCCTGTCTCTTCACCCGACTGTAGCGAAGTAGAAAGGAGGGCTATGATTTCAGCAGTGTATGTATAATCGCTATTCTTCAACCAATCGCTGCTCCCTGCTAGACATGGGTCTATAAAATGGTATACCAATTAGGAACACAAGTTTTCAGAGGTATGCATTTTATATTTTACGCCATAGTATACGTTACATGGACACATAATCTACAAATAATTAATTTTATGTCGTATCGATTTATAGATTTTTTTTTTTAAAACCGCGATGTGACATTTGGTCACGACAATAGACTATACAGTGTGTTTGGTCAGCGATGTCGGAGCTTTTAAGGACGTATACTACAATCAATTTTATCGATAATTTATCACGCGATATTTTTTTGTATCAACGGTAATTAAATGGCGGCAATTTTAAAATGTCATAGAACTGAATACGGGTGCACGTTGTATTTCTGTCATTATCTGTCTGTTATCGGTCCTAAGACTGCAAAAAAACTGTACTACCGAATAACATCAACAAAAACCTATCTTAACGACCTAGTTTTCATGCAAAATAAAAGAAATTGAAAAATGAAGGTGAATTTATTACTATTATTTATTTTGAATATCTTTTTTGGCCTTGTTTTTGAAATAGTTGAGTCAAATTAATAACTTAATTAGATTGCTTATTTAATGAGCTATCTAACGAGATTTTTTTGTAATCTTAGGACCGATAACAGACAGATAATGACAGAAATACCATTTTTATTTTGGTCAACGAAGATATGGTTTAGTAAGAAAATGTTATAAAGTTAGTTAGTTTGACATTGAGGGCTAACTTTTAGATTTTTTTTGCTAAGCTATACACACCAAAAATGTATTGTCGTAAACAAATGCCACTTCCAGGATTAAAACAAAAATATCTAAATAACCAATATGACATCAAAATAAACCATCCATAGATTCTGAGTCCACACTCCATACCTACATGTAAACGAAATCGAAAAAAAATAATTATAATTCAACAAATATCAATGTGTGGCATATATTTCGACGGACTAGTGCACTTTTATAAATCGTATTTTTTTTATCTGTAGTGCATTTTAAAGCATTAACGGCTGCAGAACCCTATATTAAGCATGGTACGACTTGCTCTTGGAAGTTTTTTTGACCCTGTAGTTTCGAGTGTATGTATATAATTATTATTATATTATCAGCCTGAACTGTCCCACTGCTGAGCAAAGGCCTCCCTCTCTTTCTCCCATTCGTCCCTATTTAAGGCAGCAAAGTGTCTAGGTCATCCCGCCATCTCCATCTTGGTCTACCGCGACGCCGAACTCTATTGGGTGCGATCCAGTCAGTGGTATACTTGGCCCACAGTTCGTTCGGCATGCGGCAAACGTGTCCAGCCCAGTTCCACTTCAGCTTAGCGGCTGTAAGGGCTACGTCGGCAATTTGGGTTTTGGAGCGTAAGACGGTATTTCTGATGCAATCTGTTGATTTGACTTATAAGATACTAACGCTCCATTACCCTCTGGCAAACCTTGACAGAATATTTTTGAGCATTAGTTAAAGACCAAGTCTGGGCACCTTAGTATGTATATAGCGCATTTTTTGCGCATAGTAGTATCTCAGTTTATTTTCATTGTAATTCTATTTACATTCATTAATAAGGCAACTCAAAATAATTGCATTTTGACAAGCAACAAACAAAATATCGTAATATCATTAGAGCAATCTCCTACATCTCTCAATGAGAGTGGCCGACCGGCGTCCAATAAGGTAATGGTGTGTTCGCGTGCGGCGCTTTTGAACACATTACATAACTCAATTATGGTACGATCAACATCAGAACAACTGGAAATAAATAAGTTCACACAAATTAACAATAATCTGGTGCCATAGAAGTTGTTCACAACAATCTTGCACAAATCGACCTAGTCCCAAACTAAGCGAAGCTTGTACCAAGTATATAAATAAATAAATAAATATCAGGGACAATTTACCAGGCGTCTATAAAACACCACCGCTCATAAGTATTTAGGCACTCAATATACGAGTTATTCCCACCCAACTAAGTTGTTACCACTGGTAATCGATGGATTTTTTTTCCCATTTGTTACCGATGGTACCTATTCGGATAAAATCCAATAGTTACCACCAACACCAATGACATTAATCACTTTGGTGGTAGCAGCTAGGATTTTTTACAGTACAAGCGCAAGGTGATTTAAAAAACCCTTATTAGCTGTTTCATACAAGATGAAACAAATTTTATAATAAATAAACCCCGTTATCTAACGCTAAGTCATCACTTGCCTTGGGGGCAAGTGATGGGGCAGTTCCGATAATCTGAATCGATAAAAAAATGTTGATTTACTAACTCAATAACAGATCAGAAGATCTGGTTCATACTTAACAGAGCTCTGCAAAAGTTGGTATTTAAAATTATTATGAAATGAAATATTTTTTTATAGTATTTATTATTGTATATTTAATAATAAATCATCAATATTTTTTTCCAAATTATATGAAGTCAAACTGTGTCGACTGCTTGTAAAAATCCATTACAAAAATGAAAATGATTTTTTGACTGTAGTTTCTTGTAAAGCTCTATGCAGCTTTTGTTTACAATACTGTTATCAATTTCAAATTCCTTATTTTATAACTACTCATTAATATTCTTTACTAATTTAAAGCATAGATTTATATTTATTATGTTTGTTAATTTTGCATGAATCCGATCAAATAGATGCAATGAATGTGTTATCTCAAGAGCATTCACAAAGGAAGAATTTTATTTTGAGGGATGTTTTTTTATAAGTTAATATGAATCGACTTATTATGTGAAGCTACATCACTATTTCAGTTTGCAACCAAACTGAGCGTTAGATAACGAGGTTTAATTTTATGTCATTTCCGCTACCCAAAGGTTGTCTGGAAGAGATCGTTCTTTAGCGATAAGACCTCCTATTGTTTACCTATTTTATGTTAAAGCTCTATTGTACTGTTTCTGTTGTTGGTGTGCAATAAAGAATTGTTGTTGTTGTTGTTGTTGTTGTTGTTGTTGTTGTTGTTGTTGTTGTCGTTGTTGTTGTTGTTGTTGTTGTTGTTGTTGTTGTTGTTGTTGTTCAATAATAAAACAGGTTTACAGATGTTTTAAGGCTCGTCTGCTGGTATATGGAATATTCACAAGGGTATCTTGGCTACCATTTTGAACTTCAATAGTCGTTAGCTACATAAAAAATGCAAACTGATCGCAAAACTGTCAAGTGACTCCGACTTAGCAGTATAATACTGTAAGTACTTTTTTTTTATACAGATGCATGTATGGAAAAAATAACGACTGCCTAAGGTTGCCATCCGTCCGGGTTTCCTCGGATTTGTCCTACTTTGGTGCGCATCCAGGGGCTGTCCGGGAGGGTTTATTAAAAGCGTCCGGGCATAATCTACATAATCTGAACACCTTTTGTTTCAGAGGAAACTTAAAAAAAAATTAAAAAAGAAAAAAAAAAATATTCGGGGTTTTGAAGTTTTTGTCCGGTTTGGAAATAATTAAGATGACAGCCCTACGAACTGCCTAAATACTTTTGAGCGGCAGTGGACATACTTATATTCATAAATGTAATCCTTAAATAAATAGAAAAAATCCAAGGCACATGAACAAACATTGTTCAACATAGGCCTACCGTCCAACTGACTTGGTCGCCGGCATGCAGCGCTATGAAAGGGGTTTGTGGCGATAAAGGGGTTGTACAGTCAGTATCAAATAATCTGTAACAGCCAAAGCGCCAAATATATTGTCACACATCGTTGTGCCTATAATCCATACTAATATTATAAATGCGAAAGTGTGTCTGTCTGTCTGTCTGTCTGTAACCTTTTCACGCTTAAATCGCTGAACCGATTTGAATAAAATTTGGTATGGAGACAGTTTGAGGCCCGTTGAAGGACATAGGCTACTTTTTATCCCAGAAAAATACCCTTATCCGCGATAAACGAATTTAAGGCGGACGAAGTCGCGGGCAGAAGCTAGTAATAAATATGTAATGCGATATGTTTGACGTTTTGGATGTTACAAAGTATTTGACGCTGACTGTACCAGATTTTGATTAAATATCACACCATGGTAAGTGACTACGTGGTCTGCCCGGGTGAATCATTCTAGAACGACTTGATATTCCACACCTTTCAGTATAATTCTTACAGATGTCTTACACTCTTCACCGTAGAGCGTTTTGTATGAAATCTACTACACGTCCGGTTCCATTTTACTCCATACAATTGTAAGAGCCCGTTAGATGCAATGGAGAAGGCACGTTTAAAGAATGTAATTTCTATATGTAGCACTATTATCTATTCTACTCAATTATTTATGAATTAATTTTTGTACGTACCCATTAAATACGTCTAAACTCAATTTAAGTCACTACGCACTGTATATTCACTTGATTTGTATTTATTACAATACTCGTATTGATTTACCTCATGAGATCATGTGGTTTCAAGACGTCAGTTCCCATTACTAGAATGACGTATCATCACTTCATCTGTCATTAATTTGACACACACTCATGTGAGCCCTAAGCTTTCTGAATGTATTCAAATCAATCAATTAACATATGTACAGTGAGCAGCTACAATAACTAAGCAAAATAACGTGCTCATAATTATATGTATATTATATACCATATTCTCTTGACAATAGTCCTGCATGTCAGATCATTTTAAGTGTTCGCTTTACGTGGCTGCTTCTATTGCTGATATACAGGTATTTGTACACAGGTACGTACAATACCTACATGGTAATTTAATTACAATTGAGTGTGATTGATTATATTAATTACTCATCAGCTTAATTAAACAGCTTTAGAAGGCACCAGCAGCTAAGTACTCGGACCGCTTTAATAAAACAGTACTGATTACCAGAGCCCGGAAAATCCATAGCAAAACAAAAGAGTGTCGCAATCGAACTAGTGTTAGATTTTTTTTTATCGATATCGATAGTGGTGTAATATGAGAATAAAACGGCCTTTTGTTTTGCTATGGATTTTCCGGGCTCTGCAGATGCTAAAACTACATTGATGTGACAATTTGTTCAAAATTTGTGTTCCAAGGTCAAGTTAACTTTAATGCCATAAAAAAAATGACAATATAATAATAATTAAGATATAAACAACTACATACAACCAACAGTCAACCCGTGACCATGAAAAGCTTCCGTAACGTCGGGAACTCAAAAGAGATAATATACGCGATATAATCCGTTACATTGTTTTATTTAAATGGGTAATAATCGCGGCAACAGGAGAAAATATTAACTACATATAACCGTTTAAATACTACATCAAATTAAACCCAAAACATAAAGCTAATACTAGTAGCAAGCAGACCTCGCGAGCATTCCAAAACCCCTTATCTCCGTTATTAAAAAATAGACAAAAATTGAATCAATAAAAAATTGTATGTAATTATCGAACCTGTTCACTAAATTTCAGTACAGTCGGTTGAGAAATGCGACCTGTAGAGGTTAGCTGAAACGGAGACCTTCGCTCGCTGCGCTCTCTCGGTCAACTACACTAAATCTAAAAAGCGCCCCCCCCCCCCCTCCGTGCATCGTATCAGATGCTGGCTGCATTTCCTTACTGTATCGCTAGGCTTATACGCTGGGCGACGAAGCTGCCAGGTCGTGTTGACTATCTGACGTTTCGTGCGATATCGGTGATGACGTGTCAAGTCAACCTGTTAACGTGATTATGCGTATTGACTTAGTCATGCGGTAACTTCGACGACGACGTGACAAAACAAACAAAAACATGTTGTGATCTACCCTTCTTGTCTACTCTCAGTCTGACGCTAGCCAGTATGGGTGAGTAATGTTTTCTATATTTTGTGATTTTTAATTTACCATAAAACGAGTAGCAGAATTTTAACCTGTTTAAGTTTCTGTCAAAAATGTTATTCTTGTGATAAGCTTTTATTGCAGACTGTACTTTATTTGAACATCCATCAACTACTCACCGAGACGATTCTAAAGAGCCCAAACTCTATTTATTACAGAGTTCCTATGACCACCTTCCTGCTCCATCATCAGATCAGCTCGATGCTATCCTATTTGCATTGTCACCAAATTTACATGAGTATACAAAATTTTAGCTAGCTAAATCGGAAACCGGGAAGTAGGTCAAATATTACTTGCAAGATCCCACCCGAACAAAAATTATGATGTTACATAAAAATTAAATGAATAACAACACATTGCATACTTTCCAAAATAATAATACTCAAGTGGCATAATACGTAATTACATATTGTACAATAATAACCACCCTCTTTTTTATAATGCTCAAATTGCTCAAAGAATATAAATTCCTACTTATTCAACCCTACTTACAAAAAAGTAAGACGATTAAATATAAGAAAATATTTATCGTTTTATCCGACTGAAGGACACGGTTTTAACCTAACCTTGGGGGTTATTGCCTAACGAAATTTTGACAATTGGTACCAACATGACCAGGCGTCGGATAATCGGATAAATATTTACCTAAAGTTGCCAAAGACCCGGCAAAAGGGGTCTCATTCGGAATCCCTAACGTCATTTGTCCTAGTGTATCGTTTGTCCTAATGTATCATTTGCCATAACGCATTTTTTTCAGAAACCATAAACTTTTCAGGATTTTTTAAAAGATCGTCGTATAGATTAGGTTAGGTTAGGTTTGTTTTATAACAATCCTGAAAAGTTTGCGGTTTCTGAAAAAAATGCGTTATATACGTTATATAACAACTAGGGCTTCCAATCCCGGGATTGGAAGCCCTAGTTGTTATGCATATGTAGGTAATGTAATAATGTATGTAAGTATTTGTTGTAACCACGGTGTGAATTGATTTAATTTCATGGTATATGTAACATAAGAGAACAATAAAACAAACATTGTTTTTCATAAAACATTTAGAAGTTTATTAGGAAAATTAAATTGAGTCCGTCTCCATACCGTTCAAAAAGGCGCCGCCGCCAAAGTTTAGGTAAACATCTACCCGATTATCCGATCCCTGATCACGATACTTGATTTTGATTCCGAGCGTTAGGCTAGGGCTGGTAGCAGTTTGTTTCAGTTAAGTTGCATTTCTGAACCGATTCTCGTGAAATTTTGCGAGCAGGTTTGAAAATTATTAGGTTTCTTTTTGTATTTTTTTGTCCCCCTAAAAGAGCTAGGGTTTCGACTACCGAATACTATCGTATTTCAGTCAAAGGGTGTGTAAAGATAAGGGTATAAATACAAAAGTTAATCGCTGTTTGAAACACAGATGGCAAACTAGCTTGAGGCCGATCTTCAGCCAAATTAACCGATCAAGTAAAATACTCGTCTTCCTCCAAGATTTGAGTTCCAGATGTAAGGGCGCAATGAACAGAACCTGATGATATGGAGTAAAGCTAGGACTGCCAAGTGCCACGTCGCCTAAGTAAAAACGCGGAAAAACTTGTTGTTCGGAGTTGAGACGTCAGAGTTGCCAGGGGCGATCTGTTAGTACTAAGTGTAACACACCCATTTGTGTAACCCTAAGAATAAGTATATTACTCGTATATTTATTCCAGTATATATTAAATTAATTATTACGTACGGGCTTACTCAATTAATGGTAAGTACGGGCAACGGCGTTGACACATCATCTGCTGTATCGTAAGGAACGCCAGAGTTACCCCGCGGCGAGTTTTGTGGATTTTTTGGCCACACCCATCTATGTAGCTCCTTCCTTCCTTTCATTCATATTCCTTCGAGACTTTGGACGTAATGCGACGTCTGAAACGCCGAAAAATTACCAACGTAATTCTTCGTCGTAATGTTAGTTCAGGTAATTAAATAAATCATATTTATAAGCGATTTGTATTGTATAAGTTTAAATCAATGTGAAGTAGCTCCATTGAAGAATATGTCTAAGATGAATATGATTCAACTCATATGCGTGAACAAATGAGTTGACACGTCATCTGCTGTATCGTACGAGACGTCAGAACTGCCCCGAGGCGGCGGCGAGTTAACCCTAATACTCTTTATAGAATAATCTAAGGTTCCCACACCCATTCTTTTAGGTTAATTTAAGAAAAAGTCTACGATGAATCTGACTAAACTCATAAAAACGAACATGTGTGTGAACGAGTGAGCTGATACGTCGTCTGATGTATCGTACGAACCGTCAGAACTGCCCCGCGGTGGTGGTGAGTTAACCCGAATACCCTTAATAGAGTAAGCTAGGGTTGCTACACACATCTATTACAGGTCCATTCAAGAACAAGTCTACGATGAATGTGACTCAACTCATAAAGTACGAACATTAATGTAAATGAGTGAGTTGACACGTCATCTGCTGTATCGTACGAAACGTCAGAAACGCCCTGCGGCGTTGCCGAATTAAACCTAAAATCCGTAATATAAGCTACAGGTTACCACGCCGGTTTGTATTGATAATATTTATAAAGTGTTCTATAGTGTTTCCTAACCTTACCTCACCTGCGGATGATTACATTATATCACATCGAGTTATATTTGTTTTAAGACCTGTTTGCTCACTGATTAGTGATTAGTGCGAGCTCACACATTTCGTGGCTGCATTTAGTAGTAAATGTACGAACTCGAACTTAAGAGTAAATAACTCGGCTGTCACGGCTACGGCGGTATGGCGTTTGTTTTGATTAGATTGCGGTTACGCTAGTTTATAATTGGGCAACAAATCGACGTGATATTTGTAAAACAATAAACTGTAAGTAAGTAAGATGAGAGACTAACATAGGATACCTACTTTTTAATTTCAGCTGTTTATCATTCCTGAACGTGTTACCAAGAGATCGTCCGATCTTTTATTTATCAAATCAAACAAAACCACGAGGGAAAAAGTAGTAATACAATATAATTTACGATAGTAAGTTTGTGTTTGTCTACCCGCATTATACCGAATGTTACGATTCCGAACTACGCTACTAGAAATGTTTCAAGCATGAAGGGAAATTTTATCATGTATTATGTTCTAAGGGTCCTTGCAGAGATTCAGGATATTCAATGTTCCAAAATAACGCAGTTATTATTAGAAAAACCTTGCCTCGCCGAGCTAATACATATTCATATATACATTTTACTTGGCCTAAAAATAAATAATCACCCTGAGCATTGTCAATCTAGGTCAACATTAAATTTGCACAGGCTGTTAAAATAAAGTTTATTACGAACTACGCTAATGCAATGAGTTATAAGCTGCATACTGCGAATGAGTATTATTTATATTTAATTTGCACTTGCGGGTGATATTTTACATAAGCAAGTTGTGATAGTAAAATATATGACAAACTACGTGTAATTTGTAAAGATTTAGGGAACGGAAAACGTTCCAAAAATGTCAGTCAAGGATAGAAAATTATAGTCTCAAAAAGTCTCAAAAATGTACAAAACAACCTAACTGTTAATGGTCAAATATAAAATATATAATACTTTAAATAAATATACATTTTATAAGATTTCAGCATTCGTCAGCAAAAATAACATAATTACAATAAGGGTCATTAACAGTAATCATTGCTGTAAAATGTTAGTTCAATTAAAAAAAGGTTGGGTCTAATTCAAATTGTCTCGTTTGGTTAAAATGTATGATTATGACAATAGGTAATAAAGCTTAGTCAGCAAAAAAAGTCAGCCCGTTATTCGTCATGGCATTAGCTCCGATCATTAGCATATGACCAAAAAAGTGTTTTAAGTATAACACCCCTCTCTTCGCGTCGGGTTAACAACGCAAACTTTATGCTTCGGGGGCTAAAAATATATTTTGAAAAATAAAAACGCATTGCTATCTCTGCCTTCGCGGAATAAAGGGGTAATTTGTAATCATTAGGGATAATGTAATCGCTATAGATTAGAAAAAGCAACCCTAGCGTCGTGGAAAGCACGGGGGCGCGACACATGGCCCTAATGGTTTATCGCAGCGGAAATCAGCTGGCGTCCGGTTACGAGGGGCGCCATTGATGGAAACTAATTCGTCTTCACTTGTATGTTTGCCTTCCGGTGTGTACTAATCAATCAGGGTAAGGCTCAAGTTCAGTCGTGATGGCTGAGAATCGTCATCTTTTTCACCCAGCCCTTACTCTTAGGGCCTTATCACACTTGCGAGTTGCGAGCGTGTTTTCTATACAAATATCAGTCGCGGCGAACTCGCTGCGTGATCGCCTTCATACAAAATTCGCTCACAACTCGCTAAGTGTGATAAGGCCCTTAGAGCGGCTGTCATCTGGTCTCCGTGAATCATGCGGCGGCTACTCAGCGTGACTTTCAACAGGATTATTGTAACACATTGGGTTTTTTTTTTAGCAACTGTCCAGCGCTACCCTAGTATCATCCTGATGGTAAGTGGCTATGGGATCAATGATTTCCTGCAAATGGTCGGTTCAGTAACAGCTTATTTCATTACGTACTGTCGTTTGTACTACACCTGTACTCAGGTAATGGAAATAAGTAAAAAAACTCATTGATAGATATCGTCCACTGGGATACAAATACGAACTCGATTCGATTCCAAACAAACTAATCGCTTGACAATTTGATCACGTAAATCAGTCAACTCTTATACAGCAAACAGAAGTAACCACACGCGCAGATTTAGAAATAGCTCTTCGGAATATGACAATTGAAGATAAGAAATTCTCCATCAATGTATGTATACTGTATCATCAATGTATGTAAGTCTTTTGACTGTAATATACGTGCACGTGAGAGTCGTCTTCTGGTTTTCTTTAACTCAAATCATTTATCATTTCATTCGATAAAAATATAGGCATCAAGTAGAATCATGTAGATGTTCCAACTCAGCCGCATTTAATTGGTCTGTTCTCAATTGGTCAACTAACAAGCCCAAATTTACACGTTTTTAAGTGCAATCCATAGAGAATATAGAGACGAAACTTAACTTTACTAGAATATATAGACAAACAAACCGCAAGCGTTGCAGAATTCGGATCATCTCGAATAGCCGACATAATCGCATATTCAAGTACAATCGGGCTAGACATCCCCGTCTAGATCTGCGCGTCTAGCGCTTCTGAAGCGCCCCGCGGGGGACGGATAATCTTTTAAATGACAAATTCTAAGGGCACCTACAGACCAAGGATACTAGCGTTCGATATTGCGCGGGTTAAATAATTACGACATAATAGTAAACTTACTTATCGTGGTTGGTGCGCGGTGCGCTCGCCCGCCGCTCTCCCGAGGATAAGTAGCGCCTCACGTTCGCTTTGATCTGTGGGTCTGCAACATTTATCCAAGCTCGTAACCTCGCACGTAACACCAACTAAATTTAACAGGTTAGCACACAAGCATAGCAAATCATATCAGGCATCGACACCTCGAAAAATTACGTTATTAAAGTGAACAAAGCCACTGTGAACGAGTGTTATCCCGGTTTGGGATCCCGCGCGCCAACTAACTAGTCCACATATCGCAACTCTTATTTGTTGCGGCTTATTCGGCCGACTCGAGCCATCCACTCGGGAATACTACTGGAATTTTATCACCCGCAGCCGGCACGATAGATGCCCGTGCCCCGAATGTCATAGGTCACCCACCCCCACCACGAGATAAATTATTCTTGTTAATAACAAACTCACCCTTTTTCAGTCTTAAAGTGACGGGATCCGACGATAGTCGCAAACATTTTAAAACTGCAACAATCAATTTATTTATTTGCTAAAACAATAAATAAATCGATAAAACAAGCATGATTTTCTAGTGCGAAGCCCAAGAAAATGGAATAAAGTCGAGTGAATGAACAATGTAGTTAGTTCTTGCATGTTAGGATCTTGATAAGAGGGCGAAGGAAATCAATTTCGCATGATGGTCGGAGCATTGTAAATGAGTTGTTGTTATAGGCAGTGCAGATGGTAGGCCGGGGAGGGCAAGAGGGCCTGGCTCCCGCGAACGTGAAATGTGAATGAGGCGGTCGCGTGAGCGGCGGCGCCGGAGCCCGCCCGCGCCGCGCCGATCCTATTACTGTTAACTCAATCCACAGATAACGCTAACACTTGATGTTTTATTCACATAACAATTCTCGACGTTTAATTACATACTACGTGCGTATTAGTCACGATAACGTCATGTAAATAAAATAAGCTATTCCCGCGCGCCAAATCAGTACTACGGATATATTTATTACAGATTCTTAGGACTTTTGTCACAGTGGCTGTTCTTTAAATTATAATCGACAAATAACATTATAAATGAAAGTCTGTTCTGTCGGTGGATGTAGACAAGTGCGTGCGTGATAAAATGGCAAATTCCTTACCTTCTCTGGTCGTGAACCGGTTTACATCAGTCCCATTAACCTTGAGCAATACATCTCCAGCCTCCACCTGAAAATTTAACGTTTCGTTCTTACTGTTTGTGGTCAATTTTTAATTGACAACCTGGCTTTTAAGTAACTCTACTTGTTAATGTAATAAAAAATCTTGATTGACTTGGGCTATCCCGTACGTGCTTTCAAAGTTAAAGGAATATCTATTATAGAAAAACTAAATTAGGTTTGGTATAAAAATATATTTGAGGTGAGGAAATTGGAAATAAATATGTCCTTTTACTAAACGTTCAGTTGGGGAGTAAACATCCCGAGTTATTTTGAGATCAAGTACTGTGGGTGTTGTTTAATCGTAAAAAAATAAATAACGAAAAGTTTTGTATTCAAGATACGCCTACTTTCTATAAATAGGTGCGGATAGGTCGGCGAGCGAGCTGCGTTTAGCACCTAATAGCGTTCCAGTGTTCCGATACTGTGTCAATGATCAATAATGGTCCATTAACGCACGCCGAGTGCAAAGCATTACATTATACATTACACGAGCCTTATAATATCGGCATTGGATTACGTAAACAGCTCTACTGTCAACATGCTTAGAATAAGTATTGAGGAATTGCACTGGCTGTGAGGGATGTTGTTTAATGTAAATGTTCCGCGATGCAATAACTAAAACATAAAGATGCGTCTAATTAGGATTTAGTGTAATAAAACTTCTACTGTTGTTATAGAGAGCAAAGCTTTGAAGATTTGTTGTCAAATAAAACATTTGCTTTGAAAATTTTAACATTCAGCGTCGCGGCTATTTTTAACAAATATGGCCCTACGCCAGGGTACACAAACAGTAAATTCTTAATGCGGTCCTCGGTAGATTCTTATTTGGAAGTAACAAGCGTTACCAAAACTCCATTCGAACAAAACAAATCGACGATCACAAACATAATCATTGTTTACAAAACACATAATTACGCTAATCTCTATAGCATCCTTTCACCGACGTTCACTATCACACACTCACAATTTCACAAACAATAATTATCTTGTTTCCAGTTTTGTAACTGACCCTAAAACCGAAGTGGGAAACCCGATATTGGAATAAAAACAATATGTTTGCGTGTGGGAACTGGATGTGGGGCGACCGGTGGCGGTGGCACGACCGGACGACTTCGGAGCGGGCCGCGACTGCCGACCGGCACTTGTTATCAGAGGGTCGTCTAATGGATTGAGCTTAGAGATAAATTAGATCAGCCGCAGAAGGGCGCAGCGGAAGTTTAGAGATGTAAGTAGCTCAAGTAATATCATCAGGCATCGCACATACCTTGGGTCGCATTTTCATTATAGGCATCATGATAGATGGGAGAAATTTCAATCGATGTCATTAATTACAGTTAGTAGGTATCAGAAATATACTACAATGCAACAATTTCATGGATCTTTGTTTAGCCCTATGGTTGACTGGCAGATAATGCCATTTGATATTAAGTCCGCCATTGTACTTACCTTTGTTTTGTACAATAAAGTTTACATTAATAAATAAATAACTCAAATTAACTGTTTAAATTGAAATGGCAAACACTGTTCTACCATGAAATCGCTACAAAATTCATAATGTCTAAATATGACTATACGATGGCCATGTTACTTTAGAGTACGTCAATCAGTGATTGATAGAGAACGAACTGCGAAATGTCATCCTTGCTCCATATTAGGTACAATGCGAACTGTGTTTGCAGGGCAACTGTGTACTGGTTTCTTAGTTCATAGAGCATCAGTCCATCGGATCAGCATGATGTTTAGCATAGATATATAATATGCAGAGGACGGAATTTTTCATGGCAAAAAAAAAAAACATTCCGTCGAATCGAGAACCTCCTCCTTTTTTTGGAAGTCGGTTAAAAATCAAATAGGTTCATATAAACTTTATATTATAATTATAATATAAAGTTTATTATTGTTGGCTTTAATGTGGATTTTAGGTCTATTTTTGTTAATGAATAAATAAAGATACACTTAGTAAAACTAATCGACAGTCAATAAAATTCGTTCCACTATATTCAAGTTTAAATTTTTCATGGCAATAATGCCATGAAAAACTCCGCCCTCTGATAATATGGGTCGGTGAGTGACATAGGATACTTTTTGGCTTGGAATGTGTCCCTCCCCACTCTCTTCTTCTTAACCGTAAGTCCTAAAAATATGAAATCAATTACAAAGGTAAAGCGTCATAAATACTTTCAACGAAAATTATATTCAACATGATCGGATATACCGTTTCTGAGTTATTGGTGAAAAGCTGCGCTTTTCAGCAAAAGGACGCCAGCAAAAGAGAGTATCTTCGTTGCATTTTTTTTTTCATCTGTAGTGCATTTCTTTATAGTAACGGCTATGGAGCCCTACACTGAGCATGGTCCGACAAGCTTTTGGCAAGTATTTATAATTATCGCCGAAGGATTTGTAAAATACGTGCAATAATTATAGCGTGCCAAATTAGTGTTTAGTACAGATACATTGCAGCACCACAACGGCCGGCTGTTGTTGATGGTGAAATCACATTGTAATGTTAAAATTCCAGACATGTGATGTGATATGACATGACTACAACACTAGGTACCTACTCGCACTTGCGCACCTAGGAGGTATGAATTAGTCGGGCCCACGTGCAAGTTGAGTTATAGCGGCGTCCAGGGTTATTATTGCTGTGTTTACTTTACTGTCGATCAGAACGTGAACGATCCGTCCGGGGTAATGATTGACAGATAGATTTTATAGGGCGTTGTAAAGACGTATAACTTAAACAATACAATATAAATACTCTTTATTGCATTGACAAAAATACAGGGATTTATTTACAAACACTGCATTTAAAAAACACAATTGGAGGTAGACAACTGCCGGTTTTATCGCTCTTCGAGACAAGCTTTGGTGGTGAAGAATTTACTTATAAAAAAAATAGGCGGTGCGAAACAGCATAGAATTTAAGAACATCATAAAATCCATAAATACAAAAAACAAACATACTTATACCGTATATCATTACCGTAAAGTCCATTGAATTTTTAAAATTAACTGTCATTTGTAAAAATTATGCAAATTTACAAATTTTAGGATGATCGGCTTTACGAGATAAACGCGCCACAGATTTTGCTAATTCAACTTCATTTTTCATACAACAAAGTAGCGTGGGAATTTTGAGAAACTTGCCTTATTCTTGGTCTACTCAAAAGATAAAATTTATGCGTTCTATCTATATCAAAGGATTTGTAATTTTTCTGAACTTGTAAACAATAAAGTTCCTAAACTAATCCGACTCTTTCCCCCAGCATTCCCAAGTTTACATATATCTAATGAACTAATAACAGTAATAAAACTTCACTAATTGTCCACTCTAGGACAATACGGCAGTTTCGATCATCGCAGATAACCGCTACGATTAAAAACAATAAACACCTTTAATGACACCTAATTAAATATAATAACGTTGTGAATGAAGTCACTGAAGTATGATTTCATGGCGTGTTTTGTAAACCTCCACGTGTCGATTGGCTCGACTTAAGATGTTATGGACCCGCCAGCTGTACCATTACCTCGGTTAAAAAGGTCTTATGTGAATTTAAACTTGGTTAACTTACGCCCTTGTGGAAGTGTGTGGCATGTCAGAGCGAACCTGACAGGCACACGCTTCGCCCACGCCTTGTCGCATCAATTAAGACCGAGCAACAGGCCACCTTTTAAAACCCTAACTAGTCCCTGGAAAAGCGACAAGCTAAGAATGGCGGCGTAATAAATATAACAAACTATATGAACGGAGCCCTATTCGTAAGCTAAAGCAGTCCGTATATGTGAAACCTACCTTTAAAGGCCTACATTTTTGGAAGCGTATGGTATTTGCGTACCTAAGTAATGTTTTAAAGAAACAATTGGCAATGTTCATTTTTTTATTTGTTCAAATTTGAAAACTATATTTATAATTTAATTTTATAGTAATCTATCACATTAATTCGTAATACATTCATTAATTGTTTTTACATACATACATACATACATACATACATACATACAATTACGCCTTTTTCCCATTACGGGGTAGGCAGAGACTACCTCTCCACTTGCTACGGTCCTTGCATACAACTGCCGCTTCATCAACATTCATTATAATCTCTTCATTTTGTGCTGTCACAACCCTTTCGCTTTGTCTCATTCACACACAGAATATTAATATTTCTAGCATCCATCATCTGTCATACTTCATCTATTTTATCATTCATTCCTTCCCTTACATTTAACGTAGCAAAGCGGCTCTCCATAGCCCACTCTTCGCTCTCGCTGGGACCGAAGACCGGGCTAATTGTTTTTATTTTTATAAACAAAGTTATGACTTTTGTTACACCTTTTATTTGCGATATCCGGATAAATGGCGCCGAATTTGTTTGTTCACGGTCTAACCCCCCGGCTGTACACGCGCGCCCAGAGCGAGATGTCACGTACGGCGTCTTTTTCTTATTTACACGAGATGCCCACTCGGCGAGCGTGTAAAGCTGGATTTGAGGGAAATCGGATCCTGGACAGCGAAAATGTGAAATGACGTGACACAGTTCACATGCAATGGAGTATTTTTTTTAATATGTAGGTATCTACTCAGACGTTATCTGCCAAATAAGTAGTTTCTCAAAATAAACTGTTTGTTTTACATAAATATAACAGAGTAACACTGTTTACGAAAATTAATAACAACACACTTCTTTTTTATTGTAATAAACCACAGTGTCTTTGAAAAAGTCCGGGAGGAACGACCAAGAAGCCGCACTCTCTTGCATCATGAGAATGCGCCTCCTCACACCGCTAAGTAGACAAAGCTTTTTTTTTTTCATTGTGAAAAGGTGAAGATTTTGACTAATACTGCTAGCTCAGACTTTGAACCCTGCGATTTTTAACTTTTCCGTAAAATCAAACATTTGATGAGAAGCATGACCCCCGAAGAAGTGGTGACGGCGTTCAACCAACATGTTGAAAACATGGCCTCAAGTGATTGGGTGCTCATGCTCATTCTTCGAAACAAGGTTTCATCGTATGAGTAAATGCTTTAAATCTATTGGCGAATATTTTGAGAGGCAATAAAAGTAAATCATTATCATAAATAGTTCGTTCGGGACCGCCGGTGCGCGAGTCGACTCGCACTTGGTCAATTTTAACGTCTACGCGAGAAAATCTATTACATATACCTTCCGGGAAATGACATTAATTTAGTTTCCTTTGCAACTGCAAAGGGAATCCGTGTTACAGGTATATTAACGTTGCACAGCCTTTCTGCTTTCAAATTATTTTTGTTATGACACAAAGCGACCCACGCTTCAGTCAGACTGAACTTTCTTCGCCTACGAGGCTTTGTGTGAATAAGTTACTGCTCAATAAGCACTCTAACCTGCTCAGTGAAGTTTAGCTAGAACGGCTACAAATAGGTACCCGACTTTCCAGGTCAAGAAATGAAGCTTAACGCACGAGTAGAAAGATTGAAAGAAACCTAAGGAAAGTATTAAGTATTAAGTTTAGTGAAAGTTGGCAACTATATTCTTAAAATATAAAGATCTAAATAATGAAAAAAATGACTGCAGAAAAAGCCGGTTAAGAATGCAGATCTTGTAACAAATAGTGACAAAATTTTAAAACAAGCTGCTGACTGGGCTCTGTAGCTCAATTAGCAGAGCGTGCGCCCCGGCAAGGCATTGGTACAAATCCGTCGGAGTCTTGTTTTTTTTTTCATTATTTTGATCTTTGTATTACATTATAGTTTCTTAGTGAAAAAATTCACTGTAAAAATCACGAAGATCGTGATGGAAAAAACATCAAGATTTATGTAAGAAATCCATGTTTACACTATAGCGACATCTCTAGCTAACATGAGGCAACTGTAAAGTTAACCCTGTTAGGGTGAACATTCAGTTTCATAGATGCTCACCAGGTACGCTGACGGCAGAAAAAGCCCGTTAAAAATGCAAAATGGAAAGATCTTGCAACAAATAGTGACAATACTTGAAGACAAGCTGACTGATTTTATCACTATTTGTTAATTCGAACACAAAGCACTGGTGGTTCAAATCCAGTCTTGAATTATAGTCGCATGTAAGTATGTATGTTTATGTTTTTACTTATTTTTGTATTATTTACAATCTTATCACACCACCTACTCATTCATGGCTATTTTTTGTCATTTCCGCTACCCAAAGGTTGTCTGGAAGAGATAAGACCGCCTATTGTCTACCATATTTTATGTTAAGGCTCCAATGTACTGCCTCTGTTGTTGGTGTGCAATAAAGAATTGTTGTATTGTTATATCTTTGTATTTTAAGAATATAGTTTCTTAGTGAAGAAATTTACTTTAAAAATCACGAAGATCGTGATGGTAAAACATCAAGTTTTTCGTTAAAAAAAATCAATGAAAGTTGTCAAATTATTTTTCAGAAAAAAGTTTTGTTTTCTTGGAACTTTTTTTATTACATTATACGACTCAAGATTAAAATATCCCAGAAGCATTCGCTTATTTACTAAGAGGATAGGATCTATCTAAATTTGATACTTATCATTTAATGACAATCCCGCTTGGGTTCTATGAGGATCACATATTATGTATCGACACTTCATAAGTCATAGTTGATTAAAACATTATTTTTAATTACAAAATACACATGCCAAAGTTTGTATTTTACTTAGTACGTACTTCAGTAACTTTGTTAAGGTAATGTTTTAATGTACGGGTATATCTATGTTTAAGATATTCTCATACAAGTCGTACATTAATATTGCGGCAGGAATATGGAACGGTTGTCTGAAAGTTTCGCCGTTTTCGAGGCCATACTTCGTCGACGAGGACGACGAATCAACTAATGAGATTTTCCTCCAGCCGTCGGTCGAAACGATCTGAAATTCAGCCTCTCACGCACGAGTGTTGCCATTGCTAGGATACGGGTGCAGCCAAGCTGTCAGACCTCGTTAAATCGGCCGGGAATTTCATAAAATCTCAACCAAAAACGGGTTTGTTCCGATATACGGTAAAAACGTGGCGCCGAACGCCGAAGCTTCAGCTGATGTAACTGGATAAAACACTCAGCTTATTGTTAGCAACAGTGTCTATAACTTTGGGACAAACAAACAAAATTTATAGAAATATCAGAATCGACGCACTTATACTGACGTGCGCTCCAAAAAGGTCCAAGTCACGGGTGATTCGATAAGACTGATCCCGTACATTTAGCACTATTGGGAATGGGAACATTATGTTTCCCTATAACTAGTATACGTTATGTGAACTGTGAATCTACAAATATCTTTTTTTTATATCGAATTGTTCATTGGATAGATATGTCTAATAAAATAGCTGTCAATGTAATTTTTAGAGTTCGGTAGCCAAAATGGCAAGAACGGAACCCATATCTTAGTGTCATTATGTCGATCCGTCCGTCCATCCGTCCGTACGTAGTACGTCCGTCCGTATGTCACAGGCATTTAACTCAAAAACTACATGTATATCAATGAAATTTAGAGTATAGATGTCTTGTATAAGCCGCTACTTAGTTCGGAAATATAATAACAAAAAAATATATATTTCGATACTTCTTCTAAAAATACTAAGGTTTAAAAAAAAATGTGATTAAGTGTATATTAAAAAAATATAAAGATAACATATTTCATAAATACTTTCAACGAAAATTATTATATACCATTTTTGAGTTAATTCAGAAACACTTCGCTTCTCAACAAAAGGACGTAAGTGCCGTAAAGATACGCTCTTGTGCTGGTACGCTTTTTCACATGGTATTTTCTTTATTTGTAATGCATTTCTTTGTAGTAACGGCTACGGAATCCTACACTGAGCATGGTCCGACATGCTCTCTGCCAGTTTTTTTTATTTTCTTACCTATGTAGACCATATTAAAAATGTATTTCAACGAGGGAACTGCACAAATGACACGAGTGTTTAAAAAATATATCTTAAAACAATACTATGTAAATATAATTGTAGATTCTGAGTTCACATAATAACGTATATTATCGTGACAAAATATTAAATGCTCATTTCTGAGAAATATAATGTTGTCAATAACTGTGACACGCGACTCGTTTATTGATAATCTCTTTTCTTTCAATACAGTGCGAGAGACGGGCTATTGCGCAATAAGGGAAGTCGCGAATAGTTGCTAGCTTGCTGGAGAGAGAGCTCCAAGCTAGCCCTCAAGTCGGAGCATAGTACTCGGATTCGCAAGCGCCAAGCGGTACTCGTAAATCATTTGTTTTTATTATATATCCCTAACACCCTAAAGGTGCGTCCACATTTGTATCATTTGCCTGTATCAGATCATCGTCGCGTAGCATGATCGCGTGTCACGATCACGCGTTTGGACGTTGCGCCGATCCGATCACTCGAAATCCATTTGCTACGCGTATCACACACTTGTATCGGAAGAGTGCGGCATTATCGGCACGCCGACAGTTAGCGTCCAAGCAGCGCGATACGCAGTCATGCTACGGCACGGTGATCGGATACGAGCAAATGATACAAGTGTGGACGCACCTTTAACGGAAGTGGGCAATTATCTCAAAGAAAGCCTAGTTGAGATATTTTAGTCAATCCGTTTAGTGCGGCTCAGCTTTTCCGCGGCACGCATGATTGGGAGAGCTAACTACTAATTGGAAAATGGAAAGTGTCAGGCCGTTAATCAATGGCATAGCAATGACTCTTGCGCGTCAACGTGTGGCCGTCGAGTTCTTTATGGACGGTGACGGACGTAGGAAATACATTGTAACTATCGGAATCTTAAAACAATGGTACACTTTTCGTGTGGAGGTGTAATAAAAAATGTCTGTATTTCATCGACGCGTTGCGGACTCACAATAACTCTAACGTTCACTAAGCGCAGGCGATAAGCATCTGTCTCTATCTCATTTTAAAATGCATGTATGTTGAGAATCTCCTTTGCGAGTCTTTGATGGTCGCATTTAACGCATAAACCCTATGTATAAATGATAAAAGGTCTCACCGGAAGATCAGCGCTGGTTTTCGAGCTAGCTTTATATCGAGGTGGGACCTTTTCGTGGTATACTCCAGGGCGTATTTTGAAATTTGGCGCCCTGGGCCAATAAGTTTCGCTGCCCCAGAAGTTAAGGAAACCGGTCAAATGCGAGTTGGACTCGCGCACCGAGGGGTGCCACGCTGCGACGACGCCGCCCCGGGCCATGGCCCCCTTGGCCCTAGGGTAAATACGCCCGTGGGTATACTAGTTTTTTTTTTGTCGTGTTGACTCCAAAATAACACCAATAGAGTAGGTGGTTTTTTGGAGGAGTGAATTTTTGTTTGAAGAATTGTCTTGAAAATCGGGAAATTACAATTCTTCATTATTTTACCCCTTTAATTTATTCTACATCATTTTTTAAAATCATCAATATTACAGTTCGTCGGTTTTTATTTATTGTAATTTTATTTATTTATAACCTAACAATTAAATATAGATTTCGAATACTTCAATAGAAGACTAACCGATTAACGAATCAAATTGATCGTATAATAAAGACATGCTAACGCGCATATATCGAGGAAAGAACACATATTTACGTTATTACGTATTTAAGTTTCCGCTGGTTTTATCCAATAACTTAATTATGTGTTAGCGGGTTTTTTTTACTTTACGAGATAATACCACGAGAAGCTACCATGCTTAATGAGAAGACCCCAACATTGTACTTATTGGTATAGTAAGTTATTGGCTACAACCAATAAACTTCTGATTTAAAAAGAATAAGGTGAGAAGTCAACTCCACGGGGCTCTAAAAAGGTTAACCTAAGACCGCTGGAATTGGCGCCTAGCGTTTTCCACAGAATATTTACGGTTCGCCCCGTAGATGGAATTGTCATTAGCACGTATTGCTTCTTACGTGTGTAAATTAGACGCCTTTTCCAAATGATCTAAAGAAACCCAATTCAAATGAGACCACATTACCTGCTTGGGTTTAACTGACAACCTGGTATCTATCAAGCTGTATACAAATAAAGTGCAAACGAAGATTTTTTAAAACTACTGGATAGTTGTGCATTATTCATATTATAGTAATTGGTAATAAAAATATTTTTTAAGAGCCTAGAGTATCCCACTGCTGGGCAAAGGCCTCCCTCTTATTCTTCCATGTGTCCCGATTACGGGCAATCTCCCACCAGTTCTTTTAGAAAAAATCAAGCTCGACCCGCCATCTTCGTCGAGGCCTACCGCGATGCCGGCCGTTATTTTGTAGACTCACTCGGTGGCTACTTTAGCCCACAAGTCGCCCAGCATGCGACCGATATGTCCGGCCCAGTCCCACTTCCACCAGTTTGGGTTACGTCGACTATTCGGGTTTTGGAACGTAGTATGTATTCTTGATCCGGTCAGTTAGTTTCACGCCCAAAATACTACGCTCCATGGCTCTCCATAAAAAACACTACTGACCCAAAATCAGGATTTTCTTCTACGTAGAAAGAAGTAAGTCGTAAAACTGTAGGCACAAAGGCTAGAATCATTACATAAATATGGGTTGAAAAGGGAGTCTATCGCATTTTCTCTATTCAACATCGTGTTCGTTTCTCACGTTTTACTCAATACCTTGAACCTGTACGATAACTGTTTGCTTAATTGCCAATTATCTAAATGTCAATGGCACTCTAACAGTGTTATTTTTGAAGTATGCCGGCGAACGGCACGTTCCTTAAATTGTACGTTCAGCTTTTATGTAAATGACTCCATTAATCAATGACTCGTTCTGATAAGGCAGGATGTGTTTAGGCTGCATATGGCCCCAAGGCCATGTCTACATCTATACTATCCATACTAATATTATAAATGCGAAAGTGTGTCTGTCTGTCTGTTACCTCTTCGCGCTTAAACCGCTGAACCGATTTGAATGAAATTTGGTATGGAGATAGTTTGAGTCCCGGGGAAGGACATAGGCTACTTTTTATCCCGAAAAAATACCCTTATCCGCGATAAACGAATTTAAGGCGGACGAAGTTGCGGGCAGAAGCTAGTATTGCTATATACATATAATACTAGAAGGCGCCCGCTACTTGGTTCGCGGAGGAGAAAAATATTAACCCTCTTTTGATCTTCAGCGAAGTCCAGTAAATAGTATCCTATACCCATTTGTGGATAGCTAGCTACGTGTCTACCAAAAATAGTTGAAATCTGTTTGGGAGTTTTAGCGTGAATCATGATGAAGCCACAACGATACAAACAATCATACAAAAAATAAAAGAATATATGATCTTCAAATAGTCCTTATCACTTTTTTTTAAAAATATCGTCAATGTACAGACATTTTATTTTGACAAACTTTATAGTGCTACTATGCACTATAAAGTAGTAGTAGATTTGTAAAAAACTATAGCATTCGATCGTCCACTTTACGAAGTCAGCGGGCACTGAAACTGATCGTATTCTCGCAGAGGCAAATTAATATCACAGGACAATCTCACACAAATCAAGTATCTAGTCTCAAACGAATCCTGGGGCTTGTACGATTAGGTAGAATGTGACGATATACATACTAATAATTAAAACCATAAATATGTAATGAACATACAATACAAAAAGTAGATAGAATCCGGGACCGTTTATTTCGTAGTCAGGGTCTTTACTGACTAGGCTAGGTTAACCGCGTTCGCGGTGATATACTGGCATTCTCTTGGGACATCTATAGGTATGTATTGTGTATTGTTCTTAATACAATGAGTCCTAGCTAAGGGTCGTGAACTGCGGCGTTAGTTTTTTATAGTCTAGCTGTTATTTAACAGTTACATTTGATTAAATTTTGATTAGGTATATTATTCGCTAGTTAGCTGATGGTAGCTGGAAAAGTGGCGGAGCAATGTGCTTAGTGGCGTAATGTTTGAAGATCAATGCCTAACAGTGGAAGCTACAGCTCTTTCTCTATGATAATGATCGACAGGAGAGAGGTAGGTAGTAAACATATGGTTTATATAAAAAAAAATCTGCCTCGTATATTTCAAAAACAATAAAGATATTGATATTGAGTGTATTCTTAACATTCTATACTAATCGAAACGGGCGAGAAAGGGAACTATATTAAATTATTTTAGGTTGATGATTCGCGAAGTACTTTGGCACAGTCACGTCTATTTATAGGTGTAGTTACATTTTGGTTCTTTTGTTTCGGGAATAAAGCTTGAAATATATATTTATACACGATTGTACCTAATGATTATCGTTCAATAACTAATATTATAAAAGCGAAAGCGTAGACAAACGTATGTATTTCCTTTCGTACGATCAACAACGGAGCCGTGTGTTTGTTTTACATTTAGTAAGTTGAGTATGACAGGATACTTTTGGTCCCGAAAATAAGCATGGCACCCGGGAGAAACTACACCGGTGAAGCCATAGCCAAAGTTATACCATACTAGGCCGTTGGACAACTGATCAAATGTCTATACCTTTTATCATTCGTCCAGCAGTGTACATTATGATAATAGGTCTATTGAATACTACAAAGTCACAAATTAGAATTCAAGTCAGAACATTTTAATAATCGCATGGAATACAAATTCATTGTGGTTTAATGGTTTCCTATACCCCTAATAGAGGAGTGAAACAGGGGGACGTCATTTCCCCCAAATTATTCTAAAACACCAGTGTGTTTGAAAACAATATGAGGATATGTTCAAGACTCTACCCTGGAACGGACGTGGCATAAATATAAAAGACGAGTACATCTCACACCTGCAATTAACAGGCATCGCAGACGTGGCTGAAACCACTCGAGACTTGCAGTACATGTTGAGTAGCCTAGCTGATTTTTCAGTACGTATCGGTGTCCAAGATCACGTATAATGAATATGTTGATCCGATCGATCACTGTTAAAAGATACCCCCTCGAGGTCGTCAGTAAATTTATACCTGGGTCAGTGATTATGTTTACTCTTGGTAAACAAAACATTCGAGCGAGAGGCACGTAGAAGAATACAACTGGGCTGGGCAGTTTCTAGGAAACTTCGTCAAAGCCAAGCCTAAGCCATCCTTGGGCTCAGAAATATTATTTCTATGCAATACAATAAATCCCTCGATCCATGTTCTGTGAAGCACAAATTAACACACATATCTTTGGATGCATAACACGTGACTACTAATTCACCCAGTTTTCACTAGTGACCTTCAAATAATCCGTTTCACTTAGATATATTTAATGAAATAAGTAATTAAATAATGAACGTAACGAATCTTAATATATTTTCCATACTAGTTGACACGTCCCACAGATGTAGCTATAATATATATTATAGCAAGGTATCTTACGATATATTTTGGCTACTAAATAAGCCGGCATATATATATCTCAAGATACGTTGTTATACATAGTGTCTGTACCGGATGACCCCACAATTACAAATATAATATTATATAGACTTAACATAAGACCTGAAATACCTACAAAATTTATAAGTTAATAAAAAGTACGATTTGTTCAATAAATTAATTTCATATCTTTCTATCTAACCCCGATAGAAAGATATGAAATCATTGCTTTAACTTAACAGTTAAAGGAATAATATTCATATGTTCAAGTTAAATATCAGTTGTATGAAGCCCATAAGGCGATAAATTACATAGTGGAATAATGTATGTAAACTTTCCACAGGTATTGCACAACATTTGCAACTATACCATAACATTGGTAACTTTCCATAAAAACCCAATATGTTGCACAATAATTGTTAATTGTAATTCTCAGAAATAATAAAATTACCCCCTCCCCAACCAATATACGGCTCGAGTATAAAAGCCAAAGCTAATTCAATTGACAATAACCCCACTATATGTGGCATACGAATGAACACATAAATATACAAATAGTCCCCATACTATTCATGTCGTTACTACAAGTTATCGGTACTACTTACTAGCCTTTGAAAATACTTACAAGAAATAATCGTCAAGTGAATTAGCTTCAGTCAGATAGATATCATAGTTAAAATAGGAAGCCTAAGTATTGGTTTAGGAACGGGATTTCGATATAAACTGTGACTTTTTATTCTCCACTTCACCTACACTGCTCTTAAAGCTATCGAAAGGGGTTCAGACTGCCTTTACAGTCCTCAGTCTGCACATTGGTCACTTCGAGCCGGATTGATCCTAAGCTCAAAAGAATAAAATGTCACAAAGAAACGAAAGTCCGTCTCCGTCGTCAGTAAGGACGACCGACACCCCTGGTGGTATTACCGATACCTCGGAGCAGAGCTCCGAAACGACCACGACCCAGACCTCCGAGTCGTCGAGGGTCACCAGAAGTGCTGCTAGAAGCGGCGCTACTGCGCCGTCGTTGGCACCTCCGCAAGCGCCTCCTGGTGCTGGGCGGAAGCGGCTGGTGGCGGCGCAGCCCCCTGGAGCCCTGCCCGCGCCTACTGGCGCACAGCAGGCTCCAGCTCCGGAGCTTCACTACAACGTGCAACAGGCGGGCCCTAGTCCCGGCCCGGCTTCCGCGCTCCTCGCGGGCGCCGCCGGCGAGATCCAGGACCCCAACCAAGCACGAGCCCCCGCCGATGTCGTAGCGTCGTCAGAGTACGACGCACAACGGTCGGTGATGGCACCGAGTACCGTGGTCGAAAAACCCATTGCGCCCAGAAAGACGCAATCAAAGGCCTCATCGCGGAAGTCGACAAAGGAGAGGCGAATCCAATTGGCAAAAGCGCGGGAAGTGCTAGCTGCAGCCAAACTAGTAACGCTTGAAGCGGAGCTAGAAACTAGTGAAGAAGAGGACAACGCAAGTGCCACGACGGAAGTGGATACAAGCCGGCAGGTCGAGACCTGGTTGGACCGGCACCACCTCCCAGCCCTTGATTTGAATCCCCATAATTTTTCTTCTCAGTTACAGTATACGACGGGAGCGCCCGCTTTTACGCAGGCGCCCGGCGCGCATGCGCCGCCCGTCCCTGCGGCCACGATGCCCCCCGCGCCCCCTGCGCCCCCTGCGCCGATGTACGCCGTGCCACTAGAAGCGCATGCGCCGCCCGCGCCTGCGCCTACGGCCACGCAGTACCCTGCGCTCCCATCCGCCGTGCTTCACGGCTCTGCGGGACCCGCTGCGATGGATGGATTGGCGGTACAACCGTACGCGCCGAACAACGACATCATGACCATCACAGAAGCGATCCAGAATGCCATACTGGCAAGCAAGCAAGATCCCCATTCAAGAAAAACGGCGGATCTACCAGTCTTCACAGGTTCCCGACGGCAATGGCTGTCATTCAAGCAGGTATATACGGACACTGCCCCGTACTACACGCCGGGCGAAAATACGGCGCGACTGCAGACAGCTACCCGAAACCTGAAAAATACGGCGATAAGTGATTTCGTCATATCCGGTGCCAAGCCGGAACTCATTATGGAGAAGTTGGAAGAGTGCTACGGCAACACGGCGACTCTTGCGGCACTGGAATATAGAAATCTCCGTGAGCTGCCCAAGCTCACCGACAGCGCGCAAGACATCTGTTCGTTCTCGCTCAAGCTCGGAACGATAATGGCTACGTTACAACTCGTCGACGCCCATGAAAGCAGATATAGCTCAGAAGTCCTGCGATCGCTCCATCATCATCGTCATGCTGATGGTAAACTTTATGCGAGAAGAAGCCAGATTACGAGAACCGTACACCGTAATCAGCGACGCAACCCAGGTGCCGCCGCGCCATCAGCCCTTCCAGCAACGAAGCCACTACAACGCGCCCTACGCACCGCGCCCGCCCGGCCAATTTACACGGTACAGTGCGCCACATACATATCCGCAGCCCGCCGCCGTCGCGCAGCCGCGACCCGAGAGGACCCATACCGCCACGGAGAAGAAATGTCCGGTATGTGAGAGTACACAACATAGTGGCGGCAGAGAGTGCGCGACGTTTTTAGATATGTGTGTAGATAAACGGCGGGAGATTGCGAAAACGGCACAGATGTGTTTCAAGTGTCTACATCTCTGGGAAAAGCGTCATTTTTGCAAGGAAATGATTTGTTCAGTGCCTAACTGCGGGAAAAATCATCATGTGCTAGTGCATAAAGACAATATTAAATCAATTACAGATACAGTTGCGAGTGAAACAGTGTTGTGTGCATGGACCCACAATGACTCTCCCTCCGTCGACCCCGTCCACGGTGCCGCCGGGCCTGCTAAGAAGCCCACCTACACGGCAAGCGCGCCGGACGGAGTCTACGCTGCGCCACCACTGCCAACCAGCCCGCCCGCACCTACTGGTGCCGCTCGGAAGCAGCTGGCAACCGCGCAGCTCCCGGAAGCCCTGCACGCGCCTAGCGGCGCACAGCGGGCTCCTTTGCCGGCCCCGCGACTTAGCGCGCCGGCGCCCGAGCCGCCACTCGCAATCCAGACGAGTGACGTCGGCCGGGCCAACATCACCGATCGGCGCCCCCGACGCAGCGCTCGCCGAGCGCGATGCCGTCGGTCGCGCCACCCATCACAACACTTAGAAGCCCTGCGCGCGCCTAGTGGCGCACAGCGGGCTCCCATGCCGGCCCCGCGACTTATCGCGCCGGCACCCGAGCCGCCACTCGTCCTACACACGAGTGACGTCGGCCGGGCCAACATCACCGATCGGCGCCCCCGACGCAGCGCTCGCCGAGCGCGATGCCGTCGGTCGCGCCACCCATCACAACACTTAGAAGCCCTGCGCGCGCCTAGTGGCGCACAGCGGGCTCCCATGCCGGCCCCGCAACTTATCGCGCCGGCGCCCGAGCCGCCACTCGCAATCCAGGCGAGTGACGTCGGCCGGGCCAACAACACCAATCGGCGCCCCCGACGCCGCACTCGCCGAGCGCGACGCTGTCGGTCGCGCCGCCCAACTCAACACTCAGAAGCCCTGCACGCGCCTAGTGGCGCACAGCGGGCTCCCATGCCGGCCCCGCAGCATATCGCGCCGGCGCCCGAGCCGCCACTCGTACTCCACACGAGTGACGTCGGCCGGGCCATCAGCATCAATCGGCGCCCCCGACGCCGCACTCGCCGAGCGCGACGCCGTCGGTCGCGTCGCCCAACCGCGCAGCTCCCAGAAGCCCTACACGCACCTGGTGGAGCAAAGCGGGCTCCCATGCCGGCCCCGCGACATATCGCGCCGGCGCCCGAGCCGCCACTCGTCCTACACACGAGTGATGTCGGCCGGGCCAACAACACCGATCGGCGCCCCCGACGCCGCGCTCGCCGAGCGCGACGCCGTCGGTCGCGCCGCCCAACCGCGCAGCTCCCAGAAGCCCTACACGCACCTGGTCGAGCACAGCGGGCTTCCATGCCGGCCCCGCGACTTATCGCGCCGGCGCCCGAGCCGCCACTCGCAATCCAGGCGAGTGACGTCGGCCGGGCCAACAACACCAATCGGCGCCCCCGACGCCGCACTCGCCGAGCGCGACGCTGTCGGTCGCGCCGCCCAACTCAACACTCAGAAGCCCTGCACGCGCCTAGTGGCGCACAGCGGGCTCCCATGCCGGCCCCGCAGCATATCGCGCCGGCGCCCGAGCCGCCACTCGTACTCCACACGAGTGACGTCGGCCGGGCCATCAGCATCAATCGGCGCCCCCGACGCCGCACTCGCCGAGCGCGACGCCGTCGGTCGCGTCGCCCAACCGCGCAGCTCCCAGAAGCCCTACACGCACCTGGTGGAGCAAAGCGGGCTCCCATGCCGGCCCCGCGACATATCGCGCCGGCGCCCGAGCCGCCACTCGTCCTACACACGAGTGATGTCGGCCGGGCCAACAACACCGATCGGCGCCCCCGACGCCGCGCTCGCCGAGCGCGACGCCGTCGGTCGCGCCGCCCAACCGCGCAGCTCCCAGAAGCCCTACACGCACCTGGTCGAGCACAGCGGGCTTCCATGCCGGCCCCGCGACTTATCGCGCCGGCGCCCGAGCCGCCACTCGCAATCCAGGCGAGTGACGTCGGCCGGGCCAACAGTACCAATCGGCGCCCCCGACGGAGCGCTCGCCGAGCGCGACGCCGTCGGTCGCGCCGCCCAACCGATCAACTCTCAAAAGGCCTGCACGCGCCTAGTGGCACACAGCGGGCTCCTACGCCGGCCCCGCGACTTATCGCGCCGGCGCCCGAGAGGAAAGCGCGCCGCCCACGGCGCCCGAGAAATCGCAGCGACGCGCCTTACACACCGCGTCCCCGCCGCCCACGGCGACAGCGCGCCGCCTGCGGCGCAAGAGACACCGCAGCGCGAGAACAGCGCGCCGCCCACGGCGCCCGAGAAATCACAGCAACGCGCCTTACACACCGCGTCCGCGCCGCCCACGGCGACAGTGCGTCGCCTGCGGCGCCCAAGACAGCGCGCCGCCCACGGCGCCCGTGTCATCACAGCAGACCTGAGCATCGAGCCACAACAGCCGACGTCTGCGAGCATCAGGCAACATCAACGTGTCACCGGCACCGGCGAAGTTTCCTATGACTAAGGTCATAGTGGCGGGAGAATGTACCGGATGACCCCACAATTACAAATATAATATTATATAGACTTAACATAAGACCTGAAATACCTACAAAATTTATAAGTTAATAAAAAGTACGATTTGTTCAATAAATTAATTTCATATCTTTCTATCTAACCCCGATAGAAAGATATGAAATCATTGCTTTAACTTAACAGTTAAAGGAATAATATTCATATGTTCAAGTTAAATATCAGTTGTATGAAGCCCATAAGGCGATAAATTACATAGTGGAATAATGTATGTAAACTTTCCACAGGTATTGCACAACATTTGCAACTATACCATAACATTGGTAACTTTCCATAAAAACCCAATATGTTGCACAATAATTGTTAATTGTATTTCTCAGAAATAATAAAATTACCCCCTCCCCAACCAATATACGGCTCGAGTATAAAAGCCAAAGCTAATTCAATTGACAATAACCCCACTATATGTGGCATACGAATGAACACATAAATATACAAATAGTCCCCATACTATTCATGTCGTTACTACAAGTTATCGGTACTACTTACTAGCCTTTGAAAATACTTACAAGAAATAATCGTCAAGTGAATTAGCTTCAGTCAGATAGATATCATAGTTAAAATAGGAAGCCTAAGTATTGGTTTAGGAACGGGATTTCGATATAAACTGTGACTTTTTATTCTCCACTTCACCTACACTGCTCTTAAAGCTATCGAAAGGGGTTCAGACTGCCTTTACAGTCCTCAGTCTGCACAGTGTCGGACTTAATACCATAAGAGTTTAAACTGGGCAGACAGACAGACGCGACGACTACGTATAGGTATGTAAGGATAAAGATTCCAGTAAGAAATAATCTCCATTCCTTATTTGTTACGTGCGGGGAGATTTCCGCGCTCAAAGCGTCTTAATATTTAATAAGCAATTTCGCAATCGCAATCAAATCAACTTGTTTAGAAAGTGGGAGCCCTTTCGAAAGCCAAATGTTTAAAAAGTAAGTGTAGTGTAGAGTTGGATGAAGTTTCGCTAATGCAAACTTTCAAATTTGTTCTATCACATGAGATTTTTGTGGTGGCAGTTTAATTTCCAACTTTTGATTGGTTTTTCTTTTATAAACACAACATAAAAATACCTATATTACCCTTGTTATCTATACTATTATCACGTTTAAAAACGAGATGTCTGTGCATTAAAGATATTAAAAAAAAAAATTGTAACGGACTATTTGGAGGTGATTAATTCGATTTTTTTTGTATGTGTCGTTGTGGCTTCATCACGCCAGAACGGCTAAACAGATTTCAACTATATTTGGTACACGTGTAACTAGGTATCCACAGATGGTAATAGGATACTTTTTACCCGACTACGCTGATGAAAAAAAGAGGTTATGACTTCGCGAACGAAGTTACGGACACCTTCTAGCTGTGAATAATTTAGTCCTAATGTATAATATAATGAACATAAATTAAAGGAATAGGTGGATAAATTAAGTGACAAGGGATAGATAAAAGTGGCGGCAGCTCCTTGGGAGTGATACTTGTTTGAAGGGCTATTGTTTTTTGGCGCTCTGAGTGCTGCTCTTGTGAGTTAACCTTTGTCTAAATCTCGCTAAAACGGAATTGGTGAAGACTATGCCGCCAAAGCCTAAAGTGAAGTAACTTAACTCAAGCCAACTAAGAAACGTAACTAAAATTTATTCTGCCTTTCAACAAATACCTAGATGGCAAACAGTTGATGCCATTTTAATCAGTGGGTGGAAGAGGAACTTCAGTGGAGGGTCGATTTATTTTAGCGAAGATAACTCCGCCGTTCGCCGCCTCCGCTACACACCAGTAAGCATCAAATATTTCGAAGCGACCAAAGTAGCCAAATATATAGAAACAGATCTTTATTTTCATAGCAGTACGGATGTGTTACGATATATTTGGCCACTTTGACTGCTACTATGTGATAATGACTGCACATACCTAGTACCAACATTTTTTTATATCAAATATAGTACTTTCGGAGCCGTTACCTCTAAAAATATAGTACACGGCAAAAAAAAGACAAAATAATAGTATTTGGTTAAAATATGTACTTTATTTATTAAGTGGATATTTTAGCTGCTCTGCGCCTTAATAGTTAAATTTTAATTTTTTAGACATAGTTTGGCTCTTCCCAGGTGAATGTTTCGCTTCGAGCCCTAATCTTTCAAACAAAGACCATTGACTCTATTATCGCATAGCCACTAGCTACCTAGTTAGCACGTGCCACTACAACATTCATATTGAAAACAAACGGTATCGTCATAGTATTAGGGTTCAAATGGAATGTCACTGATATTCTAGATATTACTTTTGGTAGACTGGTAGTGTAGGACGATAGACCGCCCCTAGCAATACGGTACTCATATTATTTTACCTTTCATACCTTAACACTATGAAGATACCGTTTGTTTTTCAATATGAATGTTTTAGTGGCACGTGCTAACTCGGGAGCTAGCGGCTATGCGATAATAGAGACAATGGCCTTTGTTTGAAAATTTAGGGGTCGAAGCGAAAAATTCACCTAGGAAGAGCCGAACTTATAGTATTAACAGTGATAGTGACAGGTGAATGGAGGAAAAGTGTAAGGCTGCGTTCCGCTTTACACAAAATGTAGTAGTTTCTTTCGCTTACTATATTTTTTTTTGAAATACAGTATTTGATCCCCTAATATAGTAGGATACTATATTGTATAGTAGGGTTGGCAACCCTACTAGTAGGGTTTAGTAATGGCAGTACCAGTGATTTGAGCCCCTGCTAAGTGCCACTTTAAATTAAAACTTATTTTGATACATTTACAAGAGCACCGCTTTACCTAACTGGTTTTTGATCAAACATAAATAAGAAGAAAAATACTGGACGGAGGGTTGATACCTACTCATATAAAGGCAGATATGTCAACCTTAATTCAATAGCTTATAAAAAATGATTTTCCACTTTTATGTGCAAGCAGATTGTAATTGGATAATCTTATAATTCAATTGACATAGATGTAAAGCAGGATTAATGTTTAACCCACAACAGCTGACATTTAAAGGTTTTAATTCATGGTAAACAAGGTTCTTTAAAAAAGGGCATTCAAGTGTTGTGAATAATGGTGTATGTTAACTGCATGTGTGGCATAGCTGGGGCCCCCGACTATGTGTGCCAAGGGTGGCATACTAAGACTGTACTTAGATTATATGATAATAGTTTCAAGATCATCAAGTTATGGGATACTCTAACCGTATTAAAAAAGGAAAAAAAAGATAATTGTATCTAATTTTATTAAACTCCAATATATATGTGGATGTATACGTGTGCCTGACTGCTAGCTTTTCAATGGATGGTCTGAAAGATGATTTCAACAAGAGTGTCCTTAGCTATAAATCAAAAAGATCGGTTCAGCCATTTCAAAATTATCAGCTGTTTTTTAAATGTGTACCCCCGCTTTGTACTATGAGGGCTATTCCAAAAGTTTTTAGCTGCTCTCAGTATATTTATGTAACATATGTTTTACTGATCCCATTATGCGGGTAATTTCAATACATATGTATTGGGGTAAAATTGTTGACGAAAGATTGGTTTAACTCTATTAAATATGTGCTGAACTGATGAGCGGGTCAGAACACCAATTTTGTGATATGGTTCAAGATTAATTTATTGTCACAACAACTAAACAATGTTTTATAAACTATACAATTTCACTTTCTCTACCCACGTAATTTGTTTCGATTGCATGAAATAAGTGAGAATGAGCAGGCGTCGAAAAAGAGTCTAGGTCGTGAGACTAGGTCTGCACATCATAAGAAAAGGAGATGACATGAAAAAAAAAAAAAAAAAAAACTAAGTTAAGAATTTATCACAGGCATTTCCACTACATTTGTTAGTGATTTAGTTGCCAAACCTATTTTTAGGTATCAATAAATACATCAACGTTTCCCGTAAAAAAAATTGTACGAACTTTTAGTAAAAAAGTTGTTGTGAAAAAATACTAACAATTTTAAGGTTGGGAAACCTGTAATTATTCATCAATAAGAAAAATATCGCATGAATAGAGTGAGAGCAGATAAAAACTTTCTGAACAGTCCTTATATATTGTATCGGTTCACCTATTGACGATACGTTTGGCTTAGTAGGTTGCACAACCGCCTACGAAGATGGCGGTCCCGGGTTCGAATCCCGGCCAGGACAAGTGTTTGCGTGACTAGCACGAATGTTTTGTTCCTGAGTCTTGAATGTTAGCGATGTATATTATATATACTTATATATATATATTATAATTTATTAATTTATCTCTATTATCATAAATCGTCGCCTAGTACCCATAGTACAAGCTTTGCTTAGTTTGGGACTAGGTCGATTTGTCTAAGCTTGGCCCTGTGATTTTTAATAATTACTAGCTTCTGCCCGCGACTTCGTCCGCCTTAAATTCGTTTATCGCGGATAAGAGTATTTTTCCGGGATATAAACTAGCCTATGTCCTTCCCCGGGACTCAAACTATCTCCATACCAAATTTCATCCAAATCGGTTCAGCGGTATAAGTGTGAAGAGGTAACAGACAGACAGACAGACAGAAAGACACACTTTCGCATTTATAATATTAGTTTGGATGGATTTATTTATTACTTCTGTTTTTAAAGATTTACTAAATTATGTTTCCCAATAGGTCTCACTTTCCAAATGTCTCTTTTACCAACCAATTTTTTTTTCTGAAATTGTTTGGGAAAGATAGTTATGAAAATTTAAGGATTGCCTACTGTCTTCAAACCTCCTTTATTACACCCATATATACCTACAAATTGGATAAATAAAGTTGAAGGCTCACTAGTATAACATTTTCCATATAAGAAATATGTAGTAGGAATTTTAAATATGTAATATACCTACTTATTTTATTTTAATAGAACTATTCACTATAACCTAACAACACTTAATTTTGTGATGTAAATTTAACTTGGACATGTAGACAATACAATAGAGGCAGTCATATCAAATTATCGTTTAGTCATAATTTCCAGTATGTATAACTTAAACTCCACTTTTAACTCTCTTCCTCTTTCTTGACTATTATACCTACACTTAAAGATATACTTTTTTTTTACAATGAATCTACCTAGATAAATACATATTTTTTTTTTATTGTTTCTTAATCTCTTCCGGTCTATGGAGACCGTTTTAGAGGTGTGAAGTGGGCGGGTTGCTAGGACTTTTTGGCAAACCAATGTTGGAGCTATTTGTGACCAACTGTTTTGATGTATTGGCTGAGAGCCTGTCTATTTTTGCTAATGTAGTGACCAAATTGTTATAATATATACAAGAGACCTGCTAAAAATTGTTAAACAACAATGTTTGTGAACCACTTTCAGTGCCAAACCTGCAGCTAAAAGTTAAGGCTGATAAAATTAAACATATCCAATTTGAAAATTGAAATCAAATTAACAGATATTTAGCTTAGATATGATTGCTACATTTTATAATTTTAGTCTAAATATCTATACTCCATATCCCTCTCTTCAATTCAATAATGTGCACATTTATCTAAATAAACACTAATAATAAATTGACGACACGTTTGGCTCTGTGGGTTGCACAACGGCCTACGAAGCTAGGGGTTCCGGGTTCGAATCCTGGCCAGGGCAAGTGTTTGTGTGATGTGCACAAATATTTGTTCCTGGGTCTAAGTAAGTATTATTATTTATATTTATATATTATGTATATCGTCGCCTAGTACCCATAGTACAAGCTTTGCTTAGTTTGGGACACGGTCAATTTGTGTAAGATTGTTCCTGAGTCATTTAAACATGTCACCTCTGTATTAAAGAATTCATGAAAGTTGTGGCTTCATTGATCAAATTGCAGCAGTTGACCCGCAATGAGAACATATGACACAATTTACAGTTGACAACCTTCTCGGTGCATATGAGTCAAGGCAATCATTTCAAGGGTAACTTATTGTTAGATATATGTTGCAAACATAACCTATATGTAACAATGTTAATAACCTAACCTGGGTTTTCATTTAATTTGGTTAAAATAACTAATACGTAATAATTGAGTTCATCCAGATAAAGAAAAGGAGCTTTATGTTCCTTACTCAATTTACACCCTTAAGAAATATGGGAAAAAATATTTAAATAATTTAATCTCAACATACTATTTAGAATTTACACAAATATTTTACAACAATGAGCCTATACTAAAATCTGAAGGCACTTGGCAATGTTTACCTGCTTGAAAACAAAGAGAAATTAATCAAAAAATAAATGTTCATCAAATATTTTCTACTGTTTCCGCGATTATTACTCATTGAAATAAAACAATTTAACGGATTATATCGCGTATATTATCCGTTAAATTGTTTTATTTCAATCTTCATCAAAGTTAATATTACTTTTTGTATTTATATTTTGATAGTGTCCTATCATTAAAGGACTTTTATAAGTTTTGTTATCTTCTTCAATTTAAGAGCTACGCTCTTGTCGGTGTAGCAATCGCCAGCCGCTTCTTTCTTGGGCCTCCTCCTTCACTTCTTGGTAAGACATTACTTTAACCTTTTTCTTTTATTTGCTCAAAGTAATTTCGTCTTGGCCTTCCTCTACCTCGCTTTCCTTCGATTTTTCATTCTATGATATTTTGGAGGAAAAAGTCATGTCTTAACAGATGGCCTATCATATTTCCTAATCTATTTTCTATTAGTGTTAGTATTGCCCTTTTCTCTCCTATCCTATTCAAGACCTCTTCATTTGATATTTTTCCGTCCTGCTTATGCCTTCCATCCTCCTCCAGCACCACATTTCAAACGCCTCCAACCTCTCCCTATCGTTCTGTATCAGGGTCCACGTTTCGCTGCCATACAATGCTACACTCCATACATATGATTTTATAATAATCTAAGTACATATAAATATCAGGGTTATTGTGTTTATTTTGTCCATATTAATTTAATTTAATGTATGCTCACGATGATCACTCATCAACATCACTCACTCAAAAAATTAAAAATAACTGTAACCGCCATTCCCCACCTCCCATAGTTAATAAAACACCCATTTTATCTTTCAACCGCCGCAAATCCGTTGAATCAAAATTCAGTGACGGTGACCTAAAAGGGGCCGCCCGTCTTTTATTCTCTAGCGACGTGCTGTCACCCTATACCCCCGACACACTTTCGGCGCTACAATCGAAACACCCCCCAGGTCCTTCAATACCATATTTTTTCGACCCACCAGCGGCAAACCAGGCCTGCAAATTATAAAACAGAGACGTCATCAAAGCAATTGTTTCATTCAAAACCGGTTCCTCCGCAGGCCTGGATGGGCTCTCACCCCAGCATTTGAAGGACTTAACGTCTCACTCCGTGGGCGATTCTGGCGAGCGCCTAGTTGAGTCCCTTACAAAATTGGTAAATGAAATGTATCTAGGTAACGTCAATCCATCGATAGTTCCAATTTTATATGGCGCAAACCTCATCGCCCTTACTAAAAAGGACGGAGGGGTGAGGCCCATTGTCGTTGGATCAACACTCAGACATCTCGCTTCCAAAATTGCAGTTAGATATATAGTCTCCAGTTTACAAACACTTTTCGAACCAATTCAACTCGGATTTGGCACAAAAGGAGGATGCGAGGCAGCCGTCCATGCCTTGCGTTCATACCTCTCCCACGAACCTTGCGATGTTTTGGTCAAAATTAATGTAAAAAATGCCTTCAATTCCATAAACAGAGACGCTCTGCTGGCAGAAATTAAGAACAATATTCCCGAACTTTACAATTACCTCCTCCATTGTTATGCAGAGCCTTCAAATTTAATTTACCGCGATAATGTTCTTTCTTCCGAAGTAGGCTGCCAGCAGGGCGATCCTCTCGGGCCAGCAATTTTCAGCTTAGCCATTAATCCGGTCATACAAAATTTAAAACCAAAATTTAATGCTTGGTATCTCGACGACGGAACCCTAGGAGGCGACTTAAACACTGTACTGTCTGACCTTGCAACAATTAAATCGAAATTTCAATCAATTGGCTTAGACCTAAATTTCAGTAAGTGCGAACTTTTTATTCAAAACCCTGCACTTAATTGTCTCGATAAAAAACAAAAATTTGATGCTCTTACACCCGACATTAAAACTGTCGATAGAAATTCCCTTTTCCTCCTAGGGTCCCCTATTTTTGAAGAATCATTTTCGAACTATTTTTCTGAGTCCATTTCTAAATTCAAAAATCACGAAATTAGCCCTCATTACGCATTTTCAATTTTAAAATTCTGTCTTTTCGTCCCAAAATTTACTTACGTACTTCGCTGCTGTCCCTTTACCAAATTCCAAAATGCATTAGTTGAAATGGACGATTTTATCAAAGCGATCCTGGAATCCATCCTAAATATTCAGCTCAGCAAAAAATCCTGGACTCAAGCGTCCCTTCCTATTCGCTTTGGTGGGTTAGGGACGCGCAAAATTTCATCCATATCCGCACCAGCCTTTTTGTCATCCGTCCACAGCTCGGCAGATCTCATAGGTAAAATACTAAAAGGCCACTCTTTTAAACTATGAGACTGCGGGCTTAACGGAGGCCAAGAATGCTTGGTCCATTGCTTGCCCGGGTAATGATCTCCCCCAAAATTGAAAATCCCAAAGGGCCTGGGACGAGGTTATTTCTAAATTAACTTACGATTCCCTTCTAAGCCGCAGCACAGGTCCAGAACGAGCCAGACTTCTAGCGGCTGGCTCCAAGGAATCAGGTCATTGGCTTCAGGTATACCCGTCTACCAATACTGGAACCTTTATGGAACCCGACACCTTCCGGATAGCGACCTGCCTGCGGCTTGGAGTTCAGATTTGTGGTCCACATAGATGCCCCTGTGGCAGTGAGGTCGATTCGCTGGGACACCACGGACTTTCCTGTCAGAGAAGCGCCGGCCGTTTCTCCAGACACGCCGCCCTTAACGACATAATCCGCCGGTCTCTTGCCACCGTCAACGTACCGGCCATCCTAGAGCCACCGGGCATTGCGCGTGATGACGGCAAGAGACCTGACGGAATGTCGCTGATTCCGTGGAAGTTGGGCCGGGTGCTAGTGTGGGACGCGACCTGCGTCGATACACTGGACCCGTCTCATCTCCACGGAACATCGTGCAGAGCAGGGGCGGCCGCAGAGGCGGCCGAAAAACTTAAGAAAAATAAGTACAGGGATCTCGGCCCCGAGTATAATTTTACTCCTTTCGGGGTCGAGACCTTAGGTCCATGGGGTCCCAGCGCCCACAAACTATTTAAAGATCTCCAAAAAAGAGTGTCCGAATCGACTGGTGACCGAAGAGCTGGCAGCTACCTTGCACAACGTATTAGTATTGCTATACAGCGTGGAAATGCTGCCAGCATCTTCGGCACCATGCCGCGGGGGCACAACTTTTTAGATTTATTTTAGTTTTAATTTAATTTACTAATAATCTATTCCACTTATTAATTTATAACATAATGTATTAGTTTTATTGTAAAAATAGATATAAGATTTCTTGCTTTAATAATGACATGTTTTAAGGGTAATCATGAAATTACCTATGAAATAAAAGATTAACATTTAATGTATTTATCTTTATACATATATGGCATTCACACAGGCAAGCACATAAATGAGTAGGTACACAGCGTACATACACAGCAAGCTGTCTCACACATATCCTGTTCTGGATCCACGGAAGATCAGCGTCATGGCACTCATGAGTGCTCTGACATATGCTGAGTGGACTCCATTTTTGTAAACACAAATATGATTGATTATAGCTCCGAGGTTTAGCTTTAAGTCTAGGTTAAGTCTATACATGTCACTTTTCCAATGTCCTGTATTTTTTGTTGTTGTTTACAAAATAAATGTATCTTCTTCTTCTTCTTATAAACTGTTTTCTGGTTTTCGTTGAGATTTTGGATCTGAATGTTTTTTTTGTTGTTAAATGCCTGTTTGGCCATAGCTATTCTAGCAATAACATCTTGACTAAATCTTGATTTACTGTTGATAATACTACCTAAATATTTAAAATGTTCAACTTGTTCAATTCTTGTGTTATTTAATTTGATTGGTCTATCTTTTGACTTCGTTTTTGATGCAGTAAGGATTCTAGTTTTGTTTATGTTGATTTTTAATTCAAATTCCTAATTTTTATTTTATTAAATCCATCGTGTTAAGTAGTTTTTCCAATTGAGTAGCATTTTCAGCTAGTGCTGTGGTCTGCAAAACGTATAAAAAATATTTTACGTCCGTTAAATTTTACTCACCCTTGAGCCTCTTCGGTTATTTTAGTTATGGCGGACTCTATAAATAAATTAAATATAAGCGGAGAAAGTGGACACCCTTGTCTTACTCCTTGTTGGATTTTTGCTCTACCGTGCTCCTCCTCAATCTCAATCAGTGTCTCCTGTTCCCTGTACAGTTCGTTAATGATCCTTCTGTCTCGAAAATCCAATCCGGCTTTCTTAAGTATGTCCATAATTAGCTTCCAATTGACTTTGTCGAATGCTTTCTCTAAGTCAATGAAAGCAATGTGTGTGTGTCGAAACCAACATCCATGCGCCTGTCCATTACGAAGGCTGCCTTTTAAGTTCTGTCGTTTGCAAACCTCCCGCGATTATTAAAAAAAAAACTAGTATCATCGTAAAATATTTGAATTTAGAACTCGAAAATAAAAGAATGACTCGAGATCAGCCGAATCTTTTCAGTACAACGTCGGTTCAAAGTTGACAAGTCAGTTGTGAAAATTGAAATTTCGAAGGAAAAATTACGTGCGATATTTTTTTACAACTTCAAAAGAGGTTTAACGCGTCTTCAGTGCTTTAAAGAGTTGACTACTGTTTTTAATAATGAAGCACCATGCCTCCGCACTGTGAAACGTTGGTATTTAGAATTTAAACGTGGTTGCTCAAGTTTTAGTGATAGGCAACGTGAAGGTCGACCAAAAACAGCCGTGACTCAGGAGAACATTGATGCTGTACGGCAACTGATCGTCGAAGATCGCCATGCGACATATCGTGAGATAGAAGCTTCATTGGGCATTTCAGGGACCAGTGTTCAAAATATTTTGCATGACCACTTTGGCGTAAAAAAATTGATCTCACTGAAGACCAAAAAACGGCCTGCGTTAGATGGTGTCGCGAAAATCTACGAAAATTCAACCGAAGAAACTCTAAACACGTTTACAACATTATCATTTGTGACGAGTCTTGGATATATGCCTACGATCCGGATTCTAAACAGCAGTCGACTGTTTAGGTGTTCCGAGATGAGCCAAAACCGACCAAAGTAATACGCGCGGAGCACTTCGAAAAAAATGGTCGCCACGTTTGTAGCAAAAAGTGGCCACATTGCCAGCCACCGTGCTAGAGGATCGTAAAACGGTCAATGCTGACTGGTATACCAGTGTTTCTTTACCAGAAGTTATCAGCGAGTTCCGAAAAAACAACCCTAGACGTCATATACGAGGGTTGCTACTTATATATCCGGAAACAAAAAAACAAACAAACGTACACGGCTGAAAATAGTTTTATTGTTTTTCAAAGTATTCCCCTTGATGATCTATGCACTTTTGCATTCGCGTGAACCAATTTTTAAAGCACTTCTGCCACTCCGCCTGAGGTACCTCCATAACGTGTTGTTTGAATGCGTCGACAGCATCTTCAGCGGTCGAAAATCGTTGACCGCGTAATTTATTCTTTATATTTGGAAATAAATAAAAATCGTTGGGTGCCAAGTCAGGGCTGTACGGCGGATGACCCGTTAATTCCACATTTTGACCCTCCAAAAATAGAGTTGTTTCGCGTGACGTATGACAGCTGGCATTGTCATGATGAAGAATGATTCTTCGTCGCTGGTTAGTTTTACGAATTTGTTCAAATACTTCCGGTAAGCAAATGGTCGTGTACCACTCTGAATTAACCGTTCTACGGTTTTCTAGTGGCACTGTAGCTACATGGCCATTAATACCGAAGAAGCAGGCCACCATTTGTTTCAATGTACTTTTTGCACGAGTAACTTTCGTAGGGTTCGGCTCATTTTGAAACACCCATACCGTTGATTGTTGCTTCGTTTCGGGAACGATCCGGGAACGAATGCATAGATCCAGGATTCGTCACCTGTATAGATGTTATAAACGGCTTTTGAGTCACCACGGTTATATTTTTTTAACATTTTATTGCACCATTCGACGCGAGCATGTTTTTGCTCATTTGTTAAGTTGTGGGGTATCCAACGCGAACAAATTTTTTTTACAGCCAAATAATTATGTAATATGCTATTAATGCTGGTCATAGAAATACCCAGAGTCGCCTCTATCTCGCGGTACGTAACATGTCGGTCGTCCATTATAAGTTTTCGCACAGCCTCGATATTTTGTTGTACAACGACCGATTTCGGGCGACCTGCCTTAACTTCGTCCGTAAGCATACTACGTCCACGATTGAACTCACTAAACCAGTGATACACAGTAGTTTTAGATGGGGCTTCATCACCAAAAGTTGAAGTTAGTTGATCTATGCACTGTTGTTGCGTTAAACCACGCCGAAAATCATAATAAATCATAGCACGAATATTTTCACGAGTGAGTTCCATTCTTGCTGCGAGATGACATTTAAAACCCGTCAAAAACAAAACACGAGCGTTAATAAGGAAGAAAAAATATACCTTATATACTTAAAAAAGTTCAAATTTTACCATGGCGGTCAAATATGCTATTTAAGAAGATTGTAATCCCGGTTTCCGGATATATAAATAGCAGCCCTCGTAATACTGCACCACGATAATGCGAGCTCGCACACCGCTAAGCAGACAATTGATTTTTTAAAAGAGCAAAACATCGAAAATCTGAAACACCCGCCGTACAGTCCCGACTTAAGCCCCAATGACTTCTTCACTTTTCCAAAAATCAAGCAACGACTGCGTGGCCAACGGTACCGAACGCCTGAAGAAGCGGTTGAGGCATACAAAACGGCCATTTTGGAGACCCCGATTGCGGACTTTAATAAGTGTTTCGTAAACTGGTTCGATCGAATGAAAAAGAGTATTACGTATCACGGTGATTACTTTGAAAAACAATAAATACCAATTAACACTTACATTGTATTTAGTTTTACCAACCGACAGAACTTAAAAGGCAGCCCTACGACCGCTAAAATAGCCTCTCGGGTACCTTTATTCCTCCTAAAGCCATATTGATCTGCTCCTATTTTGTCCTCGATTTTTGTTCTTAATCTGTTTTGCATTATTTTAAGTAATATTTTGGATGGTTGTGAAATCAAGCTTAACATAGAACGTTCGTCACATTTTAATGTGTTGGTCTTCTTCGGAATTGTTACCATTTTACTCTGTTTAAAGTCATCCGGAATTATACCTGTTTTATCTATTTTATTTATAAGGTCATAAATCTCTTTTAGTAAGGGTTCACACTTTATTAGTTCTATGTATAAGCCATCACTTCCAGCAGCCTTTCCGCATTGGATATTCCGTAAAGCCAATTGAAATTCCTCCATTGTTATATCAGGACCCCTGTCACATTGGTCGATGTCACTTTCATTTTCTAAGTCCTCACTTGTAAACCCTTCTCCGTCATATAAGCCTTCTATGTACCTTTTCCAACGTTCCATAATACTCTTGTTGTCAATTATATATAATCTATTATTTTTGTCTAAAATTGCTGTACCCTTTGATTTATGTTTTCTATCTATATATTTTATTAGATTATATGCTTTATCCATATTTCCCTTTATTCTACCTTTTCCGTTTTTTTCTATGTCTTTTACTTTTTGGTTTCTACATTTAGTGGTTATCATGTTAGTTAATCTTTAATATTTATTTATACTCTCCACATCTGATTTATTTCTTACACTCCTTCTTTCTATCATAAGATCAATTATTTCTGACTTTAACCATTTTTTCCTATGTACCACTTTTTCTCTCCCTAGGCATTTTTCCGCTGTGTTCTTAATTACATCTCTAATATTATTCCATTTTTCATTTAAATTATTATCTTTATTACTCAAATCCGTATTCATATCCTTATTTAAAATAACTATAACCTACTGTATTACTATATTGCACTGACTTATTGCTTGTTTTATCTTTAAGTTTATTGACATCGCTTTTCTTTGGCTTATTAAATCTATGTTTTTTCTTTACCTCTAACTTAAGTTTACTTATAAGGAGATTATGGTCTGTGTTGATATCAGCACCCTGTAAAGTTTTGCATACTGATACTTGTGATCTATATTTGTTTTTTATTAATATGTAATCCAACTGGTATCTTCCAATATCTCCTGGCATTTTCCACGTGTAGCGTCTTCTCTTAGGTAAATCAAACATGGTATTCAGAATTACTAGGCTATTTTCTTCACAAAATTGGATCAATCTCTCTCCTCTTCAGTTTCTCTTACCCAGACCAAATTTTCCCATCGCCTTACTCACTGCTTCTTCTCCTACTACAGAATTCATATCCCCCATAACTATTACATTAACCTTTTCATGTGTAGAATCCAAAATGGTGTCTAGATGGTTGTACATTTCTTCCACTTCTTCATCTGGGTGGCTACCAGTTGGCATATATACTTGAATTATTAAGGAGTCGATATTATCTGATTTTAAATTGATTGAAGTTTTATTATAAAAGGCATCAAATTGATAATGGCCACAGAGAAAAAAAATGCCTAATAATATGTACAGTTGCATCTTTCAATAACTAGTATTTAGACTGGTTATAATACAAGGAGTACCAAAACCCATTATGGATAGTGAATTGAATTAAATAATTTGAATTTTACAATAACATTTTTTTTTATCATATCGCATAATAGTATCATCCACATGTATTTTAGATATGAAAGTATTTCTTTAAATAAGTGCTTAATTGAAAAGGTGAATGAGTTTAATTATTTAACAAGCACAAGTTTCAGTATCTGTTTTATTTAAATGACATTTGCAAATTATGTACAAATCCTCTCAGCGTAGACCATGGGCTTTTAGCATACAATCCATACTAATATTATAAATGCGAAAGTGTGTCTGTCTGTCTTTCTGTCTGTCTGTTACCTCTTCACGCTTAAACCGCTAAACCGATTTGGATGAAATTTGGTATGGAGATAGTTTGAGTCCCGGGAGAGGAAATAGGCTACTTTTTATCCCGGAAAAATACGCTTATCCGCGATAAACGAATTTAAGGCGGACGAAGTCGCAGGCAGAAGCTAGTATTATAAATGTGAAAGTGTTTCTGTCTGTCTGTTACCTCTTCACGCTTAAACCGGTGAACCGATTGGAATGAAATTTGGTATGGAGATAGTTTGAGTTGAGGGGATGGACATAGGCTACTTTTTATCCCGGAAATATACCCTTATCCGCGATAAACGAATTTAAGGTGAAGAAGTCGCGATGTTTGTGATAATGTACGTTACGCTGGTACGCAATAACTACATAACAGATTTGCGTAAAATTCTGCAGTAATATAGCTTAGATATCAGAATAGGACGTAGGCTACAACTTTTGAGGGTACTCATTCATAAAAGGGGTCTTTTTAACAATAAATGGAAAATGACTTTTTGTTCATTGTGACATTTTGATTTCTAAATAATAAAAAAGCAATTGGTAACCTAGCAACAGTAATACTATTGCACGATTAAGCAAAGAACACACTTTCCGTATATGACGTATTATACAAATCCATATCCATACTAATATTATAAATGCGAAAGTGTGTCTGTCTTTCTGTCTGTCAGTCTATCTGTCTGTTACCTCTTCACGCTTAAACCGCTGAACCGATTTGGATGCAATTTGGTATGGAGATAGTTTGAGTCTCGGGGAGGGACATAGGTTACTTTTATCCCGGAAAAATACCCTTATCCACGATAAACGAATTTAAGGCGGGCGAAGTCGCGGGCAGAAGCTAGTAAGAGTATATATTATTATAGCCGGATAATAGCCCGTTGTACACTTTGGACTTACGATCATCTCCGAATGATAAAAATGTTGTTACAAAGCATGACATTTTTTTTTTGTTTTTTTTCTATGTTTGTATGTATCGTTGTGGCTTCATCGCTCAAAATCGTCACACATTGTACAGTGCCATCTTTTGGGGAACTGAGTAAACATTTTTAGTTTAGTTTACTTGATTAGGTATAGGTACCTAAGTACCATTAGGTAAGTAAACTAAAAACCGGCCAAGTGCGAGTCGGACTCGCGCACCGAGGGTTCCGTACAAAATATATGCTACAAACGGCCTTATCTATGAAAATCCAGTGGTAGCAGATCCCTACTCCTAAGCAAAATATATGCGGTGTTTGATCATTTTAAATTGGTTACTGATATAGACAGACATAAGATTATACTGTTTTAAGTATTTGTTGTTATAGCGGCAACAGAAATACATCTGTGAAATTTCAACAGTCTAGCTATCATGGTTCATGACATGAGATAAAGCCTGATGACAGTCAGACGGACGGACAGCAAAGTCTTAGTAATAGGGTCCTGGTTTACCCTTTGGGTACGGACAGTACCCTAAAAATAAGTTTACATACTTATGTAGTGGTAAAATCAATACACATATCAAAATGCATATAATTGCAAAATAACCTTCTATATACATATAAAAGGAAAAGTCCTGACTGACTGGCATATCAATGCAGAGCCAAAACTACTGAACTTAGACAAGAACTTGAAATTTTCACAGTAGGTACTATTTATAACTTAGGCAAGGAATAAGAAATGATTTTTGGAAATTCATACCCTAACAGGATTAAATTGGGGTTGATAGTTTGTACGGAAAACCTGTAATTATGAGAGTAACTGTTATAATATTTTGTGTATAGACACTTCATTTAAAACTAAGAAAACTAATTTCAGCATTTTTGGAAATTCATCCCTAAAAGTGGTTAAATAGAAGGTAACATTTTGTATGGGAAACCTGTGATTCTTTGAATAGGTAAATGGTATAATATTTTGCGTATATACTCTTCATTAAAAATGTAGAAAACCAATTTCAACATTTTTGGAAATTCATCCTTGAAAGAGGTGAAACAGTTTGTATGAGAAACATGTGATTCTTGAGTGACTGTACAGTGTACATTTAAAACTAAAACAAATAATTTTGTTGGAAACATGGGGAAAGGGGTGGGATATTTTCATTTATCCGTTACAAGGCTTTTTTTAGTTAGTGGTATATAAAGAAGTACTGCAATATTAGTTTCAGTATTTATAAAAACTATCTCAATTGTCCAATATACAAATAGTAAAAAAGTAATACAGGAATTGAAACACATATTCCGTTAGAGATGTATGTACAGGCGCACTAAGAAAGGATTCTTTGAAATTCGAGCTATACGCGGACGAAGTCGCGGGCAAAAGCTAGTACATAAATAAATATAATAATTACTCATAATTATGGTGACATTGTTAAGTATGTAATCATGTAAACACTTCAAAACTAATAAGAATTATAAATACTAAATAGATGGAAAGACAACATAAAAGTGAAATGTATATACACTAACTTGATACCTAAATGCTTCTAAGCATTAGTTGTTTGTGTGTGTAACATATGATTCATTGTAAATGAGTGTTGATTTATTATGACTGTAATCTTTATCACATCTGAACTTTCGCAGTTGAATATGACATAGGGGGGAGTGATTATGAACTCAGAAATATCAAAATATAATAAAGAAGATCGGTATTATAACACCTGTGCTAAACGAAAGTATTAAACAGTATTTGAGAAGCGTAGTATACAAAAAAAATTGTGGCTCACCTCACCGCTACGAGCTGCAGGAGAGTTTTCTTCGATTTCGTATATAATGTGTGGAAAACCGGCTTCGCCAAGCAGGGAGAATCCAAATCCCAAATTATCACTACGGTTTAGAACCACTAGTCTTTCGTCAGCCATATTCAGTGCACAGCAGCATTGATTACCATCCACTGTAAAGGATCACTACGAACACATTAAACAAACTGTTGTCGAAGTTCAGGTAAAGGATAATGTAATTGATTAACGCAGATCTTCATAAAATTATGAAGCACGATAAACGGCAGCGCACCCAACCAACCAAAGCGAAGGAGACAGATAGTTTCAGTATCGTTTCAATTTCATTCACTCTAGACATTCATTTTATCGCCGCATTTCCAATTTTTGACGATATTAGTATGCAGCAGGAGCAAAGCGGTTTTTTAAGTATCTTAAATAGTTTAATATATCTATGTTGGTAAGTCTTGCAAATTATCAACCAATGGCGTTCATTAAACCCGTTCTACACCTTTCGATCCGATCCTAATTATCGGATAAAATCGGATAATGTATTGTGAAACAGATCCAATTTTTAGGGTCTGTAGCCAGACTAATAAGAGATACTACGTTCAGACCAAAGACTACTATATACATACAAGAGATAGACTGGCAACTCTGCTCTTTTGACGAGGCTTCAAAAGGGCGCCATCTATTCGCTAGCTATGTACTATTTCTGAGCATGTGTTGAGCTATAATATATGTACAGTAATGTATGTGTGCTGTTCTTTCAGTGACGTCATGATCATGACGAGTGTGTGTGCGTGTGTGTGAGTGTGTATGAGACGGCATTCTCACTAAAACGTGTACCCCCTTGTTGACTCAGGTGGACTTTTTGGTTTGGTTTTGCTCAGAATCGACAGTGCTCATGATTCTGATTAAAAATAACTCAAAAATTCCATCATCTGAGACAACAAGTGGAGCGTAAACGTTTTCTTGAAACTGTCCGTGATTTAAGGTGGAGTCTTGTACTTGCAAATATCACGTTGTTGTTATGAACAGATATGGCGTGATATTTTGTCTTGAAGATTTGCAGTTAAAGACTCCACCACCGTACTCGCAAGTCAATAATAATAAACGGAAACGCTGTAAAGCATTAATTTTGGATTATTACAGAGTTTTCGTTAAATATAGAAATATATGCATAGCTTTAAATGTTTGCGGACAAACGGGACATAAGTAAATGAAAAATCAGTTTGTTTTCTTTTTTATTCTTTCACATCTATTATAAAGTTGAAAATGAAATGTCTCTACATAGAAGATATCTTCAAAAAGTATGTGATACGGACTATTACAAGGTCACTGAATCAGAAAATATATTTTTTGTGTTTTTTGTATGTCTTTGTTGCTTCATCGCGACAAAACAGCTGAACGAATTTCAGACATCCACAAATGGTTATAGGATACTTTTGCCCGACTATCCTGAAGCAAACAAGATGGTTATAGCCTTTTTCTTTCTCGTGAACAATATTACGGGCACATTCTAGTATTATTTAAGATTGAGGGTGTTATACCTAATATAGGGTTAGGTAACATAATTTCGAATTCCTGATAAGAGGTTATGGAGGAGGTTATATGCAATTATTTTTACCCCATAATAAAATATACTAAATTCTATACTATTTTAGACATAATATTCCTTCTTGTACGTCTTCTTGTAAAAATATTAATACAAAACAAATAATTTAAACTTTACTTACAATACTATGTTTAATTATTTGTTGTACCTACTTATATCGTTAAAACTAGAATTATCTGTACATGCATCTTTGGAAAAATAATTCAAAACGAGGTAGGGTAAGCTGTACTATTTTTTTATATTTACATGTCTTAGATATTCATTGGCAGTGGGAATATACAAAGTACAAATTCTTTACACGTACCGGGGCAAATGATTGTACTTTTGGCACCTTTTTTATTCAATTCATATTAAAAGTCATAAATAACATACAATATTATTGCGATTGTTATTTGTTCGAATTCTCAGGTTCATAAGGATCAATTTGACAGTAAATATTAAATGACTTTGAACGTTGTTTTGTAAAAAACAAAACCAAGACAATATTCACCTTAAAGGGTCAACCACTATACTTGCTTGCTTACCCTAAATTATCTTACGAATTAATTACGTAGCTATTTACAAAAAAAAATATATTGCAAGGGGGCCAGGCAGAGTATTATATTAGTTGACACTATGAATTACAATCGGATGATAAATTTAACTGCAATTCTATAGTTAATTTAAGAAATGTTTTGCCATTTATAGTTAACTTATATCTTGCCATGTCCTAGATCTGCCTTTAATGCATTTGGAACGCAAAATTTGCGACTGATTTGTTTGTTCTTCTGTTTGCGCATTTCTCTTTGGGATTCTGAAAAAAAATAAAAAAACAATTTAACTATTATATCGCGTATACTATCTCATTTGATTTCCCGACGTTTCGGAAGCTTTTCAGCTTTCCATAGTCACGGGTGGACCACCCGTTAAGTTAAGGCTGATCTTCTCGGGGATATATGTTAGCACTTTGTACCTAATCACAGACTAATAAGAGATACTACGTATCAGACTGCCAACTCAGAAACAAATATTATTTGCACTAGGCAACTATATTTAATCTGTACGATTAGTGTTGACTGACGTTTATTTATTTTTTCTATTCGAAATTGCTATATGGCAAATGATCATAACGTATTCAGCCAAAGCGGTCTAGGTTCATTGAATAAGGTCTAATATTTAGAATGAATAATTCCCGGCACGTAAATTGTACACGTTACTTCAGTAATTGTATATATTGTGATCAAATTCTTTGCTGAGAATTATACCTCAGTGGCAGAAAATATAAAAAAACCCATTACTTGTTAAGATTTATTTTTCATATTCTTTTTAAATTTGCACCAATTCATAATTGTAAATCGGACAGTCAGAGCAATGAAATGACTAAGAATAGTTTTGTGCTCGGCGCAGTCAAAGAAACAAAATGAATTCTTGGACGTAATGTTTGCTAGTTCTGCAGGCGATAATTTTGCAAGATCATCACGATTTAAACTTCACTTCACTTCAACCACTTAATAAGTATTTTCTCAGAGCACGCGAAATGGTGTAAAATTGCGCGCTTTCGCAAAGTTCTACAAACACAGCACTCATAAAACATTTTGCAAGAAGCAAGACAGGATAAACACAAGGACATCACTCGATAACACTTTTACTGTGACAGTGACAGAATGAATTTCGACAAATAATATATAGATGACAAGACGAGTGTATTGACAAAGCAACAGCCAATCACAGCAGAGAATAAACCTGAAAATATAATAACTAATATAACTGTGGAATAAATTACCGCCTGTACTATTTCCGGACCGATGCGACCTTCAAGCCTTCAAGAAAAGAGCTTACTCCCACCTGAAGGGCCGGCAACGCACTTGTGACTCCTCCGGTGATGCAAAAGTGTCTATGGGCGACGGTGATCGCTTAGCATCAGGAGACCTGTCTGCTCGTTTGCCTCCTATGTCATAAAAAAAGTGTAATATGGAACCCTATTACTACGACTTCACTGTCCGTCCGTCCGTCCGTCCGACCGTACGTCCGTCCGTCCGTCAGTCCATCTGTCCGTCTGTCCGTCTGTCTTCCTGTCAATACCACTGACTCATTGACCAGTCACACGGCGTTTAGGGTACCTACAGGGTAAAACGGGACCCTATTACTTATACTTCGCTATCCCTCTGTCTGTCTGTCCGTCTGTTACCAGGCTGTATCTCATGAACCGTGATAGCTAGACAGTTGAAATTTTCACAGATGATGTATGTCTGTTGCCGCAATAACAGCAAATACTAAAAACAGTATAATTTTATGTCTATTTCAATAACCAATATAAAATGATCGAACACCGAGTACATTTTGCTTAGGAATAGGGATCTGCTAACACTGGATTTTCATAGATAAGGCCGTTTTTATGGTATATTTTGTACGTAACCCTCGGTGCCCGAGTCCGACTCGCACTTGGCCGGCTATTTTAGCATATAAATGGTACGGAATCCTCGGAAAGTCCGACTTGCACTTGTATTATAACTTAATTTCAGGGTCAGCTAGCGTCAACCCCCACACAGAGAGTTCAGCGACTGCGAGGCAGAGTCAAGAGGCATCGCACCTGAATCCAGCACAGATCGTGGAAATACTGAAGCCTGAAAAAGTGAATTCGTCAGACATTCGTGAGTTTATGTCCACACGGATACTTTCTTATGCCTGACTCATTTGTCAGAATATAGTCCGTTTTCTATTGGGAAACAGTATGACATTTTTGAGTACAGCCAGTGTTAGCCGCACGTTAGTGTGATTGAACACTAAATAATAATGATTGAAAAATTTAGTTGCGACTAAAGTATTAATGATTGACGTCGGTTAGTGTTTAGTGTGATTGAAACTAATTCTCCGTTAGTATTCAATCATTTGAAAACACTAATGATTGAAATATTTTAATCTTTAGTGTTTCAAAAGTATTAAAAAACTAAATTAACTTTTAGTATGTATTAAATCCTGTGATTGATATTAATGATTAAATGGCCAAATTAAAGTTAAGTCGTGTCGTGATACCTAATTTCGTCGAGGACAAAGTACGTAAATATAATAGTTCAGCACCTTATACACTCCGAGTCCATGTTGAAAACTTCCATGCTGGGTGGATACCGTGATGGACCCAGGATTGCAACAACATGGACGAGTGTTTTTTTAGCTTAATGGACTATGAATGAAGAGAATTTAGATAGGGTACAACCAAATCGTCCTGCTGATGGACCCTGGGGGTACCTAACAAAACTCAGGACTGGATCAACATATACGAATACTTTTTAGCTTAATGGACTTAGAATGAGGAGCATTTAGATAGGGCACCACCAAATCGTCCTGATGACGGACTCTAGGGGTTCGTAATGGAACTCCTGAGTTCCATTACGAACCTCTAGAGTCCATCATCAGACAGCGAAACATATACTTATAACCGGCCGTATCTTTTCTTACGTTAACTTAGAAGTTTAATTTTTTCACAGCTTCAAGGAAAGTCTATGGTTTTACTTTCAACTCGATACTTCCACGCGTTCTCGAGATAGAGGGTCTTGACGGACAACAATGTGATCATATAAGGGTTCCGTTTTTACCGATTGAGGTACGGAACCCTAAAAATAAGATATTCATAGCTTTCATAATATCTATAAATTAAGAGATGTCTCTTAGTTCCATTCTCCATACAAACGTAGTCCCAGTCTCATTTGAAATCTAGGCAACAGAAGTAGATGAAATATTGTAAGTATGGACTAGACGTAATTATCTATGCCTTTGGTTTTTCACATTTTCATATAAATGTGTAATATCAGAATTACAGGAGCTCAAAAGTCGACAAAAAAAGGGGTCAACTTTGCACGAGAATTACAGACCAATAAAGCATTTTTACAAAAATCGAAAAACCACAGCCATGGGAAATATAATGAGCATCTTTTCGTGTAATATGAGGATTACAAAACACAAAATTCAATCGCCCAAATCTTGGAAAGCCTACAGCTATCACGATACACATTAGCGGGGAGTGGAGTAGCGGGAGAGGAGGTGCAGCGCTGCCCCGCGCTGTCTTCTCTCTGACATTGACACTGTCGTTGAAAATTGCAATTTTCTTACGCTTGGTGTAAGTGTAAGTGTAACGCTCGAATGGTTTAGAAATGGGTCAAGTTTTTAGAGTTTACATAAACATGTTTATTGTATAAATAAGGATGTGACTTTTTCTTCTTAGTTTCGTGAAATGTCTTGATCTAACAAGCTATTTATTGTTAACCACGTATGGTCTCATCGGAAGTTCAGCGCTGGCTCCCGAGCCAGCATTATGCTGAGGTGGGACCATTTCGGGTTTAGTTTTTATGTATGTATTTTGTATATTTTTTTTTGTCTTGCATATGCTAGTATAATAGAATAACTTCTGGTGATCGTGACATTAACTAATGTAACATTTAGACATACATGTTTCTGATAACAGACTATCTCTACTCTAATATCGAACGTTTTATTATTTTTCTCAAACATGCTAAGAACGGTTGGAATTTCGTTTGAAAAAAGAAGACGTACATTAAAAAAATCGCTACCTAGGAGTTATTAAACGTATGAAATCCCATTATATTCTGACACTATATATCCATACTAATATTATAAATGCGAAAGTGTGTCTGTCTGTCTGTCTGTCTGTTACCTCTTCACGCTTAAACCGCTGAACCGATTTGGATGAAATTTGGTATGGAGATAGTTGGGGTCCCGGGGAAGGACATAGGCTACTTTTTATCTCGGAAAAATACCCTCATTTGCGATAACCGAATTTAAGGCGGACGAAGTCGCGGGCAGAAGCTAGTTGTTTATAGTGTATAATCCCATTATATTGTATACTTTACTCACTTAGTCAATTCCCGCAAATGTTCCATTTACTTAACCTATTAAAGATAAAGTAAATCAAGATAAACACGGTGTATAAGTATGTATGTATGTATGTCAGAAAAACTGATTATTTATTTTTTGTTAATTTGCTGATTCTTGGAACTAAGTTTACTGAAATGACGAAATAAGACAACACATGCATATTGTAGCTAAGTGTTTTGTGAAAATTATCATGTTTCTTACATGTAATCTTAACAATAAACAGTTTAACTGATTTTTTTTTGGTATGGAACCAAGTAGGTCGATTCATAAAAGCTGGCGCGGATTTTGTATGAAACTGTCATATTTTCCATAGAAATTTTGCGCTAGCTCTTGTCCTACCTATACTTTATTTATCTTTATATACATAACCTTTGTATATAAGCAAATTTAATCCACGAGATCCAGGGGTGGGTTGCTAGTTAAAAACAATTTTTAATCTCATAAATTTACCTAAGTAAGTAACTAATAACTCTTTTGACGATATCAAAAGTATAACGTATTTAAAAGAGGTTGTAATCGCTTCACCCAGAATATGGATGCTACGCAGAATACGGACCGGTTGCGGGAGGAGATGGGGGTGACGGCTGCGAGCGCTTACGTCACGAGCGATAAAGACAGCAATATTCCAATTCCAAACTAATACATAACGTGGCCGCGCGGCCGTTAGAGAGACTTCTCTTAAAGTCCTTACAACACTATCATAATTGTAATAGATATTGTAGATATATTAAGTAAAAAAAAAATGTATACCTATCCATACAAGCATTCCCAATAGAAAACGGACTAATACTTTCCTAATCTATACTTTTATAAAGTTGTAAAAATGAAATGTCGGTTTGTCCACACGGACCGCGCGAAGCAATTTCCTCGCGAGGCGACTCGCTCTGTGTGGACGCGGCTGATGTTGTTATAACATTTATCCTTACTAATCCATACTCTTATTATAATTTTGAAAGTAACTTTCTGTCTGTTTGCTTGTTACGCTTTCACGGCTAAACCGCTGACCGGCTGGAAATTTGGTAAGGAGATAGTTTGAATCCCGGGGTAGAACATAGGATACTTTTTTTCCCGGTACACATGATAAAAGAGTTATACGCAGACGAAGTCTATTAAAAACTAGTAGGTTATTATACTTTGATTAGATGACCCAGTGGCGTGCACAGGGCTTTTGGCCAAGATAGGCAGTTTTTCTGTGCCTATATGGAGCCATGGTCGTACAGGGCTTCAGGGTAGGTAGTTTCTCTATGCCTGTATGTAGCCATGGTCGTTCAGGGTAGGCAGTGCCTTTGTGCTTATATGGATCGCACGCCACTGGATGTCACTTCCAAAAAAAATAATTAATCTTTATTCTGCAAATATGCCCTGCAGGCACTTTTACATGTCTGACTACTGTTGCTTCCCAATAGCAGATCAATACACTTCTTCAAAAGTACTTTTATATAAAGAAAACATTCTGAAATAATTATTAAGATTCTCAGTTATTTGTGTTTTAAATGCAATGTGTATTTTTTTGTGCAGATGGTTGTACAAGTACCTCAGTATACGAGCCACCAACCAACCATCTACCATCCTACCACCCTGCTCCACTGCCTCTGAACATTTTGGTAAGGAGTCTGACAAATAACACTTGATAGTTTATTTAAATTTGAACAGTATAGTAAAGTTGCTAAGCCACGAGCCGATTCATCCCCTGTGCGCGAGAAGAGTGGGGTGAATATGACCAACCTACACCTCTTTTCGTTTTTTTGCTGATCAGTTAAAGCACCGGCCACACGCCGACGTGCCGTAAGCGTCACGATTTTATCGCATGCTTAACGCTCTACACCGCTGATTAACGCTGCGTGTACGCGGTCAAGTGGCTTTATGCGTCACGATTTCTTTATACATTTAGCCGCGTAAACGCACCGTCAGCGTTTTTTGAGCAGCCGTGTGGAGGGCATGCGATAAAATCGTGACGCTTACGGCATGCCACTGTGATTCCGTACAGCCACCGTATTTTAAGCATGAGTGTGGCTAAAGCTTTAACTGATCAGCAAAAAAACAAAAAGAGGTTTAAGTACTTGGTCATATTCGTTCACTGCGATTCCGTACCGTCACCGTATTTTGAGCGGCGGTATGGCCGAAGCTTAAGGCTACTTACCAGGGCTTGTGTGGTATCGTTTTCGTGTAAAACATATATCATGAATTATTTTTTTATGTTAATTAGGTACACAGCTGGTAATCTTCGTACAACAAAACGCGTACGTTAGCGCCATGTTGTTTTTAATGTTGACTGACGTTTTTCTCTGCTGTGATTGGCTGTTGCTTTGTCAATACACTCGTCTTGTCATCTATATATTATTTGTCGAAATTCATTCTGTCACTGTCACAGTAAAAGTGTTATCGAGTGATGTCCTTGTGTTTATCCTGTCTTGCTTCTTGCAAAATGTTTTATGAGTGCTGTGTTTGTAGAACTTTGCGAAAGCGCGCAATTTTACACCATTTCGCGTGCTCTGAGAAAATACTTATTAAGTGGTTGAAGTGAAGTGAAGTTTAAATCGTGATGATCTTGCAAAATTATCGCCTGCAGAACTAGCAAACATTACGTCCAAGAATTCATTTTGTTTCTTTGACTGCGCCGAGCACAAAACTATTCTTAGTCATTTCATTGCTCTGACTGTCCGATTTACAATTATGAATTGGTGCAAATTTAAAAAGAATATGAAAAATAAATCTTAACAAGTAATGGGTTTTTTTATATTTTCTGCCACTGAGGTATAATTCTCAGCAAAGAATTTGATCACAATATATACAATTACTGAAGTAACGTGTACAATTTACGTGCCGGGAATTATTCATTCTAAATATTAGACCTTATTCAATGAACCTAGACCGCTTTGGCTGAATACGTTATGATCATTTGCCATATAGCAATTTCGAATAGAAAAAATAAATAAACGTCAGTCAACACTAATCGTACAGATTAAATATAGTTGCCTAGTGCAAATAATATTTGTTTCTGAGTTGGCAGTCTGATACGTAGTATCTCTTATTAGTCTGTGATTAGGTACAAAGTGCTAACATATATCCCCGAGAAGATCAGCCTTAACTTAACGGGTGGTCCACCCGTGACTATGGAAAGCTGAAAAGCTTCCGAAACGTCGGGAAATCAAATGAGATAGTATACGCGATATAATAGTTAAATTGTTTTTTTATTTTTTTTCAGAATCCCAAAGAGAAATGCGCAAACAGAAGAACAAACAAATCAGTCGCAAATTTTGCGTTCCAAATGCATTAAAGGCAGATCTAGGACATGGCAAGATATAAGTTAACTATAAATGGCAAAACATTTCTTAAATTAACTATAGAATTGCAGTTAAATTTATCATCCGTTTGTAATTCATAGTGTCAACTAATATAATACTCTGCCTGGCCCCCTTGCAATATATTTTTTTTTGTAAATAGCTACGTAATTAATTCGTAAGATAATTTAGGGTAAGCAAGCAAGTATAGTGGTTGACCCTTTAAGGTGAATATTGTCTTGGTTTTGTTTTTTACAAAACAACGTTCAAAGTCATTTAATATTTACTGTCAAATTGATCCTTATGAACCTGAGAATTCGAACAAATAACAATCGCAATAATATTGTATGTTATTTATGACTTTTAATATGAATTGAATAAAAAAGGTGCCAAAAGTACAATCATTTGCCCCGGTACGTGTAAAGAATTTGTACTTTGTATATTCCCACTGCCAATGAATATCTAAGACATGTAAATATAAAAAAATAGTACAGCTTACCCTACCTCGTTTTGAATTATTTTTCCAAAGATGCATGTACAGATAATTCTAGTTTTAACGATATAAGTAGGTACAACAAATAATTAAACATAGTATTGTAAGTAAAGTTTAAATTATTTGTTTTGTATTAATATTTTTACAAGAAGACGTACAAGAAGGAATATTATGTCTAAAATAGTATAGAATTTAGTATATTTTATTATGGGGTAAAAATAATTGCATATAACCTCCTCCATAACCTCTTATCAGGAATTCGAAATTATGTTACCTAACCCTATATTAGGTATAACACCCTCAATCTTAAATAATACTAGAATGTGCCCGTAATATTGTTCACGAGAAAGAAAAAGGCTATAACCATCTTGTTTGCTTCAGGATAGTCGGGCAAAAGTATCCTATAACCATTTGTGGATGTCTGAAATTCGTTCAGCTGTTTTGTCGCGATGAAGCAACAAAGACATACAAAAAACACAAAAAATATATTTTCTGATTCAGTGACCTTGTAATAGTCCGTATCACATACTTTTTGAAGATATCTTCTATGTAGAGACATTTCATTTTCAACTTTATAATAGATGTGAAAGAATAAAAAAGAAAACAAACTGATTTTTCATTTACTTATGTCCCGTTTGTCCGCAAACATTTAAAGCTATGCATATATTTCTATATTTAACGAAAACTCTGTAATAATCCAAAATTAATGCTTTACAGCGTTTCCGTTTATTATTATTGACTTGCGAGTACGGTGGTGGAGTCTTTAACTGCAAATCTTCAAGACAAAATATCACGCCATATCTGTTCATAACAACAACGTGATATTTGCAAGTACAAGACTCCACCTTAAATCACGGACAGTTTCAAGAAAACGTTTACGCTCCACTTGTTGTCTCAGATGATGGAATTTTTGAGTTATTTTTAATCAGAATCATGAGCACTGTCGATTCTGAGCAAAACCAAACCAAAAAGTCCACCTGAGTCAACAAGGGGGTACACGTTTTAGTGAGAATGCCGTCTCATACACACTCACACACACGCACACACACTCGTCATGATCATGACGTCACTGAAAGAACAGCACACATACATTACTGTACATATATTATAGCTCAACACATGCTCAGAAATAGTACATAGCTAGCGAATAGATGGCGCCCTTTTGAAGCCTCGTCAAAAGAGCAGAGTTGCCAGTCTATCTCTTGTATGTATATAGTAGTCTTTGAATCCAACTATTCTATCATTCTGTTTTATTTTCCTTTTAATTTAACCATGTCGCAGAAATCTTGCTGTGTACCTGGATGTCCAATAACTTTAGAAGATGCTAAGTAATTAATTAGCCAAAGGTGCGGAGCGTCACGACCGGCTCCCACCGACGCGAGCTCGAGGGCCCGCAGGGCGAGCCCACCCGGATTTTAACTCGACTGGGGGCCGCAGGCCCAAAGGTGAGCATCAGCCAACGCGACGCAAACACACCCGCGTGCAGACCCCTTCTCCTTTTCACTCTCCTTTCACCTTCTTCCACGCAAATGTATCAACTCGAGCGACTCCTACGTCTACAATTACACAAAGTCCAAGTACTGCCCATAAAACACACTGTCCACTGGGGCCTCGCGGGGCTCTGCTAACACTGGATTGTCATAGTTACGGCAGAGACAGTTTTAAAACATTCCAGAAAAAGCGTGTATTTTAGAAGATTTAAAGAATATCGGTGCCGCTCCCTGGTTACGGCCGTTTTTAGCGTATATTTTGTACGCAGCCCTCGGTGCGCGAGTCCGTCTCGCACTTAGCCAGTTTTTTTATACCTTCCGAAATGCAGGTTTCATTGTTTTGTTACTTTGTAAGTTTCCGATGTTTCAATGTAGCATGGCTTGAACATTTATGGCACTATGATCAATATGTAGGAAACAAAGCATTATAATGTCTTTATATTAGTTATTATATTTTCAGGTTTACGTTTTCATCGGTATCCTAATCCTGAAAAATATGCAGAAAAGTATAAGACATCTATACTATTATAAAGTTGTAAAAACGAAATGTCTGTACATTAAAGATATTTTCAAAAAAAATGACTGTAGTGGATTATTTTGAAATCACTGAATGGAAAAAATATTTTTTTTTGATTTTTTTTAATGTTTGTATGTGTCGTTGTCGCTTTATCACGCCAAAACGGCTAAACGGATTTCGATTATTTTTCGAACACGGGTAGCTTGGTATCTCTAGACGGTTATAGGATACTTTTTACCCGACTACGCTAAAGAAAAAAAATGGTTCTTATTTTTTTTCTCCTCCGTGGACGAAGTTTGCGGGCACCTTCTAGTGGATATATAATATTGGTGGAGTGATAACTGGCTTGGACCAAATTTAAGTTTATAACAATAAACGTGTCTGCCGCAGAAATTTTCAAAACTGCCACTTGTGTCCTAGAAATAGATTGTGCAAATTAGCAGTTCCTGTTCTGCACCTGCCAGGTAATCTATACTATTATAAATTGAGTATTGAGTATATTTAAATGATTGTTACGGACTAATTGGAGGGTTTATTTTTTGTATGTTTGTATGTGTCGTTGTGCCTTCATCACGCCAAATCGGCTTAACGGATTTCAACTATTTTTAGTACACGGGTAGCTGTGTATCTACAGATGGTTATAGGATACTTTTTATCCGACTACGCTGTCGTAAAAAAGAGGGGTCATGATATGACTTTGTCTCTTCTGCGAACGAAGTTGCGGGCGTCTTGTAGTATATTATAATGTAACTGAATATACAGGGTAGAGGAGGCCCAAACCTAATGTGGGGGTCATGTTCTTTTAAAAACAATATACATATGTAGGTTTAAACATTTGTTTTTAAGTAGGAGTTCTGAAACGTCGTCAATGGAAATCATCATTTCTTTAAAAGGTAATTCCATAATTTTATATACCCTAAAAGGGCTAAATGAGGGCTACGTACCCGAAGGAACTGTGGAATAAATTACCGCCTGTACTATTTCCGGACCGATGCGACCTTCAAGCCTTCAAGAAAAGAGCTTACTCCCACCTGAAGGGCCGGCAACGCACTTGTGACTCCTCCGGTGATGCAAAAGTGTCTATGGGCGACGGTGATCGCTTAGCATCAGGCGACCTGTCTGCTCGTTTGCCTCCTATGTCATAAAAAAAGTGTAATATGGAACCCTATTACTACGACTTCACTGTCCGTCCGTCCGTCCGTCCGACCGTACGTCCGTCCGTCCGTCAGTCCATCTGTCCGTCTGTCCGTCTGTCTTCCTGTCAATACCACTGACTCATTGACCAGTCACACGGCGTTTAGGGTACCTACAGGGTAAAACGGGACCCTATTACTTATACTTCGCTATCCCTCTGTCTGTCTGTCCGTCTGTTACCAGGCTGTATCTCATGAACCGTGATAGCTAGACAGTTGAAATTTTCACAGATGATGTATGTCTGTTGCCGCAATAACAGCAAATACTAAAAACAGTATAATTTTATGTCTATTTCAATAACCAATATAAAATGATCGAACACCGAGTACATTTTGCTTAGGAATAGGGATCTGCTAACACTGGATTTTCATAGATAAGGCCGTTTTTATGGTATATTTTGTACGTAACCCTCGGTGCCCGAGTCCGACTCGCACTTGGCCGGCTATTTTAGCATATAAATGGTACGGAATCCTCGGAAAGTCCGACTTGCACTTGTATTATAACTTAATTTCAGGGTCAGCTAGCGTCAACCCCCACACAGAGAGTTCAGCGACTGCGAGGCAGAGTCAAGAGGCATCGCACCTGAATCCAGCACAGATCGTGGAAATACTGAAGCCTGAAAAAGTGAATTCGTCAGACATTCGTGAGTTTATGTCCACACGGATACTTTCTTATGCCTGACTCATTTGTCAGAATATAGTCCGTTTTCTATTGGGAAACAGTATGACATTTTTGAGTACAGCCAGTGTTACGCACGTTAGTGTGATTGAACACTAAATAATAATGATTGAAAAATTTAGTTGCGACTAAAGTATTAATGATTGACGTCGGTTAGTGTTTAGTGTGATTGAAACTAATTCTCCGTTAGTATTCAATCATTTGAAAACACTAATGATTGAAATATTTTAATCTTTAGTGTTTCAAAAGTATTAAAAAACTAAATTAACTTTTAGTATGTATTAAATCCTGTGATTGATATTAATGATTAAATGGCCAAATTAAAGTTAAGTCGTGTCGTGATACCTAATTTCGTCGAGGACAAAGTACGTAAATATAATAGTTCAGCACCTTATACACTCCGAGTCCATGTTGAAAACTTCCATGCTGGGTGGATACCGTGATGGACCCAGGATTGCAACAACATGGACGAGTGTTTTTTTAGCTTAATGGACTATGAATGAAGAGAATTTAGATAGGGTACAACCAAATCGTCCTGCTGATGGACCCTGGGGGTACCTAACAAAACTCAGGACTGGATCAACATATACGAATACTTTTTAGCTTAATGGACTTAGAATGAGGAGCATTTAGATAGGGCACCACCAAATCGTCCTGATGACGGACTCTAGGGGTTCGTAATGGAACTCCTGAGTTCCATTACGAACCTCTAGAGTCCATCATCAGACAGCGAAACATATACTTATAACCGGCCGTATCTTTTCTTACGTTAACTTAGAAGTTTAATTTTTTCACAGCTTCAAGGAAAGTCTATGGTTTTACTTTCAACTCGATACTTCCACGCGTTCTCGAGATAGAGGGTCTTGACGGACAACAATGTGATCATATAAGGGTTCCGTTTTTACCGATTGAGGTACGGAACCCTAAAAATAAGATATTCATAGCTTTCATAATATCTATAAATTAAGAGATGTCTCTTAGTTCCATTCTCCATACAAACGTAGTCCCAGTCTCATTTGAAATCTAGGCAACAGAAGTAGATGAAATATTGTAAGTATGGACTAGACGTAATTATCTATGCCTTTGGTTTTTCACATTTTCATATAAATGTGTAATATCAGAATTACAGGAGCTCAAAAGTCGACAAAAAAAGGGGTCAACTTTGCACGAGAATTACAGACCAATAAAGCATTTTTACAAAAATCGAAAAACCACAGCCATGGGAAATATAATGAGCATCTTTTCGTGTAATATGAGGATTACAAAACACAAAATTCAATCGCCCAAATCTTGGAAAGCCTACAGCTATCACGATACACATTAGCGGGGAGTGGAGTAGCGGGAGAGGAGGTGCAGCGCTGCCCCGCGCTGTCTTCTCTCTGACATTGACACTGTCGTTGAAAATTGCAATTTTCTTACGCTTGGTGTAAGTGTAAGTGTAACGCTCGAATGGTTTAGAAATGGGTCAAGTTTTTAGAGTTTACATAAACATGTTTATTGTATAAATAAGGATGTGACTTTTTCTTCTTAGTTTCGTGAAATGTCTTGATCTAACAAGCTATTTATTGTTAACCACGTATGGTCTCATCGGAAGTTCAGCGCTGGCTCCCGAGCCAGCATTATGCTGAGGTGGGACCATTTCGGGTTTAGTTTTTATGTATGTATTTTGTATATTTTTTTTTTGTCTTGCATATGCTAGTATAATAGAATAACTTCTGGTGATCGTGACATTAACTAATGTAACATTTAGACATACATGTTTCTGATAACAGACTATCTCTACTCTAATATCGAACGTTTTATTATTTTTCTCAAACATGCTAAGAACGGTTGGAATTTCGTTTGAAAAAAGAAGACGTACATTAAAAAAATCGCTACCTAGGAGTTATTAAACGTATGAAATCCCATTATATTCTGACACTATATATCCATACTAATATTATAAATGCGAAAGTGTGTCTGTCTGTCTGTCTGTCTGTTACCTCTTCACGCTTAAACCGCTGAACCGATTTGGATGAAATTTGGTATGGAGATAGTTGGGGTCCCGGGGAAGGACATAGGCTACTTTTTATCCCGGAAAAATACCCTCATTTGCGATAACCGAATTTAAGGCGGACGAAGTCGCGGGCAGAAGCTAGTTGTTTATAGTGTATAATCCCATTATATTGTATACTTTACTCACTTAGTCAATTCCCGCAAATGTTCCATTTACTTAACCTATTAAAGATAAAGTAAATCAAGATAAACACGGTGTATAAGTATGTATGTATGTATGTCAGAAAAACTGATTATTTATTTTTTGTTAATTTGCTGATTCTTGGAACTAAGTTTACTGAAATGACGAAATAAGACAACACATGCATATTGTAGCTAAGTGTTTTGTGAAAATTATCATGTTTCTTACATGTAATCTTAACAATAAACAGTTTAACTGATTTTTTTTTGGTATGGAACCAAGTAGGTCGATTCATAAAAGCTGGCGCGGATTTTGTATGAAACTGTCATATTTTCCATAGAAATTTTGCGCTAGCTCTTGTCCTACCTATACTTTATTTATCTTTATATACATAACCTTTGTATATAAGCAAATTTAATCCACGAGATCCAGGGGTGGGTTGCTAGTTAAAAACAATTTTTAATCTCATAAATTTACCTAAGTAAGTAACTAATAACTCTTTTGACGATATCAAAAGTATAACGTATTTAAAAGAGGTTGTAATCGCTTCACCCAGAATATGGATGCTACGCAGAATACGGACCGGTTGCGGGAGGAGATGGGGGTGACGGCTGCGAGCGCTTACGTCACGAGCGATAAAGACAGCAATATTCCAATTCCAAACTAATACATAACGTGGCCGCGCGGCCGTTAGAGAGACTTCTCTTAAAGTCCTTACAACACTATCATAATTGTAATAGATATTGTAGATATATTAAGTAAAAAAAAAATGTATACCTATCCATACAAGCATTCCCAATAGAAAACGGACTAATACTTTCCTAATCTATACTTTTATAAAGTTGTAAAAATGAAATGTCGGTTTGTCCACACGGACCGCGCGAAGCAATTTCCTCGCGAGGCGACTCGCTCTGTGTGGACGCGGCTGATGTTGTTATAACATTTATCCTTACTAATCCATACTCTTATTATAATTTTGAAAGTAACTTTCTGTCTGTTTGCTTGTTACGCTTTCACGGCTAAACCGCTGACCGGCTGGAAATTTGGTAAGGAGATAGTTTGAATCCCGGGGTAGAACATAGGATACTTTTTTTCCCGGTACACATGATAAAAGAGTTATACGCAGACGAAGTCTATTAAAAACTAGTAGGTTATTATACTTTGATTAGATGACCCAGTGGCGTGCACAGGGCTTTTGGCCAAGATAGGCAGTTTTTCTGTGCCTATATGGAGCCATGGTCGTACAGGGCTTCAGGGTAGGTAGTTTCTCTATGCCTGTATGTAGCCATGGTCGTTCAGGGTAGGCAGTGCCTTTGTGCTTATATGGATCGCACGCCACTGGATGTCACTTCCAAAAAAAATAATTAATCTTTATTCTGCAAATATGCCCTGCAGGCACTTTTACATGTCTGACTACTGTTGCTTCCCAATAGCAGATCAATACACTTCTTCAAAAGTACTTTTATATAAAGAAAACATTCTGAAATAATTATTAAGATTCTCAGTTATTTGTGTTTTAAATGCAATGTGTATTTTTTTGTGCAGATGGTTGTACAAGTACCTCAGTATACGAGCCACCAACCAACCATCTACCATCCTACCACCCTGCTCCACTGCCTCTGAACATTTTGGTAAGGAGTCTGACAAATAACACTTGATAGTTTATTTAAATTTGAACAGTATAGTAAAGTTGCTAAGCCACGAGCCGATTCATCCCCTGTGCGCGAGAAGAGTGGGGTGAATATGACCAACCTACACCTCTTTTCGTTTTTTTGCTGATCAGTTAAAGCACCGGCCACACGCCGACGTGCCGTAAGCGTCACGATTTTATCGCATGCTTAACGCTCTACACCGCTGATTAACGCTGCGTGTACGCGGTCAAGTGGCTTTATGCGTCACGATTTCTTTATACATTTAGCCGCGTAAACGCACCGTCAGCGTTTTTTGAGCAGCCGTGTGGAGGGCATGCGATAAAATCGTGACGCTTACGGCATGCCACTGTGATTCCGTACAGCCACCGTATTTTAAGCATGAGTGTGGCTAAAGCTTTAACTGATCAGCAAAAAAACAAAAAGAGGTTTAAGTACTTGGTCATATTCGTTCACTGCGATTCCGTACCGTCACCGTATTTTGAGCGGCGGTATGGCCGAAGCTTAAGGCTACTTACCAGGGCTTGTGTGGTATCGTTTTCGTGTAAAACATATATCATGAATTATTTTTTTATGTTAATTAGGTACACAGCTGGTAATCTTCGTACAACAAAACGCGTACGTTAGCGCCATGTTGTTTTTAATGTTGACTGACGTTTTTCTCTGCTGTGATTGGCTGTTGCTTTGTCAATACACTCGTCTTGTCATCTATATATTATTTGTCGAAATTCATTCTGTCACTGTCACAGTAAAAGTGTTATCGAGTGATGTCCTTGTGTTTATCCTGTCTTGCTTCTTGCAAAATGTTTTATGAGTGCTGTGTTTGTAGAACTTTGCGAAAGCGCGCAATTTTACACCATTTCGCGTGCTCTGAGAAAATACTTATTAAGTGGTTGAAGTGAAGTGAAGTTTAAATCGTGATGATCTTGCAAAATTATCGCCTGCAGAACTAGCAAACATTACGTCCAAGAATTCATTTTGTTTCTTTGACTGCGCCGAGCACAAAACTATTCTTAGTCATTTCATTGCTCTGACTGTCCGATTTACAATTATGAATTGGTGCAAATTTAAAAAGAATATGAAAAATAAATCTTAACAAGTAATGGGTTTTTTTATATTTTCTGCCACTGAGGTATAATTCTCAGCAAAGAATTTGATCACAATATATACAATTACTGAAGTAACGTGTACAATTTACGTGCCGGGAATTATTCATTCTAAATATTAGACCTTATTCAATGAACCTAGACCGCTTTGGCTGAATACGTTATGATCATTTGCCATATAGCAATTTCGAATAGAAAAAATAAATAAACGTCAGTCAACACTAATCGTACAGATTAAATATAGTTGCCTAGTGCAAATAATATTTGTTTCTGAGTTGGCAGTCTGATACGTAGTATCTCTTATTAGTCTGTGATTAGGTACAAAGTGCTAACATATATCCCCGAGAAGATCAGCCTTAACTTAACGGGTGGTCCACCCGTGACTATGGAAAGCTGAAAAGCTTCCGAAACGTCGGGAAATCAAATGAGATAGTATACGCGATATAATAGTTAAATTGTTTTTTTATTTTTTTTCAGAATCCCAAAGAGAAATGCGCAAACAGAAGAACAAACAAATCAGTCGCAAATTTTGCGTTCCAAATGCATTAAAGGCAGATCTAGGACATGGCAAGATATAAGTTAACTATAAATGGCAAAACATTTCTTAAATTAACTATAGAATTGCAGTTAAATTTATCATCCGATTGTAATTCATAGTGTCAACTAATATAATACTCTGCCTGGCCCCCTTGCAATATATTTTTTTTTGTAAATAGCTACGTAATTAATTCGTAAGATAATTTAGGGTAAGCAAGCAAGTATAGTGGTTGACCCTTTAAGGTGAATATTGTCTTGGTTTTGTTTTTTACAAAACAACGTTCAAAGTCATTTAATATTTACTGTCAAATTGATCCTTATGAACCTGAGAATTCGAACAAATAACAATCGCAATAATATTGTATGTTATTTATGACTTTTAATATGAATTGAATAAAAAAGGTGCCAAAAGTACAATCATTTGCCCCGGTACGTGTAAAGAATTTGTACTTTGTATATTCCCACTGCCAATGAATATCTAAGACATGTAAATATAAAAAAATAGTACAGCTTACCCTACCTCGTTTTGAATTATTTTTCCAAAGATGCATGTACAGATAATTCTAGTTTTAACGATATAAGTAGGTACAACAAATAATTAAACATAGTATTGTAAGTAAAGTTTAAATTATTTGTTTTGTATTAATATTTTTACAAGAAGACGTACAAGAAGGAATATTATGTCTAAAATAGTATAGAATTTAGTATATTTTATTATGGGGTAAAAATAATTGCATATAACCTCCTCCATAACCTCTTATCAGGAATTCGAAATTATGTTACCTAACCCTATATTAGGTATAACACCCTCAATCTTAAATAATACTAGAATGTGCCCGTAATATTGTTCACGAGAAAGAAAAAGGCTATAACCATCTTGTTTGCTTCAGGATAGTCGGGCAAAAGTATCCTATAACCATTTGTGGATGTCTGAAATTCGTTCAGCTGTTTTGTCGCGATGAAGCAACAAAGACATACAAAAAACACAAAAAATATATTTTCTGATTCAGTGACCTTGTAATAGTCCGTATCACATACTTTTTGAAGATATCTTCTATGTAGAGACATTTCATTTTCAACTTTATAATAGATGTGAAAGAATAAAAAAGAAAACAAACTGATTTTTCATTTACTTATGTCCCGTTTGTCCGCAAACATTTAAAGCTATGCATATATTTCTATATTTAACGAAAACTCTGTAATAATCCAAAATTAATGCTTTACAGCGTTTCCGTTTATTATTATTGACTTGCGAGTACGGTGGTGGAGTCTTTAACTGCAAATCTTCAAGACAAAATATCACGCCATATCTGTTCATAACAACAACGTGATATTTGCAAGTACAAGACTCCACCTTAAATCACGGACAGTTTCAAGAAAACGTTTACGCTCCACTTGTTGTCTCAGATGATGGAATTTTTGAGTTATTTTTAATCAGAATCATGAGCACTGTCGATTCTGAGCAAAACCAAACCAAAAAGTCCACCTGAGTCAACAAGGGGGTACACGTTTTAGTGAGAATGCCGTCTCATACACACTCACACACACGCACACACACTCGTCATGATCATGACGTCACTGAAAGAACAGCACACATACATTACTGTACATATATTATAGCTCAACACATGCTCAGAAATAGTACATAGCTAGCGAATAGATGGCGCCCTTTTGAAGCCTCGTCAAAAGAGCAGAGTTGCCAGTCTATCTCTTGTATGTATATAGTAGTCTTTGAATCCAACTATTCTATCATTCTGTTTTATTTTCCTTTTAATTTAACCATGTCGCAGAAATCTTGCTGTGTACCTGGATGTCCAATAACTTTAGAAGATGCTAAGTAATTAATTAGCCAAAGGTGCGGAGCGTCACGACCGGCTCCCACCGACGCGAGCTCGAGGGCCCGCAGGGCGAGCCCACCCGGATTTTAACTCGACTGGGGGCCGCAGGCCCAAAGGTGAGCATCAGCCAACGCGACGCAAACACACCCGCGTGCAGACCCCTTCTCCTTTTCACTCTCCTTTCACCTTCTTCCACGCAAATGTATCAACTCGAGCGACTCCTACGTCTACAATTACACAAAGTCCAAGTACTGCCCATAAAACACACTGTCCACTGGGGCCTCGCGGGGCTCTGCTAACACTGGATTGTCATAGTTACGGCAGAGACAGTTTTAAAACATTCCAGAAAAAGCGTGTATTTTAGAAGATTTAAAGAATATCGGTGCCGCTCCCTGGTTACGGCCGTTTTTAGCGTATATTTTGTACGCAGCCCTCGGTGCGCGAGTCCGTCTCGCACTTAGCCAGTTTTTTTATACCTTCCGAAATGCAGGTTTCATTGTTTTGTTACTTTGTAAGTTTCCGATGTTTCAATGTAGCATGGCTTGAACATTTATGGCACTATGATCAATATGTAGGAAACAAAGCATTATAATGTCTTTATATTAGTTATTATATTTTCAGGTTTACGTTTTCATCGGTATCCTAATCCTGAAAAATATGCAGAAAAGTATAAGACATCTATACTATTATAAAGTTGTAAAAACGAAATGTCTGTACATTAAAGATATTTTCAAAAAAAATGACTGTAGTGGATTATTTTGAAATCACTGAATGGAAAAATATTTTTTTTTGATTTTTTTTAATGTTTGTATGTGTCGTTGTCGCTTTATCACGCCAAAACGGCTAAACGGATTTCGATTATTTTTCGAACACGGGTAGCTTGGTATCTCTAGACGGTTATAGGATACTTTTTACCCGACTACGCTAAAGAAAAAAAATGGTTCTTATTTTTTTTCTCCTCCGTGGACGAAGTTTGCGGGCACCTTCTAGTGGATATATAATATTGGTGGAGTGATAACTGGCTTGGACCAAATTTAAGTTTATAACAATAAACGTGTCTGCCGCAGAAATTTTCAAAACTGCCACTTGTGTCCTAGAAATAGATTGTGCAAATTAGCAGTTCCTGTTCTGCACCTGCCAGGTAATCTATACTATTATAAATTGAGTATTGAGTATATTTAAATGATTGTTACGGACTAATTGGAGGGTTTATTTTTTGTATGTTTGTATGTGTCGTTGTGCCTTCATCACGCCAAATCGGCTTAACGGATTTCAACTATTTTTAGTACACGGGTAGCTGTGTATCTACAGATGGTTATAGGATACTTTTTATCCGACTACGCTGTCGTAAAAAAGAGGGGTCATGATATGACTTTGTCTCTTCTGCGAACGAAGTTGCGGGCGTCTTGTAGTATATTATAATGTAACTGAATATACAGGGTAGAGGAGGCCCAAACCTAATGTGGGGTCATGTTCTTTTAAAAACAATATACATATGTAGGTTTAAACATTTGTTTTTAAGTAGGAGTTCTGAAACGTCGTCAATGGAAATCATCATTTCTTTAAAAGGTAATTCCATAATTTTATATACCCTAAAAGGGCTAAATGAGGGCTACGTACCCGAAGGAACTGTGGAATAAATTACCGCCTGTACTATTTCCGGACCGATGCGACCTTCAAGCCTTCAAGAAAAGAGCTTACTCCCACCTGAAGGGCCGGCAACGCACTTGTGACTCCTCCGGTGATGCAAAAGTGTCTATGGGCGACGGTGATCGCTTAGCATCAGGCGACCTGTCTGCTCGTTTGCCTCCTATGTCATAAAAAAAGTGTAATATGGAACCCTATTACTACGACTTCACTGGCCGTCCGTCCGTCCGTCCGACCGTACGTCCGTCCGTCCGTCAGTCCATCTGTCCGTCTGTCCGTCTGTCTTCCTGTCAATACCACTGACTCATTGACCAGTCACACGGCGTTTAGGGTACCTACAGGGTAAAACGGGACCCTATTACTTATACTTCGCTATCCCTCTGTCTGTCTGTCCGTCTGTTACCAGGCTGTATCTCATGAACCGTGATAGCTAGACAGTTGAAATTTTCACAGATGATGTATGTCTGTTGCCGCAATAACAGCAAATACTAAAAACAGTATAATTTTATGTCTATTTCAATAACCAATATAAAATGATCGAACACCGAGTACATTTTGCTTAGGAATAGGGATCTGCTAACACTGGATTTTCATAGATAAGGCCGTTTTTATGGTATATTTTGTACGTAACCCTCGGTGCCCGAGTCCGACTCGCACTTGGCCGGCTATTTTAGCATATAAATGGTACGGAATCCTCGGAAAGTCCGACTTGCACTTGTATTATAACTTAATTTCAGGGTCAGCTAGCGTCAACCCCCACACAGAGAGTTCAGCGACTGCGAGGCAGAGTCAAGAGGCATCGCACCTGAATCCAGCACAGATCGTGGAAATACTGAAGCCTGAAAAAGTGAATTCGTCAGACATTCGTGAGTTTATGTCCACACGGATACTTTCTTATGCCTGACTCATTTGTCAGAATATAGTCCGTTTTCTATTGGGAAACAGTATGACATTTTTGAGTACAGCCAGTGTTAGCCGCACGTTAGTGTGATTGAACACTAAATAATAATGATTGAAAAATTTAGTTGCGACTAAAGTATTAATGATTGACGTCGGTTAGTGTTTAGTGTGATTGAAACTAATTCTCCGTTAGTATTCAATCATTTGAAAACACTAATGATTGAAATATTTTAATCTTTAGTGTTTCAAAAGTATTAAAAAACTAAATTAACTTTTAGTATGTATTAAATCCTGTGATTGATATTAATGATTAAATGGCCAAATTAAAGTTAAGTCGTGTCGTGATACCTAATTTCGTCGAGGACAAAGTACGTAAATATAATAGTTCAGCACCTTATACACTCCGAGTCCATGTTGAAAACTTCCATGCTGGGTGGATACCGTGATGGACCCAGGATTGCAACAACATGGACGAGTGTTTTTTTAGCTTAATGGACTATGAATGAAGAGAATTTAGATAGGGTACAACCAAATCGTCCTGCTGATGGACCCTGGGGGTACCTAACAAAACTCAGGACTGGATCAACATATACGAATACTTTTTAGCTTAATGGACTTAGAATGAGGAGCATTTAGATAGGGCACCACCAAATCGTCCTGATGACGGACTCTAGGGGTTCGTAATGGAACTCCTGAGTTCCATTACGAACCTCTAGAGTCCATCATCAGACAGCGAAACATATACTTATAACCGGCCGTATCTTTTCTTACGTTAACTTAGAAGTTTAATTTTTTCACAGCTTCAAGGAAAGTCTATGGTTTTACTTTCAACTCGATACTTCCACGCGTTCTCGAGATAGAGGGTCTTGACGGACAACAATGTGATCATATAAGGGTTCCGTTTTTACCGATTGAGGTACGGAACCCTAAAAATAAGATATTCATAGCTTTCATAATATCTATAAATTAAGAGATGTCTCTTAGTTCCATTCTCCATACAAACGTAGTCCCAGTCTCATTTGAAATCTAGGCAACAGAAGTAGATGAAATATTGTAAGTATGGACTAGACGTAATTATCTATGCCTTTGGTTTTTCACATTTTCATATAAATGTGTAATATCAGAATTACAGGAGCTCAAAAGTCGACAAAAAAAGGGGTCAACTTTGCACGAGAATTACAGACCAATAAAGCATTTTTACAAAAATCGAAAAACCACAGCCATGGGAAATATAATGAGCATCTTTTCGTGTAATATGAGGATTACAAAACACAAAATTCAATCGCCCAAATCTTGGAAAGCCTACAGCTATCACGATACACATTAGCGGGGAGTGGAGTAGCGGGAGAGGAGGTGCAGCGCTGCCCCGCGCTGTCTTCTCTCTGACATTGACACTGTCGTTGAAAATTGCAATTTTCTTACGCTTGGTGTAAGTGTAAGTGTAACGCTCGAATGGTTTAGAAATGGGTCAAGTTTTTAGAGTTTACATAAACATGTTTATTGTATAAATAAGGATGTGACTTTTTCTTCTTAGTTTCGTGAAATGTCTTGATCTAACAAGCTATTTATTGTTAACCACGTATGGTCTCATCGGAAGTTCAGCGCTGGCTCCCGAGCCAGCATTATGCTGAGGTGGGACCATTTCGGGTTTAGTTTTTATGTATGTATTTTGTATATTTTTTTTTTGTCTTGCATATGCTAGTATAATAGAATAACTTCTGGTGATCGTGACATTAACTAATGTAACATTTAGACATACATGTTTCTGATAACAGACTATCTCTACTCTAATATCGAACGTTTTATTATTTTTCTCAAACATGCTAAGAACGGTTGGAATTTCGTTTGAAAAAAGAAGACGTACATTAAAAAAATCGCTACCTAGGAGTTATTAAACGTATGAAATCCCATTATATTCTGACACTATATATCCATACTAATATTATAAATGCGAAAGTGTGTCTGTCTGTCTGTCTGTCTGTTACCTCTTCACGCTTAAACCGCTGAACCGATTTGGATGAAATTTGGTATGGAGATAGTTGGGGTCCCGGGGAAGGACATAGGCTACTTTTTATCCCGGAAAAATACCCTCATTTGCGATAACCGAATTTAAGGCGGACGAAGTCGCGGGCAGAAGCTAGTTGTTTATAGTGTATAATCCCATTATATTGTATACTTTACTCACTTAGTCAATTCCCGCAAATGTTCCATTTACTTAACCTATTAAAGATAAAGTAAATCAAGATAAACACGGTGTATAAGTATGTATGTATGTATGTCAGAAAAACTGATTATTTATTTTTTGTTAATTTGCTGATTCTTGGAACTAAGTTTACTGAAATGACGAAATAAGACAACACATGCATATTGTAGCTAAGTGTTTTGTGAAAATTATCATGTTTCTTACATGTAATCTTAACAATAAACAGTTTAACTGATTTTTTTTTGGTATGGAACCAAGTAGGTCGATTCATAAAAGCTGGCGCGGATTTTGTATGAAACTGTCATATTTTCCATAGAAATTTTGCGCTAGCTCTTGTCCTACCTATACTTTATTTATCTTTATATACATAACCTTTGTATATAAGCAAATTTAATCCACGAGATCCAGGGGTGGGTTGCTAGTTAAAAACAATTTTTAATCTCATAAATTTACCTAAGTAAGTAACTAATAACTCTTTTGACGATATCAAAAGTATAACGTATTTAAAAGAGGTTGTAATCGCTTCACCCAGAATATGGATGCTACGCAGAATACGGACCGGTTGCGGGAGGAGATGGGGGTGACGGCTGCGAGCGCTTACGTCACGAGCGATAAAGACAGCAATATTCCAATTCCAAACTAATACATAACGTGGCCGCGCGGCCGTTAGAGAGACTTCTCTTAAAGTCCTTACAACACTATCATAATTGTAATAGATATTGTAGATATATTAAGTAAAAAAAAAATGTATACCTATCCATACAAGCATTCCCAATAGAAAACGGACTAATACTTTCCTAATCTATACTTTTATAAAGTTGTAAAAATGAAATGTCGGTTTGTCCACACGGACCGCGCGAAGCAATTTCCTCGCGAGGCGACTCGCTCTGTGTGGACGCGGCTGATGTTGTTATAACATTTATCCTTACTAATCCATACTCTTATTATAATTTTGAAAGTAACTTTCTGTCTGTTTGCTTGTTACGCTTTCACGGCTAAACCGCTGACCGGCTGGAAATTTGGTAAGGAGATAGTTTGAATCCCGGGGTAGAACATAGGATACTTTTTTTCCCGGTACACATGATAAAAGAGTTATACGCAGACGAAGTCTATTAAAAACTAGTAGGTTATTATACTTTGATTAGATGACCCAGTGGCGTGCACAGGGCTTTTGGCCAAGATAGGCAGTTTTTCTGTGCCTATATGGAGCCATGGTCGTACAGGGCTTCAGGGTAGGTAGTTTCTCTATGCCTGTATGTAGCCATGGTCGTTCAGGGTAGGCAGTGCCTTTGTGCTTATATGGATCGCACGCCACTGGATGTCACTTCCAAAAAAAATAATTAATCTTTATTCTGCAAATATGCCCTGCAGGCACTTTTACATGTCTGACTACTGTTGCTTCCCAATAGCAGATCAATACACTTCTTCAAAAGTACTTTTATATAAAGAAAACATTCTGAAATAATTATTAAGATTCTCAGTTATTTGTGTTTTAAATGCAATGTGTATTTTTTTGTGCAGATGGTTGTACAAGTACCTCAGTATACGAGCCACCAACCAACCATCTACCATCCTACCACCCTGCTCCACTGCCTCTGAACATTTTGGTAAGGAGTCTGACAAATAACACTTGATAGTTTATTTAAATTTGAACAGTATAGTAAAGTTGCTAAGCCACGAGCCGATTCATCCCCTGTGCGCGAGAAGAGTGGGGTGAATATGACCAACCTACACCTCTTTTCGTTTTTTTGCTGATCAGTTAAAGCACCGGCCACACGCCGACGTGCCGTAAGCGTCACGATTTTATCGCATGCTTAACGCTCTACACCGCTGATTAACGCTGCGTGTACGCGGTCAAGTGGCTTTATGCGTCACGATTTCTTTATACATTTAGCCGCGTAAACGCACCGTCAGCGTTTTTTGAGCAGCCGTGTGGAGGGCATGCGATAAAATCGTGACGCTTACGGCATGCCACTGTGATTCCGTACAGCCACCGTATTTTAAGCATGAGTGTGGCTAAAGCTTTAACTGATCAGCAAAAAAACAAAAAGAGGTTTAAGTACTTGGTCATATTCGTTCACTGCGATTCCGTACCGTCACCGTATTTTGAGCGGCGGTATGGCCGAAGCTTAAGGCTACTTACCAGGGCTTGTGTGGTATCGTTTTCGTGTAAAACATATATCATGAATTATTTTTTTATGTTAATTAGGTACACAGCTGGTAATCTTCGTACAACAAAACGCGTACGTTAGCGCCATGTTGTTTTTAATGTTGACTGACGTTTTTCTCTGCTGTGATTGGCTGTTGCTTTGTCAATACACTCGTCTTGTCATCTATATATTATTTGTCGAAATTCATTCTGTCACTGTCACAGTAAAAGTGTTATCGAGTGATGTCCTTGTGTTTATCCTGTCTTGCTTCTTGCAAAATGTTTTATGAGTGCTGTGTTTGTAGAACTTTGCGAAAGCGCGCAATTTTACACCATTTCGCGTGCTCTGAGAAAATACTTATTAAGTGGTTGAAGTGAAGTGAAGTTTAAATCGTGATGATCTTGCAAAATTATCGCCTGCAGAACTAGCAAACATTACGTCCAAGAATTCATTTTGTTTCTTTGACTGCGCCGAGCACAAAACTATTCTTAGTCATTTCATTGCTCTGACTGTCCGATTTACAATTATGAATTGGTGCAAATTTAAAAAGAATATGAAAAATAAATCTTAACAAGTAATGGGTTTTTTTATATTTTCTGCCACTGAGGTATAATTCTCAGCAAAGAATTTGATCACAATATATACAATTACTGAAGTAACGTGTACAATTTACGTGCCGGGAATTATTCATTCTAAATATTAGACCTTATTCAATGAACCTAGACCGCTTTGGCTGAATACGTTATGATCATTTGCCATATAGCAATTTCGAATAGAAAAAATAAATAAACGTCAGTCAACACTAATCGTACAGATTAAATATAGTTGCCTAGTGCAAATAATATTTGTTTCTGAGTTGGCAGTCTGATACGTAGTATCTCTTATTAGTCTGTGATTAGGTACAAAGTGCTAACATATATCCCCGAGAAGATCAGCCTTAACTTAACGGGTGGTCCACCCGTGACTATGGAAAGCTGAAAAGCTTCCGAAACGTCGGGAAATCAAATGAGATAGTATACGCGATATAATAGTTAAATTGTTTTTTTATTTTTTTTCAGAATCCCAAAGAGAAATGCGCAAACAGAAGAACAAACAAATCAGTCGCAAATTTTGCGTTCCAAATGCATTAAAGGCAGATCTAGGACATGGCAAGATATAAGTTAACTATAAATGGCAAAACATTTCTTAAATTAACTATAGAATTGCAGTTAAATTTATCATCCGATTGTAATTCATAGTGTCAACTAATATAATACTCTGCCTGGCCCCCTTGCAATATATTTTTTTTTGTAAATAGCTACGTAATTAATTCGTAAGATAATTTAGGGTAAGCAAGCAAGTATAGTGGTTGACCCTTTAAGGTGAATATTGTCTTGGTTTTGTTTTTTACAAAACAACGTTCAAAGTCATTTAATATTTACTGTCAAATTGATCCTTATGAACCTGAGAATTCGAACAAATAACAATCGCAATAATATTGTATGTTATTTATGACTTTTAATATGAATTGAATAAAAAAGGTGCCAAAAGTACAATCATTTGCCCCGGTACGTGTAAAGAATTTGTACTTTGTATATTCCCACTGCCAATGAATATCTAAGACATGTAAATATAAAAAAATAGTACAGCTTACCCTACCTCGTTTTGAATTATTTTTCCAAAGATGCATGTACAGATAATTCTAGTTTTAACGATATAAGTAGGTACAACAAATAATTAAACATAGTATTGTAAGTAAAGTTTAAATTATTTGTTTTGTATTAATATTTTTACAAGAAGACGTACAAGAAGGAATATTATGTCTAAAATAGTATAGAATTTAGTATATTTTATTATGGGGTAAAAATAATTGCATATAACCTCCTCCATAACCTCTTATCAGGAATTCGAAATTATGTTACCTAACCCTATATTAGGTATAACACCCTCAATCTTAAATAATACTAGAATGTGCCCGTAATATTGTTCACGAGAAAGAAAAAGGCTATAACCATCTTGTTTGCTTCAGGATAGTCGGGCAAAAGTATCCTATAACCATTTGTGGATGTCTGAAATTCGTTCAGCTGTTTTGTCGCGATGAAGCAACAAAGACATACAAAAAACACAAAAAATATATTTTCTGATTCAGTGACCTTGTAATAGTCCGTATCACATACTTTTTGAAGATATCTTCTATGTAGAGACATTTCATTTTCAACTTTATAATAGATGTGAAAGAATAAAAAAGAAAACAAACTGATTTTTCATTTACTTATGTCCCGTTTGTCCGCAAACATTTAAAGCTATGCATATATTTCTATATTTAACGAAAACTCTGTAATAATCCAAAATTAATGCTTTACAGCGTTTCCGTTTATTATTATTGACTTGCGAGTACGGTGGTGGAGTCTTTAACTGCAAATCTTCAAGACAAAATATCACGCCATATCTGTTCATAACAACAACGTGATATTTGCAAGTACAAGACTCCACCTTAAATCACGGACAGTTTCAAGAAAACGTTTACGCTCCACTTGTTGTCTCAGATGATGGAATTTTTGAGTTATTTTTAATCAGAATCATGAGCACTGTCGATTCTGAGCAAAACCAAACCAAAAAGTCCACCTGAGTCAACAAGGGGGTACACGTTTTAGTGAGAATGCCGTCTCATACACACTCACACACACGCACACACACTCGTCATGATCATGACGTCACTGAAAGAACAGCACACATACATTACTGTACATATATTATAGCTCAACACATGCTCAGAAATAGTACATAGCTAGCGAATAGATGGCGCCCTTTTGAAGCCTCGTCAAAAGAGCAGAGTTGCCAGTCTATCTCTTGTATGTATATAGTAGTCTTTGAATCCAACTATTCTATCATTCTGTTTTATTTTCCTTTTAATTTAACCATGTCGCAGAAATCTTGCTGTGTACCTGGATGTCCAATAACTTTAGAAGATGCTAAGTAATTAATTAGCCAAAGGTGCGGAGCGTCACGACCGGCTCCCACCGACGCGAGCTCGAGGGCCCGCAGGGCGAGCCCACCCGGATTTTAACTCGACTGGGGGCCGCAGGCCCAAAGGTGAGCATCAGCCAACGCGACGCAAACACACCCGCGTGCAGACCCCTTCTCCTTTTCACTCTCCTTTCACCTTCTTCCACGCAAATGTATCAACTCGAGCGACTCCTACGTCTACAATTACACAAAGTCCAAGTACTGCCCATAAAACACACTGTCCACTGGGGCCTCGCGGGGCTCTGCTAACACTGGATTGTCATAGTTACGGCAGAGACAGTTTTAAAACATTCCAGAAAAAGCGTGTATTTTAGAAGATTTAAAGAATATCGGTGCCGCTCCCTGGTTACGGCCGTTTTTAGCGTATATTTTGTACGCAGCCCTCGGTGCGCGAGTCCGTCTCGCACTTAGCCAGTTTTTTTATACCTTCCGAAATGCAGGTTTCATTGTTTTGTTACTTTGTAAGTTTCCGATGTTTCAATGTAGCATGGCTTGAACATTTATGGCACTATGATCAATATGTAGGAAACAAAGCATTATAATGTCTTTATATTAGTTATTATATTTTCAGGTTTACGTTTTCATCGGTATCCTAATCCTGAAAAATATGCAGAAAAGTATAAGACATCTATACTATTATAAAGTTGTAAAAACGAAATGTCTGTACATTAAAGATATTTTCAAAAAAAATGACTGTAGTGGATTATTTTGAAATCACTGAATGGAAAAATATTTTTTTTTGATTTTTTTTAATGTTTGTATGTGTCGTTGTCGCTTTATCACGCCAAAACGGCTAAACGGATTTCGATTATTTTTCGAACACGGGTAGCTTGGTATCTCTAGACGGTTATAGGATACTTTTTACCCGACTACGCTAAAGAAAAAAAATGGTTCTTATTTTTTTTCTCCTCCGTGGACGAAGTTTGCGGGCACCTTCTAGTGGATATATAATATTGGTGGAGTGATAACTGGCTTGGACCAAATTTAAGTTTATAACAATAAACGTGTCTGCCGCAGAAATTTTCAAAACTGCCACTTGTGTCCTAGAAATAGATTGTGCAAATTAGCAGTTCCTGTTCTGCACCTGCCAGGTAATCTATACTATTATAAATTGAGTATTGAGTATATTTAAATGATTGTTACGGACTAATTGGAGGGTTTATTTTTTGTATGTTTGTATGTGTCGTTGTGCCTTCATCACGCCAAATCGGCTTAACGGATTTCAACTATTTTTAGTACACGGGTAGCTGTGTATCTACAGATGGTTATAGGATACTTTTTATCCGACTACGCTGTCGTAAAAAAGAGGGGTCATGATATGACTTTGTCTCTTCTGCGAACGAAGTTGCGGGCGTCTTGTAGTATATTATAATGTAACTGAATATACAGGGTAGAGGAGGCCCAAACCTAATGTGGGGTCATGTTCTTTTAAAAACAATATACATATGTAGGTTTAAACATTTGTTTTTAAGTAGGAGTTCTGAAACGTCGTCAATGGAAATCATCATTTCTTTAAAAGGTAATTCCATAATTTTATATACCCTAAAAGGGCTAAATGAGGGCTACGTACCCGAAGGAACTGTGGAATAAATTACCGCCTGTACTATTTCCGGACCGATGCGACCTTCAAGCCTTCAAGAAAAGAGCTTACTCCCACCTGAAGGGCCGGCAACGCACTTGTGACTCCTCCGGTGATGCAAAAGTGTCTATGGGCGACGGTGATCGCTTAGCATCAGGCGACCTGTCTGCTCGTTTGCCTCCTATGTCATAAAAAAAGTGTAATATGGAACCCTATTACTACGACTTCACTGGCCGTCCGTCCGTCCGTCCGACCGTACGTCCGTCCGTCCGTCAGTCCATCTGTCCGTCTGTCCGTCTGTCTTCCTGTCAATACCACTGACTCATTGACCAGTCACACGGCGTTTAGGGTACCTACAGGGTAAAACGGGACCCTATTACTTATACTTCGCTATCCCTCTGTCTGTCTGTCCGTCTGTTACCAGGCTGTATCTCATGAACCGTGATAGCTAGACAGTTGAAATTTTCACAGATGATGTATGTCTGTTGCCGCAATAACAGCAAATACTAAAAACAGTATAATTTTATGTCTATTTCAATAACCAATATAAAATGATCGAACACCGAGTACATTTTGCTTAGGAATAGGGATCTGCTAACACTGGATTTTCATAGATAAGGCCGTTTTTATGGTATATTTTGTACGTAACCCTCGGTGCCCGAGTCCGACTCGCACTTGGCCGGCTATTTTAGCATATAAATGGTACGGAATCCTCGGAAAGTCCGACTTGCACTTGTATTATAACTTAATTTCAGGGTCAGCTAGCGTCAACCCCCACACAGAGAGTTCAGCGACTGCGAGGCAGAGTCAAGAGGCATCGCACCTGAATCCAGCACAGATCGTGGAAATACTGAAGCCTGAAAAAGTGAATTCGTCAGACATTCGTGAGTTTATGTCCACACGGATACTTTCTTATGCCTGACTCATTTGTCAGAATATAGTCCGTTTTCTATTGGGAAACAGTATGACATTTTTGAGTACAGCCAGTGTTAGCCGCACGTTAGTGTGATTGAACACTAAATAATAATGATTGAAAAATTTAGTTGCGACTAAAGTATTAATGATTGACGTCGGTTAGTGTTTAGTGTGATTGAAACTAATTCTCCGTTAGTATTCAATCATTTGAAAACACTAATGATTGAAATATTTTAATCTTTAGTGTTTCAAAAGTATTAAAAAACTAAATTAACTTTTAGTATGTATTAAATCCTGTGATTGATATTAATGATTAAATGGCCAAATTAAAGTTAAGTCGTGTCGTGATACCTAATTTCGTCGAGGACAAAGTACGTAAATATAATAGTTCAGCACCTTATACACTCCGAGTCCATGTTGAAAACTTCCATGCTGGGTGGATACCGTGATGGACCCAGGATTGCAACAACATGGACGAGTGTTTTTTTAGCTTAATGGACTATGAATGAAGAGAATTTAGATAGGGTACAACCAAATCGTCCTGCTGATGGACCCTGGGGGTACCTAACAAAACTCAGGACTGGATCAACATATACGAATACTTTTTAGCTTAATGGACTTAGAATGAGGAGCATTTAGATAGGGCACCACCAAATCGTCCTGATGACGGACTCTAGGGGTTCGTAATGGAACTCCTGAGTTCCATTACGAACCTCTAGAGTCCATCATCAGACAGCGAAACATATACTTATAACCGGCCGTATCTTTTCTTACGTTAACTTAGAAGTTTAATTTTTTCACAGCTTCAAGGAAAGTCTATGGTTTTACTTTCAACTCGATACTTCCACGCGTTCTCGAGATAGAGGGTCTTGACGGACAACAATGTGATCATATAAGGGTTCCGTTTTTACCGATTGAGGTACGGAACCCTAAAAATAAGATATTCATAGCTTTCATAATATCTATAAATTAAGAGATGTCTCTTAGTTCCATTCTCCATACAAACGTAGTCCCAGTCTCATTTGAAATCTAGGCAACAGAAGTAGATGAAATATTGTAAGTATGGACTAGACGTAATTATCTATGCCTTTGGTTTTTCACATTTTCATATAAATGTGTAATATCAGAATTACAGGAGCTCAAAAGTCGACAAAAAAAGGGGTCAACTTTGCACGAGAATTACAGACCAATAAAGCATTTTTACAAAAATCGAAAAACCACAGCCATGGGAAATATAATGAGCATCTTTTCGTGTAATATGAGGATTACAAAACACAAAATTCAATCGCCCAAATCTTGGAAAGCCTACAGCTATCACGATACACATTAGCGGGGAGTGGAGTAGCGGGAGAGGAGGTGCAGCGCTGCCCCGCGCTGTCTTCTCTCTGACATTGACACTGTCGTTGAAAATTGCAATTTTCTTACGCTTGGTGTAAGTGTAAGTGTAACGCTCGAATGGTTTAGAAATGGGTCAAGTTTTTAGAGTTTACATAAACATGTTTATTGTATAAATAAGGATGTGACTTTTTCTTCTTAGTTTCGTGAAATGTCTTGATCTAACAAGCTATTTATTGTTAACCACGTATGGTCTCATCGGAAGTTCAGCGCTGGCTCCCGAGCCAGCATTATGCTGAGGTGGGACCATTTCGGGTTTAGTTTTTATGTATGTATTTTGTATATTTTTTTTTTGTCTTGCATATGCTAGTATAATAGAATAACTTCTGGTGATCGTGACATTAACTAATGTAACATTTAGACATACATGTTTCTGATAACAGACTATCTCTACTCTAATATCGAACGTTTTATTATTTTTCTCAAACATGCTAAGAACGGTTGGAATTTCGTTTGAAAAAAGAAGACGTACATTAAAAAAATCGCTACCTAGGAGTTATTAAACGTATGAAATCCCATTATATTCTGACACTATATATCCATACTAATATTATAAATGCGAAAGTGTGTCTGTCTGTCTGTCTGTCTGTTACCTCTTCACGCTTAAACCGCTGAACCGATTTGGATGAAATTTGGTATGGAGATAGTTGGGGTCCCGGGGAAGGACATAGGCTACTTTTTATCCCGGAAAAATACCCTCATTTGCGATAACCGAATTTAAGGCGGACGAAGTCGCGGGCAGAAGCTAGTTGTTTATAGTGTATAATCCCATTATATTGTATACTTTACTCACTTAGTCAATTCCCGCAAATGTTCCATTTACTTAACCTATTAAAGATAAAGTAAATCAAGATAAACACGGTGTATAAGTATGTATGTATGTATGTCAGAAAAACTGATTATTTATTTTTTGTTAATTTGCTGATTCTTGGAACTAAGTTTACTGAAATGACGAAATAAGACAACACATGCATATTGTAGCTAAGTGTTTTGTGAAAATTATCATGTTTCTTACATGTAATCTTAACAATAAACAGTTTAACTGATTTTTTTTTGGTATGGAACCAAGTAGGTCGATTCATAAAAGCTGGCGCGGATTTTGTATGAAACTGGAACTGTCGTAAGCTTTCTTCTGTATTGCAAGTAATACGCGGTTTTTTAATCGGACTACATCTTTGATATTTTGTTGGTTGTGTTGCACCAATTCATAACTGTAAATCGGACAGTCAGAGCAATGAAATGACTGAGAATAGTTTTGTGCTCGGCGCAGTTAAAGAAACAAAATGAATTCTTAGACATAATGTTTGCTAGTTCTGCGGGCTATAATTTTGCAAGATCATTACGATTTAAACACTTCAACCACTTAAGCAATAAGTATTTTCACAGAGCACGGGAAATGGTGTAAAATAGCGTCCTATTCGACTCTTAAAACATTTTGCAAAAAGCAAGACATTATAAACACAAGGACATCACTCGATAACACTTTACTGTGACAGTGACCGAATGAATTTTAACAAATAATATATAGATGACGAGACGAATGTATTGTAAAAGCAACAGCTAATCACAGCAGAGAAAAACGTCAGTCAACATTAAAAACAACATGGCGCTAACGTACGCGTTTTGTTATACGAAGATTACCAGCTGTGGTCTGTAGCACAATACACTATCCGATTGTATCCTATAATTAGGATCGGACTGAATAGGATCGGAAGGTGTAGAACAGGTTTTAGAAGCACTCGGTGTTGCCACTCGCGTAATCGAATCCATTCAAGTTCTCATTTCGTTTTTAATAGTAGTTTATGCAACTGATACATAATGAGACGCCTTAAAATACGAGTGTGGTTTTATGAAACGACCGTTAGCGAGTTCCATAATAGGATCACTCGAGTGTTTTAAGGCCTAATTATGTACATAACAAATTAGTTATTCACATCGAAGTCGTGCGTTTGTTCATTCTCCAATCTAAAAAATCGTTGTACTTTTTTACTATTACTAAATGAAGGCTATCGATTTTTCTGACAATAAGTTATTTGTTGCAATCGTGGCTGCATTTCCGATATCCAGCGGAGTGTTCATATAGTTTTCGGAGTCACTACTACTCATATTTTCAACTTAAATGTAAATTACAAACCACTTTTCTAAATTCTACTTTCGTAACAGCAAAAAAGCAACAAACAGAATGACAACATTAATGGCGGCAATGAGGAATGGAAAAAAAAAAATCAAAAATCTTGAAATTTGGTTTATAGGAATAAGTTTCCTTATCGTCAGACAAAAATTTAAGATTTTTCTGTAGTTTGGAAAAAAATAAAAAGATCAAAAGGTGTTGGTGGGCCTATATGACAGCTTATACGGTACGTCATGTCGTTTCCCCTCTGCCAAAGACGTTAGTACAATGTTCAAACCGTTTTATAAAAACTACTTCATTCATCGATTATTGGCAGTCTTGTAATCGTTATTTACGCGTAACAAGCTCCGTCAAAATGCCTGTATGTGCTGAGGGTCTACTATTACACCCGAAAAACGAAATACGTAACGTGCTGTAGGGACAGCTCTCATGTTATACTGTATTTGACTGAGCGAAATGGCGCCATACGAACTTCGTTTTTCGAATTTCGGAGTAGCCCCTCTGTGTATGGGTGCAAAAAGCGTTCAAATACATCAAGCATACAAACGGATGGAATATCATTTCATAATTTTGCTTTTATTATACCATATTACAACATAATTATTAATACATAAAACGTTTTCAAGAAAATCAGGCATCTTGGAATCGCTTGGAATAGATTACAAAATTAGTTTGAAAAATATCGCATACAATTTGTATATCGTTTTGACAGATCGAGAAAGTTTGACGTGTACAAAGATAAAGAAATAGCATAGATGTAACAGATACGACAGTCACTTACGCCCTGATTTCATTTTTTCCGTTGTGGCGCCACTGTAGTGATACTTTTAGTAGCATACTCTGTGGACATAGCTGTCAAGTTTGACGTAATAGTGCTGTCAACATTCGATAATCGATATCGACATTAAATAGTGATGCGATGATTTCATCGATAACTGCAACAGGGATTTATCAATACAATTTTAAAATTTTAAAAATAAAACGCAGTGTTTTCTTGCAATGTATGTATTTATAATAAATATGGGATGGGTGAAAAATATACATCCAAAATGAACGAACATTATTATTTGTTTAGTGTTTTTTGGCGAAGTTTATGAGATTTATATTTTTATACGCTAATTTTTGCGGATCGTCCATTTCGGATGCATATTTCTCTTCTATGTCGCCCTTTAAAATTTTATTTATAATATTACACCAATTATGCACGTGCAATCTTATGATTGTTTTTAAAAATATTATTTTTACATACTTTCCATGCTCCGTACATCCCAGCCAAGAAATCCTCAATTCGCTTAACCTGCGAAGTAGGTCAGTACCAACATTTCGTTTGTAACAATTTATATTTAAGAAATTATGGATATATGTACTTGCTATGCTGTATAATTTTAAAAAAGTTTCTGTAGGATATTGAAGATTATTGTTTTTTAGTCTTCTATATTCTCTGTATTGAATATAGGCGTGGTGTTCTTCTTTTGAGCTGCTTATGTAAGTTTTTACGCAGCTCTCGCAGCCGATTGTTTTTGTAATTTTTCTGCATAAATACCCCGCGGTGTAAGCGGAACACTGTACCTTCATTTTTTCTAAAATTGCTTCATTATTTTGTTCTAATTTAGACCCACTTCGACGATCCTGTGAAGTGGTTGGGAGAGAATTAATATCGGGACGTTCGTTTTCCTTGTCTGCATCATGTACCTCAAAGAAAAAACTTGCGTTTAATAATGTCTCTCCGTTGTCCACTTCACAGTTTGCAAATTTAGAATGAGGGCTCAGTAAATTGGATAATAGTAATGATTTGAACGTATAAATGAAACTATTGGAATTTGGTTTTACATTTCTGTAGTTGAGAGCCCTCACCCTTCCAAAATAGTTTTCCAGTGGATCTTGGTTTATGTTCCGAGGGTAATAATATTCCACTCCAAATTTGTCAAACAATATCTTCGATATCCTAATGAAACTTTCTATTGTTACAACCCATCCTTCAAGTGACGGTACTCGAACCCTTCGAGGATTTCCTTGCCTTATAGTCAATTTGCTACTAGTATCTTCATATTGATTTTTTTATTATTTTTCTATGGCTTCTACCCAAAAACGATGATGTGCGGAGTTTTTTTTAACAGCTTTTCTCAGTTTTCCTTTTGTGGCGCCGCCAGAGGAGCCGTTGACACTGTCGAATAGGGTGTCGAAAAACTCTATGATTTCGGCTGTAGCTTCCATGGTGTCATTTCTATCTGAACCAGTGTGTAGCTTGTCTGAAAGTAAAATAAATCTTTAGTAACTATTGTTACATATTAATAAAACTATGCAAGTTTAATATAATAAAGGATCTGATGAGGTTAAACACCCGCAGATCATAAATTCGCAAGTCTTTATACTCTGTAGTTTAAGTTTTTTTGATTTGGCATATTTCGAGAGTACTATTGCAGCGCCACCTGCATTATGAAATTCCATGTGTGTAAATTTAAACCATCTAACTATCACGGTTCATGAGATACAGCCTGGTGACAGACAGACGGACAGTGAAGTCATATTAATAGGATACTGTTTTTACCCATTCGGTACGGAGCCCTCAAACCCTCTTAAGTAGCTCTGAAATAATTTACACTAACTCGTGATATCGTATAAGTAATCTAAATAATAGGACTAGCTGGCGCGGGTGTATAGAGCGTGAAAGCGGGTTAAAGAAAAATAGTAAATATGAGTGACGCTAACTGGTGCGGACACGTTCGGCGGATTTTACAAACAATGGCACCCGCGTGTGCCCGCTCCTTGTCCCCGCCACCCGCCCATGCTAGCGGACGCACTTATTTTGCAATATGAAAGGGTCTTGAATTCCAGCTTGTTACAAGGCACTTCTTCCACTGTGACCATGACTAGCCCATTGTATTATTAGTCTGTGTCCTGTACAAGGTTTGTTTAAAAATAACATGGCGGAGGGTACTCATTTGTAGTAATGAATAAAGTGCGAACCAAGAATAATACCACATATTTTAGAAACTTTACACAAACTAGCGTACCTACCTTTATTCTGTGGGACGGAGGCCTCAACTTGAGAATATGAGCATGATGGATGTTCATGGAACTCTTCACCTGAAATTGTTAAATTTAACATTCAATACATTTTTTTTTCTCTTCTGTAATATTAATAAAAATTGGAACCCCGGAATAAAATACAGAGAATTGCTAGTTTGTTTGTCAACAAGTTGCATTCACTTCAAACTTAAATAACTGAGAATAATACCACATATTTTGAAACATTACACAAACTAACATACCTACCTTTATTCTGTGGGACGGAGGCCTCAAGTTTAGAATATGAGCATGATGGATGTTCATGGAAGTCTTCACCTGAAATTGTTAAATTTAATATTCAACATCTATTAAGATTGAGTATGAACTAAATCTCTTCTGTATTTACATACATATATATATATATAATTAATAATTAGAACCTTGGAACAAAATAAAGATAATTGCAAGTTTATTTGCGAACAAGTTACATTGACTTCAAACTTTTGGAAAGTAAATGGTGATCAATTAATAGAATATAAGTACATAAATAGTTTATTAGCATTACTTAAGACATTCACTAAAATATCAAAATACAAAAGCTAAGTAAAATATTAATGTTTTTTTAGAAAAAGATATGATAAAGTTGAGGTTTAAGATATATAAATATTAGGGGACATCTTACACAGATCAACTAGGCGACAATATATACATATTTAAATAAATAAATACGTAATTATACTCTATAAACATCTTGGGCTATTTGAAAGTGGGCAGTTATGTATTTCCCATGAAATAACAAAAAGACCACTCAGATGAAATTGTAAACATTAACTAACTCTTGTTATGAAATACATAGAGATGATTATTGTCTATGTATAAGAAACTAGGTTATACCCATGACTTTGTCTGCATGGGATGACGAATGATGATTGGTAAAAACTATCCAATGGCCTCAAACCATCTCCATACGAAATTATTTAAGTGTGAAGAGGTAACAGATAGAACAGAGTCACTTTCAGGTCAGTTACTTTCCAAGTTATAATATTAGTAGGGATAAATAAGACTGGCTACCATCATTTGTAAGCGATAACCTACAGAACACATACCTGGCCTTCCAATGACAAGTGTTTATTCCATTGTGTCGTCCTCATCATCTTGGTCTTGAAAATAATTGTGGTCACTCAGAGCATGTCGGACTAGAACAAAATTATATAAAATATTATAATCCAAGACACAAGATCTTTTCATAGCTTTAATTCAAAAGTGAGTACTCACCGGTTCCAACTGCTGCGAGGGGTTCACCGTGTGTTATTTCATCATCCGTAAATAGGCAAGGATGCGAATACCGAAGTCTTTGGCCTTCTACGTCAAACTGATGTTTGTCGAAATGTTTTTCACACACACGTTTCCTGAGCAGTTGCTCTTTTGACAGACCAAGAAGAGGATTCGTAGGCACAAGGAGAGACATCCACAAATTCCTAAGCGAGTCTTTCTTAGGAAATGCAAAAAGTCGATGCGTGTCATTTCTTGCATTGCAACCACCAACACAACACTTTAGTCTCATGGTGATTTATTATTGCACAAACGATAACGCAGCACAATAACAAAGTATTATTTCCGAACAGCAAAGGAGAATTTGGATACTTAGGATCTCAACTCAGCGAAAAAGCGAGGAGATACACTAAACACCAACGTACTCGACTTTGAAATTCGGCACAATAAAGTTGTCAAAACTTTTCAAATGTATAATGGCCGCTAGGGTGGGGGACTGCGGTAGCGGGGCAAGGGCGAGGCGCGATGGTAGCGCCGTTGCGGCCGCTTTGGGAGTTGAGCTGTCATAGCCCTAGCCTAGCCCTAGCCCTGGCATAGATGGACTGTATTAAGTTAAACAGAGGTATCTATGGTATGCGCTCTTCTATACAACGGTAATTAAAAAAAAAAACTACTGCTAAAACGACATGGCAATAGTTTCTCGATCGCGTCTTAAAGCGCTGCGCGCCACTTAGTTGTTTGTTTGGTAGGTGGCTCCCATGTTGGTAAATCTTGCTAATTATCAACCAATGGCGTTCATTACAAACACTCAGTGTTGCCGCTTGCGTAATCGAATCCATTCGAGTTCTCGTTTCGTTCTTAAAACCAATTATTTAATTCCAATATACTTAGAGCATTAGAGCATGTAGACATTGCATAATTTATATGGAACATTTATTATATACCACGTTTTAATCAATATTTAAAACGATATTTAACTTCAAATACGATAGGTATTAAAAAAATAGTTGCAAACTATCATTGGTGGGTTGAGCTTATCACTTTTCAACGTAATTTCATGTCAGTTTCAATATCGTTTTTTAGTAGTTTAGTAATCTGTGGTGTTTTATTACTTTAGTTGAGTTGAGTTAGTTTATTTAGTGCACGTCAGCCTCAGCTGCCTAGCGCGCTTGTGTCTGTTTATTCACGTCACAGGAAACTTTAGTTACTGAAGTTATTAGTTTTGAACTTTATTAAAAATCAGTAAAAATGTACATCCTGTCTAATTTCGTAAAGGTTACGGTGCCAAATTACTTGGCTGGATTGCCTATACCAGATTCATTCGGAGGTTGGTTCCGGCTAGGAGGTAAGATAAAAACTTTTTTCCTTATTTGCACACGTAATTATTCTAATGATTGAAAGTGAATAAAAATGAACGTGATAATTTATACTTAACCTTGTTCCTGTGCCTCGCTCCTTCGGAGCACTCGCTCTTTCGGACACTACAGAAACTAAAATGGCTCTACAGGCCAAAAGAGATCATAGGGAACAAAAAAAAAAAAACTTAACCTTGTAATTGTTCTCGTAGCTGACCTTAATTGGACAACATTAGATAATACATCAATTATTACACTTTCAAATCTTGTTCATGGCTGTAAAACTTCACTAGCGCTAGAGTTCTATTCGGACGCTAAAAGTCACATTAATACCTACCTAGCGCATGGTACCTATAAATATGGGTTGTTGAATTCATATGTTTAAGTGAGTGTTATAAGGGGCTACCTTGACATACATGTTCATAATCAGATATATGTCATACTGGTTACTACTTGGATTAATAAACATCAATCTTGTTAAGTGTTAAAATATATGTTAACGTACGTGCTTTTAAGTTTTAGTGTTTATTAAGCTAAGAATATTTTGTTTCAGTCAAAGATTGGCTTGCTTTAATCCCTCCTACAGTAGTAATCGGTGGCATTTCTTACTATTCCTATCAGACAATTAAGCAGGCGAGAGCCATGAGGCGAATCAATCCAATGATAAGGCTACATGAGAAGAAAGTTGTAGATTTTATTGACATTGAGGATATTGGCGAAAAAGTGGCTCTTTGCCGATGCTGGAAGAGCAAGAAAGTAAGTTAAAAAAATCTCATATTATTATGTATAGTGGTTAGGTGGAACAACTCTCTCAAAGAAAGTTACCGTAAGTAGTTTGAGGGATTACCAATTAATTCTGTGATGTGAAAATACCAATAAATTCTAACATAGATTTTCCAGAAGTTATACATTGTTAAAATAAACAGGAAACCCTAGAGACATCTTGTAATATCTTCAATTCTTAGAATTTGTCGATTTGCGTTAACCCCGCGCATGCATTAGATTTCACTAGGGGAATTCCCTATTGCGCGAGTTGGAATCGTTGTGTTTACGTACATTTTATACGTATGTACTATTTACAACGGTACTAAATAGTGTGATGAAAATTATACATCGTGGATGAATGCGTTCTGGATGATACGAATTCATCTATTGCACTTTCGAACGACCGAGAAATAACATAATGCCTTTCAAGACTACTTCGAGAATAAATCATTTATCATAATAATATTTTTTTAAATTAAAGTTAATACACTCAGAGCAAAAAATTCGGGTCGGTAAAATACCGTCATATTTCCTTAAATAGTGCAGGGTTGTACAGTTTTTTGATTCTGTCATAATTTTTATTAAATTTTACACCTAAACTGCAAAAATTACAGAAAAAATTGGTTGTCTGTAAGGTCGGTATACGGGCGATAATTTTACGTGATAATGATAACGTAAGAAGCCGAATGCTTAGGCCGATCGTGCCTCTCTATCGCTCTATCTAATATACATACCACGCTCTTGCTTGCACGCGAAACGTGACAGCGAGTCATGCTTTTTCGTGCGTGCAGCCGGCGATCATCGATTTATCACGTTATTACGTCAAAACAGAATAATTTTATGTCTTTGTCTATAACTAATGTAAAATGACAATGACCGTGTAAATTACCTACCTACCCCCCTGCCTACCTACCCATCCACCTACCTACTTACCTACCCCCCTACCTACCCGCCTACCTACCTATCCACCTACCTACCTACCTACCCACCCACCTATACCTACCCACCTACCTATCTACCCACGTACCTAACTACCTACCTACCAATCTAACTACTCACCAATCGCAATCGCCATTCCTAATAGAGTCAAATTCAAAAAGGAAGGAAGCCGAACGCTCGGCTCATTGTAGGTGCGTCCACATTTGTATCATTTGCCCGTATCAGATTACCGTGCCGTGGCATGACTGCGTATCGCGCTGCTTGGACGCTCACTGCCGGCGCGACGATCATGCCGCACTCGTCCGATATAAGTGTGTGATACGCGTAGCAACACGGATTTCGAGCGATCGGATCGGTGCAACGTCCAAACGCGTGTACGTGACACGCGATCATGCCACGGAAGGAAGATCTGATCGGGCAAATGATACAAATGTGGACGCACCTCGTAACGAGCGGCTCGTGACACTTTTTCGTGCGTGCAGCCGGTGTTCATCGATTTACTAGACGTTATCACGTCAAAAAATTTTGGTGTCAGGTATGTTTTGGACTCGTAAAAACCCTTAAAAAAAGTCTATTGCTGTTATTTAAATTAGGGTGGCCCGAAACTTTCGCTCTCGACTCCTTATTCGAATGAGTGTTAGAGCAATTTGTATTGACATGACCTATTCTTGCTGGGGAATTAATTATATCTGTATTTTATGTCATTCGAGCAGGTTTACTAGCTTAGCACTTGTTTTAAGATACCAGACATCACTATTTTCGAAAAAAAAGGAAGTTTTTTTTTTATTTCGGGATGGTGGACTTCTTTTTAGGGTTCCGTAGCCAAAATGGTAAAAACCCTTATAGTTCCGTCATGTCCGACCGTCCGTCCGCATTCACGTGCATTTTACTCAAAAATTGCAAGATGTATATTGATGAAATTTGGAATATAGATGTCTTGTATATGGCGCTACTTAGTTTGGTAGTTAAATTATAAAAATAAATATTTCTAGGCGGGGCACTCTTAACAGAACTTGTTTTTTTTTTTTTTGCAAACATCAACGTGTGGCTCATATTCGGACAGCCTTATTATAGTATTTTATGCAATCGTTGTATAATGTATGCTTTTTCACGCGAATACCGCCGGTATGGCCTGTGGCCAAATTAAGGTACGAGACTTAAAAAGCAAATTATATAACTATTGTATACAATACTTTTTCTACGAGTAACCCATAAACTACAGTAAATGAAACATAGCTAAAAAAAATATTGCAAAAAACAGCCTTCCTTTTTTTTAAGTTAATTATAGTTCTGTGCGGAGTTATAATATAGGTATTATAAGTTCAGTGACATATAATATAAACCGTAGAGTATAGAGTGATGGTCAAATTTAAAAAGTATTTATTTTTAGTATGATTCGCGCAGTTCTTATCAAAAAAAAATTTTTTCTACTCGTGAGTAGAAAAAAATATGTCTTGATTAACTAAATATTTTAGGAAATAATCACTCCGAAAGTTCCATTATCTTTTAAGCCGTAATTTCAAAAAATAAAAAAAAATCGAAAGAACAAAAATAGTTTTCAACATGATCGGATATATACCTTTTTTGAGTTATTGCCGAAACACTGTGCTTCTCAATAGAAGAACGTAAGTGCCATGAAGATAGGCTCTTTTGTTGGTGTACTTTTTCACATCCTATTTTTTCCATCTGTAGTGTATATAGTGTTTTTGTAGTAACGGCTGCGGTAACTCTACACTGAGCATGCTTCGACATGCTCTTGGCCGGTTTTTTAAATAATTACGGGTGTCGTTTTTACATTTTTGGGTATGTAGATTCGAAAAATGGCATCCATTTCGGATATCAAGAGTGCAGACATCACTTTCTAAATTTCAGAAATGATAGTTTTGCTCGACATTCCTACTAAGCGCTGTAAACGCCCCATAATAATTGCTACTCAAGTGTGACATCTTTCTTGAGTTGGCGTACCAAATGTACATGGGAAAAAAAATATTTTGGCATTTTGGTCTGAAAAACTATGTTTAACTAACTGTATAGTTGCCATAATATTGTTGCTTTACAAAATTGATACAAAGATCTAAGAAAAAAGAAAAAATAATTGTGATCCACTGCAGTCTTAGCCGGTATTGTAATTAAAAATGTGTGACGTTCATATTAAAGATGTAAACAAAAATGATTTATCTAATTATAAGGATTCTTTAAAAAACAACTTAACTTTATTTCGGATCAAAATAATCACAACTTTTGCGTAACATTGAAATTTTGTATTTCAAAGCCATTTAGATATTTTCTTTTTTTCATGACGCATTTGGTATTTTTTTTATCATCTAATTACAGTACGTTCTATTGTGTGTATCGTCCCTATTTTGAGACCTGGAATTCGCCCTTCTATCGCCAATTTTTCGAGCAGTGGTGTGTCGTAAAAAAAAGTTTCGAGTTTCAGAATTTTTGCATCACCTCATTTGGAGAATACTCCCCTAACTGCCACAGCCACTATCGGAATCCTTGGCGTCGATATATCGAGTGAAGTCCAGTTCCGCGGCCATCTAGAGGGTAAGGCCAAATTAGCCTCTAAGAAGCTCGGCGTGCTCGACAGATCGAGACAGTATTTTACTCCGGCCCACCTACAGCTTTACAAGGCGCAGGTCCACCCATGTGGGCTGGGGCTCCCCAGTAACAGCTTCTCCCTCTAGACCGCATTCAACAGAGAGCGACTCGTATCGTCGGTTGCCAGCGTATTTCAGATCAGCTTGACTCCTTGGTACTGCGTAGAGATGTAGCCTCGCTCTGCATTTTCTATCGCTTGTATAACGGGGAGTGCTCCGAGGAATTGTTCGGGTTGATCCCAGCTGCATCTTTCCGCCATCGTCCTACACGACAATATTTCCACCCTCACCACTTAGATGGTTGGCAGTTCACAACTGTGCGTTTTTCTAGAAATTTCCTGCCTCGCACGACTGAATTGTGGATAAATTGCCGCCCGCAGTATTTCCGGACCGACGCGACCTTCAAGCCTTCAAGAAAAAAGCGTACTCCCACCTGAAAGGCCGGCATCGCACTTATATATATATATATATATATATATATAAAAATGAAAACGCAAGCTTATAATATAACCTATTCTACTTACCTAATATGTTTCCTTAATCAATGTCTTTCATATTTCTTCCATCTCGTGGGTATGTTAGTTTATGCCTTTCTTGTAGAAATCTGGAGGTTGGGACTCTAGACCTTTTTGTACCACTTCGTGGGCGATTACGGAAAGTTGCAGGGCTAGATCTCGTGAAAAGGAAGCATTGATATTGCGAGTTTTTAAGTACAACAACCACAGCCGATCTCGTATTAAACTCATACAAAAATAATTCGTAGATACAAAATATTACATTTTATTTTAAAAAATCGTTTCATCTTCCACTTTGTTTAAAATTCAAGTAGGACATTACGTTCAAACGGAAATTTTATATTTTAAGCCCTCTAGCCTAGCAATAAAAAACCGGCCAAGAGCATGTCGGATCATGCTCAATGTAGGGTTCCGCAGCCGTTTATACAAAAAATGCACTACAGATGAAAAAAATACTGAGAAGCGCAGTTTTTTGGAAACAACTTAAAAGCTGTATGTCCGATCATGTTGAAAACAATTTTCGTTTGAAGTATTTATTAAGCTTTATTTGTGTAATTTTTTCCATATTTTTTGAACTTACCGTTTAGAAAAGAGGGGGGGGGGGGGCACAATTTTTTCTACTTTGGGAGCGAATATTTCCGAAAATATTCAACAAATCAAATTTTTTTTTAGAGACCTCAGTGTTTTTAGAAGATCCGTCGAATGATGTGCCACACATTGATATTAGCTGAAAAACATTGTTTTCAGTTTCGGTTACATGTATGAAGTGCCCTTAGAAATATATATATATTTTTTAAGATAAGATAAGATAAGTATTTATTGTCAAAACTGTGTACAAAAGGTCTTACATATATGGTTTAGTGTCAACAGTTTGCCCATTTCGGACGTACAACTAATGATTTGCATTAAAAACAATTTTCTACATAAAATATTCATTAAGATTATAAAAACATTTGTAAATTAACCATCTTGGGATTTGATGTATACTGGCAAATGATTATATACTGTTATTCCAGGTGCATAAGTACTTTTTTTAAGTATGTAACTAGTTGGCCAAACGGTACATAAGTCATATTTATATTGTGGCCTCACATTTTCTTTATAAAAAGGTCACAATGTCCCCTTACAAATAAGCAAATTATCTAGTATATAGATACAGGTCACCTTTAATATGTTGTTATTTCTGAATACAGTTCTTAAAGAATCTGAATGTTTCAATTTATACATAATTCGTAGGCATCTCTTCTGAAGAATAAATATCGATTGAACATTTACTGAGTTACCCCAAAATATTACACCATATGTCAGTAGATGGTAGACATTGCCGTAGTATGCATTTTTAGTGACCTCTACCGATGATATGTAGGACAACAATGATAGTGCATAGCAGTTCTTCGAGAGAGATTTATTTATTTTTTCTATGTGTGACTTCCAATTTAATTTATTATCTATTCTCTATTTTATTTAACTATTATACTAAGTAGTGGCTTACACAAGACACCTACGTTACAAATTTCATCGATATACATCATGTAGTTTTTTAGTAAAATGCCTGTGACATACGGACGGACAGACGGACGGACATGACGAAACTATAAGGGTTCCGTTTTTGCCATTTTGGCTACGGAACCCTAAAAATGAACGTATCATGTTCATGTTTGTGATGTTTTCAATCTTATAAATCATACTATAGTCTATTTCTTTAGGTATTTAAAATAATATAAACCAAAAAACACATGAGCCAATCAATGTTATTGTATGACCCAAGTCATGTGGTTGGTTTTTTACATACTTTTAAATACCTAAAGAAATAGACTATACCACAACACAGCAAAAGGGGGCTTGATCGCATATACATATGATTTAATTAAATAAATTATATTCAAACAATATTGAGCCCCATTTGTTGTATTGTCATAATGAGTGAAAATCGTGTTGGTTCAAATCAATAAAATAGACTATATGTTAACCTTTTGAACGCCACATCTAAATGTAAAAGTTGTCAACTCAGACGCCACGCCATCTTCACGCCAACATGAACTTGAAACTTACGCGAATGCACGTAGGTCGCTATTTCACTGACACACTCGACGGGTATAGCCGACATTGGCATCTGGGGACGATTTTCCGTTGTCAGCCACAGCCGACTGTGGCGTTCAAAGGGTAACAATCTTGTGTCACCTTTTTGTTTTAGTGGCCCTTATGCGACGGTGCTCATGGACCTCATAACCGAGCCACTGGGGACAACACTGGACCAGTTGTCATTCGGAGAAATAAACCAACAGAGGAAAACAAGTAAATTTTACAAATTACAAAATGTCTTATACACAGAGTGATATGTAATGTGATTCCATACTATACTATACATATGATGTATAGAAATTATAAATTAATGTGATTTTATATTGATTATATGTGTGATGTACAGCAAACATTTGTTACCAATTGTTATTATTATTCAGTATAGAGATAGAAAGACAGTACAATCATTGCTTATACTGTTTTATAATGTGTATGAAGGTATTTTTAATGATTCAATATATTGACTGGTTACTTTAACATTTTTTTCGACATTTCTAAATTTATTTTAAGTGCGTAATTACTTGCCAATATTTAATTATACATGAAATAAACAATACTAGTTTATTCACAAACAAGTTATTGTGGCTAGTGCTTATGCCGTTGATAACATTTCCGTTTGACCACTTACAGACACATTCCAACTATAAGTGTATTAAAAAGTACCAATGTAAATTTATTTACATTATTATAGTAAATTAAAAAGAGTTGGTTTTTACATTCTTTCTTTTTAACCACTCCACTACAACCTGTAACTTTTTAACTGTAATTTAGCATGTAGATCCAGTAAACGAAAAAAACATAGAACGCGAGCTTCATACAAAATTGCAGTACAAAACGGGGTAAATATTCTAAATCCGCATGCGCGTTGTGTGACCAATAAAAGTTGGCCAAAATACCAGTCTACTTTCTATTACCCAAAACAAATAATTGTGATTGGCCAATTTCATAATAACTGGCTGTGATTGGCTTCTAGCACTGACGTTTTATAGTATCAACATGACGGCGACTATGAAAACGCATACGTAGTAGATGGTCACATGCAACAAAGAGTAATTTTGTAGGCAGAATTGTCGTATTATTTAAATTGATTTTTCAGTTTTATTTTATATTTCAATAATCATAGAATGACCTTACGCAAATCAAAGTAGTCTCCAATTAAGATGTAGCATACTTATACTGTGAATACTAGACGACCATACGAGTATGCATATATTATAGCATGCTAAATACTTAAATACAAACAGACAATCAGCCACTAGAGTCTGGCAAATGAAAGATGAGAATGAAACCAACCGCGAAATTTAAAAATGTTAGTAGTACGTTAAGACAACGCAAAAATGGAGCTTGCGTGCTTTTATTGTTGCTGTGTTAGTATGTTTGTATGATGATGGAGACGGAAGGTGGGCATAGGAACTCTGTAATAAGTTACCGTAATCGTACCGAGTTTGAGCTCTTTAGTGTATGATAACTTTAAAATCAAATTGCACCCTTTTCGAACACTGTATATAAAATAGTTGTGTGCATGAAAACATGTATCTGAGACACATAATATATCAAATGTTCAATAGGTATCATAATACCTTTTCATTTACATATTAACATTTTAATGGTGTAAGGTGGCATAACACCATCCCTATACAAAATCTCTTCCGACTAAAAACAAATAATTATGTTTTCGGTTTTTTTTACATGTGAAAAGTGATTCCATATTTATTTTTATATTTTCTAGAATGATTAATACACTATTTTATAGATCAATAAGCCGTATTTTTTAACTTTGGGAATTGAAATAATACGACAGTCATGCAGCGCCGCCATATGCAACTGACAGCCCGTTTGACCCAGTTTATACGCCCCGCCTTTTTCGACACAGTTTTCGTGGGGTCATTTTGCGATGCTAGTTGTGCTTCTATGTTTTTTTCGTTCGCTGTGTACATCTATATCTGATGACGATAACCAAAAAATCGCTAATAAAAAAAAACAACTTATTTTTTTCTTTAAAGGAATCACCAATCCCCGTCATTGGGGACAAAACTTAAGTTGTCATATGAATATGTCAACGTTGACACTTGTTTTATTTGTCATTGTCACCCTCTCACCGTTGTCCGTCTGACCCCTATACATAAAAATACGTTTGCGTAATTATCATTTTTGTATTTAAGAGTTTATATTTCAATTTCTAATACAACTGTAAGTGTAATTATAAGAGAAAATGTACGTGGTATCTAATTTGGTTAAAATTACCATTCCTAACTACCTGGCGGGATTACCGATTCCCGATTCCTTCGGAGGTTGGTTTCGTCTTGGAGGTAAGTTACTGTTTCGATCGTTTCTTTATTTACTTGTAAATGTTGTTCCTCCAGCTGACCCATTTATCACGATCTATATCTTGAAATTGAGATAACCCGTGATGTTGATAACCAATTGTGTCCTTTTATACGATGACATACTTTCAGGTCCTTTCCATTTTTATGGCGTTTCAATACCAGTTAATACAATTATCACTGCACGCTACGAATTGACAATTACAACATCAATTGACTATGTCATTACATCTTGAACAATTAGAAAAAAATGCCTTCACAATTACCCATTCATCATATTTACTTTTTAGTACTTTTATGTACATGAATTGTTTTTAGCTCTGATAATGATACAGTGTTATGTAATCGCACTTATTCTCTCATTCTGATAGTTTGTTACAATGTAATAATGAATATAACTACCAAATTAAGCACTTTCTAAAGCAGGTTAAGTAACAATCATGTGTTTTGCAAGAATTACCTACTTTGGGTACATTTTCATTTCTTTACAAAATGAACAGTACCCTGTAAAAAAAGGTGTCCAATAGATGGTTATATTGATGGAGGATGGACCAAGGAGCCTTTAAAGACTGGAAATAGGTTTCTAGTATATTTTTCAAACCATCTTGAATAAAACAATGTCATTTTTACTATTTTTAAATAGTTTAGAATAAAATTAAGCCACAATGTGTAATAAATATGACTTGTTAGTAATTAAGCTTTGCTTGCTAGGTGCATGATTATTTATTTTTAGGAGACTGACCCTGTCCTTGTTAACATGGAAGTAAAATCTTTTTAGTCTAAATACCAAATTATATCCAAACTGTAAACATTTCCGAGAAACAAATCACATTACCATAATTACATATAGGTATAAAAGAATTGCTCACTTAAAATAGTAGGATAAAGAATGATCAAAATTAAGTATGATATGATCATGTTTTATTTAAGTTTTGAATACTGCCAGGGGTCAAAGCTACTTGAAATTTTAAAATAACATTGAAAACTTGTATTTTTATTTATTATTAGTGTAAGACCACAATTTGAACTGCAAAAACCGACACATTGTTAATTGCTAAGCAAATATACTCATATCTCTTGAATGTAGGTTACATAATTATCTATTGTTACAGAACAGATATGTCCTGTCTTTTCCATACTGTATAGTGTGCAAGAGATGTTCAGTTACTACTAGTCAGATTACTAGAAGGCTTTTTCAAGTGTGTCCAATTGTAATTTTTTATTACCTTTTTCAGTGAAAGATTGGCTTGCTCTGATCCCTCCAACCCTTGTGATTGGTGGCATTTCCTATTACTCTTACCAAACTGTGAAGAAAGCACAAGCTGGTTGCAATGAACATGTCAACCATTGTGTGAGGAAAGACATTGACAAGGTGGTGGACTTCATTGACATTGAGGACATCACGGACAAGGCAGTTCTGTGCCGATGCTGGAAAACTAAGAATGTAAGGAAATAAATGGTTTCAACCTATCTTATCAAGGTCCGGAGTTCTTGTTGTATTTTCGAACTGCCATAGAGAGTTCTCATTTAATATTTAATGTTAGTACTGCCACAAAATTTGAATACTTAATTGAAAAACCGGCCAAGTGCATCTCGGACCATGCTCTGTGCAGGTTTCTACAGCCAGTCATGCAAAATACGAAATGAAAAGGTGCACTAGAAAAAATGCGTATCTCCACAGCATTTACGTCCTTTAGCTGAGAAGCGCAGTTTTTTGCGCAATAACTAAAAAATGGTATATTGTGATTGTCCCCTGCTCTATTTTTTAAACGGCATGTCCAAAAAAAAATAAAAAAAAATACAAATATAAAACTTAATAAATACTTTTAACACAAATTGTTTTCAACATGACCGAATATACCGTTTTTAAGTTATTGCCAAAAAACTGCGCTTCTCAGCTAAAGGACGTAAGTGCCGTGCAGATACCCTCTTTTGCTAGTGCACTTTTTCATATCGTATTTTTATCAACTGTAGTGCATTTTTTTGTATGAACGGCTGCGGAACCCTACACTGAGCATGGTCCTACATGCTCTTGGCCGGTTTTTTACCTCTACTTTTAATCTCCATTTGAAATCTTTGCTTTGTATTGTATTTTATCAATATATTGTGTACTAGAAGGCGCCCGCAACTTCGTTCGCGGTGGAGAAAAAGTCATAAGCCCTTTTTTTTTCTTCAGCATAGTCCCATAAAAAGTATCCTATAACCATCTGGAGATACACAGCTATCCATGTACCAAAAATAGTTGAAATCTGTTAAGCCGATTTGGCGTGATAAAGCCACAACGACACATACCAACATACAAATATACAAAAAATAAAAAAATAAAAAATTAGATTCAGTGACCTCCAAATAGGCCTTTACAATTACTTTTTTGAAAATATCTTCAATGTACAGACATTTCATTTTTACAACTTTATAATAGTATACACAATGATAGCCGATAAGTGAGAACTCACGAAAGGCAGGTCAAAAGTGCCACGAAAATTCTGGGCTCTGCTAATCATACATAGATACACATAACCATGTCATGCAATGAGACATTGGATTGGTATAAATACGCACATCTGTAAGGTTAAGAATGAGATTAACATTATAATCATTTTTGGGTACAACATGAACACACTATACTGATCTGCCTGCTTAATGCCCTTGCCAATCGCAATATATCATACAGCATGTATGATGCTAACATCATCAAGCTCAATGTGTTCGTTGGTTTGTGATTCTTTCATGCAACAATGGAGCAATATTAGTGACAATGATATGGGAATTATTTTGATTAAGAAAATCTGCTTGAATAAGCTGCTCTAATTTCGAAGTTATGTACAAAGTATTGAATTTGAAAGTAACATTAGACATGATAGACTATAAGCATTTTTTCCCTTCAATTATCTGACTTCTCGCTAACCTATATTATTTTTATCTTTTGGATTGTTTTTATCAGATAAAGTGCTTAAAAGTAAGATATCTAAACCTGACCAAATCAACACAGAAAGAATTGTGACATAATTTTTTACACAATAGGTATCAAGTGACTGTAATGATGAGGTAATTGTCTTCTGATCTTTTGCCAGCTAACAAAAGTGCAGAACATTATTAACAAATGGTATTTGTAAAAGTACAAAGATAAAAGTTAAGTTCTTCCAGTTAATTAACTTTTGACTAGTAGTGGTAAGAGGTGAGATGATTTGACTTTTATGTTGATATTTCGTTTAGGATCGCGCAATAATGACTATATGTATAAAAGGTGACCAATGGCCATATATCACAATCATAATTTACATAACAACATCTAGGTGGCACTAATATTGGTAGATACTGCGTTTGGAATTCCAGAAAGCCTGAGAACGCGGGTTGGAGTCCCAGAAGCATAATTATTTCAAATTTAGTTTTATAAACAAGATAATATTTATTACAACCAAACACTTAGTCTAAGACAGTCTAAGTACAAAACGCGTAAGTAGCATAAGTTTTACGATTCTTACAAATACTAGACTTACTTACATTACACAATACTAGGTTTTTATATCGATCGAAAGCGGGTGTCCATTAATTATAAGAGCCGTTTAGGGAGGGAGTTAAGCTGAATCTCATCTAATCTTACTTAGGGGTGAGGGGAGTCTCGGCGAATATCAGGTAATATTTTTTTCTGCAAAAAACAGTGTAAAATTGCAAAAAATTTGGTGAAATTGTATAATTTAATCATGTTCTCTCAAATCAGTGTTAAATTAAGTAAAACATCATTACTCAAATATGATTTAATCTTAAACAATGATTTTTATTGTGGTTTTGCGAAATCTGAAATAAAAATATTAAGCAATTCATATTTCTTTAGAAGAAATCCAACGCATTTACACTATACTAGAAATACTTATTTTCAAATATCTTACGTGAGACTCGGGTCGGGGTTGAACTAATTCTCCGTACTATATATATATATATATATATATAAGGTGCTTACAAATTAGATGCCAATACTTTAAGAGATTTTAACTTACATCAAAATAATTTATTTTAAATAGGAATTAAGAAAACTTTTTATATGAAATTTAATTTTCATTTTCCGAACAAAGTAATAAAATTCTGCGCAAATATAATCATTCTGTGCATTTAACTGACAAGGTGGTTATCACTTTCTGTCAAGTGAGCGTCCTAGTTTGTCATTAATGACATAGATTAAGATTGGCGGGAAAAATGTTAAAAGGTAAGTTCAAAACTGACTTTGGCACTAGCTGCAAGCTGCCATATTTTAAAATAAAATATATTAAAATTTTCATAATTATCAATAAGTTGCGATAAGGCATTATTTATAATTTAGGGATTTATTCGCATAACTGGACACAACACACATGCACGACATTCACATTTATTTTATTTTCATTTATCTAGTTAAAGTGGCCTGTTAAGTGACATTCAAGAGATTTCATACGATAAACAAAGAAGTCTTAATCACTGAATTTTGATTATCTCACTAACGGGTGTTATTACGTGGCACAATTGTTTTCCTAATTTTCTCAAAAAACTAATATAAACTTTAAATTAGTTTTATACTCAAGTCTACTTCTAAGGACGAGTACTATAGCTCTGAAAATATTGTCATTTTTTTAATGACGTTTATTTATTTATTCATTTATTCAACTTGTAAAAGTCATGTTTTATCACAGAAGATGTTAATTATAGGTAGTAGATACATGACACCCTGATAGGGCGTATAATGTTAGTTCTTAGGAACTAAACATTTATCTTATTCTATTACGAGGCCGTTCATGCATATCGGGATATGCATAGGAGGCAAACGAGCAGACGGGTCGCCTGATGGTAAGCGATCACCGTCGCCCATAGAAACTTGCATCACCGGAGGAGTCACAAGTGCGTTGCCGGTCACAAGTTGCATTTAATTTGTAAGCACCTTATATGCATAATTAAGACAATATTGTAATAGTTAATTGGTACACGCATATTAATTGTTTTATATACTCTGACATTTAGAATTTTATTCTAGACACATTCTAGATTTACTAATTATTTTAATTTTTAAAATGATGATTTTATCAATAATAAGTAGTATTATACTTAAGTTAAATGATCTGATTAGGTTTTTCTGGGTTTCCCTAATCCTTGCAACAAATGTTGGATCATATTGTATGTTTCCCAGCAAAGACTTCTCTCATTGTAACTGACAATTCGAAAGTGCTTGTATCTAAGCCTACTTGAATAAAGGATATTTTGATTTGACATATATAATTGTATATATGTACCTATACATATTTTAGGATTTACCTTTGCTTCAAGGATGATACGATTATTCAGTCTATTGGTTATCTGGAACATCAATAAGTGCGGTCAAGGTTTTTTCTAATTTGGGTAATTTGTTTCGGTGAGATGTGAATAAATATATACAACAAACTCTATTTATTTACACGAATTGACTCCAAAGGTATTGGTGTCTTATTTTTGGGACAACTATAAAGGATTTTAAGGAATTTAGTAAGTGTGCACTGGAACATATATTTTTGCTACCTAAAATACTTGTACAATCATGAGCCAATTTTGACTTAGAACAATTTTAAATTACTGTAAAAACATTTAGAAAGTAACGTGCCTCTCACTCTTTCAGTGGCGACAAAAAGTACTTTCACTGCTCTGGTTGCTATGTCGCCGTATCAGTAACTCGGCGAGATAATGGCGATTTGCATTTTTTTCCTTACAAGCGTTTGTTCATGGCTTTTCGCGGACGGTAGTATAATTGAATTTTTCTAACAACCGTTTTTTGACAGCCGTCATCCCAGTAGGTACAATCGCGATGGCGCGAAGGGTTAAATGTACTGGGATGACGGCTGTCAAAAAACGTTTGTGAAAAAAACAACTATAGTGTAATCTGCAGATGTAGGTCTCTTCTTTTTGGGAGAATGTTTCTTATATCGGTAGTTTTTCTTTTTTACTGACATTTAATCTGTCACCCCTATATATAATCATCTTAATTCTAAACCCCGTTATCTAACACTCAGTTTTGGGGCAAACTAAAATAGTGATGTAGCTTCACATAATTAGCCGATTCATATTTACTTATAAAAAATATTTGTCAAAATAAAAATCTTCCTTTGTTAATGCTCTTGAGATAACTCATTCATTGCATATATTTGATCGGTGCAAAATTTATGCAAAATTATCAAACATATTAAATAAAAATCCAGGCTTTAAATCTGTAAAAAATATTAATCAGTTGTTAGAAAATAAGGAGGTCGAAATTGAACAGTATTGTAAACAACAGCTGCATAGAGCATTACAAGAAACTACAGTTTTTGCCAGTTACATCTGTGGAGGTGGAAAAATCATTTTAATTTTTAATGGATTTTTCGAACGATCGACAAAGTTTGACTTCATATAATTTGGAAAAAATATTGATGATTTATTATGAAACATACAATAATAAGTACTTATAAAAAAATATGTTTCAATTCATAATAATTGAAAAAATCACTATAGCAGAGTTCTGTTAAATGTGAATTAGATCTTTTCATGTGTATGTTGCGAGATGATATGGTGTGAGTGTGTCAATCAACTTTTTCTATTGATTCAGATTATCGAAACTGCTCATCACTTGCCCCCAAATTGAGCGTTAGATAACGGGGTTTATAATTACGGTACTGAACTGAGTAGTTTATGTTTTACCTTATTGATTCCCCATACAAACTTCCAATCCCCGTTTATCCCCCTTAGGGGATGGGATAAAAACTATCTTATATCCTTCCCAGGGTGCCAATCTATCTCGATACCAAATTTCATCTAAATCGGTTCAGCGGTTTAAAAGATTTTCGCATCTATTATACACCATTAAGAATGTTAAATTATTAAAATAAAATTTAATACTTAGGCGCCCGCAACTGCGTTCGCGGAGGAGAAAATGTCATAACCCTGTTTTTTACCCGTGTACCAAAAATTGTTGGAATCTGATTATCCGATTTTGCATGATGAAGCCACAACTACACGTACCTACAAACATTTAAAAAAACGCTTCAGTGACCTCCAAATAACCCGTTACAATCAGTTTTTAAATATTTTCTTCTGTTTCCGCGATTATCACTCATATAAATAAAAAAAATTAAACGGATTATATCGCGTTATATTATTTCATTTGAGTTCCCGATGTTTCGGAAGCTTTTCAGCTTTTTCAGTTTTTTTTCTCCTCAGTAAGGCTTATTTTGTGAAAAGCTGTTGGTAGTTTATGATAAAATATTTAATTAAGCCCTTCTGTCTTAACACATTAGGCCCATCTAGCATGTATTTGCAACTTTATTTGTTTTCTCAAAGTGGGTAGTTTGCACAAATTGTAACTTTGGCAAAGATAAATGTGTCTTTTTTCAGTCTACCCCGTGGACACGAAAGCTGAAAAGCTTCCGAAACGCCGGGAACTCAAATGAGATAAAAAGGCGATATAAGCAGTTTAAATTGTTTTATTGAAATATTTTTTTGAAAATATCTTCATTGTATCGACATTCCATTTTGCAATTCTATTATAGTAGATAACACATTTTACAGATAAATAGTACGTGCTAATAGGGTACATGCATGGATTTTTTTTATCGCTTTTTTCAACTAAATATCAAAATACCGTAAAAACTATTTCAATATGTGAAAGTAAAATTAAAATCGGCCAAGAAATACGCATGATATAGGCATTTTAAACTGCTAATTAGACAGAGAGGTCCGTTATGCACTGTTACGTCATCGTGCACTCCGGCCATATAAACTCCATATTAAATTCCGTTTTGCAAGAAAGAGATAGAATGAAATCTTTGATGGCTTATATCTTGGCAATTTTTATAGTTATTCGAAAAAATATTTTTGTCTACTGTTTGTAACATTAATGAGCTTTTAATAAAGCAAAAATAAAAAATAATGCATATTCCCTATTGTTATAACATTACATTATTTTAGTGATTGTATAATCTGTTGCAGTGGCCATATTGCGACGGGTCCCACGCGTCCCACAACAAAGAGACTGGTGACAACGTCGGCCCCGCCATCGTCAGGCATAAGGCGGCTAAGTAACCTAAGGCGGCTAAGTAACCCAGGGCGGCTAAGTAACCCAAGGCGGCTAAGTAAACCTAGCGGATCATATACATTGACATGCATCTGGGATCGTCAGTGCTGCGGCGTTACGTCACCACCTCCACCTATTTATCTAGCAGCGGCCATTAAATTGCACCTCGATACACAATAGTTGGTTAGCAACAATGTATTATTGTGATAAAGTTACAAGCAAGCCAAGATGAAATCGCAAAGAAGTCCTAGTGAGGACCATAACGTGGGATTTATTCGGTTTTTCTTTGGGCTTTGATCTTTGTATGTAATCTAAATAAATATGGTGGTAATTTCCCACATTAAGAACACTTGGAAACATAATTTTTATACTCAAATTCCCATCACTAAAGATCCGAAACAAGCCATCGCCCGCGGCTACAGGAAATATAACTTATTGAACATTTTAAAAATCGGTCATTATAATTAACCAGCTTAACCACTATCATATGTATAGAAGGTTTTGAATATTGTATATGTCTTAGGAGGCATAATAATAGGAGGACAATATTTTCAATGTTCATACATGCCGGAATAGCAAGTATGTTTAATTAAGGTTCGGGAACAGGATGTGTTTTGTTTTGCAGTTTAGTTACGGTCCAACCAAGACCCATTTATACTTAAATATACCGACCTTATTCCTTGCTTGACAGCAACGCATAAATTTTACGCAACTGGTAAGAGATAGATTTCATATTCGTATTAATATTCTATACGCTGATCACACCCATTTGCGGAACTCGATAAGTAATCTAGTACTAGCATTTACCCGCGGCTTAGCTCGGGCTATAATGGGCTGTTTTCCGAGGAATTGTTTGACATGATGCCTACAGCCACCTTCTACTACCGCACCGCTCGCCATCGGTAGGGTATTCATCCACACACCTTAGAACCAAAATGGCCGCGCACCGTGCTGTATCAAAGGAATATTCTACCGCGCACACTCCGTATGTGGAATGACCTCCTTGCGGCGGTTTTACCTGGAGGTTACAGTATGGGGTTCTTCAAGAGGGGAGTGAATAGGTTTTTTAAAAGCACGTACTGTCCCTGGCGTTGCAAGCATTCAGAGGCTGCGGTGACTGCTTAACATCAGGCAGGCCGTACGCTTGTTTACCACCTTAGTAGTAAAAAAAAAACAATTTAGTTGCCTATGTTTCCTCTGACGCCTAATCTGTCCGTGTGCCAAGTTTCATCTAAATCCTGCGTTATTAAGGAATAATCATCCAAAAATCTTCATACATTTAAATAAATAAATAATAAATATCAGGGACTATTTTACAGAAATCGGCCTAGTCCCAAACTAAGCAAAGCTTGTAGGTACTATGAGTACTAGGCGACGATGTACATAATATATAAATAAATTATAATACTTAAATACATAGAAAACATCCAAGACCCAGAACAAACATTCGTGCTCATCACACAAATACTTGGCCTGGCCGGGATTCGAATCCGGGACCACTAGCTTCGTAGGCCGTTGTACAACCCACTGAGCCAAACGTGTCGTCACAATTTATAATATTAGTAGGATTTTGGCGATGTCATCTCCTCAAGGTTAAGTGTTTACCCTTTGTTAATCTAATCGCCTGATAGTGTTCGCGAATGCTGTTTCCTCGTGCGATAGATATCGGAGACCGCCACGGTGCATTTGTAACAGCATGATAACAATACCAGTCATTGTAAACGTAATAAAATGCCTCAAAATCTGTTCCGGATCGTATGTCCGTGACAGCTTTTATAATCCCTCTATGGCCTATTTTTCACGTCGTTTACATGTAGGTTCAGTCAACTATAAAGAGATGTATCTTTTGGACCTTATTATGTAATGTTAATTGCTAAAGTCAAACATAACACAGTTCAGTTTTTATTTTAATGGCTATTGTCCATCAGGATTACGCCAAGGTACGGTTTTATATTTAAAAATATTAAAACAATGAGTTCATCGAAACCTATTCATGTCCCCCGATGGAGGACAGGAATCTATAAGACAGTTGTAACGATGTAATTTATAACGTTCCTTGACATAGTTTCATGGTAGGTCAGAGATCCACTTCATACAGTGTACAAAGGCGAACTTAATCCTTTAAGAGATAACAAAATATCTTATAATATCTCTTCTTGCTAACCTTTTCGTGGTAATATCTTTTTACGCATTTGTAAACATAGTTTGTTAATGGCAAATCTATGTATGATCCGAGGTTTATGTCAGTGTATTTTGTAAAGCAACTACTGGATCAGTATACAATAAAATTGGAAAATGTTGAGCTTCACTAATAGTGGTTTCGCATTTGTACGTCGCACTTATACCTACCGAATAGAAAATAAGTAGCACAGTGAATACAGTATACCCATTCAGTGAGTGTTTTGATAACCCCGACATTAATCTTGTGTACATATTTTGTTAGTCTAAATGCGTTATTTAAAGACGCCATTTAGGGAACGCGCACGTCGACGAGTTTTTGATTCCACAGATACTGCATTCTGTATCGCTATGTATCGCGTTTGTATCGAACAAACGCGCGTTAATGGTGCGTTTAAAAACGCGGTAAACGTAGGCCATTATAATAAATTGGAGGTGGTTATATTCTTGGTTATTTTAACAGTGCATTCAGATATATTTGAAAATAATGAGGGATTATTGTTGGGATCAGCTAACTCATTTATTCTACTGTTAAAATAGTTTTAGAGTTCTTGCTCATGTTTATTTTATCACTAGACTTTTTGTTTTGCATTTTGTTAATCAGTTAAGACTTTTTTACAATTTGTTTTGAGACTGTTCACTTTGAAATAAAGTACGGACTGTTATTGCTTTTACTCGTGTATTATTCAAAAGAAATAATTTTAAAATAAAGGATTTTTAATTGTATTGGCAACAAAAATCACCTGTTCAATCCAACCATTTTGACTCTTGCCGGGCTAGCATAACTGGCTGAGATTTCTCTTGTCGCGTAACAAAGCATTGCCATTTTCTATCTCTCACTGTACTGACAAGGAAGGGTTAGACAACATTTGAGGTGCGACAAACAGTTGCGTGACAAAATTGTGCCATCTCTACCGTTCAAATGAGACATCGTCTGTAGTAAGCGAGAGGCGCGAGGGTGTGGCGACAAGAGGGTTTGACGGGGAACGGGCGGAAGGCCTTAGGCGCACTCGCTATCTAATCTCTGTGTTGCCATGCCACGCCTCTTGCCTACCGTATGTGGCCCAATCATCAACGTCACGTACGGTGTTTATATATTTTCGTCATTGTCCGCTCAGCAAATATCGTTAAAAGAAATTATATTGAGTATAATTTTGTGTCCGAAAGACACCGAGGCTGAGTTTGCTTCGGCGAAGTTATCACAACATTTGTTCTCTTCTTTCTTCAGCAAGTACGACTGAATCGAGCGGTCAAAATGCTTGGAGATTCGTCCACGCGCCGCCACAGTACGTGAGCTAGTGACAATGACAGCTTTTAAATAAGACAAGATTTTCTTAGATAATATGTTTAATACGCTTCCAAATGCAGGTTCCTTACATTAAGCACATCACAGACATGTATTGACTTTAAATTACAAATAAATAACGTCCCAAATATGCCAATCAACGCCAATTACGCCCTCCTGCTTGAGTATGGCACAACAACGGTGAGGTTACTAATGCCATATATAATTTATATTACCATTCCGAAGGCATACCAGATTATACACTAAAAGGCTTATCTTCAGGCGTTTATAGATTCATGAGTTTCAGTAGTCGTCATCTATTACTTTGTTTTTTTTCTAACTCGCGTCGTACAAATTTTATCCACGAAACAAAAGAGTGCCCTACATTTTAATATGTACAGTACTTTAGGTATAAACATATTGTGGTTTGACCTACCTCAAATTTTCAAATTGGCCTAAATAGAGTGTTTTATCTTTGGAACGGTGCGCCGTGCGTAAGCTAAGCGCTTTTACATTATGTGCAATACCACAAAAGTGCGAGTGAGACCGTTGCTGCCTCAAATTCACCGAGTACCGACATCTAATGTAGATTTATTGTTATGCTCTTTCAAAACTAAACTAATGCAAGATTCATGGCTTGAAAACGGTACTTAACTATCTCAGTACGTCTACCGTAGTTTAAATTGAAAACAGCAGTGACACATCCTTTCAAAAGTTGTGTTAGACGTACTATATACTAAACGAAGTCAGTCTTGAAGTATATTCTCTTAGAAAAGTATTTTGCAGGTGACAACCAGTCCGTCTTCTCTTCACAGCTGAAACAAAAAGAAAACACATTGAATTTACCTACTATAAACAAGAAAAGTAAGTTTGAGATCCAATTTCACCATGCTCTGTTAGCGTTAACGATTGATTACGTAAATTGGTCGACATTGACCGTATTAATCAGCGATTTAATATCACCTACGAGTAATAGGCATCGTAAACTAAGCCTTAAATTGAGAAGCAAGTATTGCTGCGCCTACATTTTATAAATAGCAATTGTTATAATGTATTTATTATATAATTAATGAAAATAAGTGTAGGATCTATTGTTTTTCAGTGGTACTAACACAAGACACGCACAATTAGAAAAAATGCATAAAGTACTCAAAACCGTTTTGGTAATTCAAGGTACTGGTTAGTGAAAACTGCATTGCAAATTACTCTGTAGGTATACATGGGTTAGGTTTACCTACATACTTTTCGAGTTTATCTGGGATAGACAAACAGTCTTTCGTAAAGAGTGCAATTAGACCGCTACCGATATTAATTTTTTTTTCAACATGCATTGTTTTTCAAATATTATTAAATTGTATTTAGGTAGGCTAAACTCAACATCTAGTTTAAGTTATTATATTTTTTTGTTTTTTTGAAATCTTATCCAGTGTCTAATGGCGTAGGATAAATAAATAATTAGGTATTAATATTGAATTTTGAAATAAGTTCATTAAAATATAAAAACATAATGTAGGTAATAAGCCAGATACCGAAATTAAATACCGGTTATATTGTGAAAAAAGAATACCGGTATTCAGTCCGTGGCATTCATAAATGTTTTTACTAAAGCGAAAATTTAAATGAATTTATCAAATTGGAGTTGCAATAACGGCTTTTTTTGTTTTTAATTTCAATGAGATGTTAGTAGCAGTGTCTTGGCGTCCATATAAGCCGATACCCACCGGGTTGCTCAAGGAAAGGCTTCCACCTTTTTCTTTGAATATGAGTAAATGAATACGCTTCGGCTTCCCTTGTAATTTTCCTGATGACACGCCTCAGGTTAGTAGCATAGTATCGAGTACCTTTCATCGTTTTGCAATATAAGTAATATACTCATTGCCCTCATTGTGTGAAGGTTAAATTCTTTATTTACAAAATTACCTCTATCCTTGTCTCTGCAATATTTTCCTCATTTCTCAGCAGTTCGTGCTTCAAGCCGTTTCTCTTCCTGAAATGAGAGTAAATCAAAGATAAGTATTAGTGGCATGATGCACAGCATACCTGGTGTTTGGTCTGAAAGAACCCCTCTGTGGGACAAGAATATTTAGTCATAGCTCGTATGTCTAAGATGGTCACGATCGATCGGCGCTTAAAAACTTACAATACCTACATTCAATCTATGGCGAGTTTGCCAACTACAAATTCCACCTATTAAATTATACTCTGCTGATAAGTTTGAAAGAAGATAAGTAATATGGCATCACATATAAATTGCCCATTCACTTGGGTAGGTAGTCCATAATTTAAAAATTGTAATTTTTAGTAAATACCATGGAAATATATAGTTAAAGTTAGCTAGTTATCTTGTTGTTTAATTTGAATGTTAAAAACCAAAACTACAAAGTTCATTGTTTAGTTTGAGGTGAGCGAGCTAATTAAATAATGACTTACCTAGACAATTATTTAAGATGACCCAGTTTCCTTATTTACATAAAGGTAAAGAAACATGAGTATTGTAAGGTACTGGAATGTGTTTTGTTTTTCACATACCTACCCCACATGCCATCCTGCAATCGGGTGATTGAGTACCTAATACTTTTAGTATATATTTTTTATGCCATTCGGTCCGTAAATAGAATTTACCAACCGCTACGCCAGAGGAAGACGTATAATTGCGTACATAACATGAAAGCCACAGATAACAGGTTTATCTCTGTCGCATCCGTCCAAATACCTGGGGTCTGAAACATTATTCATTTGACCGCCCTAGGTGCTTAATGTACTTGATAACTAAGACTGCGAAAGCCTTCTGAACTTGGACAAACATAACACGTATCATCATATCTTTTCCTATAGCGGCAGGTAACTGTTTAGAACCGTGCAAGAGTGATGCCGAATTATGTGTGCTGCCACTAGATGTTTAAACTAATGAGAACATTATTGTTTTATTTTATCACAAAACCCGTGTTGGGGAGCCGTTTGACCCATTCAAGATAAGGGTTCAAATCCCGCTCGAAGCATAAAATTATATATTATATAATATTTAAATTTTCACTTAATTAAAATACATATCTAAATAGTTCTTATAATAATTAACATAGAGTGCAATAGCTGTATCGAATATGCACTCTCTTATGATATCCTGTTTAAGTATCTACACTACAAACCTAAGGGTGATTCCACGGGAGTATTTCAACCGTCGCACCGTCAGTCCCTAGTCATAAATATTGAAAGGATGAGATACGCCAAGCAGCAGACTTTTGATCGAATTTAATTTCTTTGATACTTAGGGCTGGGCAACAGCTGAAATGCCCGTGGAATCTGCCTATTTTCTCGAAATTTTCACACTGTACCTATTCGAATCCGCGGTCACTGCTAGGTTTAAAACGCGCGCAATTCCATTCCTAGATAAATGTAGGTATACGTGTAGGGTACAAAACAGGCTTCTTTATGCGTCCCTTAGTCCCCACGGCCTGCGTCCGTCGCAGTTGACCGCTTCGTACGTGTCGTGTTACGGCCGGCACAAACAAACCACTTTTGAACCCACGTTTATATACTCGTATGGGATTTGGACTTTAGTTTGTTGGAAGTTTGGTTGGTTGTGCTGCGATTGCATGAATGGTTATAAAGTTAGGCTTTGATTCAAATCGTTGGAAGAGATATTAAAAAACGTATCAAATTTACTTTTTGGTCGCAACTTCAACTAGGTAAGTGTAATGTTTGCTCGGCAGGGGTTCGGTTAACACAACTGTGCACAACTTGGAATATGTTTTTGCATGTTGTTCACATAATTTTATGTTATATAAAATTATTTTTGCATGTTGTTGACCGACAGAATACTTTACTGATGTACCTTTAGACCTTGTACCACATGTTTTTTAGTATTCTAGCAAATAAAACATTTCTATTCTATTCTATAACTAATCTTTCTACTGATATTTAATGAGAAGCTGCAATTATGCAAAGTAAAATTCAAAATGTAATCATATGTAATGCAACTTTTACGTGCTCGTCTCTTGGGATAACTTTGTTTACAAGAGCTGGCAAGCTAAATATTGAAATGGCACATAAGACAATGGTATTTCTTGTCAAAATGTCAAGATTGGTACTGTATATTCAGTATATTAGCGGGACTGAGTCATGTTTGTGCTAGAGTGTATGAATATCTATTTATTTCTAAATGCATGCATGTCCTGTGTTAGGAATCCTAAGTGTGTAATTAAAGAGTAATTATGATAACAGAATCAGCACCATGTTTAATTTAGCTTATATAACGCTATTTGTTGGTGTGTGTGTGTGCATCTATATCCAGAACACGAAAACACAGCTACAGATTAGATACAAAGATTTACCCGCAGTCCGCCCGTGTTACTGAAATGCCCCATACAAACTTCCACGGCTTCCATGCCACTTTTCACCTCTCATTAAGGGAAAATTTCCAGGGTAAAAACTATCCCATACTGTCCTTCCCAGGGTCTCAAACTTGCCTTCATACTTCATCTAAATCGGTTCAGCTTGGGAAGGTAACAGATAGACAGGCAGATAGACAGAGTTACTTTCGCAATTATAATATTAGTGTGGATAAACACACTTTACACACTTATTGGCTATTATATATGCACTTCTATTGGGTGCTAGATATTGTGTGCTCCCAAGCGTTCCGGTAACCCTAAAAAGTGAAATATAACCTTGGCTCTCTTATGCCCGCGTTTACGTGACCGTAGAAATTGGGTTGATTCATTCCTGTAGGTAGTCAACATAAATAACGTTACGCTCACAGTTAAATGCTATTTCTGAAAATACCCAAAATATTTTAAAGGGATCAAAAAATAAAAAAAACGAAGGGGGCAGTTTGACCATAAAGGTGTATGGCTTCATAAACCTTTTTTCCTTTCAAACTTCATACTTTATGAGCGGTTTGACAGTTCATAAGAATTGGAACTGATTCGATTTGTCGTTAATTAACTATATACCCTCTTTGGTAAATAGAAATCTGCCATACCTGGGCCGTCACGTTTAGGAGTTTCCAGATTATCCAGATTGTATCTACTGTGTAGCAGTAGCGTGGCCAAACAAATATCAGGGCGGGTAAGTGCCTAGTACTCACAGGTGTCCGTCTCCAGACCACGAGCGAGGTGTAAGCGAGACAGGCGAGGCTGAGGGTCACCAGCACCATGACGCCAGCCACGGTGCTGGCAGTCTAGACACCAGGGTCGGTAGTGCCCCGTACTCACAGGTATATCCGTCTCCAGACCACGAGCGAGGTGCAAGTGAGACAGGCGAGGCTGAGGGTCACCAGCACCATGACGCCTGCCACGGCGCTGGCAGTCTAGACACCAGGGTCGGTAGTGCCCCGTACTCACAGGTATATCCGTCTCCAGACCACGAGCGAGGTGCAAGTGAGACAGGTGAGGCTGAGGGTCACCAGCTGCATGTTGCCGGCCACGGTGCTGACAGTCTAGACACCAGGGTCGGTAGTGCCCTGTACTCACAGGTATATCCGTCTCCAGACCACGAGCGAGGTGCAAGTGAGACAGGCGAGGCTGAGGGTCACCAGCACCATGTTGCCGGCCGCGGTGCTGACAGTCTAGACACCAGGGTCATTAGTGCCCAGTACTCACAGGTATATCCGTCTCCAGACCCCGAGCGAGGTGCAAGTGAGACAGGCGAGGGTGAGGGTCACCAGCACCATGTTGCCGGCCACGGTGCTCACAGTCTAGAGACCAGGATCGGTAGAGACCATTACTCACAGGTATATCCGTCTCCATACCACGAGCGAGGTGTAAGCGAGGCAGGCGAGGCTCAATGTCACCAGCACCATGATGCCGGCCGCGGTGCCGATGGGCTCGCCCCGTGACGAATACCGGTCTCGCTGCGAGTCCTTGCGGACCGTGTCGAACGGCGCTGCAATTATAAGCAGAGTTGATGTAGAATTTAAATTTGGACATGCATGGTACAGTCAACTACAAAGAGCTTAGATCTTCCATTACTTCTTCCTTATTGCATTGTTATAAGTCCCTAAAAACCATGGAATTTACCACCCATACAGTACGCAATTTCGCTCCGAGCACTGAATCGGCCCTTAAGAATACTCGCTCGCGAGAGAGGAAATAGTTATTTCCATCGTTTCCACCATATTAGCGGTAACTTTTCACCTTACTAGCTCGGAAAAGTTTCGAGTAAAAGAAAAGTAAAGAACAATTCATTTTTAAATTATGTGTTAAAATTTTGTATGTACTTACGAAACAACCAAAAAAGCAAAATAGAGCATGGAATTTTGTGTAGGTATACAGTAACCCATATAGGGCACACAATTGGAACTCACGAGAAATTAATATTATGTTGTTTGTAGCTGACATGCCTACATTGTGTGAACATACGATTTATTTCTGAATATAACGCAAGCATGCCTTTGTTTGCCTTTACACATTAGAGTGTAATTACAATCTCACGTGGCTTTGTAATGTATTCAGGTTAATCTTAAAATCTACCGAACGAATTATTTTCTCACTTTCACTTGTCACACGCTGTCTTTACTTGACAATAATCTTTGCAAATTAATTGTTATTCTAAGGGCAAGCATAACTTATATGTTTATGTACAGTCCGCTGCAAAAAGATATACACGATTAGTCCGTTCAAAATTATCTTCTAGAACAGAAGGGACTGTATGTATCTGTAAGGATTATCGAAGAAGTTAAAGGGAGAGCATCGTTCAATTGTAGTAGTCTAGCCATAAATAAGACGACAGACACTGACTATATTAATCCAATTAATTCCACAACTTTGTTCCCTGGTCAGAACGTAGGAGTAGGACCGTAGCTATTAAAATACTCGGAAAAGCGTAGGCGTTCGCTACGCATGTTTATATCGATGACGGTTGATTATTTGTTAGATCCACAATAAAAACGAAATTTAATGCTGCTGACGCTTATACCAAAGTATCCCATATTTATATTTAGGCAAGGTTTGTTATGGTGCAAGCTCGTATAAAGTTATAGTCCATTTTTATTGTCAATGGAACATTTTCCTACGGATTCACCAACGCGGCAGGTCTTTTACGTGGGAGTAACGTGTTAAATAGGTAGAGCTGAATGCATCATAATAATAAGTTAATGCTTAAGTTTAATAATAGAGTGACAGTGACACAGCTAAAAGATGGGCAAAGTGGAGAAAAGTGTAAACACGCGGGCTTCTGAATAACGGTAATAAAATACTTTAATGGATAAATAAGTTACTTATGTTACTTTTAAGGCGCAGTTACTGCCGGGCTTATCAATGCTTTTATGTAGGTATCCAAACGCGTCCGTAAAAGTCAAGTTCAATCATTCTTTTGGTTTCTGTTACTGGGTAAACAGACTTTAATGGATAGAATGTAAGAGATAAATCGACACCTAGCAGTTAGGCTGGTAAAAAGAAAATTCCAAGCCAAGCTGGGGTGGGGGTCATGTAGGTTATTCTCGAAGCTATGCGCTCGTTCATAGCATGTAAGTGTGAAGCGTGTGGTAATGATGAGCCTTTAAAAATGTACTGGTGGGCTACGATGACACATATGGTAACAATACCTTGTAAGAACTCAGCCTGTGAGTCCGGTGGACTGGCGACATCGGCGCGCGAGGCCTCCTTGTCTTCTGGGAACGAGGGCAGGTCCACGTGCTGCTCGTTGTCGTCACGGGAGTGTAACATGTCGAATACTTCGGACCTGAGGTGTTATAGGTTAGATTACAAGGGCGAAATAAAAGAAAACAACGTAAAATGCCTTGGGGAGAAGAACTCGCGCAGATATCAGAGTGCGCCCGGAGGTGATATCACTTATTGGCACTGGCGTTATACTGGATACACACTTCTTATGTTTCCTCTTATCCACCAACTTCTCCCATTCATAACATTCGATAGTTTATAATAAGTAGGTACCAAAACACTAAACAAGATCAGCTACTTAAAACAATGTACTGCAACCGCAAGTCCGATCCCATACAATGGTTCATTAATAATTAGTGCTTTTCTATTAGAAACACAAGTGCCCGTTAACAAGACGAAGCTGCGAGCATCCATTACGTTTCGAAAGCGTCTAATCATTGTAATCAATTCAATTAAAACGTGCGTAAGACACGTGTTCTCATTTCCGAGGTGCCGTTATGTCAGGGCCAGGAGAAAGGACGTTCTTGGAACACTGCAATTTGTGAACAATGTGCCTTGAAATCTTAGTCTCGTTTACTTAATTAAAGTAGGTAAGTTAAGTTCTTCGCAGACGACCGCAGTCGGTCGTGTTCGTGGCGGTGACACTATGCGGTTGCCTCCTTTTTTTGGAAAAAATATAGTAAGTAGTAACTTACAGACGGGAATATAATACAATACTATATAACATATGTAATACGGGTTGCCACCTTACGACCGCTATGCGACCCTCCAAATGCTTCGAGAAATCATTAAGGATTAGAAATATCTCTGCGCAAGTGAAATAGAAGCAAAAATCTTTAAAAATTATGTTTCAAAAGTTTTTATTGATGCTTGTTACCTTATCATGCCAAAATGGCTGAACCGAATCCAAGAGAGATTATGTGAAACTTTTTACCCGACATATAAAGGAAGAACTATTTCTTATCTCATGTTTAACACTTTTGTCCTATTCAAGTCTCGCGCGGCGACCTATCGGCGCCTATTGGAACCTCGCAAAAAAATCAAGTTTTTTTAAATTTAATATAAAATTGTGAAAGGGGCTTTGCAAAACTAAATCAGGGGTGTCTTTTCAATAAGCTGTTTTTCTAAGGCTTCCATAAATAAATTAGCACTTTTAAAAGACACTCCTCAAATGTCATCGACGTTTATAGTTCGTTTTTTTAGCATTGAAAAATGTAAATAATCTTAAAATATACCTCAAAAACGAAGTATACAGCAGCTCACACACACACACACATACACATAACCACACTGTTTTTGCTTGCTTTGCGAGACAGGTGATGCCTAGTGCAGGGGCCAGTGTAATTTAATCACTTGAAATGTAATTCTTAATAAATAAAGGTCTAATGTGTAAAACTTACTTGCTGACTCCATCCTTGTCGTTTACCAGCAATTTGAGCAGCGTGGCATTCGCCTCCAGGGTTTTGTATCGGCTGTTGTCTTCTTCTTCTTTAGGCAGGCTGGGCAATGTGCTGTCTTGGATTGCGTTAGTCGCAGCCAGGCATAAGGGCGCTGAAACAACATGAGCGTCAAAAATATGATCAAGAGATTATACAAAAACATACTTCCAAAGCGTTATGGCACAAGTTAAATATAATATAGGAGTTGGCTGTTACAATTAGTGACATCATCATGTATACTATTATAAAGTTGTAAAGATGTACTGTCTGTACATTGAAGAAATTAAATAAAAATGTAACGGCCTGTTTGAAGGCCACTGAATCGTAAAATATTAATTTTTTGTATGTTTGTACGTATCGTTGTGGCTTCATCATATATGACAAAATGGGCAACTGGATTCTAAAAAGTTGCACGGGTAGCTGGGCATCCACAAATGGCTATAGGATACTTTTTACTACGCTTAAAAAAAGAGTTATGATTTTTTTCTCCTCCGCTGTTGAGGTGCCCCTTCTAGTTATATTATAAAACCAATTCCGGTATTTTAGTAATTTTGCTGTATGTGGACGTTTAATAATAAGTGTAACCTCCTACTTTTAGTCTCAGATATAATGGACTTTTTGGGCTGTATTTACTTAAAATTACGAACACTATCGATTTCATGAATAAAAAATCAGATCGCCAGTTTTGTGACGCTCGCTCATACAAAATGTTCCCAAAAAATTTAACATAATTGATCTTCGGATACATTTATTCAATTATCAAAATCGATAGCACTCTTTATTCTGAGTAAAACGAGCCCAAAAAGTCCTTATCTGAGACAACAAATAAATAAATAAAACAACGTTGATGATTTTAACTTGCAACCAAAAATAATGGAAATGTATAGAGGTTAGATCAGAAGTCAGTAGTTAACTTTTTTTTAGTCGTTAACCCATGGCCAGTACGATTGAGGGGTGGAGAGGAGGAGGAAGGCCATGAATCGGTGATTTAGACCAGAAGGGAACGGGAGGCATCGTGACGTATCAAGAAGTAAAAGAATTTGCATTAAGAAGAAGGGACTGAAGGGACCTGCACCGGCAAGGGTCATCTCTTCTCTTAAATAATGAATACCCATGGCAATACAATACCCATTCCTGACCAAAATAGAAAGAAAAATTAAAAAGGTAACTGTCAATGACAAGTTTCTTTTTAATTTTTGCTTACTAAGGGTGGTTATTCCACTTGTCCAAGATCTATGTCCAATGAACTTCCAAAAAAAGGAGGAGGTCAATTCGACGGTTTTTTTTTTTTTTTTTATGGATGTTCACCGATTACTCGAAGACTATTCGACCGATTTCAATTTTCTTTTTGTTTTATTGTAGGTACTTTCAAGTTGGTCCCATTTAATTTTGGTGAGGATCTGATGGTGGAATCCATGAGGAATTGAAGGAACTCCTCAAATATTGTAGGCATACATATAGCGATTTTGGTATTATAAGAAACATAATAAGCATTTGCATTCAGAAAGTGTAAATTGGTGAAGTGGAACTGATGCAGAAGACCACAGAATGCCATCGGAACTCCTCAATGATAAATAATTTACGGGTGGCGACAAAATATCTTGATTAATTTAGCTAAGCAACTTCATACTCAGAAATTTAAATGTTCCTGATGAGAATGGTACCATCGAATTGATTTGATGATGGAGCCGGAAGGTAGGCACCAGATCTATGTAATAAAATAATGTTTCCTAGCCGTGTTTGGGCTTGTTCCAATCGTCACGAGATACACTTTTAAGTAACGAGTAACTAAAAAGTGTAAAATAAATAAACTTTTAAACAAAAAAATAAAACCGACTCCAAAATAAACTAAAAAGTAAAAAATAACGCCATAATTCTGTTTCTTCAAATTACTTATAAGTAACCGTTTGTATACTCAATCTATACAGTATATACAATTAATGTTATTTTGGCGTCGGTCAATTTTCAATATTTTACACATTCTTACATGGCACCGATGCCAAAATAAGATTAATTGTATATACTGTATAGATTGAGTATACAAGCGGTTACTTGTAAGTAATTTTAAGAAACTGAACTATGGCGTTATTTCTTTACTTTTTAGGTTTTTTTGGAGTCGGTTTTATGTTTTTGTTAAAAAGTTTATTTTTTTAAGCAAAATGTGAGACGCAAATACACATTGGAAAAAGATTTTGGATAAGTGGAATACTACCCTAATCTCATCATCATCATATCAGCCTTTTATCGTTCACTGCTGAGCATAGGCCTCTCTTCGAGTACCCTAATCTATGTAGACCAAAGTAAAGATGTCTTCATATCAAGGGAACTGTACAAAAGTCAAGGCGGGACCGTTTTTCTCACGGCGTGACGTCATGCGTGCCTACTCCCTAACTTGGACTTTTGCCTTTTTTTGTTTGATTCACAGAAAAAATACGTGTCCAATATTTTTTGATAGTCTGACGGACTAATTAGAATAATATTTTGTTTACCAGGAAACTACCCTGTTGTCTTTCTGACCCGCAAGGTTGAGACTGTAGTGACAGTCTTCAGCCTTTTTCAGGGTACGGACCCAAAGGGTAAAACGAGACGTTATTACTAAGACTCCGCCGTCCGTCTATCTGTCTATCTGTTTGTTTGTTTGTCTGTCTGTCTGTATGTATGTCCGTCTGTCACCAGGCTGTATCTTATGAACCGTGATAGTTAAACAGTTGAAATTTTCACATATGATGTATCAATCAATCAAATAATGTTTTATTCCAGTAGGCCTAGGTACAAGCACTTTCGAATTGGCAGGTACAGTACATTAGAGAAGTGTTTACTGGCTTTCAGATTATTAAACTTAATAATATTCTGATAAAATCATCATTTTAAAAATTAAAATTATTAATAAGAGAAATCCCAAATGGATTGTCAGTAAAAAAGAAAAAAGATCTAGAATGTGTCTAGAATAAAATTCGAGTCCGAGTATATAAAAAAATTAAGATTAAAATAATAATAATACCTCAATAGGTATTCGTTAAAATAATTATACATATACCTACATGACGCTATAATTAACATTAATCCCATCTTTCTGTTGCCGATATAATAAGAAATACTAAACGAGTATAATTTTATGTCTCTATGTCAGTAATCAATATAAAATGATCGAACACCGCGTACATTTTGCTTACGAGTCGAGTAGGGCTCTGCTAACACTGGATTTTCATAAATACGGCCGTTTGTAGCGTATATTTTGTAAGGAACCCTCGGTACGCGAGTCCGACTTGCACTTGGCCGGTTTTGATTTGTCTAGTTTCCATAAACCGGGAACACACTGCTGGTATGATAAATCACTCTAAATCTATTTTGGATTTCATTATATTGAAGGTATCACAAATATTGCAACCTCTGTTCCCAACCTTTTTCTTTTAACTAGAGAGATGAATAAAGTACGGCAAACTGTATGATGTTTACCTATAGCCAATCTCTGAGAAGTAGTTAAACGCGCAACTAAGTCGGGAAGTTATTTGAAAATGCCTTTTAAGATGCGGAACTGGTACGTACTTCCTGCGTGATGCATTTGCAAAATTGCATCTGAGACCCGAGCTGAAGGCCAACGAGTCGTTTATTGATTTGACTACGGATATAGTCATTCGACGTAGAAAAATACTGTAGTGAGTCATCTGAGCAAGCAGCCAAAATGCCTAAAGCGGAACCCTTATAGTTTCGGCATGTCCATCCGTATATCACAGAGGCATTTTGCTCAAGATGTACATTGATGAAATTTGTAGTATAGGTGTATTGTATAAGCTTTGGTAATTTAATAACAAAATTAAATAATGTCTAGGGGGGCACTCAAAAAATCAAATATTTTAAAAATAGGTTTGAAGCTATTTTAAGTGAATATTTTCGAAAATAATCGCTTTGATAGTAGCATAAATTGTGTCCTCCCCCCAATTATCTGGTAAACCATAAATCAAAAAAACATGAAAAAGATTACAAAGGTAAAGCTAAATAACTACTTCTAAAGAAAATTATTTTCAATATTATCAGATGTACCGTTTTTGAGTTATTGCCGAAAAAGTGTCATGAAGATTACACTATATTTTTTAAATAGACTACGTATTTAAAAAAAACGCATTTGGTGGTTTACGTTACTAAGTAAAAATTTAATTCAATTAAGAATTTAAAAATTACTTAAAACTTAAAATGCCTACAAGCTACTTTTTAAGTTGACTAAAAGTACAAAGAAAAAATTAATCATTCTTGAAATAAATATCTTGAATACAAATACATAGTTAAGTAAGCACCAAACAACTACCGTTAAAGGAGCATTCATCTTAAGGGTCACATCACAACTTTCTTTTCATATAAGGTCTTGCAGTTTCTTTTCTCGAAAATTAACAATTAATTTAACTCGACCTCTTTGTGAGCTCTCAGCGTGGCATATATGATAACAGCAAAAGTAGGTAAGTATAAACATTCCAAAAGGAAGGCCAAATATTAATTATCGTCCAAAATATTTAGTATAAGCAAACACTAGTTTAAACAGATCAAACTGTCGCTGCGCATCAACTTCCGACTCGCAAAACATCCAAAAACTACTCTCTCTAATAACAAAAAGATTCAAAATTGAAAAGTTCACTGAAAGATACCACAATACACACAGTTGTGTAACGTCATATAAGCCTTAAAACTAAGGAGATGTAGCACGTTTTTCTAATAAGTTGATTACTTAAACGCAGCGAGTTATCGAAAAGCAAACAGTGGATACCCCAATCAGTAGGTCAGGCTGTGAGCTTAACGGTGCTGGAATCCGGTTAGGTTGAAATTAATGTAACCCGCGGTTCATGTTTGACATGTGTGAATTGCTAATGCGACGTGTGACGTGTGAATCATCTTCATACAAACACTGTACTATTAACCAGTACTTTAACTCTTACTCTCCCGCGACAGTTTTATGGTGAGATTAATAATTAAACAATAACAAGTAGGTAAGCACTATAACCCTTTAATAACTGAGCTAAGAAAAACTTTTCTTTATAACTTATTTTTACGGATGACCTTGTGACTGTAAATGTGGTCTGCGCAGGATCGCACTGTGGCTAGCTATAGCAGAGGCCTATGTTCAGCAGTTGGCGTATATAGCTGCTCGATAGCTAGATAGATATACAAGAAAAACTTTTACAACATTTGTACATAATTATAATCATTTACAAATTGTTGAATAATGTAGTCAGAAAAAGAATGACGGGTGCAAACCTTACCATACAAACTTATATGGGATGGAGATGGAGTCACATTTTTCAGAAGAAATGACTTTTAGAGCCCTAGACCCTCCAGAGACAAGACACTGGAAAATTCGCACAGCGGGGAAAACATCTTGCAGTTAAAATACTGTATGTAATAATATTTATCGTGATTCCTTATTTGAAAGTAAAACCAGTGTCTAACACAACCCTACTTTACTCAGTTCTTTATCGCAAGCTATTGCACCTTAATTGGTTTGTCGAGCCTTATCCGTAATAGCCGTCATTACCCTGTCACTGTTTCCTTCACCGATCACTTGTTTTACTCCAATACATCTTCGAGATTAAAGGGCAATAAGTGAAAAAACAAATTCATGCCAATCCAGTCTTTAATAATGTATGACGCACTAAGTGGACGCGGATGGCATTCCCGTTTGTGAGCTCGCGTTCCCTCCCTGAAAAGCCACAGGTTCTAAAAAAAAACAGGCAACTTTGATATATTAGGTTAGGTACCCTGGCTCCTTTAAATATGCATCTAGTGACTATAACACCGCATAAATGTGGTGCAAACTTATTTTGGTATGGCAATAGTTTGGGTTCGTCCATCGGTTACATTAATTTAAACAATGTAAATACATTGCGAAAGGTTGTTTGGAAGGCATTGCTATTTAGCCATAAAACCGCCTGTTGTTTACCTCTGCTTATTCGAATGTCACTGTCACGGTCTGTATTTCTGTGTATCTGAGGTGTGATAAAGACTATTTGTATTGTATTGTATACATAGATTGGCATAATAAGAGATAATTATATCGATGTCAATAATATGTAGTTAAGCTTAGAACTACGCGAGATTGAAATAAATTAGGTTGATAAGAAATTCTTCCATGTAAAAAAATATGTACCTAACCTACTCGCTGAATTTTTTCAGTCGCAATTCAAAACAACACAACTTAATTACCGACATTTAAGCCTGAATTCACATAAATTATTAATATATATATAACCAAACTACGCTTTGTACGGAAAGCCATATCATAGGTACAGGGACTTCTTAAATCAAGCGTTCGATAAAAAAAATGCACGTAGTCTACTGTAAATCTTGTCACACAAAAAGTTCTCCTAGAAGTCGAGATCCAAGGTACGGCGGAAATGCACTTCGTATTGCGATACGCTTTTTACCACTCCGCCGCGGGAAAATGTCTACGGTACTTTATTGTCTAACAATAACGTACTTATAGAAGTTATTACAACAGAGTTAGAGCTTATCTGAGTCTATTGTCATTGTCTATTTGAACCGCGCCGGTGATGCAATCTGATCATTTGTGCGAGTTTGCTATCGATTAATTGACCTATAACCTGACAAAGGACTTATAAATCGTTTTAGATTAATCTTCGCGAATATGGGTGTGCCTTTAAGTACGGACAATCGAAGTTGCACAGTACCGTAAGAATTACTGAAAGCTAGATAGGTCTACAAGATTATCTAGATTTCATTACTTGCTTACGGTACTTGTTTTCCTAATAATATCTATACAGTCAAAACATATATTTTTGGAACAGATAGAACAATTGACAGACAAGACAACACAAAACCGAACGTAGGTACTAAGCAAGGATGTAATTCTTAACACGAAGGTATCACCTAGACTCTAGTACATCTTTCTACCCTCTAGGTCCTAGCGGTAGAAGGCGTACATACTCGAACTAAGAAAGAATTTTCAGAACATTAACTTAACTCGTAAGGTGTTGAAACAGGGATGAAAATTTATAAAAAATGCAGACATCCTTGCGGAAGAACTCGCGGTTTGGAATCTAATATTTATGGATATATAATATTGCACATAAAATGATCAGAACATGTAATCGGTGTACCTATACAATATAACTATACATATATATAATTCATCGTATCGGCAATTACTCATTTTTGTAGTAAATATTCGGCGACACCCGATACCGACGATGGTGGATTAGTAAGATAATGAATCAAATAAATAATGAATTATGTACTTACTAGCTTCGGCCCGCGACTTCGTCCGCCTTAAATTCGTTTATCCTGTATTTTCCGGGATAAAAAGTTGCGTATGTCCTTCCCCGGGATTCAAACTAAATATCTCCATACCAAATTTCATCCAAAACGGTTCTGCGGTTTAAGCGTGAAGAGGTAACAGACAGACGGACAGAGTGTCTGCAGACACACTTACGCATCTATACTATTATAAAGTTGTAAAAATGAATTGTCTGTATATTAAAGATATTTTCAAAAAATAATTGTACGGACTATTTGGAGGTGACTAAAACGAAAAATATTTTATTTTTATTTTATGTATGTTTGTATGTGTCGTTGTGGCTTCATCACGCAAAATCGGCTAAACTGATTTCCACAATTTTTGGTACACGGGTAGCTGGGTATCTCCAGATGGTTATAGGATACTTTTTACCCGACTACGCTGAAGAAAAAACGACGGGTTATGACTTTTTCTCGTCCGCAAACAAAGTTGCGGGCGCCTTCTAGTTTATAATATTAGTATGGATTATGAAAATAAAATCAAACAATAGAAATTAAATGCCAAATAAAAATTTCAAAGACTACATTTATTTTGTGATATGAAATACAAGCTTCTGCCCGCGACTTCGTCCGCCTTAAATTCGTTTATCGCGGGTAAGGGTATTTTTCCGAGATAAAAAGTAGCCTATGTCCTTCCCCGGGACTCAAACTATCTCCATACCAAATTTCATCCAAATCGGTTCAGCGGTTTAAGCGTGAAGAGGTAACAGACAGACAGACAGACAGACACACTTTCGCATTTATAATATTAGTATGGAAGTATGGATTATCAACGAATTAAAGTGGTAAGCAAGTAATTATCACTACACAAAGGACACCATGTAATAAAATAAATCCGATTTCGTATCGTGCGCCTTTTGAATATCGGTTCTATTATATTCGGCGCTGCGATGCCACACGTAGACACACAGATACACACATCAAACTTATAACATTGCTCTTTTTCGTCGGGGATTAAAAAGTAATAAATGTAAGAAAAAAGGAATATGTGAATCCCAATGGAACCGGTAGTACGCCATTGTTTGACAGGGCGATGCGCTTGCGCCACCTGCCGGAAGGCGCCTGTGCCGTTTCCGCGTGCGGGGATGGATTGCGAAGCCTTGTTCGAACCTGATTTATGATATACTTTAAACAATGCAAAACAACATACTGCAATGTGAACAATTCAAACACTAAGGTTTCTTCAATATGTTTTTTCTGCATTAGTAATACTGAACATGAAAAGCATAATTATAGTCTCGGATCTGAAGATGTGAAGATCCACCCAAAAAGTATCTATCTATACATATAATAAAGCTGAAGAGGGTCGAAAGTCTGTACATGGAAGATATTCGAAAAAAAGTTTGAATGGAGATGGTTTGGGTCCAGGGGAAGGACATAGGCTGCTTTTTATCCCGGAAAAATAACTTTATCCGCGATAAAGGAATTTAAGGCGGACGAAGTCGCGGGCCGAAGCTAGTTTTTAATATTATGACACATTTTTTATCTCATTCCAGCAAACAGGCTCTTGTAGGTTTTTCTATTCTTCTCCTTTATAGAGCGAGATCCATTCATGCCTAAAGTTAAATCGGAAGACTTTCTGAAACGTTTCCTGAAAACTTAGATATTTCTAAATCCGACCGGCTTTCATGTCCAGAATATCCACCGTCAACAGACACTTTTGTAAATGGCGTTCGGATTCGGACTACTGAGTAGTTCATGTCATGAGTATCTATCACGTATCTATTAAAAATCAAACATTATGTTACTTCAAATTAGAAACATGGATACTTTTACGTACAAGTCTAAATATACCAGTGCTTCGGAAAATTACCCATCTGACGAGGAAGCAATGCCGCAAGAAACTACCCATTTAGTTTCTTTAAAAAATATCAATGTTTACCTATGATATTAATTATTTCATTAACTCGCACGCACTCCTGAAGTTACAAAAGACCCTTAGGTACTTTCAAATCTCAAACATCAACCCGACGGAGGAAGGATCAAGTAGTTATGATGCCCTCCACCAAGTTCGTATTTGCAAAAACGCAGTTCGCCTATATCAATCCGCCGATGTATATAACAACTTAAATAAAATACTTTCCATATACCCCTTCCAGTTTTTTAGATGTAAAAAAGTTATTTTAGAATGGATGAATGCATTAAATTACGAGGATATAGAAGCACTTCTACACCAAACAGCTTAACCACGTAAATAAAGAAACACACACACCCACACACACACACACACACATACACAGATGTAAAATGTTTTCTGGATACATTTGATTAATGTGTAAATTTTTAACAATGTTGTAGTACGTATTTATCAGTTTTAAGTTTTAATTAAGTTTAATTTTGTTTTGCTATGCAGAGTTGTATTATTACTGTAATTAGTTTTCGGTTACGCCTTAACTTCTTGGAAGAGCGGGATCTCCTGCCACAAGTATATGTAATACTTACTAGGAGATTCCAACCATGACTAAAATGTATACCTTATTGTAACCAAATAAAATAATTTCATTTTCATTTCATTTTCACCAATTTACCTTTCTATTTCTATTGGTATAAAGAGCACTCCTGAACTGACTTGACTCTTCAATGCCCAGCCTAATCTCTTGACTACAGGGTATGTGCAGTATACTATTTGTTTCTTATATAAGATAGGTACCTAGGTAAAGAAACACAGATCTTAATAAAAAAAAATATGCCAATAACTTCCAAATGTCTCTATTTCTATATTTACAATGCTATAAAAATTGTATACAGTGGCCCAGTTTAGCGGCTACATACCAATAAACTGGGCCACTGTTTTGGCTATTACCAAATAACAGCCATACAATGGGCTTGATGGAAATCTTCCTCTCAGAATTGGTTAACCGTCGAAATCCCACGGTCTTAGTTCTTACTAAATGGTTTAACGTGATGTTATCTAAACTTGGCAACGAGGCAAAACTAATGTGGTATTGTACGGTCAACGTTATATTTCCTGTTCAAACACAACTATTTACTGTACTATTTGCAAGGCAGCTTAGGGCCATACAGATTTCAGAATATAGCCTTAATTCTTTCCTGTCGACAACAGAGTAGTTTATAGTCCTGAATCTGGCTGCAATCCTATGGGAAAGTTGAAAACGTATGGACATTTTTTCCAGGAAAGTTTAGTAGGAGTCTAAGTAAGTATTTTAGACTTGGGTCCTCCTACTATCTTGGGACCTCCTATCCTCCTGCTGGAACATTTTCCAGTTATGTCGTCATTCAAATTCAAATTCTTTATTTCTTAGAATACACGTTTTAGTGATGTAAAAATTGGAGCCGCCTAGTAAGCAATTAAGATGCCTGTGTTGTGGGAGGCGTCAATAATTTTGTGCATAGCAAAATAAGTTTTTTTTTTCAGACTTATCGAGTGGGGTATGAAATTTAAGGGCTCCATGAGGTATTTAAAAAAATATCCCACATCAATACATTACAGCCAATTTTTTCGTAAAAAAATATTGTTTTTTTTTTTCAAAACACCTAGTTGGGCTATTCCTGTTCGAGATAGGTAACAGCTTAGTGCATTATATATTAAATGAATGATTATAGATATTATTGATATTATATGGCAGATTAAGATCACAAATTTCTTAAAATATGTTGATTATGAAATTAAAGAATTATTTTATTAACTTCGTCGTAGAACATAAGACTAAATGTGCGTTCAATTAAAATCTATTAATCGTGATTCCCGATGATAAACGAGGGGAGTTATCATAACTTATAAGTTTAACGTGTGTATTTGTGTGGCTGTATGAAGCTCTAAAACAGATGAACCGATTTTAATTTAGTTTTTTAATCCAAAGTGTTCTGAGCTAGGAGTCAAGATACAATCAGTTCAGTCATTTCAAGATCGTTAGCTTTTTCTAGATGTGTCAAGTGTAGAGGTTTTTTCATCGTTTTGACAATAAATCTCTTGTTTGGTGAAAAAATCATAGGGTCCAATAAGCTAAAAAAATGGGGTGTTTTACGTCTCTAGTCGGCTCTATAAGTAAAGTACATGATAATAATTAGGTACATTATTATCATGTACTTTACTTATAGCCATTTATTTTACAAACTTAGTAAGTCGGAATATTTCTCATTTCTCAAGGTTGACTTAATGTTAATTTAATTTTTACATAGCCTTCAAGAGTAAACAAAGTCTTATTCAGCCATCCGTAAACATACGACCTCTGACGAGCCAACTTATGCATGAGCCTACAGTTTTAATGGAACTTAATGTATGTTATTATTTACAGAGATAATATTGAGATACCAGAAATATATAGGAGGTAGAGTTTACTCGGCGTAAGTGGGCCAGACGAGTGGGTGCGACTGTCCGAGGGAGAAAGCTATTATATTCAGTACTTTTTTTCGATAAGTCTAAGCCGTTTCACTTTGAGCGCTAAGTGTTTGGTTTATTTTGTAAAACGATAATCCACTGACCCGGATTCTAGCACATAGTAGAAAAAAAGGAAGTTGCGAAACACGGACAGGCTAACTAATGTTTCTTCCTTAATGATAATGATGTCTTTTTCTATTTATTTAATTTATATACTTTCAAACTGCTTTCAAATAAGTACACCAAAGGTATAAAGTTTTGTGGTCCTTCTACAAAAAATGTTAAGATATGAATTTACTAAAATATACGTAGGTATTTAAATTTGAGTTAAGAGACTATTTCCGTGCTTTGTGCTATGAAATCATTAAAGAAAAATAACTGCGGAAAGAAACGAGACAAGTTTAACAGAGAATTAATGAACGCACTTATAAAAATATTGAATAATGAATGAACATGCTTAGTCAATTTGACCGGTTTTCGGCAGTCCACTGAGCAATGAAAAACGAGTTTTAATTTTGGTCTAAAAGTTTACTGCCTACCCAACGGGAAAATAGACTTATAGTTGTACTATGATCTATTCTATGGTTATAGTGAGTGAATTGTTTTAAAGCTGTTTAGGTCTTTGTAAAAATATTGGTTTTATTGATTGTCCTCCACCCTGTAGTAGTGTCTGTTATAATGCCGAAGGTCAACAGCCTTTTACCGCGATTCTTATTCGGATTATAGGGTAAATAGTAATAATATTTCAGTGTTATTCACAGCGTTATCAACGTAAAATTATAATTGCAGTTCATCAACCTTTTTAGTATTATCCCGATACATCCGGCTCTGTGTATGAATTGAGAATTGTACTATGATAATCATGTACTTACTTGAATAGGTTTAACTAGAAGCGATAATAGTCGGGTATTTCCACATCGGAAACTCATTTCGAGCATGTTAATATCTGATCTCAGAACAAAACCAACAAGCATGAATAATGTCCCCGTCTGTCGTAAGTGGAGTATAATGGCGTGAGTCAGCCGGGCCGTGAATGACGCTTTACTCATTTTGTAAGTACCCAATGGTAATGCTATATCTATAGGTATACAGCCTATAGGACACTAGTAGTTCTAAGCTGCGATGATTCAATGGGGTTTAATACAAGGTGACGTATAATATAAGACGTAATACAAAATGTTACATCCCGAGGCTACTCACAATGACGATCAACTTTTAGAAATGAGACCATTTCGACATCGTAAAAAAAGCTTCTCCATAGAACACTTGAAGCTATCCGTAGTCGGTTAGTAGGTATCCGTCCGTTCGTATATACGTCCAGATTTTTTTGAATGACTTTTTTGAACCTCAGCATCAGTAAGTTCAACCAGGACGATGTCATAGGTAGGATAGTGTTCTCTATCTTATACTGATCTAATATTGATATATTTATTTGTCGCCGTGTCGTACGCATCACTTGATTTATAGGTATGTTGATAGAATATGATATATCTCTACAGATTATATTGTCCACGACGTTAGTGACAGACGACTTCGCCGATTGAATTGTCTCGTCTAGAACTGACAGTTAGTTCACTATGCATATGTTTCTGTCAAAAATTTCGTTTCAGTTACAAGCGTTTATTGCCGACTACACTTTTCTTTGAACATCCATTAATTAATCACCGAGACGGTTCTAAAGAAAACAAACTTGGTAGGATTGCATTAATATATTACAGAGTTTCGATGACCATGACCACCTTCTTGCTCCATCATCAGATCAGCTCGATAATATCATGCTATTTCATTGTCACTGAACTTACATAAGTATGCCAAATTTTAGCTCAATCGGAAACCTGAAAGTAGGTCAACAAACGTATTTATACATACATACATTGAAAGTTAAATAAAAGCTCTAGCTACCTCTACAAACGCAGACTATAGGTTTAACTGAAATTGTAAGCTATCTTTATAGACTTTTCCATTCATTGAATTTATATCTAATACAAAGTAATTTATCTACGGCGCTGGTAGTAAATAAATGTAACCAGTTGAGTGAAGCGTGACCTCCGACCGCGGAACATACATACTTCTCATTACTTCCATAGACACACATTTTACACAACTTTGAACCCTATTTCTTAAGGCTTTCTTGGGAAAAATGGGAACCCAAACATTGTGCTAGGAATTTCTGTAACATTGTCCCCGAGGGAAACGTGATCCGTTCATGACCACGAACACGTTTCCTTAAAAGGGCATTGTTTAGACTTAGGCTATATAATAAACAACTCGCGTTTAAAGTAACGTACATATCTACTAGAAATAGAATGAAATTTATGGAAATATATGGAATAAATGGAAGAAAGTAAACAGATTTCTCTTAGTTACCGATTCTAGTTAAAATGGATAGGTTCTCGATCGTTTCGTTTGTATCCTACTAGTTAAAGTTACGTGTAGTTAGTTACCTATATTACGTTTAAGCGAACGGCGTGTGGTCCGTCACGTATATATGCTACTAAATAACATTAACAGACGCTCACGGGCGAAGATAGATAATTATAACAGGCATATAATTCTCATTGAAGTGAAATGTATATATGTATATTATCTTTTTGAGATAATACATTTCATAAGCACAATACCGCACTGCATATTTGTTGATTTGTTCAGTCATTCATCTAAACAAATGTTTCATTCATATATTTCCATTATTATTATTGATAATATAGGTTTTATACAATAGGGATGTATAAAACAATCCATTATTTATTTTTATTCGCAATCTGCCGCATGTGGCATGTGGCCAGCACGAGGTTTTACATAATAATTGAGGCGTCGTCGCTTACAATTATTTATTTAAACCTTTATTATAGGCGGTTTTCCTGTAATTCACAGAGAGCTGAATCTACGGGTTAAACCGATAGACGTGCAAGTTGCACAAATTTCCCAAAAAGTTGTTTAAAATTCTCATAATTTTCAGGAAATTTTCTTATGAATTTGAACGTTTTTAATTTAGAAAAGCTCCTGGGATTTTTTTACTTAAATTACACAGTACTTTCTCAATTTTGGAAATTTTGTGTCGCCGTTGTTGTTTACCCTTACTGGGTTCTACGTTTGGATGGATTACAATCATAGTGAGCCCTAGTATTGGTTTCGGTAGCTTCGTGCCATTACCCAGTGGGGGGCAAACAGACACGGCCACTATTTAAACTGTGGCCGATCGATTCAGAAACAGGAAACGGCTGCTGTATGAATCACGCCTACGTTCTCAGAGATGGTAATAATTGCATGTCATTAGAGTTAAGGTAGAGCCTCCACTTAGCCGATAAGTGACGTAATAATTTGTACTCGTATAAAAGGGCTTAAATGCTATGGAATGCCGTAGCGTTTACGGTTTTATGGATAAGTTGAATTATGGAGACCGCGGGTAATTTGTTCTAATGTTGTATGGTTAGATTAGTATACGAGCTTTCCATTTTCGTGTAGGAATGTTTGAATAAAATTATAGTTTTACGATAGAGATATTTGGAACTTTAAAAAAGAGCGTTGATGTATTTAGTGTAGTTACAACTGTCATGAAGTTTAGTTGTATTGATTGAATGTAACATCTCTATTTCCCAAATTTATAAATAATGACCTACCTATTTAGACACTATTTGACAAAAAATATTTATATCTGGTAAAACCTAATATTTTTTTCATTCTGTTGATTTTCCCGCCCTGTAATGGCATACCTATCACGACTGTGTAGTCTAGTCGTATAAATGTATTCATAGAAACATGGCGAGTGTGCGTGGTCATCGGGTCACCCTGACGCTTGCAACAAAAAGAAGATGCACATTCTGCTCATAAGGATGCATTAGATACATACGTATAAGGATATGTAGACTTGTGGAGATAGATCACGAGTCCATCTACATTGTACTAAGTATAGAAGCGCATCGGTAAGGCTTATTGAAGACGAGGATTTTTCCACAGTTTCTCTCATCATATCTTATTTTTGGGAACCCTGCATTTGCAAAAGTAGCCTATGTCATTCTAGCCTATATTCTTTCCTAAGCAAAAGTGATCTTTTCGATCTATTGTTCCGTGAAAGAAGGACAAACCTATAAATTAATGCATAGATTTTCGGACTCACACATTTAAATTGTGGGCTTACCTACCTATGGGTAAAAATGTAAATGTGAATGTGTGTTTCTTGGCCCTTCTTTCTTAAAGCCGAAATAAGGCAATGGAATTTCATGACTTTAGATCACTTCATGGAACGAAAATTGACATAAATAAATAATACTGGACAATTTTACACAAATCGAACTAGTCCCATGGTAAACTCAATAAGGCTTGTGTTATGGGTACTAGACGACGATATATTTAAGAGATATATTACTTATATACATAGAAAACATCCAAGACTCAGGAACAAATATTTATGCTCATCACACAAATATTTGCCCTTACCGGGATTTGAACCCAGGACCTCAGCTTCGCAGGCAACGTTACTCCCACTGAGCCAAACCGGTCGTCGAAGTTTTCTCAAATTAAAGCATTTTTCCTGAGCGATGACCAAAAATACTGTGACTTTCCTGTCGAAAGCTGTTTGATGGGGTCTTATAAACCTACATATACGCTGCCTTTAACCATGTCTAATATTCGTGTTCCTATAAAAATGTAGTACATATTAACTCTTAACGTTTACAACACTTTGCAGCGTTCGTGGTCACGGGGTAATCGGCTGTTAGTAATGACTCTAGTTCTGATTTTGGCAATTTTCAACATTTCACGAAGTCTATATCGTTTTCTAAAGGGATATACAGGTTTTGACAAACTATCATTTATAGTGCTATTATTTATAGCAACAAAGCAAAAACACTCACCAAAGGCAGCTGCGGCGATCAAACAAAGAAACTGGTAACGCGCCATCTTATCACAGGACACTGGAACAAATGAAACAACACTACACTAGGACACACTACTATAAGGGTAGCGACTATTGTTCACCACCCTGTGTACATATATATACCTATGTATATAGAATAATTACTAGATTATCCTAATTCATATTAGTCAACGAGTGTGATGACCTGTCGTATGAGATAATAAACTTCGGCTGTCAATTAAAGACCAATCAATTAACGCGATCATTAAGTTTAATTGGGTTAATTTGGATTTTAGTAAGGGATTTGAGCAGTGGCTTTACTTTTAAATGACCGTTATTTTAATGTAACAAATCAATGTATAGAAGTTCTCAGATATGAGTATTAATTAATATCTTAAAGGTTGTTTGGTAGAGATGTATTTTTTATGTGAAGAATGTAATATTCACTGCTAGTGCATGAGCTATGGTAAGATATATTAATGTTATGAAGTTGACTATACCACTTTTGTTGAATATATGTATGTCTATACTATACTATCATAAAGTTGTAAAAATGAAATGTCTGTATATTAAAGATATTTTTAAAAAGTGAAACGGACTATTTGATGGTCACTGAATCGATTTTTTTTCAAATGTTTGTATGATTGTATGCGTCGTTATGGCTTAATCACGTCACACGACTCGACAGATTTCAACTATGTTTGGTACACGGGTAGCTGCAGGGCACACACAGATGGTTATAGGATAGTTTTCATCCGATTACGCAGACCAAAAAAGAGGGTTATCATTATTTTCTCCTCCGCTGACGAAGTAATAAATAACCATAACAAAAATGTTATGATCACTTGAAGTTGATTAAAAATTAGAAATACCGGTACCAACTACAAAAAGTATCTTAAACTTTCGAACTGAGAACGAGGCAAACGATTGCAAAGTAATTAATGTGTTTCAGTATTCAAAGAGTTTAATGGGTTTGTTGACTGTGTTTGAAGTCTTAAAACAACTCGCTAAAAATAAAACCGGTTCGCAAACTCCCCGCTTCGAGCCCTAGTCCGTAACCCTTGCATTTCGCAAATTGTTTTAATAACAGCCGTTCTAGATGAAACTTTTTTTTAAAGACCAGCCAGTCCGGTATTAGTGGCGGGCAACACTTTCGCGAACGCAACCTGTTTGGAGGCGTTGATCTAAAAATAGGTACCTTTTGCTGAGTTCCGATGGGAGGTCGTCACTGAGATCAAGTTAATTTAACGTGCACTGTTTTTTTGTAGCGGTGAGCGCGGAGCGGCGCGGGGCGTGCGCGCGCGGCGACGGCGGAACATGCTCTGCGCAAGAGTTGCAGTATAGCAACCATGGTAGCCAAGCGTGAGCGCAGTGCCGCTGACCTCCGGTCGGTCCAGGAAACCCATGGATGCGGCAACATTGTAGCTGGAACATAAATTATGTTTTAGTGCCCTTTATGTGTATTGAAGTGCTTCTTTATCTTTTGTCCACAGGCCGCTTAATCGTTTGCTCAGCAAACATAATTCACTGGCTACTGAATGTCAGGATTGTTTTGATATTCTTTTTTATACTAATATTCCATCAATAATAAAAATATTGGTCGATTTATATTGTTTGTTTGTAGCTGTTTTGCTTGAAGCTTGAACTTAGGACAAATTGATTCGGTGATGTGATTATTTTCGTTCGATCATTTTATATTTTACTATACAACAACTATCTTATGATTTAAACAGAGATGTAGAAAAGATAATTAAAGTTTTTACATTATACATCCATTATCATTATAAAAACAACGAAAACAAAATAGGAAATAAATGAATCTATAACTAACTTAATACTAACTCAAAACTAAATACTATTATAAAAAGAAAACCCCGTCTAAAAGTTCGCCTTGCGGCATGGTCCCCATCACGCTGGCGGCGTTACCTCTCTGAATTGCGAGAGAAACTCGTTGCGAGAGGTAGCCGCCAGCGCGACGGTCTCCCGTGGCGTCGATCAGCCTCGCCGACAGGGCCCCCATAAACTTCTTCATGTCGGCTGACCAGGGACCCAAAGTTTCTACCGCAAGCGCCGCAAACTCATAGTCTTTAAGTAAAGACGAGTATTTGCGGCGCTTGAGAACCTGAGCCTGGTCAGCCGCAGCGCCGGCCTGCGAGCGGGTTGCCTTGATATGGGACTGTGCGAACGTGTCGACACAATCATTTTATATTGGTTACTGACAAAGACAGACAGACATAAAATTATACTATTTCTAGTATTTGTTGTTATAGCGGCAACAGAAATACATCATCTATGAAAATTTCAACTGTCTAGCTTTTACGTTCATGAGATACAGTCTGGCGACAGACAGACAGACAGACAGTCAGACGGACAGCGGAGTCTTAGTAATAGGGTCCCGTTTTACCTATTAGGTACGGAACCCTAAAAAGGTAAATTAAAATATGTATGTAGTCATTAAAAATTCCTAACATTTTCGTATTCCGGCCGCATTCCTGATAAACGGCCAAAATTCCTGAGGTGGTAGGAAAATTCCTGACGTCTGGTAACAGTGGTAACCCTACAACGAGATTTGCTGCCACATACCTAGATTCGCGCGTTGCGCAGATATTGACTCAATATAGTTATTCCTGGCCCGTGACCCTAGGCTATTACTACAGTAGCCTAGGAATTCAGCACCGCTAGGAATCCTAGGGCAGTAGTTACCACTCAATAATTTGAACCAGTTTCAATTGTAGGTATCCATTTTAAACAAATCGAACTAGTCCCATGTATGGAAGCTCATTAAGGCTTGTGGTTTGAATTCTAGACGACGATATATATATACTTATATACATAGAAATCATCCAAAACTCAGGAACAAATATTTTATGCTCAACACACAATATTTATGCTCAACGCACAAATTGTTAAAACTCGCCTCGACGTTTGACGAATGAGGACACAGCGATATTCCGATATGACACACATTGCCTGAGTGATACGTTATGATGGCGTACATCGCGCTGTTAAGGATTATCTTGGAATCATAATCCCGTTAGATACTGGATTTTATAATATCATATAAGACAGAACAGAACACCAAAAGCGCATCCAATGCGATTTGCCGTCACATACATCCGCGCGTTTCGCAGGAGTTGAGCCAATATAGATATTCCCTGGCCCCTGACCCTAGGCTGTTACTACGGGTGCCTGGGAATTCAGCTCCGCCTCCCATGCACCTAGGGCTATTATAACTGCAGAATCATTTAAACATTTGAAGCAGTTTTTCAACGAGTTTATCATCATTATATTACACCCTAACCAACCAAAAGTATCTATACTTGATTTTTTCTTATGACCGTTTTTTGACATATATCGCAATGGCGCGAACGCGTAAATGTTCTGGGATGACGGCTGTCAAAAAAACCGGTCAAGTACGAGTCTCACTCGCGCACCGAGGGTTCCGTGCAAACTTTAACTTATTCCGACTTAACTTGCCGCTTGAGTTAAGTTTGCCTCTGGTATCTATGGCGTCATATACAAATGAGGGGCCAACTTAATGCAACCGGGTTATTCAAAAATCTACTTACAATAGTAAAAAAAATGTCCAAAAATGTACAAATCAAGCTCTTTCATATCACACTTGACCTATGAGCTAGACTTTGAATTTTTGCCCCCCTCATATAAGCCGTTTTTTTAGAAAATAAAAATATATTCAAAATGTTTCCTTTGCAATATATGTGGGCTAAGCATGTTTATAAATATTCGAAATTTCCAATAGATATCATAAGTAGTTTTTGAGATATGGCGCTCTAATAGTCGGACAGACAGACAGACGGACAGACAAAGTCGAACCATAAGAAAAAAAAATACATTCATAAGAAAAATTCAAGTACCTATAAGTACAACTAAGTGATATCAGGGGCCCGTTTTGTAAAAGCTTGTAACTTGTATTCATATTGAAAGAGATTTCCGCTTGTAATACAAGTTACGAGCGTTTATGAAACCGTTTCCAGATGTCAATTAGAATTGGAAATCAGAAAAAAATGAAGTAATTTTTGTAATTTTGTATGTTTTAGTAAGGACAATCTTACCAGGTAAGTAATAGCTAACAGTGTAATTGGTCACTCGTCTTTACTCCAGACATTTAGATTTTACATGAAAAATACTACTTACATTAAAATTAATAATCTGATGATAACATTTCTCATTTTGACATATAATGTCAACATTTTGGCCGACCGGTTTAACGACAGATCACCCCCAGTCTGTGGGTTTAACTCAGTGGTGGTTAGCTTCGCAGGCAACGTTGTCGGCGGAGCTAAAGGTCCTGGGTTCCAATCCCGGTAAGGGAAAATATTTGTGTGATGAGCATAAATATTTTTTCCTGAGTCTTGGATGTTTTCTATATATAAAAGTTAATGTATCTGTTAAATATATCGTCGTCTAGTACTCATAAGACCAGCCTAAAGGTGCGTCCACATTTGTATCATTTGCCCGTATCAGATCACCGTGCCGTGGCATGACTGCGTATCGCGCTGCTTGGACGCTTACTGTCGGCGCGCCGATCATGCCGTATTCGTCCGATATAACTGTGTGATACGCGTAGCAAAATGGATTTCGAGCGATCCGATCGGCGCAACGTCCAAACGCGTGATCGTGACACGCGATCATGCCACGCGACGATGATCTGATACGGGCAAATGATACAAATGTGGACGCACCTTTATTGAGCTTACCATGGGACTAGTTAGTTCGATTTGTGTAAAAATTGTCCTGTAATATGTATTCATTTATTGGCATTTTTAAGGTTCCGTCAAAGAGAATATTTACACTACGTTATATGGTTTTAGCGTTCCCTACTGATACTTTTTGAACAAAAAAAACCCATATCTCCGAAGTTTACCAAGTAAACAATCTAAAAGTTTCGAGATTTTTATAAACTTATATAGATATTAATGGAAAATTATAGTCATGACGACCGGTTTGGCTCAGTGGGAGTAACGTTGCCTGCGAAGCTGAAGGTCCTGGGTTCAAATCCCGGTAAGGGCAAATATTTGTGTGATGAGCATGAATTTCTGAGTTCCTGAGTCTTGGGTGTTTTCTATGTAGTATATAAGTAAATATATCTATTAAATATATCGTCGTCTAGTACCCATAACACATGCCTTATTGAGCTTACCATAGGACTAGTTCGAGTTGTGTAAAATTGTCCTGTAATATTTATTTATTTATTACTAGCTTCTGCCCGCGACTTCGCCCGCCTTAAATTCGTTTATCGCGGATAAGGATATTTTTCCTTCCCCGGGACTCAAACTATTGCCATACCAAATTTCATCCAAATCGGTTCAGCGGTTTAAGCGTGAAGAGGTAACAGACAGACAGATAGACAGACAGACAGACAGACAGACACACTTTCGCATTTATAATATTAGTATGGATGTATCTATTCAGCTGATTTATTTTTAACGAGAAGGTGCTACTTACTTCGCTACCGGAGAAGAAAAAATTATGTCCCACTTTTTTACTTCAGCGTAGTCGAGTAAAAAGTATCCTTAAACCATTTGTGGATGCGTATCAGCTACCCTAGTTGTACAAAAAATAGTTGAAAGCCGTTTAGCCGATTTTGCGTGATGAAGCCACAACAACACAGTAAGATATTAAAATTATTTTTTGAACAACCTGTCAGTTGCGGTCGGTTTGCACCTAATTTTTATGTGACGCTATATGTACTTGTACATATACTTCGTTCGCGGAAGAAAAAAGTCATAGCCCCTCATTTTTTCTTCTGCGTAGTCGGGTAAAAAGTATCCTATAACCATCTGTAGATACCCAGCTACCCGTGTACCAAAAATGTTTGAAATGTGTTTAGCCGATTTTGCGTGATGAAGCCACAACGACACATACAAACATACAAAAAATCCAAAAAATATATTTTTATTTTAGTGACCTCCAAATAGTCCATATCCATAACAATATTTTTTTTGAAAATATCTTCAATGTCAACAGACATTTCATTTTTACAACTTTATAATAGCATAGAAGATACCATTAGGGACCCGCCCCCGTATTGTCTAACGCGTGTGACGCTCGCAATCGGAATCAAGTGTCATGATTTTGTATGGGCAAATAAATATATCCCTCAAGAGCAAGCGGGATTCCGCCCAGGACGTAGCTGCAACGACCAAGTGTTAGCACTGACCACACTTTTGGAGAAAGGCTTTAACGAAAATCTGAAATCGTCAACTGTTTTCGTAGACCTAACAGCTGCTTACGACACAGTGTGGCGCCAAGGATTGCTGTACAAACTACTCAATCTGATCCCCTGTTTAAAAATATGCAAAGTTATTGAGGACGCCCTTACCAACAGGCCATTCCGTGTCTACTACATCCAGGGTTTTGAACAACGGCCTCCCACAGGGCTCAGTCCTGGCTCCAACACTATCCAACGTGTACACCCACGATGTGCCAGAGACGCTCTCCAGAAAGTTCGCGTACGCCGACGACCTAGCTCTAGTCGCACAAGGCCGCAGTAAAGAGACTACGGCTAAGACACCTTGAGAACGACATGGCCACCCTTGATGAATACTTCGCTCGATGGCGCTTGTGTCCGAATACCTCGAAGACGGAAGTCTGCTGTTTCCATCTAAATAATCGACAGGCTAACAAGAAGCCCAACGTCATCTTTAGGGGCTCCACTCTTCCCTATAACCCCTTTCCGAAATATCTGGGTGTCACCCTAGATCGGTCTGTCACATACAGCGCCCACCTTAACAACGTCGTAGCGAAACTGAAAACCAGGAACAACATCCTACAAAAGCTGACAGGGACAACGTGGGGAGCCTCAGCCAACTGCCTAAGAACATCCGCCCTGTCACTGGTATATACGACGGCCGAATACTGCGCCCCTACTTGGTTAAACAGCTCGCACACCACCGTATCGATACGCAGCTAAACCACACCATGCGCCTAATTACGGGATGCTTAAAATCAACCCCTTTGCACTGGCTACCGGCTCTGAGCAGCATTGCACCGCCCCACCTTCGCCGCACTCACCACCTATACGGAGGTAGATAAGGCGCTTAGACGACCCGAGCTGCCTATCAACAAGGACCTAGCCAACTTCAAAACGACGAGATTGAAGTCACGGAATCCACCGGTATTACAGGCGCACCAACCACATTCCTACTGGAACACAAACGAGGCCTGGTCTAAAGAATGGTCCGCCAGATGTATTCCCCCCGATCTGTTCGAACTGAACCCGCGCGCTCGTCCACCTGCTGGCTTTAACGAAAAACGCCCGGTCTGGTGCATGCTCAACCGCCTGAGAACGGGAGTTGGTCACTACAACCAACTACAAAAAATTGGGGTTGGGCCGTAGACGAAAGCTGCGAATGTGGATGCCCAGAACAAACTGTGCGCCATATTGCCATGGAATGCCCACTAACAAAATTCACAGGTCAAGTGGAAGATCTCAAAGACTTAACTAGCGAAGCTATTGACTATTTCACTAATTGTAAATTTAGATTATAAACACACAGTGTATTAACGCCATACGATAAATAAATAAATAAATGGGCTATGACAGTTCATTCCGATACCAAGTGTCAAAATTTCGTTAGGCAATAACACTGTCGTTTTCAAAAGCTTGTAACTTGTATTACAAGCGGATCTTACCAACAATATGAATTAAAAAGAAATTTCCGCTTGTAATACAAGTTACAAGCGTTTATGAATCGGGCCCCTGGTACAAAATTAACTTCACCGGGTAGGCCTTTACCAATTAGGTTAGGTTAAGTGAAAGTTTGTACTGAACTCTCGGTACGCGAGTCAGTCTCGCACTCAGCCGGTTTTTTAAAATGTAATTGGATATGACTAGTGTTTTTTTATACTACTTTCGTATAATATCACTATAGTTTCATTTTTGGGAATCCACCTTGACTTCTCTACTTCGTAGTGGAAGTAGTTTTTTTTTTCCTTTTCCGTAGTGGAAGTAGTTTTTTTTTTCCTTTTCCGTGGTGGAAGTAGTTAGTTGTTAGAAACGCTTTGTCTATGCTTTGTCAATTCGTATTGTCAAAATCATTATTATTCATTGTCAAAAGCAAATGCGTTTTGTACTTTAATTATTAATTAATCAAATAAAAATATATATTGGTAACAATAATGAGATAAATAAAAATGCATGATTTCTTGTATTAAATAGATATATGAATATTTCGTTAGCTTAAAGCGGCTATATTAAAGTCGTAGTATGGCATGCTGTTGTAAGAATAATGGTCAGCAGGTAAAGCAAAAGATCTGTGAAGGGTGCTATCCAAATCCAAACGTTAGTCCAATTACTGTTAAGTTAACAAAGAAATCACGTTATCCTCCATACCTACAGCCAAATGTAAAGCCAATTAATTTCGACTATCTTTTTCCAAAGTATACCAGTTCAAATATATCTGGAACAACAAATGTAAATTGTGAAAAATGTACACAAATGATTGCCGAGAAAGACTTTCAATTAATGATTAAAGAGCTAGAAATATCCCAACTTAGGGCGCGATTTGGACATGGAGCACAGCACAATTACAGAGCGATTCGCAGAATGGAGTTCCAACTGTATAGAAGGGAACAAGACCTAGCGAGGATGAAGATGGAGGCGGCGAGACAAGAATGGAATTCTATGAATCGTACGGCATTACAAAAACCACCATGTGCTGGCTGTTCCGGTTTTCTCCGTCAAAGGGAATTACGAATCCAGGAAATAGAACAGGAAGTAGTGAAGCAAATGGCTAGTCCGTATATCAAAGTAAACGCAAATCCCTGCTACTGCTGCTCAGGTCGTATCCAGCCAGAATGCGACGAAAAGGCCAGAAAAAAGAATAGAGACAATTGCTTTAAGGAACTTCAAAAGAGAGAAAAAAAAATAAAAAAGAAAGAGAAGAAAATTGATAAGAAAATAAAGAAATTCAGAAAGGAGGCCCTCGCGGAAGCAGAAGAGAATCTAAAAAAAATCCCGAAACCAGGAGAGATACCTGCGGATTTGATTTTGAACTGTAAATGCCCTTGTTCAAAAACTAAGGTACGTAGGATGAATATGGATCCTTGCAGCTATACTCCGAATAAATTCTGGGGCACGATGCCTTGCACCATGCCGGGCGTAAACTCCTTGGCGCCTAAACAGCACGAGGAGTGCACAACTAAATGCTGTGTTCTAAAACTGTTAGAAAATATGGCTGCTTGCGCCTTACCTTCTCTCTGCGGGAGCAAAAAGAAGTGTAATGATAGTATTGCCATGAGATTGTTAAGTTGGTGGGTGTGTAAACAAGCTGGAAGATGAAAAGACAAAGGAAAGAAACCAAGTTTTTTTTAAAGACAATTCGCATAAAAAAAACTGAAAAGAGCAGGAAATTGACTAAAAAGTAAAGGAAAAAGATTACCAATTTAAACTAGGTATTTAAAGTTTTGACCTGAACTTAAGTTTGTGTTTGTCGATAAAAACTTTTGTGAATTATTTTGTGCAATAAAATGTTTTGTTTGTATATTATTGTTACTATTTATTTAGTCCGACCAGAACACCTTTACCATTACCACTTTAAGGCCGAGTCACACCGGATGCGTTTGCGTGACGTGCAAGTAGACGTGCGCGTGGCGTGCGTGTTGTAAAGTACGAATCCTCATAAGAGATGACACACCGCTGCGTACGCACACGTCACGCAAGCGTTTGTGTTTTGGCCTTTAAAGTGATCACTATAGATCTTATTGACATTTTAGCATGAGACCTACAGATGGTTAAAAAATGATGTTGCTGTCAGTGCAGTCGGGATAAAAACTAGCTTATATACTAATTTCGGAGCGATTACTTCCGAACACATTCACTTAATCAAAAAACATACTTAGAATGCTTAAAATATTTTTAAAATAACTGCCGAATGTGTGTCACCGGTTGGTGTTTGCTGAATTATTTTTTTCAGCATCTGTTAGTACCTATCTATGGAGTGCTCCCATACAAATATTTATTTTTATTATTTAACTACCAAACTAAGTAGCGGCTTATACAAGACACCTATATTCTAAATCTCATCAGTGATCAATAGGGATGCATCTTGTAGGTTTTGAGTAGATCCTAAAAACAGGCCAAGTGCGAGTTTGACTTGCGCATCGAGGGTTCAAAAAATAAGCTATACAGAAATGTATATGGTTATAACCATATGTCTGTCTCAACATTTTCGCTTGGTAAAATCGGAGATAAGGGGGGTGGTATTTATTTCACATTTCCGTTCATAAATAAATTTTGATTTATGAACGGAAATATAAACAAAGATCAGAAACAAATGAAAAAAAATTTCGACGATACTGGACTTGAACCAGTGCCTTGAGCCAGACCAAAAAGTACAGTCTTGATAATAGCGCCACCTCTCGCCGAGCAATGGTACCTGTAAAGGTATCTGCTCGGGGTGAAAGTAACTTCATAGTTCTGCACTAGGCGGCGCTAACGGCTAAAGAGTCGGATGCACCATACAGAGATCCATAAGCAAGAACAGATGACAAAATTCGTCGACTGCTGGTGTGGACGATTAGCTCAGATGGTAGAGCGTGCTGCCCCGGTCTGGCTCAAGGCACTGGTTCAAGTCCAGTATCGTCGAAAAAAAATTTCATTTATTTCTGATCTTTGTTTATAATAATAACGCTAGTGGAGTGATCCACCAATAAATTGCAAAAATTGTGATTATTATCATGATATTTGTAAAACAAAAAGTAGAGAAACAATAATTAAACAGGTGGTGATTTTTTACTATATTGTCAAGGCAATTACTCTGCTCAATATCAGAAATTTTCTCCCCGGTGACTATTTTTATCATTTTTTAATCAATTTTAAATGGTTTTAGAGTAGACGCATTAATTCTACAGTCAATATTTTTAAATTGAAATTATGTGTATAAATTCATTATGTCAACTATCAAAATATCTCTTCTCAGTCTGATAAGAATTTGCTACAATTGTTAATCGTTACCGGTAATCGTGGTAAGCGCGGGGCGGGAGCGTGAACGCGAGTGACATACGGCCGCCGAGCCGCGGATATACATGGGGTACCAGATAGGTATTGTATTACGTAGTTTAGTTATATACAGTGTGTTTTTTCGACTTGGACAACAGTGTGAGAAAACTCAAAACCAAAGGGGTACAGGAAAACTGTCTAAGGAACAAAGAAAAATGGGTCTCCTTCGGAATCCGTTATGTCGTTTGTCCTAATATATCGTTTGTCCTAACGGGCGTTTCTCAGAAAAAGTGTACACGTGACGAACTGGAGAACGATTTTTTTTTAATACCAATAGTATTTTTTTTTGCTTATTCAATTTCTATGTTATATTGTATTATTAATTTTCTTAAGTTATAGTGTATTATTCAAGAAAATGCCATGAAAATAGTAAAAAATATCGACATTGTAACTTAAGATTCTGGTGGAACTAGTTCCAGTTAGTCACAAATATAAAAATCATTTTAAATTGGTTGTAGTATTTTATGGACCAGTTTTAGTTAACACATTTAAAAACTATTTCAAACAGGCTTTATTTATAGAATTAATGGAACAAGTAAACTTTGAGGATAAAATAAATGTCCAGTTCGTCACAATCGCTTTCAACTGACAGCTAAAACATGCATTTTTTTGTATTAAAATACCAAAAATATTTTTATACATTAAGGAATATTAATTTAGTAATTATAACGCTTAAATATGCCAATTGTTGCACTACAGCAGCCAGAAATAATTATTTCGGACAGTGACTAAACGGTAGCTCATGTGACTAACTTGAAAATGTAAGGAATAGTGTACAAAGATTGAATATATTGAAAGAAGAAAATGTAAGGAATGTGTGTTATGAATCGTATTTATTTCTTAAATAACCTTGTGTTTCGAGATCCCTTTATTAATATTTACCGCCAATTATGACATATTGTTTATTTTTAAGTTCACTACCTACAACTGGTGGGTTGCATGATTGTTTGCAACTTTTTAGCATTTGTTATATTAATCTGTTACATTTGAATATAACACATTACTAAATAAAAAAGGTACAAACAAAACACAGGATTTAATATAGCCATTTTTTAAAACAATAAGAAACAAAAATATGACCCAATCACTAAGTAGTAAAATAAACACAGACCTAATTTTTTAACTATGAAGTACTATTTATTGCACAAGTGCATAACCCGTGTATGAATGATTTGTTCATAAATGGGCCATGCAATTCTGTAGCTTATTTGTACCTAATAAGTTTTTATATTTTTAACCATAACAAGGAGTATAAGTACACTAACTTGTTGTTTGCATAGATGTGGTTTGGCCTAGTACTTTTTAGGCAAAAATAAATTAATCATAGATTATGCTTAATTTAAACTGGCCACAACTAGGATGGGTCAACTTTAACTTTAAAATCTAACTTTGGAAGACAGACTTTACAGTAAGTCAGCTTATCCCAGTAGTAGTAAATCCAAACTCACAGGAAAATCAACAAAGTCATTACAAAAACATTATTTTAATTTGAATCAGTCTAGCAAACTTAACACTTTTACGTAGTTAACGTAATTATAATGAGATAACTTAATCAGAACAATTTAAATATTAGCCACACTGCTTTTTAATAATTTAAACAGTTAGTTTTAAAAAGATATATATTTTTTTATTATAACCTAAATATGATAATATTATTTGTCAAATCAAATAATTATAATTTGGGTGTTACTCTGGCAGAATAAGGTCTGTAGTAAATGTTTAATAATTATATCTATTTAAAACAAACATCGTTGTTTCAGGATATGGTATGCATTAGACAAGGAAGATGTAATTACGCTCTCGCTAAATAGCTCGCAAGCACAAAGTTGCCAATTCCTTGCAATTATAACTCCTCAATCATAAAAAACATAAATCCGTAATAATTATTAAGCTATAAACTACCACTAAGATACATAGATATGTGTCAAAAATATCGCCTGCTCAGCTTGCTGTCACACAGCTGGGCAAAAAAACGCACATTAGTAATTAAAAAAAACCGGTCAATGGCGAGTCTGACTCGCGCACCGAGGGCTCCGTGCAAACTTTCACTTATTTCGACTTCAATTGCCGCTTGAGTAAAGTTTGCCTCTGGTATCTATGGCGTCACACAAATGAGGGGCCAACTTAATCAAACTGGGTTATTCAAAAAAGATTTTGGTGATTAAAAAAAAAGTAAGACAGATTGATATATAGTCATAATTTTCGTGTAATATTCATATTAAATCGCATAATTCCAGAAAATTCCAGATTTTTCGCTTGGTAAAGTTAGGAGATATAGGGGGGAGTGGTGTTTTTTTTTCACATTTTCCTAAATAAAACAAAATCTACTCAAAATAAAAAAAATGTTCAAAACTGAACGGATCACGCCCTTTAAAATGATACCCTATTTGACCTAGGAGCTAGACTTTATTTAAATAAAAATCTACTTTAGAATGTTTCCTTTGCAATACATGTGGGCTGACCATATTTATAAATATTCCAAATGTCAATTGCATAGCATAAGTAGTTTTTGAGTGGCGCTGTACTAGTCGGACAGACAGACAGACAGACAAAGTCGCACCATAAGGGTTCCTTTTTACCATTTTTGGCACGTAACCCTAAAAAGAACCGAGAGAACCGGCATGGAATCTTCGGTACCGGTTCTTTTAACAGCATTAAATTCCCGGGATTACCGGTATTTCCCAGGAGCAGGCCTTACGCACTTCCATCTCGCTCACGCTTACGTACGAGAGGGAGAGAAGACCATGAATTTACGTCACCTTAAAATACAATACCGTAATGTATTTTACAGGCTTTAAAAATGTGTAGCACCTTACGATCATTTTTATACGACAAGAAGAAACCTTTACTGACCCAAACAAAATTAACACTCTGTAAATTATGTATACCTACTGTTTTAATTGCATTTTAAATTTAAAAGTTTTGCAATTACGCATTCAATCAATGTTCTTTTTTTCTTTAAGATTTACATTACCTTTATGGTAACATTAGTCAGGTCAAAGAAAGTTAACGCTAGTATGCACATAAACTTACAGTATTTTTCCCGAAGTTTGTTTCAGACTCAAACTTTTTTAGAGCCGTGACAATGTTAGGTAGTCACATTATTTGTAAACTAAAATCATTCACATAAATCAGAGAGTATCACCTTCTATCAACAGATAGTTACAAATATCTATTATGCACTTGATTATAACTATGACACAAATATGAAAATTTGTTGTACCGAACTCTTTCCATGAGTAACGAAATCAAGGCACGATCTAAAATAACAATGACATCAAAATGTTCAAGCCAAACCGCGCGTCGTTTGTTATCGTAGCAACGAAAATATACTACCTACGCCTCTCATTCTTCATTCACAGCATCGGAGCGCGTCGCTCGTAGACTGCAGCGTTTATAAAATATTGGTAGCTTTTTACCTTGATTACTCGTAATACTATTTATATATTTCGGGGATATTTTGATAACATATGTTAAGTAAATAGACAATTGCAGAAACCTTTTAATAACTTGTGTACGATGTAATGTTAACACGTTATAAGCAAAATAAACGAAAAAATCGACATAATATATAGTTATAACTATGTCACCGGGGACAAAAAATACGACGATATTTAGATTTATGTTTGAAACATACTATCAAATTTTCGCATCGTGTAAGATTTTGTAAGTTCGATTAATATCAAATATAAAAAAAAATACTCTTAAGTGTACTTATATTCGAAACCTTCAAAGAACAATGAGAGATAATGAATCCAGACTATACATTATTAGGAACAAATATAATTATAACATTATCCCTGCTGTAGGATTAAGTAATCATTAGTTATAAATATTGACTTTATGACCTCAATTTCTCAAAACCCTTGATAGGGGTACAAGAGAAAAACTATTTACGGGTATCAGTAAACCATACATAATGATCACAAAAAGCTTCCGAAACTTTACGATTTAATGTGACCAAATTTTTTTCTTTCCCCTACTAATCTGATATCTATAGCATTGCATACAAATAAGGTGCAAACATAACGCAACCGGGTTGTTCAAATAGGTTTTTTGCAAATAAAAAAAATACCTAGTTAGAGACATGGCTATAATTTCCGTGTAATATTTATGTTTATTAATACAAATTGTGAAAATTTCAAAATTTTCGATTAGTAAACTTCGGAGATAAAGGGGGGAATGGTGATTTTTTTCACATTTTCCTTAATTAAACAAAAACTAACCACAATAAAAAATAAATAAAAAATTGTTAAAAAATATGCAGGTCAAGCCCGTTCATACGATACGATACCTTATTTGACACAATAGCTAGACTTTTAATTTTTACCCCCTCTCATACTCGTCGTTTTTTTATAAAATAAAAATATATTTTTAAATATTTCCTGTGCAATACTTGTAGGCTGACCATGTTTATTAATATTCCAAATTTAAAAAAGTTAGCATAAGTTGTTTTTGAGATATGGCGCTTTAATAGTCGGACAGACAGACAGACAGACAGACAGAGTCGCACCATAAGGGTTCCTTTTCTACCTTTTTAATACGGAACCCTAAAACATAATATGACAAAGTGCCCTAGCAAAAGAGCGTATCTCCGCGGCACTTACGTATGTTTGCTGAGAAGCTCAGTTTCATTGGAAATAACTCCAAAACGGTATATTCGATCATGTTGAAAACTATTTTGGTTGAAAATATTAGCTACTGGGTTAATTAGGGTATCATACTTATGAAAATTCTAACCAACTTCTAACTATCTACTTTTTATTAATTTTCAAAAAACCTATTTGAACCAGGATGCGTTAAGTTTGCACCTCATTTGTACGCAATGCTATAGATATCAGGTGCAATATTGACTCAACCGGAACCGGGTAATAAAGTTAGGGTAAGTTTAAATGTGTACGGAACCCTCGGTGCGTGCGTCTGACTCTTAATTGGCCAGTTTTTTTATTATTAAAGTACTAAACTAAGTAGCGGTATATACAAGACACCTACACTCCAAATTTCATCACGTAGTTTTACAAGTAAAATGCCTGTGTGTGACGGACGGACGGACGGACATGACGAAACTATAAGGGTTAATGCCATTTTGGCCACGGAATCCTAACAATTGAAGAAATGTATGTTCCCGCATCACTTCTGAACTTGACTGATTTTATTTTTTGTTGTGTTTGTAATAGGCAGGACACAGGTTTGTATGTCAGAAAATATACTAAAAATTGCATGCAATTCTGAAAAATTTTGGTAACGCTTAATAAATAACGAAAAACATTTTCAACATGATCGGATATACCGTTTTTGAGCTATTGCCAGAAAACTACGCTTCTCAATAAAGGGACGTAAGTGTCGTAAAGGTTTTCCTGCCTTTTCACCGAATTATTATTTAAGTAATGAATATTTCATTTGCTGACTGTTTCATTTCCCAACACGCGATTTTCTCCGTAACTAAACATTTTTCTCAGTGTATTTTCTTATGGTTTTATAGAATACTAGCTTCTGCCCACGGCTTTCGTCCGCCTTAAATTCGTTTAACGCAGATAAGGGTATTTTTCCGGGATAAAAAGTAGTCTATGTCATTCCCCTAGACTCAAAATATCACCATACCAAATTTCATTCCAATTGGTTCAGCGGTTTAAGCGTAAAGAGGTAACAGACAGACAGACAGACAGACACACTTTCACATTTATAATATTAGTATGGATAATAGGTTAAGTTTGTTTTATGAAGTTTATGAAAAAAATATTTTCAAAGAAAGTACTGAGTTAGGAAATGAAACCGTCGGCGAAAAGGCAGAGAACTGCCGTGAAGATACGCTTTTTTGCTGGTGCACTTTTTCACATCGTATTTTTTTAATCTGTACGAATGCATTTCTTTGCAGTGACGGCTTCGAAACCCTACATCTACACTGAGCATTGTCCGACATGCTCTTGGCCGGTCTTTTTTTGCTACGGTACCCCAAAAAGTTGAAATGCAACAACAACAACAAAATATAAATACCAATTTATTCCTGGTTTTATTTTTCAAATCAGTCCTTATATCTCACTTCTCGTCCTAAGTAGTCCTTTTTCGAATTTTGTCCTACTGTGCATTGTCTATTGATTTTTATCTGCGCTCTGTGTAATAAATAATAAATAATGTATAAATTAAAAAAAAAACTATATATAAAATTTATTTACCAAACTTCTTTCTCAAAAGTCGTGTTGTCAAATATACAATATGAAGTAACGAAGTTAAAAAAACTAATGTATTACTTACAATGTAGTTAGAAAATTGATAACAAATATTATGATGGCAGCTCAACAAAATAAATGCAGCGAGAAGTGTTATGGAACTACAAACAAATGCCCTATCATTGTTAAGGTACACAAAGAAGTTAACGATGGAAGTGGATGTGGAAAACCATGTTATGTTCACATAAACGGAATAAATCGTTTCCCAAGTATAACCAGTAAAACACCTATTACGAGAGAATATGCAATAAGTTGTGAAGAATGTTTAGAAAAAATTCGCGAGAGAGATTTCCTACTATTTGAGAAAGAGCATGAAAAATTGAAGATAATAACTGATTATATAACTTTTCCTAGAACAAGAGAAGAAACTACAGGAAAATATATCAAACATGATTATAAAGGACTTCAAGAAATGGAAAATGAATTACTTCGAAAAGAGCGAGAACTAGCGATGATGAAGAGAGAGGCATGCGATGACGTGTGTTACAACACTCTTCGTCAGAAACAGTTAGAATTACGATGGAAAGATTTCGAACTAGAGAGACAACCACGTCCAAGTATATTTGAAAGAACCCGAAAAAAGATTGAAAAGGTGAGGGAAGAACATTGTTTTACAGCGCTTCAAAAGAAAGAGCGCGAACTGTTAGAAAAAGAAAGAGCAATAGATGAAGAAATTGAGAAGTTTCGAGAGAGAAATTACAATGAAGAAATGCGAAAGCTAAAAAACGAGTTAAAATGGAGGAAAAGGCCGATTCTTGAACCGCCTGTAGATTGCTCGTGTGATTGTGCAAAATATACTAAAATGATGTACAAAGAGATAAGAAGAAGGGAGAAGTTAACCCGTGACGTTTACCGCTATTTCCCTGTTGGGGGCTACATTACACACTGGTCGGCCGACACCTGGGAACAATTATGGGGTTGCACAAAGAAAGGACCTACAGTAAACTGTCGCTATCGCCGCTAGGATTGTGCTGCAACTTGGAATTGAATTATCAAGACATGTAAAATATACTTTTTTAATAGGGGCAAAATGTTCGAAGTCAATGAAATGTAAGAACAATAACCATTATATCAATCTAAAATAGTAATACGTTTTGTAGATCACTTTAATACGTACTTACGTAGAACATAAGTATCTAGTTAAGTTTCAAGTTAAAAAAATATATTCTAGAAGATGCCCGCGTCTTCGTTCGCGGCGAGTAATAAAGTCATAACACCCTCTTTTTATTCTTCAGCGCAGGTTCGTAAAAAGTACCTAGGTATCCTATAACCAATCTGAGATGTCCAGCTAACCATGAACCGAAAATAATTGAGATCCGTTAAGCCGCTATGACACAATGTGGATACAAAGATCTGGAGACTACCCCTACCGGCTACTCGTGTGCCCAAAATAGTTGAAATCGGTTTAGCCGATTTTGCGTGATGAAGCCACAACGACACATACAAACATACAAAAGATCCAAAAAAAAAAATTTTCGTTTTAGTGAACTCCAAAAAGTCCGTAACAATCATTTTTTTCAAAATATCTTCAATATACAGACGTTTCATTTTTACAGTTTTATAATAGTATAGATTTTAATAGTATAGATATACTGACATACAAATTTACAAAAAAAATATTTTTCGATTCAGTAACTTTCAAATAATAATTACGTTCACTTTTTTTATCTGCGGCTTGGCCCGCGTTACTGAGAACTGAGTAGCCTATGTTTTATGTAAAAGTATAATTATGATGATTTTTATATCCATGACGTGGCGTTAGAACCCGATTCTCATCGGCTTGCCTACTTTAAGGCATTTATTTGAGTACTATATTCTACTGCTTTTAAGGAAAACATAAAAAAAATATACTGCGGCTTTACCTACAACATGTTTGACGCCACGCCACTACTGGGTCGGTCACGTCTGCCGCATGCACCTGCAAAGGTGCGGTAGTTTGGTCACTAAATGGGTGTGACAAGATGGACATCGTAGATGGGGCAGGCCTAGGCGAATATGGCGGGATGATCTGGACGCGCTCCTCAACCTGGCCGGAGGAGGAGTCTGATCGGAAGTCGAGTAGATCTAGTGGCGAGGCCTTAGACAAGCAGTGGGATAGGCTTGTAAAAACCGGCTAAGTGCGAGACTGTAAAATTTCTCGAGGGTTCCGTACAAACTTTCACCGAAACTAATTGGCCGGTTATAAGTTCGCACCTGGTATCTGTAGCATCACATTATAAACAGGGCGGGCCTTAACCGTGTAGGTGCCCTGGGCGAGTCATTGATTGAGCGGTTAAGCAGGGGCGCCCTGGCCCCCATACACACCAAACGTCTCTTTTAAAGGTGCGTTCACTCTTGTATCATTTGCTCGTATCCGATCACCGTTCCGTGGCATGTCTGCGTATCGCGCTGCTTGGACGCTCACTGTCGGCGCGCCGATCATGCCGCACTCTTCCGATATAAGTGTGTGATACGCGTAGCAACATGGATTTCGAGTGATCGGATCGGCGCAACGTCCAAACGCGTGATCGTGACACGTGATCATGCCACGGGACGAAGATCTGATCGGGCAAATGATACAAATGTGGACGCACCTAAGGTGTGAAATCCATGTTGCTACGCGTATCACACACTTAGATCGAACACGTGGGGCGTGAACGCCGCGCCGACAGTGAGCGTCCAAGCAGCGCGATAAGGTGCGTCCACACTTGTATCATTTGTTCGTATCCGATCATCGTGCCGTGGCATGACTGCGTATCGCGCTGCTTGGACGCTCACTGTCGGCATTCCGTATCATTTGCGCTGCCACGTGAAGAAACGCGTCCACACTAAGCCGTAGCGTATCACCGTATCCGATCACCGCGCCGATCATTTTGCATGCTGCAGTTTGGACGCTAGCCGTATCGTTTCACCGCCCCGATCATTTTGGCATTTCGCCGATCATCATTTTTCGCGTGATCGTTCTTCTGTAGTAGCGTTGTGTTCCGTGTAAAACTGTTGCACTCTGCGATCGCACATCAAATTGGTTGACACCCGTGCAGAAACTTGAAGATCATTATCACGACAGCTGATAAGCCGCGAGCGCCGAGCTCCAGCGTGGACAGCAGCGCCCATGCGTCGGCGGCACCGCGCGCGTAGCAACTAAAAATGACAATACTTTGGAAATTCGCCGTAACACACCTGCGCCAGCGACTCAAGCCACGCCTCTCGGCCATCTCTTTCACGCGTAGCTGCAATGTACGAGACAGAAGATGATCGGGCAAAAACCGACTCGAGATGGATCGCGGCGTATCATGACCGCGTAGCATGATTGCGTGTCGTGATCGCTACTGTGGACGTCGCACCGTCGCGATCATGCCGCGCTTGTCCGATCCGAGTGTTTGATACGCGTAGCAAAATGGATTTCGAGCGAACAGATCGGTGCAACGTCCAAACGCGTGATCGTGACACGCGATCATGCCACGCGACGATGATCTGATACGGGCAAATGATAGAAATGTGGACGCACCTATACGCAGTCATGCCACGCCACGGTGATCGGATTCGGATACGAGCAAATTATATAAGTGTGGACGCACCTTTAGACTGCGGCGCCCCGTGCGGCCGGCTGTCCCGGTCGTCCGGCCCTAAAGCCAGCCCTGCATACAAATCAGGTTCAAATTTAACGCAACCGGATTATAATTTGATTTCGAATTGAATTTAAGAGGTTATTTTTTGTTTTTGAAGTAAATACGGGATGGGACTCTCCCGTTTGTATCGTCGCTCTATATCTGTCTCTCTCGAACTCAATGCCTTCATCCGGTGTATGCCCACCAGCACGACACCGATTTTGATGGCTCAGGCCTGAAATGTCAATTTACCTCCTACAATTTTTACTCATAATTACGATCAATTTATGAGACCAACATCGAAATCGTAAAAAAAAATTGGTTTTATACGAGACGATTTCGATGTTGGTTTCACACTGAAAGATGACGTAATCCTGAGAAGTCTCAGAAAGTAACTTTTTGTATTACGGCTTAGATAGAGTTTGGCCAGAGAAACATGATATTGACCCTGAAAAAGAATTCTTTATATGGCAACAATTTTACATATTAAAAAAGCTGTCAATTATAAAACCTACTTCGTTTCTATGCATTCCGTATTGCCAGGTCATGATGTTTTCAAATTTGCCGCATATTTTTAATATCATGTTTCGCTTGCCAAACTCTATCACACGGTACTTTACTTACTATATTAGAATACTATGAAATATAACGCTTGCTAAAAAAAAGACTTAAGAGTTTTTTAGTTGCTGATTATGTCAACTTATCTTGTCGATGTGTCGCGAAATGCCACGATATGTCATGATGTCAAATTAATGTTGTCGAAATACATTTATTTATAACTTAAGTTGAAAAAAAAGCGAAAAAAATGGTAAAATTTTATAAGACAATTAAAAAGCGAGTGCATTCTTTTAATATATATTCTACGTATTTCGGTAGCTGAATATAGTTAAAATTGAAATAAATAACCGAATATAACATGCCTTTCTTTGGTGGAGATACCTGCGAAGATAATAATAATGATGACACAAAGAAAAAGGTATGCTGCGATGGATGCTATCCCAGTAAAGCCGGTAGCCCAATTGTTGTAAAGATAACTAGACCAATAAACACGAACTATGGCAGGTTTGCGTCCAACCGTGGTGATTGCTGCGCCAGGTGCAATAATAGAGATAACGTTAATAAAATGGTTTTTAATCAGAACGCAATTGTAAACTTTGATCGAATTAATCGCATTAATGATGCCCGAGCAAATAACATCAATGCAACAGACATGTCATTTACTCCCGGTACGCCTGGCGCAAAACCGGAGAAACGAAAATGTGATAATTGTTTAAAAATACTACGCGAGAAAGAACTACAATTGTTAAAGAAAGAGCAAGAAATTTTGAAGATAAAGACTCATTTCACTACTCTTAATAAAACGGGCAAAGAAAGTGGATTAGGAACTAATTGTGAACACTGTTTTAAAGCACTTCGTGAGAAGGAATTCGAATTATTTCGAAAGGAGCAAGAAATAGCGAAGATGAAAATGGCTGCTGCGAAAAATCCTATAGATACTAAGGCAAAGGTAGATAAGGCAAAATGTGCCAATTGCTTCAAAGTTCTTCGCCAGAAAGAATTAGAATTAATTAAGAAAGAACACGCATTAATGAAAAATATGACTCGTCCTAATATAAATGTTAAGAATTTCAACTATTGCAGTTGTTGTAGAGACAACAAAAAATCATCAATCAATAAAGCAAAACAAGATGAAGAGACAAGAAAAAAGAACCGGGATAATTGTTTTAAAGCTCTTCGCATGAAAGAAATCCGACTATTAGAAAAAGAGAAAGAAATCGAAAAAAAAATTCAGAGATTTAGAGAGGAGAGTATCGCTAAAGCCAAGAAGGACCTTGAAAAGGTTCCGGATCCAAGACTGTTAATTTCACAAGAAGATAAAGTTATAAAATGCGTTTGTAGCTGTTCTTCTCCAGAGCGTTTGAAAGCATCTAAAGCTCCACCACGTTCCTGCACAGCCCGTTGTTGTGCTATGAAGCTAGCAGCCAATTTACTTTGTTATCTCGTGCGACCTACAGGCAGTAAAAAGCAAAACAAACTTCCGTGCAGCTTCATGAGATTGTTACCTTGGTGTCGTCCTGGCCATCTAGAATCGGCACCATACAAATGTTGTACAATATTATCAGGGCCAGAAGATCCCAAAACCAAAAAGCGACGACCTATGCAAGAACAAAAACAATATCAAGAACAAGTACAAGAGCCAAAGGTCAGTCTGCTTGGTACTCTTTGGCCACCTAAGTCAGCTCTTGAGGAAGTGCAGGCTGCTAAGAAAGATATGCCGAAGGCTGACGCTGATTACAGGGTCAAGACAATCGGTCAGATAAGACCCGGAAAAATCAAGTCCAGGTTCACGCCCAAGCCGGATGTTGTCGAAGCTGAAGTGCGTAGAGCTTACGGACCGAAAGGTCTTGAAATATACAAAGACAAGATGAGCAACCGTCCTACTAAAGTGACGAAAGGGTCCACAACCAAATTAGCGACAGTAAGTACAACAGGGGTGCCTCAAGAAGCCACAGCCAACTTTGCCGGGCAAAACACAACCACAATTTCCAAAGGATTTGGAACCAATATGGTCGGGAAGTTGAAGTCCAAAGTCAGTGAAACCGGATTGCCAATAAGTTTCAAGAGCAAAACAACCAAAACATTGGAAACCAAAATGTATGATCAAGAAACTAAACCGAGCAAGAAATTTAAGACCATTGGAGATTTTGGAGAAACCGTGTCTAGAAAATACAAGACCTTGGTAAAAGACGGCGACACGCTTGCAGTCCCTAAAACATCTAAGAGTGATGTAAAGTATGAGCGCAAATTGCCAAAAAAATACAGGACGGCGATGGCCGATGACAAATCGGAAGGGCGCAGAACCCCTAGGAGTGTGTATGATGACCAGGTGGAATGGGTTATGAGTGGCTCAACAGAGAAAGTTAAACGTCCAATACCTTGGCTACCTGAACGACCACCATGCCCAGAGTTCATGAAAGTATTAGGTCGCATTCTCGTATATTTCACAGGGTGCTTCATCGGCATCCCTTGTGGTCTGTTTTTGTGTCTATGTCTTCTGTGTACTTCTTGCTCAGATTAAATTTGTCTTATTTGAATTAAAATGACGGTTATTGTTAAGTCAATTATAAATTAGTTGAACTAATATTTCTAAGGGAATAATGAAAATAATATTACCCATATTCATAGCAAGACTCTTTACTTTGCTTGCTTTGCAGTAAAGCGACGGAGGTTGCGGGAATTTTTGAACCAAATTGAAAGAGGCCGTTTATAAGATTGAATTCTGTGTTTGTATGTCTGTTTGTGGCATTGGTCCTAAATTGATGATTTGATGAAGGTTTGGTATATGTCTTTGTTTTACTTTCCACCCGCAATTAATCAAGGAACCACATCAGGGATAAAACAGAATATTGGTGCGATGTGCGATGTTCAGTCGTAAACCTATCAATTCCTTAGAGAAATTAACACCGCGTTATTTTCTTTTGTTGCTATGGATTAAAGTTGAACTTGCCAACTATTGGAGCGGTGTCAAACGCTGCGACATTTAGCTCATTGGGTGTTTTGTGATGTTAAAGGTATGTTAATGTTAAGAGTAAAAATGTTTGCCAATTATACGCAAAACTTTAGTTCGGCAATTTTCGGTAAATATGTAGTACTAGCAGGTATGGTAATTAATTAGGCACAGCTGCATTAGGCAGTCTGCCCGCTGATCCCAATTTTTTTTTAAGATTCCATTTTTAGCTCATCTACGTACATATATGCACTTAATGTTTAAAGTTGGATACTACTAGAAGTGCCCACTATTATTAGATCTTCATAATGTACGATTCTCACTGACCACTTGCTTTACTTGGTCTGGTCGTGCGCCGCAACGCAGCGTATGCTCGGGCACCCGGCGGGGGCTGACCGACGCGGCGTCAACCAAGCACCGCCATCCCAAAAATCCGAACCCGCGAGGAGCCGCCTTTGGTAACTAGTAAAATGCGCTTGGCCGCGCTCCGATTCAGCCCGTTTGGTGGAAATCGTACTTATCTAAGTTTATCTGTAGATAGGTAAGTCATAACAACTTTCTTCGTCAATCATGCTTGAAACATTCCACAATTCTTCAATTCTCTTATAAATAGCGAAACAGATGCTACACTCATGTCCAACATGTTCCCTGTCCGAGTAGCCCCTATGGTGTAAAAAATATAAATTTATAAGGTAGGTAAATTGCTTGTCAGGATTCCACACCTCCACTGTGGAGTCACTTCTCCATACTGGATGCGCATTTGGATTTATGGCTTGATCATTTTGTACGGGGACAGTTAACGTGTTAAATGGCAGAAGAAACAGTTGGGTAATTTTAACCTTTTCACCGCCACGAGCATTGCACTTCGTGCCCTCAGTGCCTAGATCAAAAAACGAATTCATACTCACACTGAAAACGCACATAAATTAAATTATCATCACGTTATATACCGACTATGGCGGTCAATAGACTATGATGCTACTACCAATATTGTACCCTGAACGCTTCCGTAACAAAGTAAATACATATGTCAAATTATGAAATTATGCTCATTTGACATTGTTTACATTATTTTATTACATGAAGGACAGTTTATTTTATACGCTATGTATTTAGTTATAAAGGAAATTAGTATAGATGGTTGTGTTTATTGTATAACATTGGTCTTTATCAATTTAATAATATATCGATAATGTGAAAATTAATCGAACAATGAGTAGACATAGGTTTCCCGTAATAACATTTGATAGTGACCCGTGTGTGTCCAAAAGAGAATGTTCCTCCTTAATGGAGAATATAAACTCAGTAAAAGCATGGCTTAAATCCAGTCTAGGTTATTCTAATATACCGGCATCGGAAGAAGTACTACACAGTAGATCCTGCAGTGAAGTAGCAAAGAGATCAGTCAGAAGTAGGTATGTTTAGTCAGCCGTAGAGAAAAATAACCTCCACCATGCCTCACCCTAAAAAGAAAGATGGATCATTGTGTTATTAACCATCAGTCATGGGTTTTAATGCTTTCAGTTTTACGGCCGATTCACACCGGAATGGCAGCGGCTGGCAGCGGCGCGGCGAGCACTTTCAATGTGAAATAATTTTAAACTTTATCTACATCTACTTCAAAGACGAGAATCGCTAAAATGCTCGACAAGGTCGCGCAGCCGCCCGCGGCGACGCAAGCGGGTCCGCGGCGCCGCGGGCAGTCGCGAGGCTGTTCGAGTCACCGCGGGCGGCTGCGCGCTACCAGCGCTTCTCACCCCCGCCGTTTTCTTGCCGAATATAGACACTAAACTGATCATGGGGAGAGGGCGAGCGGAGTCGGGAAGCGGTGAATGGTAGCGGCCGCCTGCCCGCCGCTACCATTCTGGTGTGGATCGGCCATTAGGCTTCACGAGATTCATAATACAATTTTTGGGCTCCGTAAAAAAAAGGTTAAAATGGAACCATTGTGGTGCGAGATTGTCTGTCTGTTTTTTTGTGTCTGAGTCCCTTTTCCGTACAAGGACGTGCTGCAGGGGGATTACTTTTCTCTGAAGCTGACTGTACTAGTTATACTTTTTCCAGAACATTCAGAACAACACGGGGCGATCATGGACGTCCAGTCAAATTGCCTCTAGGGCATCACAAATGATGAATTCTTCTGGTTCTCAATGGATTAATTAAGGTTCATTGAGAAATCACGCGAGATCACATTCCCCCCCCCCCCCCCTTGGTTATCATTGGTGAGGTTCTAGGCGATCCATCCTCCTTCACGTAGCCTCACGTTTATTTTTTCTTTTTTTTGTTCTTTTTGCTTTAATTAAAAACATATTAATTTATACATGGGATCACGACTGGTGACTGCGTACAGGACGACGCCACGTTGTGTCGACCTGATCCCCAACAAGATGGACCGATGATCAGGTGAAGATCGGGGGAAATCATTGGATGACGGTGGCGAACGACCGGTCGTTAAGGAGATCCTTGGGAGAGGCCTTTTTTCCAATGCTATTTTGATGGCGAAGCTAGTCCTATCACCCGAACATTGGAAGCCGTGATAAGGGTTCATCCAGAAACTACGCGAGGCTCCGAAGGGGGAGCTTACAAACACCTCACGACTGATCACGTTGGGGAAGGTTAAAATAAGTAAGAGTATATTTTTCAGAGATATGATAGATGCATAACGCATTTATGAGCGAAAAAACATACAGTATCTTTTACTTTAAAATGTAAGTCAGGTACTTGCGCCCAAAATGGCCCGGTTCTTAAGATTGGTCACTATCAATTGTTTTGTATTTTTTAAAGTTCGAATGAGTTTAAATTTCGCGCCCATGTTCCGTTAGTACCATAGATAAAACTGCATCTTTATGTCGAAGCCAAGGAAGTTGAACTAAAGCACAAGATGAAAGTGGAACATCTTAAGAACCGGGCCAGCTTGGGCGCAAACACCTTAGTGAAAGCACAGACTACTATACTAGAACCAGGGGCTCCCATTCTCTAACAGATATTTTTAGTGCTAACAATCACCAATAGATAGCGCCATAAGTAACAATTTCAAATTAAACAATATAAATATATCGAATTTAAGAGAAATATGGGACTTAAAATAAAAATTGTATATTTTACGAATAAACATCCACATTAACACTAATTATATGCATAATTCTGATTAAAACAAAAAACCATTAAAAACAGATTTTCAACATGCCAATTCAAGCTCCGCTCGAGCTTTGGACCTCTCATATTTGTTTACAATAGCGACACTAGATGGCGCTTGATCTGAAAACTAAGCTTAATATTGTAGACATTAGCCGAAACTGGTCGAGACACGCATGCCATTATCTTCGAACGATGTACATAAGAAATATAATAATAAATAATATTATAATAATAGTTTATTAGCAGAAAAGGGATACAACAATTAGGTTGAGGTCCCTGACTTCTGAGCTAGGTTATAACCTGTGTTACAGATGTCAGTGTCCTCTCCCACAACATTACCTCTTACAATTTCACTTATAAACTATTTGCCCGTTTACATACAAGTGTGTGTGTGTATGTGTGTGTATGTGTGTGTGTGTGTGTGTGTGTGTGTGTGTGTGTGTGTGTGCGCGCGCATGCGCGAGTGATAACGCGAGTGTTTATTTGAAGTTAACAAATGCTTCAGTTAAATTATAGTCCAACGATAATAGCCACGCTTTCAGTTTAGTTTTACATTCATATGTAGATAATGGATATAAATTTAAAGTCTTGTTTATTTTATTATATAAATGTATGGCCATGAACCCTTGTTGTCTTTTTACAGTAGATAATTTGCATTTTACAGGTTTGCAAACATTAACTGTGCGTTTTTTTGCAAATTTATTTTCATCGTAAACAGTATTTTATGTTGTTTTATCACTATACAAAGTATATACAGCTGTCTAACAGTAAGTATTTCACATTTGTTGTACAGTAGTGTGGTCGGATACATATAAGGGCTGAAGGTCATAACTTTTAATATAAATCTTTGTGCCCTTTCCAATGTGATCATATGCGTCTTACTTGCACCACCCCACACCACGTTACAGTATCCGAGAACAGACTGCGCAAGAGCGCAATAAACTGTGCGTAATATGTCCCAGTCAGCTATATAACGAAGTCTTTTAAAAACCCACACAAGCTTCCTAATACGTGTTGTGGTTAGGTCCAAGTGCGACTGCCAGCTTATTCTGTCATCCAGCATGACCCCTAGATACTTAGTACAATTAGATTTAGCAATTGTAGTGCATTGACAACCAGTTCTTGTATGTAAATCACATGAATGGACTTTAAGGTCAAAACTTGGAAGTTGCGGATTTTTACGTAAAGAAAACTGTAAATATGTGGTTTTAGAGAGATTCAATGTTAGGAGATTGTCATATAGCCAGTTGTTGACCTTATGAAGCCCTATCTCGGCATTACTGAAGGCTTCGTCCCACGTATCCCCATTAAAGATTATGGCTGTGTCATCGGCGTAAGTGAATATCATTCCATTAGCAAGAGATAGCTGACACAAATCATTAATGTAGATCAGAAAGAGACTCGGTCCCAGTATACTGCCCTGTGGCAAGCCGTATGTAACATTTGCGTCCTTGCTGATATGCTTACCTATTTTTACTTGTTGCATACGGTTGGATAGAAAATCCTTAAAAATCGATAGAGCGTTTCCCCTAATTCCAATATGTTCCAGCTTATCAACAAGAGCTGGAATCGAGACAGTGTCGAAAGCTTTTGCCAGGTCTAAAAATACACCTAAGCATTTCTTTCCAGTGTCGATCCTAGAGGTTACGTGATCTAATAAAGCACGGACAGCGTCTTCGGTGCTTTTACCTGGCCTGAAACCAAATTGACGGTGTGATAATAAGTTTTTTTGTTCCAGATATTTAATAAGTCGACAATTTAGAACCCTTTCTAGAATTTTGGATAACGAAGACAGAACTGAAATTGGTCTATAGTTAGATACAAAAAAAGAAAAGGACCACATACATAATATCTCACCGCGTCTCCATGATGGTGTACTTCGAGGTACAAGTACGGTAAACAGCACGCGTTTCGTAACAATACAATACATAAATAGGCCAGTAGTGGACCGTGTATTACATTGACAAGTTTTGATAATTCAAAAGTGCTTGGCTTTTGTTTAGTGAATAAATAATGTCTATTTAACTATTTATAAATAACATTTTTCAGAATGATATGTCGTATTTATATTTTTTATATGCATTAAATATAGAATGGATCTCCGAAATGTTAATTACTGTGTGCTGATAACTATTTAATAATACTGTTATAGAAAATGTAATAAAAATACTTTTATGGAACCACGAGATAAAACGCAAAGTCGTTATAAATTGAATGATACAATTTGGACGTGGGTAAAATGATTTTCTATGAGTTTGTCGTAACTAGTTCTAGTTCAGAATCTGTAAAAAAAAAATAAGAACTGTGCTGAAGAATTTTTTCCTTTTTTCTTCACAGCTTTACTAGTATTGCATGAAAATCCTTAATTTCACTATTAAATAATCTAATCAATTAATTTAATCGTCATACACTTTAAAAAGTTTTATTTATTTTAAGTTACTTTTAATAAGACTTTTATTGTGCAATTTATTTAAAAATTGGCTAATTTCAAATTTCGCGCGTCGCGGAAAGCGACGACGTGGCGCGCGCCGGAGTTTAAAATGACATTGTAAGTAAGATTTGAAAACAGATCATTATAAATGTACTAGCTTCTGCCCGCGACTTCGTCCGCCTTAAATTCGTTTATCGCGATAATGGTATTTTTCCGGGATAAAAAGTAGCCTTTATCCTTCCCCGGGACTCAAACTATGTCCGGTTTAAGCGTGACGAGGTAACAGACAGACAGACAGACAGACAGACAGACAAACACACTTTCGCATTTATAATATTAGTCTGGATGTATAGAATAGTATAGATGACGATGACAAAAAGTTTGTAAGAAAATACAAATCGCATCAACCGGGGGCAGAGGGGCTATTCTGAAATTCGATATTCGAAGTTCGTATCGCGCCATCCCTCTCGCTCTCATGTTAAACTGTATTTGTATGAGCGAGTTGGCGCGATACGAACTTTGAATATCGAATTTGAGAGTAGCCCCTCAAGGCAGCATCGTTCAAGGCCACGCGGCGGCGGGCCGGCCGATTTCATACTTACATTTACGTGATTGGTCGAAATAGTAACACATCGCTGTCCCATCGCAGTCTGTAATACTCGTCCCACTCAAGCAGTACACATCGTTTTTTATTGGCTTTTCGGCGCATTAATCTGCACTTATTTTATATTATAAGAAAAGAAAAAGTAGTAAAAGCTATGGTTTAGTAGGTTTTTTCTATACTTTGCCAACGAAAAGAAGCACATCATCATCATCAGCCTATACACGGTGCCCGCGAGGAATGGGAAAGATTTTATAACCACGTACGAGTAAAAAATTTAATATGAAACCAGGTCAAATTCAGCAAAAAAAGAAACACAATCTAGTTAAGTCGATTTTTGTACATAAAAATTGAATATTTTATTTTTGCTTTCGCTTCTCTATGAAAATTATCCCTTTGAATAAAACGGTAACGAATTGTTTTCCAAAAAAAATGATGAGTTTAGAGAGTAGTAGCTGTCACTTTGAAGTCTGTCAATAACGTCGCGAAACTAGGCAACATATGTGGCAACGTCACGATAAAAAAAGCTTAATGTACTCACAGTACAGTAATCACAATAAATTGTTAACATGAAAATTGATAATATCTTTAAAGCTAAGCCGGAATTGCCTGGGATTCATCATATAACAGTTTTTGCTTCTAATGACCTAAGGAATGCGTGGTTAAAATCTTTCCCATTCCTCGAGGGCACCGTGTATATACGTCCCACTGCTGGGCATAGGCCTCCTCTCTTGGATGAGAGGGAATGGAATTTAGTCTCCGCGCTGGCCCAATGTGGATTGGAGACTTCACTTCACTTCACCCTTGAATTTCTTCGCAAGTATGCAGAAAAAAAGCACTTTATGAAAATATGCGTTTTTATAAAAATCTGTTCTTGTCTATTGACCCCCGTTTACGGTACCTACCTTTAGTTTACTAGTAGCAGTACTTTGTTATATTCTTATTAGTTTAATATAAATAAGATAAAATCATAAACGTCACGGTCTAATCGCATTTACAATAGGGTACATGCATGAATTTTTTAATCGCTTTTCTTAACTATATATCAAAATACCGTAAAAACGATTTCAATATGTGTACTTAAAATTGAAATCAGCCAAGAAATACGCATAATATAGGCATTTTAAACTAGTTATTAGACAGAGAGGTTCGATATGCACTGTACTATCCAATATTAAATTCTGTTTTGCAAGAAAGAGATAGAATTAAATGTTTGATGGCTTATATCTTGGTTATTTTTATAGCTATTCGAAAAAATATTTTTGTCTACTGTTTGTTACATAAATGAGCTTTTAATAAAGCAAAAATATAAATTCATGCATATTCCCTATTGTCGTGAATACGTGAATTGGATACCGACGACCCGAAATCTTGCTTTTTCTAAATTTTTCTAAGTCACTTTCATTCTTAAATTGTAATTTTTGACTATGAGTATATAAATTATACTATTCTTTTGTTCCAAAATAATAGAACAAATTAATTTATAAACTCAAATAGTACCTAAGTTCGTAACAAACTAATAACTTACTAGCTGTAACTTAAAATAAATATAAATGATGATTATTTATAAACTTGATATCATTTTAGTTCATCTTTCGTGGTTTCAAATCTTAAATTTGGAACTCAGCGGTGAGAGATAATAGGTTTTAATTTGTACTCGATCGGTAAGCGACCAGCGCGGTACGGCGCGGAGCGCGAATTTTGAAATCTGCGAAACTATCTCTTTGTAGTTTAAATAAATTGCATAGTATAAATCATTCTGTTTCCTGTGTGTGGTAGTTGAGTAAATTGATAAGACCATATAAGACCAAACTATAAACAAAAAAGAACTAAAAATTGTTTACGATTGCTGTCATGGTAACTACCATTGCGCAAATTTTATTTTTATTTTAGCCAGTCACAATACCTACAGCCAACATCCCAATTAAACAGGCTATACTTGAAAACCCGCGAATCGAAAAATATTGATATTCTATGTTCTTAAGTAGTTGATTTGATTTGATATGGCTCTGTATGTACCTATTGTGTGTTTATAGTCGCATCAGCCTTCACCAGTTTTATTACTGGCGAAATCGGTTCTTAAGAATTTTTCCATCCAAGGATAGTAAAATAATACTGAAGTATGTCTGTGATGTCCTAGTTATCGTAACCCCAATTCTTCACTAGATGGCTATAATGTGCGCACGATCTCGATATTGCCATCTGGCGGATAACCAGAGAAAATGATATAGCCAGTTGTATAGCCAGAGTTAGCCAGATTTTGTTGTTCGACATTGTGTGTCTGTTCTAGCACAGACTACTATACTAAATCGAATAGCTATAAAAATAACCAAGATATAAGCCATCAAACATTTAATTCTATCTCTTTCTTGCAAAACAGAATTTAATATGGAGTTTATTTATATGGCCGGAGTGCACTGTGACGTACAGTGCATATCGAACGGGTCTATGTATATTGACTCGTAGAAAATTAAAGTATCGATTTTTACAGTGAATACCGTTTTATGTCATAATTATTGTTACTCATATTGTCGAAAGCCATAATTTCCATATTCATATTTTTGAATGTACTATTTTTGAGACTCATACTCATTGATTGTCATAACATTATTCGTCATAAAATTTTCCATTGCAGTTGTATTAATTTGTAGAATCTCAAATTGAATAATATCAGAACGAATAACAATCAAAAGGAATAAAATTATAAACAATAAAATCTTTGACCATAAAAGTTAAATACATAACTCAATTTGTGTATAACAATCAGAGAGAATAAAAACCTACGCAATGAAAGCAAAATATACATAACTAAATTTACGTAGAAAACATTGAAGGAATATTATTTTAAAGAATAAAATCATACTCCATAAATAACAGAACGAATAACAATCAAAAGAAATAAAATTATAAACAATAAAATCTTTGACCATAAAAGTAAAACATATAACTCAATTTATGTATAACAATCGTAAAGAATAAAAATCTAGGCCATGAAAATATAATATACATATACATAACTCAGGGGTCGCAGTTCTAACTTAACTTACTTTTCTGGCAGCTGTTCCTTTTTCGGTTTTTAACCCATTTTGACGCTCCGCTCGCTTCGCTCGCTCCGCTATACATGGTCATAATACAAACCTAACCTAACCTACAGTTTTCGGTTTTTGACCCATTTTGACGCTTCGCTCGCTCCGCTATACATGGTCACAACAATACAAACCTAACCTGACGTACAGTTTTCGGTTTTTGACCCATTTTGACGCTCCGCTCGCTTCGCTCGCTCCGCTATACATGGTCATAATACAAACCTAACCTAACCTACAGTTTTCGGTTTTTGACCCATTTTGACGCTTCGCTCGCTCCACTATACATGGTCACAACAATACAAACCTAACCTGATGTACAGTTTTCTGTTTTTGACCCATTTTGACGCTCCGCTATATATGATCATAATACAAACCTAACCTAACCTACAGTTTTTGGTTTTTGACCCATTTTGTTCACAATGGTCACAATGGTCAATTTTACACAATTATTTTGTCGAAATATTCATTGTTTTATGTTTTTTGTCATAATACAGTATTTTCTAAAAGACCAAACGCCTTATATGTCATTTTGCGTAGTAATAATTATCTTTAGGTAAAAAAGCCAATATAAATTTAAATAATAGTAAAAATAAATATATAATTAATATACTTTCGACAAAAAGGCAATATGAATGCAAATAATAGTATGGTTCAATATATGACTAATTATCTTTAGGCAAAAAATGCAATATGAATTTAAACAATAGTATGATCAAATATATGACTAATACACTTTCGACAAAATGACAATATGAATGCAAATAATAGTATGATTAAATATATGACTAATAAACTTTCGTCAAAAAGGCCATATGCATACAAATAATAGTATATTTAAATATAGGACATACAATATTTCTACAGAATGATTGATATGACTTCAGATATTATAGAGATGTATTTTATGACTTTTTATACATATAATGTTTGACATTATTGGACATAACTATTCGATTCAGCAATCAGTATGCTAAACAATTTTTATGACCATTGATAATTATGAGCATAAGTAATATGGAAACCATTTTCTGAGTATCGAAAATCGACACAATAAAATTATAGGAAACAAAGGGACCCCATATCGAACCTCTGTCTAATAACTAGTTTAAAATGTCTATATTATGCGTATTTCTTGGCCGATTTCAATTTTAAGTTCACATATTGAAATCGTTTTTACGGTATTTGGATATATAGTTAAGAAAAGCGATTAAAAAATTCATGCATGTATCCTATTGTAAATGCGATTAGACCGTGACGTTTATGATTTTATCTTATTTATATTAAACTAATAAGAATATAACAAACTACTGCTACTAGCAAACTAAAATTAGGTACCGGAAACGGGGGTCAATAGACAAGAACAGATTTTTATAAAAACGCATATTTTCATAAAGTGCTTCTTTTTTACATACTTGCGAAGAAATTCAAGGGTGAAGTGAAGTGAAGTCTCCAATCCACATTGGGCCAGCGCGGAGACTAAATTCCATTCCCTCTCATCCAAGAGAGGAGGCCTATGCCCAGCAGTGGGACGTATATACACGGTGCCCTCGAGGAATGGGAAAGATTTTAACCACGCATTCCTTAGGACATTAGAAGCAAAAACTGTTATATGATGAATCCCAGGCAATTCCGGCTTAGCTTTAAAGATATTATCAATTTTCGTGTTAACAATTTATTGTGATTACTGTACTGTGAGTACATTAAGCTTTTTTTATCGCGACGTTGCCACATATGTTGCCTAGTTTCGCGACGTTATTGACAGACTTCAAAGTGACAGCTACTACTCTCTAAACTCATCCTTTTTTTTGGAAAAACAATTCGTTACCGTTTTATTCAAAGGGATAATTTTCATAGAGAAGCGAAAGCAAAAATAAAATATTCAATTTTTATGTACAAAAATCGACTTAACTAGATTATGTTTCTTTTTTTGCTGAATTTGACCTGGTTTCATATTAATTTTTTTACTCGTACGTGGTTATAAAATCTTTCCCATTCCTCGCGGGCACCGTGTATAGGCTGATGATGATGATGTGCTTCTTTTCAACAACAACAACAACAACAACAACAACAATTCTTTATTGCACACCAACAATAGAAGCAATACAATAGAGCCTTAACATAAAATAGGTAAACAATAGGCGGTCTTATCGCTAAAGAGCGATCTCTTCCAGACAACCTTTGGGTAACGGAAATGACATAAAATAGCTAGAAATGAGTAGGTGGTGAGATAAGATTACATATAATACAAAAATAAATAAAAACAAACAAACATATACATATACTAAACATACATACTACTATATATATATATATATATATATATATATATATATATATATATATATATATATATGTATATATACAAAGTAAGAAAGAAAACTATGATACAGTTGACATCAAAGTGATTAGAAAAACAGAAGCAGAATTAAAAATATAAATTATGGGAGAGATAAATAATGATCCTTTAACTTAGTTTTAAAAATAGGCAATGACTTCGCTTGCCTTAAATCGAGTGGAAGAGAGTTCCACAACACAGTATCCCGGAATGTAAAAGAATTTGTATAAAACTTTGACTTTGATGATGGAACAGCTAGAAGACAGTTTTGAGCGGACCGTGCTGATAGAAGATAACTAAAACGTTCTTTGAGATAGCGGGGAGTCGCACGATGAAAGAGTGTATTATAGAGAAGAGAAAGAATGTGAGTGTTACGACGAAGACGGATAGGAAGCCACTTGAGTTGTGAACGGAAACTTGGCACATGATTGCGTAACCCAAATATAAACCTAATTCACATGTTTTGAATTCGCTCAAGTTTGTTAAGTTGCTCCTCTGAAAGATCTAGATAGGCAGCATCACCGTAGTCTAAAATGGGAAGGAGTAGTGTTTGAGCAAGCGCAATTTTAGTGGCGATAGGAAGAAAATTACGAAGCCTTCTCAGTGATCCCACTGCGGCGAACATCCTCCTTCTAACCTCATTCAGCTGCGGCACCCAGGAAAGAGTGCGATCCAAGATTATACCTAAATTCTTTACAGAGTGAGAAAAAGGAATTTGAACACCATTAAATACAATTCTTGGGAGGCCAGCAAAGTCAACTTTAGAAATCATCTTTGAGCTGCCAAAGATGATAGCTTGCGTCTTCGTAGGATTAACTTTCAGGCCATAGCTACTAGTCCACTCCGAAATTAGCTCCAAGTCACAATTTGCCATGGCTATAACCGACGGGAGATCGCCGAGTACACCCTGGTAATATATTTGGAGATCGTCAGCATAAAGGTGATAAAAAGAAGACAGATTATGAGTAATGGAGTTAATAAAAATTGAAAATAGCAGTGGAGACAGCACACCGCCTTGCGGAACGCCAGAAAGTATGCTGCACCAATGAGATCGGGAAGTATTCACCTTTATACGCTGCCGACGATTAGTTAAGTAACTATGAAACCATTCAATAACCGCAGGAGATATGTTAAGAGAACGTAATATAGCCAACAAAATTTCAAAATTAACAGTGTTGAACGCGTTACTAAAATCCAGAAGCGTAAGCACCGTCAATTTCCGGTCATTCATACCCGACCGAATATCATCCGTAATTTTTACGAGAGCAGTAGTCGTACTATGACCTGATCGGAAACCGGACTGATATGGATTTAGAAGATCATTCCGATTTAGAAAAGAAGTAAGTTGCTGAAATACTAAACGTTCAAGGACTTTGGATAAGAAAGGAAGAATGGAAATAGGTCGGTAATCTGAGAAGGTGGCAGGAAAAAATTCTTCAGCACAGTTCTTATTTTTTTTTTACAGATTCAACTAGTTACGACAAACTCATAGAAAATCATTTTACCCACGTCCAAATTGTATCATTCAATTTATAACGACTTTGCGTTTTATCTCGTGGTTCCATAAAAGTAAAATTACATTTTCTATAACAGTATTATTAAATAGTTATCAGCACACAGTAATTAACATTTCGGACATCCATTCTATATTTAATGCATATAAAAAATATAAATACGACATATCATTCTGAAATTTGTTATTTATAAATAGTTAAATAGACATTATTTATTGACTAAACAAAAGCCAAGCACTTTTGAATTATCAAAACTTGTCAATGTAATACACGGTCCACTACTGGCCTATTTATGTATTGTATTGTTACGAAACGCGTGCTGTTTACCGTACTTGTACCTCGAAGTACATCATCATGGAGACGCGGTGAGATATTATGTATGCCGTCCTTTTCTTATGTACATCGTTCGAAGATAATGGCATGCGTGTCTCGACCAGTTTCGGCTAATGTCTACAATCTTAAGCTTAGTTTTCAGATCAAGCGCCATCTAGTGTCGCTATTGTAAACAAATATGAGAGGTCCAAAGCTCGAGCGGAGCTTGAATTGGCATGTTGAAAATTTGTTTTTAATGGTTTTTTGTTTTAATCAGAATTATGCATATAATTAGTGTTAATGTGGATGTTTATTCGTAAAATATACAATTTTTATTTTAAGTCCCATATTTCTCTTAAATTCGATATATTTATATTGTTTAATTTGAAATTGTTACTTATGGCGCTATCTATTGGTGATTGTTAGCACTAAAAATATCTGTTAGAGAATGGGAGCCCCTGGTTCTAGTATAGTAGTCTGTGCTTTCACTAAGGTGTTTGCGCCCAAGCTGGCCCGGTTCTTAAGATGTTCCACTTTCATCTTGTGCTTTAGTTCAACTTCCTTGGCTTCGACATAAAGATGCAGTTTTATCTATGGTACTAACGGAACATGGGCGCGAAATTTAAACTCATTCGAACTTTAAAAAATACAAAACGATTGATAGTGAGCCATCTTAAGAACCGGGCCATTTTGGGCGCAAGTACCTGACTTACATTTTAAAGTAAAAGATACTGTATGTTTTTTCGCTCATAAATGCGTTATGCATCTATCATATCTCTGAAAAATATACTCTTACTTATTTTAACCTTCCCCAACGTGATCAGTCGTGAGGTGTTTGTAAGCTCCCCCTTCGGAGCCTCGCGTAGTTTCTGGATGAACCCTTATCACGGCTTCCAATGTTCGGGTGATAGGACTAGCTTCGCCATCAAAATAGCATTGGAAAAAAGGCCTCTCCCAAGGATCTCCTTAACGACCGGTCGTTCGCCACCGTCATCCAATGATTTCCCCCGATCTTCACCTGATCATCGGTCCATCTTGTTGGGGATCAGGTCGACACAACGTGGCGTCGTCCTGTACGCAGTCACCAGTCGTGATCCCATGTATAAATTAATATGTTTTTAATTAAAGCAAATGATTTTCAGGTGATGTTCTAAAGACAAGAAAAGCAAGCAATCCAACAATTTGTGTAAATAAAAACCTGGATTTAGAGAAGTTTTCGCATCATGAATTCGCTAAGAAAATAATTTTGGAAACAAACGCTAAGTGCGAAAAATTTGATAAGGACGTAAAAGTTCAATACACTTGTGAAACACATAAGTTACCCCGAGAAGTAACTCGTAATACGAGTGACGCTGGCAGGACTGACGTCAACGTCCCAAGTGGTGTTGGATCATCGGATAAATTTGGCCTTCTATTATGTGACTACGACGATGGCAAGAAATTTCGGATTAGCAAATGCATAAAATCAAAATTAAAACTCAAAGTTTCCAGTATATGCGATTATCGTTGTAAATACTGTGTGAATAAGAATGCGTGTCCGTTGTATTCGAATAAGTTCCCCGGAGTGAACAAAATGTGCCAATGCCATGATGTGAAGGCGTCGGTTGATCGGCCTGATTCGGCGGGTGTTGATGTCTGCTATCCAACACGAAAACTTGCCAATACTGAAATTGATTACGTCAGTATTCAAAACAACTATTTTAAAAAATGCCCGAAAAAAAAATCACGTCGAGTCAAGATATTTCGAGTAACAGAGTGTTTATTTTACGGCCTTGCAACTATACTTTGTTTCCCGCTGGGTGTGTTTTTTTCATTATATTGGTTGATCTGTTTTATCTGGAGATCGCAACCTAATCGCTGCATGAAGTTAAAGGAGTATGTGAGAAAATTGCGTCGGAGAAAGCTCGACAGGCACAAGTATAGAGTTGTTATTCGGTCCCTATTTAAGAGGAGTACCGGCATGAAATGTGCAATTATTCCTCCTAACAGAAAAAGAAGATTCGCTAGCTCCGCGCATCACTCATCGATTCGAATACGTCATGAACCAATGCGCTCAAGTATCAGTAACCGCTGTTGTACTACTCAGCCCAGCTCAGCCTTATACAGACATTTCAGCACAGACTCACCAAGTAACTCTTTCACACAGTCATTTGAAAGAGTTTCCGCAAAGAGAAACTATAAATTTACTGCGCCAGCATATCCATATCCTACAAACCCTTCACTTCAATCTCTTTTCAACGGAACTAGTAAATTATACCAGAATTTCAATGTTCAAGTACAAACTTCGCCATTAAAATTCCCAGGTTTATGTGAAAAGAAAAGTATTATGAAACGGGAAATTATGCCTGATCGGAAAAGAAAATATATGCTTTACCACAATGTACGAGGATGGCGAGCGAAACCGCTGCGTAGACGGCACAAAGCGCTTCAAGGGAGCAAAAGCGATCTAATAATTGAAAGGCAAGGTGAAAAACCAATCTTTGCTTATTATTCAACTGTGCATGAATACAAGAGTGGCAAATGTGGTCCTCAGTGTGATTGTAGCATACGTAAAATCAAAAGAAATTCGCGCTGTAACTCGAGGCACACGAAAACATGTCATAAAGACGTACATTGTAAGTTTATAGAGCCGTGCTCCCCATATACAAAGCCACGCTACGAAAAAAACGAAGAAAATCCAATTTTTTCCTGTCCCGAATGCTACCCGTACACAACGTCATGGTGCGAAACAGAATATGATAAACGAACGTGTTTACGTCGTCCCGTACACAACTATTACAGAAAACCAAGGTGCGATAAAAAATATTACAATCTAACTTGTTCTCGACCCGAATACTTCCCTTACACAGAGTCATGGTGCGAAAAAGAATATGACAACCTAACGTGTTCACGTCCTCCCTTATGCCAGGCTTACAGAGAACCAAAGTGCGAAAAAGAATATGCCAATCTAACTTGTTCCCGTCCCGAAAACTATCCTTACACAAAGGCATGGTGTGAAAAAGAATATGACAACCTCATGCGCTCACGTCTGCCTTACAGAAAACCAAGATGTGACAAAAAAAAAGAAAACGTAATGTGCTCACGTCGTTCCGAATGCTATCCCTACCAAAATCCATGGTGTAAAGAAGAATTTGACGATCATACTTGTCCCGGTTTCCACCCTTATCCAACGTCATGGTGCGAAATAAAATATAACAACCCTACATGCTCACGTCGTCCCGCTTGTCGCCGTTTCAAAATGCCACGCCGCAAAAAAAAACGTCTCAACCAAACTAGCTCACGTCCAGTACCAGTATGCTACAATTATAAAAAACAAGGCAAATCAAAATACCGTTATTGTGAAGGTGATTCTGATTATAGCCCCTATGTATACAAAAATCGGTTTAAGTCAAGAAAGTGGCGTCCTTGTCGGTGTCGCATATGGAATGCTATACAAAATTGGATACTGAGAACGTTCAATGCTTGTGATGTACCTTATAGAGACCGCATATGTTTTTACAGTGCTCCACGCTGTACTTATTTAGAGTGCTGTCACGCTTGGAGAAATTGTTGTAACTGCTTGTTTGTCGCACTGACTGCGGTGGTGTGGTGTCCAATATGCGTCATTGGGCTTTGCTTTAATGATATCTTCTTGTAACTTCGAGAAATGTATTTTTTTGAATTTAATAAGTAAATTGTCGTTTACTTTACCTGACTTAAGTATTTCAAATATATAGGTGGTTCAAACAACTCGCTGATCGTTGAACGCTTGAAACCTGGGCTCGTGCGTAGACGGTTATAGATGGTTATAGCATAGCCTACAGCCTACTCCAAAACACTGCGGTTCAAACAACTCGCTGATCGTTGGACGTTCGAAACCAAGGCTCGTAGACGGTTATAGCATAGCCTATAGGTACTCCAAAGCACTGCGGTTCAACTTAAGTCACTTTGACAAAAAATGTACTCTGGTCACTTTCTGCGTAACTATGGTCTAACTACTGATACTGAAGGTGGCGGCCAGGTGAGTTTTTTTAGGTAGGTAGGTAAGGGACGCGGAGCTCTAGGCACAAGGACTACAGAGGAAGGTTAAACTGGTTCAACCTGATTTAAGGCGTGGGAGAGTGAGAGAGAGAAACAAAAATATTCGGTCATAAGGGAGAAGTCATACTCAGAGGTTTTAACGCTGTCTAAGAACAATCTTTCTTCGCATTCTGGTGAGGGTGCTAACAGGCCACCACAAATATGTTATCTAAACAAGCACATGGAGACGATTGGGAAAAAAGCGAGAAAATCCCAAAAAGTACAGTCAGCTGCAAAACGATATACACGATTAGTCTATTCAAAAATATCTTCGCTAGATTCTATTGCCTATTAAGTATCATAATTTTTAACGGACTAATCGTGTACATCTTTTTGCAGTTGATTGTACCTAGTTAATTATAAAATCAACTTAGCTTTCAGAACGAATCTTTGGAAGTCAGATAGCGTTCGGAATTCTGCAGTATTAGTTACAATAGATAAAATTATAATCTACTAGGTATATCTCAACTAAAACTAATTAGCAATACTTTATTATTTAGAAGATTAGTCAGACATAATTGTATTACTTTTCAAATATTATTCTCTACTTAACATTATCGTTCTTTCATCCGAGATAATAATAATTGAACGCATCATGACAAGTTTGACATGCTAATGACACATGACATTTACATGGCATTGACACTATTGACATTAATGAAAACTTTTCTACTACAAAATAGTGTAAATGCGAAATTGTACCTATTGTTTCCTATTTTCATCGGTCAAATAAGCCCAAGCTATCCATAATTGTTTGTGTTGTGCATACGGAGTGATTGTGTGATACCAGGAATTATGCAGTCTCAAGAAAAACGCTCTAAAAATGTGGACTTAGCTTCGTTAGATCCTTCCGTTCGTGTGAAACAACTTGCAACCTACGGAGCCATAGTGGAGGTGGACCCAAACGTGCCTCCTCGCAGGTAAGTCCTTACCTACGCTATCAAGACCGACAGGTTGAGGGTCGAGAGTTGAGTGACTTCAGTAAATAAGTTGCATCATGTCATGAGTCATAGGACACTGTTTGTGGTCGATTGTTGTTGTTGATAGCTCTGTTAATAATTCCTAAAAACTACCGTATTTAATCTATATATTTAGGAGACAATTTGAATACACAAAAATACCATTAATGTACTTTGCTAATATTGTAACATACAGTTCACATTACTCAATTTTAGGAAACTCAAGCATCTCTATCAGTGTAGATTTCAGACTTGAACACATTAATGTCTTAATAGTGTATTATCTTTTTTTGTCCAAAATTATTTTAGATTTCTTATTTCAGGTATTACAGATCAGGACTGGAGATGGTTAGAATGGCGAATGTGTACCTGGCGGAGGGGAGCCTTGAAAATGCATATATCTTATATATGAAGTTCATGACACTATTTGTGGAGAAGATGCGGAAACATCCAGAGTATGCTTCGGTTCCAGCACAAGTTAAGACGGTGAACCAGGCAAAGCTGAAAGAGGTCATGCCTAAGGCTGAGAAGTTGAAACAGAAGTTGTTGGACCAGTTTACTAAAGAGCATAAGCTGTACCAGGAAAATGAGGTTTGTTTTAGATGTTAAATTTCAAAAAGAGACATGTAATTTGTAAGACTGACATTTGATAGTTTGATATCTCAGGTAGATGAACCAATATTAATGTATTTTTTAAGTATTTAAAAGCCAGTTTCGGAGTCTTAATGATATTGTATTATTAAAATTAGTATCTATCAATTAAATAATTGATCAATTTTTTTTATATTTTTATGTTATCCTAGTACTTATTTATGCACAAGTTAATGATAGTAGTTCAGATATTTTAATCACATAGCAAGAATAACTACCAAATGTACTTATCTGGGTACTATTGGTCTACCTCATATATTTATGGGTGAAAAGAAGCCAGCAGTGTATAGACAATTTCTAGCAAGCATCTAGATTGGTTTGTGTAAAATTGTACCCTACTATTTATGTATATTAATGGGTATTTCCGAAATTGCGATCTTGGCTTTACAAACTGAAGTTACAAAAATCACAAAGTTCTGCCTTGGTCTGAAACATATTTTATAGTCCGTACCTGGTATTCCTATCACTTTTGACCAGAATTACGAGGTTATAGAAGAAGGGCATGCAATTTTGACTAATCAATTATTTATAAACTTTATTCTGCAAAAATAAGTACAAATGGTGGACTTAACGCATTTGAGAGTCTTGAGGCATTTTCTGTCAGTTAACCAAAAGTAAATGTGTACTAACAAAATCAGTTGTAGTGCAGCAATACTCGGATCTAGATTAGAATGATGTATAAACGAATCAATCCATCCATACTATGAAATGTATTATTCTTAATACTTTGAGACATAAAAAAAAATAGAAAGAGATTGATGTAATATAGTCTCAATAGTTAGTTGGCCTCCTAGTTCTAAACAAACTGAATTTAACGTTTCAGGTGAAGAGGCGCTTAGCAGAGGAACAAAGAAAGAAGCAGGAGCAAGAGGATGCCAAGTTAGCACAGAGGCTGCAGGCGGACGAGGATGGACGTGACCATCCACACTTGCGAGATGCGGTATGTTAAGTTCTATTTTCCTTCTTGAGATTTCATTATTTCTTCAACAGATCAATTTATAGTTCTTTGCAGCATTTCTTCTCTTCAGATGCTACATTCTCAAAAAGACTTGGAGACTTTTGGCCACATGGTTAAACTACTTTGTCCTAGCAATCGGACTTCATACGAAAATTTCTCGGAGCTGCAAATCAGGCGAATGTCTGCTTATTGAAGAAACCTGTGGTGGATACTTTTTTTGTGATGGGATGTAACCTGCCCTATGGGATTCTGAAATTGATATAATAAGCTTTATTTACGATACGATGTTACTTTTCATAAACATCTATCATCTACTCACCGAGACGATTCGAATGAGCCTAAACTCGGTGGGATTACGTTATTCTATTACAGAGATCACACCTTCCGACTCAACCATCAGGTCACCTTGATGGTGTTATAATATTGTATTGTAAACCAGGAATTAGGTCAAATTTAACTTGCAAAATTTGTTTATATGGTTACTGACATAGTTACAGGTGAACCTAATATAAAACATCAGGAGTAACATTGCCTGCGAAGCGGGAGGTCCTGGGTTCGAATCCCGGTAAGGGCAAATATTTGTGTGATGAGCAAAAATATTTGTTCCTGAGTTGGATGTTTCCTATGAATATAAGTAAATATATCTATTAAATATATCGTCGTCTAGTACCCATAACACAAGCCTTATTGAGCTTACCATGCGACTAGTACGATTTGTATAAAATTGTCCTGTAATATTTATTTATTATTATTTATTTATTTATAAGAAGGTGCCCGCAATTACGTTGGCCATGTCATAACCTCTCTTTTTCCTGGTTCAATATATATTTTTTTAAATATCCTCAATTTTATAATAGTACAGACACTGTATAATAAAGAGTACTACGTACAGTATGGACACTCCCTGAAAGTGCCGCCCACCCGCGCTCGGTTACCTCGCAGTTACCGGCTGAGGTACCTGAACTGTGAGCGGGACGAGTACGGGTGGGCGGAGCATGCGGGCGGCGGGCGGCGGGCGGCAGGGAGTGTCCACAGTGTGGTATAAATGTAAAGTGACATTTTGTTGCAGGACCAATGGGCGATATCCCCCAGCGCGCCGCCGGTGGACGGCGTGCTGTACCCGGACGACTTCGCGTCCGAGCCGGCGCGTGCGCCCTCGCACCACTACCGGCCCGCGCCGCCGCTCATCCCACCCTCGCTGCAGTCGCTGCACCAGTCAGTGCACATTACGGTCTATTACAGCACATTACAGGAGTAGGCGGGCACCTCGTGAGACCCACTACCCACTTACCGATCCAGTGATCCAAAGATACTATCTCGGAAAATAGAGCACTTACGGTACAATTTGACGCTTGCAATTGAACTTACATCCCAACTATTTACCTTCATGAACATAGTCTTAAGCAGTCAGGTGACGTGATAGAAGTTGACTGGGGGCACCTTGTCCTGCCGCTTGGCTACGAACACGGGTACGACGTCAGATTCAAATGTTATTTGGTAAAGAGAGATATTCGTTTACACGTCATTTTACAACTTACATTATTATAATTCGTGCAACTATAAAAATTCTTCTTAGGTTATAGCTATAGCATCCAGGTCGGTCTCCTTAAATAACTTGATGATGTCCTAGAGAATGTTCATCTCGTTCTTTTCTTTGACTATGTCCAATGGTTATAACAATAGTAGATTGTTTCACAAGGGGCTAAAATAAGCCATTACGACACGAAGTGATTATTTGGACGAGCTCACGAAGTGAGCGAGGACAAATATGTCTGAGTGCCATAATGAGCCACGTGTTAAACACTCTGCTTTTCACTTCGACCGTAAGAAAATAAAAAAGACTTAACATTAAAATTTCATGAAAAACTAAAAGTACAGTTTAGCCAATTCTATCAGAAAGTTTGGCCAATCTGAAGCCATATAATCCCATACTAATTTCTATGACACTGAAAAAAAAACTTGCGGCCAGCTACATACTCCTTACGAATAATTAAAAACGAACAAACCAACCTGATCAGATTGGCCAAATTGTCTGATCGAATTGCTCAAACTGTACTTTTAATTTTTCATGGTATATACAAATATAATGTTGTCTTTTTTACTTTCTCTCAGTCGAAGTGAAAAGCAGAGTGTTCAACACGTGGCTAAAAGCCATTATGACACTCAGACATATTGGTCCTCGCTCACTTCGTGAGCTCGTCCAAATAATCACTTCGAGTCATAATGGCTTATTTCAGCCCCTTGTCAAATAATCTACTATTTTCAGTGACACAGAAATTTGTATGGGATTATATGGCTTTCTTTTAAACCCTAGAGGCTAAATGCACTATTTTAGTCTCGCTTCGCGAAGCTAATATGACGTTCTTTTTGAACAGGAGAAGTGAAAAGTACTTGTTTGTACCTTCCAGGGATCCTGGCGCGGCGAACCTGATCGCGGGGCTGGCGAGGCTGCGGCCGGTGCTGGTGCCGGGCGCGCTGATGGCGCAGTTCCAGCGGCTGGCGCAGCCCAACACGCAGCGCGACGTCGAGACCTGCGGCATCCTCGCCGGAGTGCTGGTCAGTACCGCCAGGGCAGCGTGTCTCACACGTCGGACCTGGTCGCGGGGCTGGCGAGGCTGCGGCCGGTGCTGGTGCCGGGCGCGCTGATGGCGCAGTTCCAGCGGCTGGCGCAGCCCAACACGCAGCGCGACGTCGAGACCTGCGGCATCCTCGCCGGAGTGCTGGTCAGTACCGCCAGGGCAGCGTGTCTCACACGTCGGACCTGGTCGCGGGGCTGGCGAGGCTGCGGCCGGTGCTGGTGCCGGGCGCGCTGATGGCGCAGTTCCAGCGGCTGGCGCAGCCCAACACGCAGCGCGACGTCGAGACCTGCGGCATCCTCGCCGGAGTGCTGGTCAGTCCAATGCTGATACTGCGGCGCATCAGATAAATAAGAGCTGTCAGTAAGGCGACGTTGTGATTGTGACCGACCGCTGAGTCAAGGTTGTCACAGACCCGGTACCGGGTTTATCGAGTTGGACACTAAAGGCCAGTTACATGAATCACATTTAAAGGGCTGGTAAGCATCCAAATGGTTCCCTATGGTCATTCCTATGGATGAGCGCGCTCTAAGGACGCTTAGCGGCAAAATGTGGATTCCTAAAACCAATAGTCGATTTCAACGCCAATGATGGATAGATTTCGTCACAATATGCACATCATGCATCAACATCTGACGGCTCCCTGTACAGTGGGTGCCTGTTGGCCGATGAAACAGCTCCCTATGTGAACCTGGAATGCGTTGGCGTACCTAAACAATGAACTGAAATCATCATAACACCGAGGAAACCCTGTGGAGACATCAGGAGCATACTGCCCTTCGGGACAGAATTAGTCTTGCTAGAGCCCCAGGCAGCATAATCCCCACGCACAATGGCCCAGCTTTCACGAGCTAAGTGCGGAAAACAGAGCCTATAACCGTAACAATGCATCTACATGAAGTCTTACCTCAGATTTGACACTGTAGTGACGTGGCTTCGTGTGACAACTTTTTTGACTTACGTAGGGTCGTCGAAACCGTTCAGTTTTCAGTATCTACTTATTTATTGTTGGTGCAGAATGAATTAGCATCAGAGTTTGTGATTTTTCTAATAAATAGTAAATATTAAAGCGAAAAGTTGAATTTTTTTACGCATTGAGCGGGATTTGAACACACGTCTTCAACGACTCTCCGGGCCAACACTCCCGACGGGCGATCTACCAATTGGTCCATCGATGTTCCGAGCTCGTGCGTCGAATTTTTTAACCAGTTGTTTAATTTTTCTAATATAATATGAGCGGAACAGACGTTGTCACAATTAATTGGTTACAGGAACGTGATCAGCTGAAGATTACCCACGTGATCATCCCGAAGCAGACTGGCACCGCAGACTCCTGCAGCACCAACAACGAGGAGGACATCTTCCTGTACCAGGACCAGCACAACCTCATCACGCTGGGCTGGATACATGTGAGTAAACAAGATAGAGGAGATTTTAATTGTGAACGGTATTTGAACTGTTACAATACTGTTACAATGCCATCGTTGGAAAATCGCCGATGGATTTCTGATCAGGTCTTGTTGTTCAAAATTCTAAACGGGTTAATAGATTGTCCTCAGCTGCTGCTTAAAATTGGATTTACGGTACCTAGATCTAACTCGCGCATAGCAAATTTCCGTCCTTTTGCATTAGGTAATTTTCGGACCAATCTTGGATCTCATAGTGTCATCCCTAGAATATGTAAGGAGCATAATATAATGTATAAGAACACTTGGGTAGACTTATTGGCCATGTCACTTAGTAAATTTAAGAAGTTCCTTCAGAACTATGATTTAATATCATACAGTTAGTATAATATTATCTGTAGTATAATAAGTACTAGCAGTCACTTCACATTGTTTAGCTGGCTTATAGAAAAAGCATGCTGTGTTTGCCTGTAATTGGATAAACACTCTTGTCTTTATGTCCATATGATATTAGTGTATAGTTTATTCTGTGTTGTATCTGTTGGCAAACCTATAAATAAATAAATACAGGGTGTCCCACGGCTATGCGAAGTGAAGGGAAAGTACCTTAAATATTTCCTGCGAGAGTGGCGATGCCTAGTTCAGGGACCAATGTAACTTAATTACTTGAAATGTAATTTTTATTCATAAATGTCTTATATTAGAGATGTAATATTTTGATGAAAGGGCACATTATTTTATTTTTAAAAGTGATTAATGCTGTATATTAAAAAAAAAATCTTGCGTGTTTTGTCTGGGAATCGAAACTACCAAATGTAAAAAAAAAACCACCCGTATTTTTATGATGCCCATCGAAAGGATATACAATAAAGAATAATTCCTCTTAAGTAACTTAGTATTTTTAAATAAAGGAACAACGACAAATGTTTGATTCCAATTTCAAGGATTCATTCACTTACCGCTGCAAGGAATCTTTAGAAAATCTTTGAATGCAGTATTAATTACTTTTAAAAATAACATAATGTCTCCACTCAGCAAAATATCCCCTATCTACAATATTTAAGGTACTTTCCCCTCATTCCGTATAGCCGTGGGAGACCCTGTATTACTTGTTTTTTTAATTAAATGTGTATTACTATAGTCGCTATAACCACACCATACTTTCGTCCACCATTCATGCATGAATCCGTCTCGCACGTGGCCGGTTTTTTCTTTTCTACGCAGTTAAACGGTTGTAATTTCGGTTGTAAAGAGTTTTCACTTTGAGGTCGTGGTGCCGAATTCGCCCGATGTCTTCTTTCGGCTATACTCGTATGAACGAGTATAGCCGAAAGACGACGTTTGTCCGGATTGGTTCCGCCTTTTCCCGAATTGTTTGTTGTGTGAAACGACCAATTAAATTCCAATCGAGGACGTTGCCATAGTCCCGTTATAACAATGATCGCTAGGTTACGGCCGCTAGATCTGTTATTGGTCGTTGTGTATACCATTATTAAGTAATATGGAAATATTTTCAAACCAAATTTTACAGCATATTTTATGAAAAAAAAAACAATGTATCGTGAAATAAAGAAAGAAAATCGAAAAAATCTAAATGGCTTTGAAATACTAAACTTTAGTTACGCAAATTATGTGACTTTTTTAAAACACAATATCCAATTTGAAGCTTTTATTCAAAATTATTCTAAGTCAATAAAACACTAAATTATGTAGTTTTTCACTACCAAAATGTCAACTTTTTTACATATAAATTTGGTACGCCAACTCAAGAATGACATCACACTTGAGAAGAAATTAGTATGGAGCGTTTTCAGCGCTCAGTAGGAACGCCGAACTTTACGTATAATTTCTAACTTTTAGAGTAATCTATGTGCATTTAGTCCCATATAGACATTTGATCTTTACGTAAAACAAAATCGATTGTCACCTTAAAAAAACCGTCAGCATCGGAATTATTGGTTATTGCAGACGCACCCGACGCAGACGGCGTTCCTGTCGTCCGTGGACCTGCACACGCAGTGCTCGTACCAGCTCATGATGCCCGAAGCGATCGCCATCGTGTGCGCGCCCAAATACAACGAGTAAGAGTTTATTACACCTTTATTTTAGTTAGATATTCCGCCGGTCCAAAGCTGAGTTGTGCCGTTCTCAAGAAAGTTCTCCATTCTGTATGGGAAATATTCTTAATCCCTCATTCTCTGCCCCTGGTCCCTGAGAACAAATTTGTTCTCAGCACATCTCTGGTCGAAAGTTACGGTAAGGGAAATTGAAACTCGTACCTTTTTCGCTCTTGTCATAATGACAATAAGGACTAAATTTTTGGTGAACATCTGATGATGGAATCCATGAGGAGTTGAAGGAACTCCTCAAATATTGTAGGCATACATATAGCGATTTTGGTATTATAAGAAACATAATAAGCATTTGCATTCAGAAAGTGTAAATTGGTGAAGTGGAACTGATGCAGAAGACCACAGAATGACATCGGTACTCCTCAATGATAAATGATTTACGGGTGGCGACAAAATATCTTGATTAATTTAGCTAAGCAACTTCATAGTCACAAATTTAAATATTCCTGATGAGAATGGTACCATCGAATTGATTTGATGATGGAGCCGGAAGGTAGGCACCAGATCTATGCAATAAAATAATGTATCCTAGCCGTGTTTGGGCTTGTTCGAATCGTCACGAGATACATTTTTAAGTAACGATTAACTAAAAAGTGTAAAATAAATAAACTTTTAAACAAAAAAATAAAACCGACTCCAAAAAAACTAAAAAGTAAAAAATAACGCCATAATTCAGTTTCTTCGAATTACTTAGAAGTAACCGTTTGTATACTCAATCTATACAGTATATACAATTAATATTATTTTTGAGTCGGTGCCATCGTGTCACAAGTTACTAAAATCGTCAATTTTCAATATTTTACACATTCTTTATATGGCACCAACGCCAAAATAAGATGAATTGTATATACTGTATAGATTGAGTATACAAACGGTTACTTGTAAGTAAGTTGAAGAAACTGAATTATGGCGTTATTTTTTACTTTTTAGTTTTTTTGGAGTCGGTTTTATTTTTTTGTTTAAAAGTTTTTTCAGAAAAAAAAGACAAGTTATATTACTTAGCTAATCACGTGTTTAAGTTTCCCTTACTGTACATCTGCAGACGAAACTTGAAGTAAAATTACTACAGTATAACATCTGTGTATCGAACTAAAGCCATATATGTTATATACCGAGGCTAGAATATATTCTAGCCTCTGTAAATTGTAAATAATTACTAAATTGTAATATACCAAATTATGAATTTTTACATTTTAGTTTCGTATTTAGTTTTTATTTTACTGGTTCCTCTCATAGATAAGAATTACTACGTATCGTATTCTGGTTTTAGGACGGGGTTCTTCGCGTTAACTCCGGATTACGGCATGCAGTACATCACGAACTGCCGACAGAGCGGCTTCCATCCGCATCCCGACGACCCGCCGCTCTTCTATGTGAGTTTCATACCATTCATATAACATCGACTTTATTAGTTTCGATTAAGAACTGAATCGAGGGGTTTAGCTTAATACGAATGATAATGCATCGAAAGTTTAGTGTAAAACATCCTTATTACCATTATAACACCTCATTCAGGTAAGGGGTATTTACTATGAGAGGCGAGGCATCAGGAAACTTACAAGGGAAGCCGAAGCGTATTAAACTACTAATATTAAAAAAAGTGCTTTAGCAGCCAAAAAAATACACAAAAAAATGTTATGGTACTGAAAATGTTTTTTCGTTCGTACGAATACCTAAAAATCTATTTATAATTTTACCATGTTCCTGGTGTGTGTTAGTTACTAAAGTCTGATTACGCCTGTCCACATCGACCATTTGACCGGCGTAACGTTAATGTCCTTAATCGGAAAGTCTAGAAATTCTTGTATGAAATTGAAGTTCTTATTGCATATAATCAGACCGGAGGATGTTATTGCCTAACGCGTTTTACGTTCGGAATCAGAATCAAGTTTCATGATTTTGTATGGCCTATGACAGTTGATTAGGATACCAATTGTCAAAATTACGTTAGGCAATAACCCCTCCGGGTTGGAATCATACTGGTAACGACTATATAGTCAAAACGACCAAATCATCATAAGGTTCGGATTTCAAAAGGACCATCTCTGTTGAAAGCCGATATCTGACGATGCCCATATACCACGAATGACTATATATGTAGCAAAACGTGTATTTTGAAAAAGCCACATCGTTAATAGACGACATCTCAATAAGACGAGGATGGCGTCTCATTTTGTTAACGTTATTTCAGACCGTCGACCACATTCGCATCGACCAATCGGCGCCCGTTGAGATGGTGGATCTGCGAAGATGAACTGACCTCAGCTTTACTCCTTATCTGTACCTATGTAACTCGCGTCGTCGGGTTAAGCTAAGTGAGCTATGTGGGACAAGCCAGAGAATATGCATGTAATATAGTGATATTGTCTATGAAGCAACTTGACTACCTTTAGAATAGCAGCGTCTTTTAATGGCGGTATAGTATTAGGTGGATCACTCATCATCATTATAGACACTAGTGACAGAAAAATGCTAATAATATGACAAATGGACCTATATGGTCCTGAAAAAAAAGTTATCTTTATATCGTTATAAATCATACCTTTAAAGAGTGACTCAGGAGGCATAGTCATTGATTCACCCTATTATAAAGTTTGTACAAATTAAACGGGCTATTTTAAAGTCAATGCAGATTTTTTTTTCAATTTTTTTGTATGCCACCTCATCACGTCAAAATTTCAACCACGGGCAGACTCCAACTATTTTAGGTCCAAGTATCCAAGGATGGTTATAGGATACTTTACCCGACTGGTTTGAAGCAACAAAAAGGGTTATGACTTCTTGTATGAAGAAAGACTAACAATCTATAGAGAGTGACGCCTTCTATTCTCTCACGCCGGAAGTCACGTTGAACTAGTTCGACCTACCTCGGTAGTCCTTGTGCCTTGCGCTTCACGTCCGTTTCCTTCTCTAAGTGGCCGCGGTTGGCATTCCCGTTTGTGGGTTACCCAATACTATTACTGGTAAGATCTAGGCCTACAAGCAGTTCAAGGTCAGATAAAAAAACCTTATATTGATGCGACTATTCTAAAGCGACGTACTTTTCTTAGACAATGTCACTATTACTTTGATACTCTATGGTATGCGGTACGAGTTTATGGCGATCACGAGTATTTTACGGATGAATTTATATCTTCTATCTAATTCAAATGTTTGTGATTTATCTATAACATTTATAACTACAGAATGCATTTGTTTTGCCTAATAAAGCCATTTTTGTGAAATAACGAGTCCAGATTTTGGATTTCAAAATATATTCCCAAAGGTGACTTTTTACGACGTTACGAAGTTGCTTAGATAATAAGTTCATTATGAAGTTATAGGTGAAAAACTTAAGTAAGTCACCTGTTGTATGTAGTAGTGTACAAAATTGATATGGAACTTATGTCATCTTTCTAATATGGAACGTCAAATTGTCTATACGGATACGATACTACTACATACAACAGGTGACTTACTTAAGTTTTTCACCTATATCTGGTTTACTAGATACGACAATTCAATTTGAATATGTTTATATTGGCCTCCACACGAGCTTCCTTTTGCACTTTAGTTAAGGACACGCCATATTAGGTTGATTTTTAAATAATTCTTTATTGTTCGCGTTATTGTGATAATATTATTGTCATTAAACACTTGACTTCAATTCTTTAAAATGACTAATGTATGACTGCTATATTTTTATTATTTTTTAAATGAAATTGTACAGAAACAGTTCAATTGTTGGCATTTTCTAATTATTGTAACATACCCGTAAGCAAGAACCATTAAAACAAGAGGATTGACAATTGCTATACTTTGGATCGCGCCCCGATCCAAAGTATAGCAATCGCAATGAGATATTCTGGCAAAAACTAGATGGCGCTTTAAAACTAAACATTTAACGACGTTATAATTAAACAAAGGAAAACAGACAGTAATTATTTAATACTGTGTCACGCTTGCAAAGTTGAATACATGTAAATAATAATTCTTATACATAGATGGCGTTGTACATATCGAGAAACGGTTTTTTGTATGGAGATTGACAGTCCTGTTGTTTTAATGTGCTTGCCCGTAAGTTAATAAATGTGAAGACGAAAATCTATAAAATGTATGTATCAATGTTGAGTTATAATGACAACAACTGAGTTTTCCGAAGTCTGCGCATGAAAATGTTGAGCATAGAACCTTGTCGTTTTGAAATTGACATTCTTAATTTGATTTAGTTGTCTTGTCTTTTGTTTGGAGTTTATTATGACGAAGTACTAAAGTGCTCAACATTTTAGTAGGCATACTCGATCAACGTAGATCAATTGGCATGGTTATAGGTAATTACGGCTTTATGATCTTTCTATCAGACTCGTATAATATTGTAATCCAACCTTGTGAAATTAGCTATATAGTCTGGAGGGACATATTTGAAAATACGTACAATAATTGCCGTCTATATAGCAATTAATGGGAATTTCAACAAAATCCGTTAACATAGCCGCCAGATGCATGATTCTTATAGGTAATAAACTTTTGTATGTAGTAGTGTACACAATTGATGGGAAACGTTGTTTTTCTAACATCGAACATCAAATTGTCTATACGGATACGCTACCACTAAAGACAAGAGGTGCAATACTTAAGTTTGTTTCCAAATGACGATGTTTGATTATAAATTGTTGTTTGTATAAATACTCAAACGCTCTCGCTCAACGCAAGATTTATAACTATTTGTATTTACGGAATGTTAAAACCAGTATTTTAATTGTTATTCAAACAGGTTTAGCCTGAAGACTGAAGCTTAAAGTAGATAAAGTAGTGAGGGGTATCATTTGTGATCGTTTATAATTATAATATCGATATTTAATGTTATTGATAATGTTGTGTGTGTGCAGGAGCGGAGATCACAGACATTTTGCTGTTTTAAATGTCACGCTTTTTAAGTATGATTACAATAGCAACATGTTTCTGGTTAGCGCTATTAGTGATCAGAGGCCCGTTTAAGAAATCTCTTTCCAACCATATTAATTAAAAAGAGACTTCCGCTTGTTAATACAAGTTACAAGCTTTTGAGAAACGGGCTCCAGGTGTAACATGTGTGATGTGTATAATGAGGACTGACGCTGAAAAATAGCTATCAAAAACAAATGATATATGTAGTATTATTTATTTAAGATTGATAATCTCCTGAGGCCGATCAAATGTTGAATTTTTTACGGCGTTTCATTTCAACAGTCTCCTATCGGGAAACGCTGGTAGACTGAGACTTGTAAAAGTGTCTTTGTGGTCAACTTTCAGAATAAGCCATCGAAATGCGGTGTTAAAATAATTGTTTATGGTCTCGGGAAGATATTAGTAGCAAGATGTGTGTGAATTACGAGCATTGAATACTATGTCAAGGACTTATGTATATGTATATATATTTTTTCGACCAATGTCGTACAAATCTTAAACAAACTTATTACATAATAATGTAGCTTCATATAGTTCTCAGTATAGGTTGACTGCTGTACTAGTGATATGCCGACTGATGGTTTTCAAAATTGCAAATCTTATTCATGTTTTTTTTCTATTATTGTTTAGCTTTCCCATCATTTTGTAAATTTTCCACGACTTGTACATTTGTAATCAGAATATAATTTCTGACAGCGGTTTTATATGAATTTTATGAACTACGTAACCTGCGACACTTTTCGAATAACGCCCATGTATCTCGCCGTCGCTTCGACTCGGGCCAATGTGTCGTGCATAATTCATATCACTTTATTGCCAATGGCAAGCGAAAAAAAGTGCATTTATTGCCAATCCCAAATTAAATAATTTTATTTGATATCTAAGAATGTAATGACGGTACTTTGGGTATGACCAAGTAAATATAAATATTTTACTTTTTTTTCTATCTTAAGTGGTCCTCGGTAATTATGAGGTCTTATTATGAAGTAAATAAACATAAAAAGTCATTCAAGTACGAATAGTACTTTATTTTAATAAATGTTGCATTTTCTGTTAATCGCACTGAGTGTACACCTTGTTATTTTGTTATTTCTCACTCCATAGCTTTATGCTAAAGCACTATTTTCTGTACATATTTGTATAATTAAGGTTATGTAAGGGTGTGATGCAATATTTGAATGTTAGATTCTGGTCTCAATTGCCGAATGGAGGGAAACATTTTTTTTTTTATCTGAGTAAATCAAAGCTTGGGTAGATTTTACCAGTAATCGAATTCAGTGGGGGAGTATACATAAAGAAAGTACCATCCTTGACCACTTATCGTAACGGAAACAGCTCTGATGCCGCTTTAGACTACTTAACTAAGAAGAGGTAGAACTATGTGGGGCTTCTGTTTAAAAAATCCGATTTGTAAAGCCGGGTCCGCTGCACCATATTACGAACAAAATATCGCACCTTTAGAGTTATAGTGACCTAATCGTAAATTTTACTTTTAGTTGAAGACCTTCAATGTCGACCTTGTTCAATTTTGTAAGCGATACTGTTTTGCTAACGTGTTCGTATAAAATTATCCATTCGACTCGGCAAATATAAAGCGAACAAGACATTTGGGCCACGCCTCCATTAATCTAAATCTGTATCTAATCTTAGAAAATAACTCCTTTTGCTGTTTACTTGATCAAGGATGGTAGATGTTACAAAATTGTCTTATAGATAAATACCATAGAGACGCGAAGTCTTGCCCGTTTATTCGGTAAATGTCGCCAGAACATTAATTATATAATAACTGAATGTGATTCACAATTCGTATGGACCAATGTGAATAAAAACTGCTATCTAATGATTTATTTTCATTTATTAATTAACTACGTTCGCGGAGGAGAAAATGTCATAACCCCTCTTTTTTTCTTTAGCGTAGTGGGGTAAAAAGTATCCTATAACTATCTGGAGATAGCCAGTGTACGAAAAATAGTTGAAATCCGTTAAGCCGATTTGGCGCGATGAAGCCGCAACGACACATAGAAAATATCCAAAAATATTTTTGATTCAGTGAACTCCAAATAGTCCTTAACAATATTTTTATTGAAAATAAATTCAATGTACAGACATATCATTTTTACAAGTTTATAATAGTATAGATTAGCATAAGTACCAAGGCTAAAAACATCGAGTGAGCTCTAAGTACCTGCGCTACAATAGTTAATATTGCTGGACTGTGATCAGGGAGAAAATTACTTTTCTTGGCCAGAAGAAAACGTGGTCGTCGCCGGCTTAGACGAGATTTTATTTATGATGATATACACCAAAGACTTAATTTTTAATTAAACTTTTATTTTCATAATTGGCATACATACATACAAATTACTGAACAGCAAACAACAATAAAAGTACGTACAATCTAAGCAGCCACACACATTATTGAAACATTTCGTACTTATCATAGACCATCAACGATTGGGAAATGTACATGATAATCTTTAATTATTAGTCCACTTTAACATGAATTGATTTTATACATAATTAAATAACATCAACTAATATTGCTATGAATATTTTATGTATATTTTGAAATAATATTGCTTTCAATAGATAAAATTACACACATTATATTACAGTATAGTAGCCTACAAGATTTAGATACACATGTAGAGAGACACATTTTGAAGTGGCGGTGTAAATTACATGGTGAACTGATATAAATTTGAAAGTACAGTCAGCAACATATAGTCTGTAGCAGCCAAAGTGCCAAATATATTTCAACACATCTTTATTCTTATTGGCATAAAGATATATTTGGCGCTTTGCTACATATGCTACATACTATGTGATGCTGACTACACAAGCTAAGTGCGGCTAAGCGTGAGTTAATAACATTCGCTACATTTTTTTGGTTTATAGTTCCTTACGTTTGTGAGCTAGACCTTAGGCGCCTATGATGCAATATTTTGCTATTAAAAAACGTCACACATGAGCTATGTATCTAATTTTACTAGACAAGTAGAAGCTGCCCGCAGCTCTTCGTCAGCGGAGGAGAAAATATCATGACCCCAGGGCCGACTTTAGGGCCGGGCGAGGGTCGCCGCAGTCTAAAAGACGTTTGCTGTATAGAGGCCAGGGCGCCTGCTTCACCGCTCAATCTATGACTCGCCCAGGGCGCCTACACCCTATAACCATCTACGGATGCCCAGCGATCGATACACGATCAAAAATAGTTGTAATCCGTTTAGCCGTTTTAGCGTGATGAAGCCACAACGACACATACCTACTTACAAAAAATATATATTTTTCGATTCGGTGATCTCTTTTTTTTAATATCTTCAATATGCTGACGTTTCTTTTTTACAACTTTATAATAGTATAGGTATGAATGAAATCACACGTACAGTAGAGGATATGCTCGTTTAACACTTTCGCTGCCAAGATCTTCGTAGTGCTACGCACTTTTCTCTTCATACGGGGAAACACATGGTATCGGGTACGCGTCTACCAGCAGAGTGCCCGCTAGGCGGGTTCCTGGAAGTGAATGTGTTAAAGTCTGGGCATATTTTTATACATAAGAGCGTTCTTGTCTATAAACCAGACCAATAGCATTTTAAGATGGAGTTCCTTTTGTCATCAAAATGTAGACACTCGATTTGATCGACTTAAAATTTGAGAAATAAAACAAAATGGGAATCAGTTAATTGTTCATGTAGCTGTTTGTTAAACTTTTTATTTCATGGAGCAATTGCCCCTTGATCCTCGAGTCGACTGGATGGGAATACCTTGAAGAATTATTACGAATTATACTTATACGAAAATTAGTCGAAGTCAAAGTGCCGCGAAGATTTCCTCGACTGTACGTAGCCGTGTTAAATATCACCAAGTTAAAAGCAATGTGAACAACGTGATTGTACTTTAGAGACGTAGCAAAACGTTAAATAAATCTTGAAATAGACTACAACGAGATAAACGATTATAACTGTAGAAAATTAAAAATGTTATAAACCCCCGACTTGTTCCACTAAAACTTGAATATCTTGGAGACGAGTGCTCCGATTTTCATCAAACAAATCTAAGAACACTCGGGATAAAACTATCTATGACACAAAAACCGCACTCAAAACGGTCCATCCGTATGGGCGCTACGATGCCACAGACTGATACACAGAGTCACAGACACGGTAAACTTATAACACCCCTCCGTTTTGTCGGGGATTAAAAACTTAATTCTATAAGCTTTTATACAGACTACAAGATCAATAAGGCACTCGGTGCATAATTTATTCCTTACTTACCTAAAATGAGGTATTAATTAAACCTTGGGTTAATTATTTTATTGCTGCCACAGAACCATAGATAGTTAAATTTTAATCAAGGAAAATATAATATTTATATAAATTTTCATTTTGATGAGTTTTCCTGACAAAAAAGTAATTTTGATTACAGTCTTAGGTCATAATGAAGGCACTGATTCGACCTATTTATTCAAAACAATAAAGTTACATTGTTTTATAAAAATAAATAAAGGCTGAAGTTGTGTCGACGGAAAATTTCCAAAATTGCCAAAGTTTCCACTTGGAAAGATTGCGGTAATTTCTCAATATTAAATAGGGAATTTCCCTAAATGGAAACTTTCATTAAATCCTTGTGAAAGTTTCTGAAAATTTCATAGAACTTTTTCCATTTTGGGAAACTTTTCGCAAAGATGCACTGGTAAACAGATAAGTTATAATATTTAATCTATCTACATGGCTATATTGGCTATATTATTCATCTTTCTACGCACTTTTCGTTTAAACGAGACCTATAATTTTATTTAAAATTATGTATTGCTAGCTGTATAGACAAATTGCTTTTCATTTAACAATAAGATCTAAATTCTAAACCTATCTATCTAAGTAATATAATGTTCCTAAGCAAGTAGAATAATAATGCAATTTTTGTGCATACCTATAAGTTTGATATTTGTGCAAATTTCTTAGACAACGAAGCGCAAGTATCTACCTACTTAGATCAATAATCAATTATACCTATATATTTATACGAGAATCATGACTGACATAGCGTCGTTATTTTATGACACAAAGTTCGTTGGAACTGAATACGATTTTTGACAAACGATTGCATTAAAATCAATCAAATTCGTAATGTAACTTTCAGCAACCATCATATTGTTTGTACTTTATACTGAATGAAAGAAATGTCTATTATACGTATTGGACTTGCCATTCTTACTCCATGTATGAAAACATAGCTCTATTCTACTTAAAACTAAGATTATCAACGCGACTCATTCATTTTCCTCTTCATTTAAACACATTCAAATGAAATTACGAATTATACGGTTTATAAAATCATAAAAACAGCACCAAAAATCCCGAGTAGTGAGATTGGTACTCTCAGGGATTGAGCAGCGTTGGGTCGGCTCTGGACCCTCTTAGAGGGCAGTTCGAGAGGAATGGTCTTGTTGGTCATCCAGTAGTACACATCGGTCAGCCCTTGGTCTTTTAGCTCTGGCCCGACCACGCTGCGTATCCGTTGGTTGTATGCATTCAGCCAAATTATCTGAAACAGTAACATGTCTTAATTTATTTGAATATCTCCCTTGATGAAAACATTGGTATGGTCTTCACGGGGACCTCCACATATCAACCGAAAATACTGTGAGGATTTCGCATAATTTATGCCGATTTTGTAGTAGGATATTTCTACGAGCATATCATCAAATAAGTATTATCAATAATTCATAATCATCTCAGTTGAATGCCATCCACTACCGGATAAAGGCCTCCATACCATATCCGGTATGGTGTTACCTGCAGCCGACTGCTTTTCGCCATTCTCACAATAAAATAAATAAATATAAATGTAACGGGACAATTTTTACACAAATCGAACTATTCCCATGGTAAGCTCAATAAGGCTTGTGTTATGGGTACTAGACGACGATATATTTAATAGATATATTACTTATATACATAGAAAACATCCAAGACTCAGGAACAAATATTTATGCTCATCACACAAATATTTGCCCTTACCGGGATTTGAACCCAGGACCTCAGCTTCGCAGGCAACGTTACTCCCACTGAGCCAAACCGGTCGTCAATATCGTTGCTCCACGTCAAAGTAGTCCCCATCCGAGAACCAAGCAAATATGCTTCTAGGGAAATCAAGCGGTGTTGGAACTGCTTAGTGCTTAATAGGTATCAATGCAAAATACGCCACCCCAGTAAAATTAAAGTCCCACTGACTGACCTCATATTCTGTGAGCATAGACTTTTCGATCAGTTTAGGTTCAAACGGCACCAGAGTGGCTTCACTGAAGTACAGATACCCGCTGTTCGGCTTCGCCGCTACCTCGAGAACGTTCCCCAGACACACCCCGAACTTAGTCTCGTACCACGCTGGTTCTGGGAGGATGAAAAAAAAAATAGGATTTTAGTAACAATTAATCATCATCAGAAATCGTAAGTAATAGTCGATTGATCGATTCTACTGTTTCGCATAGGTAAACTTTTCGTAAGTAGATTTAAGTTAATCGTTGCCATAGATTTTCTGGGAAGATAATTGAAAAATAAATTAACGTAACTAGATAGAAACTGGTACTAACCGCTTGTAATAAAGTATCCTTCTCTCAGGGTATAAAGGTTTACGTCTTGTCTGTAATCGATGACAACTGGGTCTGAAAAGAAAAAATAATGATTTACTCATTTTTATTTCAGTGCCTAAAGTCAAGCACTAGATTGAGTTAAGTAAGTTAAATTTCGCTTTTCCAGGATATAGGTAAGTTGGTCAATTGTACAATTTTAATTTGCCATGTTAGACAACAAAAAAAAATCCAAGAATATTTCGTTTTTGCCTAACAGGGCGGCGAGCGGAGCCGTCGCTGAAGCATTGTCGTGTACAGACCATGTACAGACTTTGAGGTGTCTAAGACTGCCCCTACACCTTGATTCTGACAGTGACGTCTAGTTGCTAAGATTCCGAATCGTTAAGTTTGCGTGCTACATGATTATTGCGGTCTTGGATGAGGAGGGCCCAGAACCATTCCAGGGCCGGTGCCGGTTTCCGTCTAGTTGCAAAAACGCCAGGGCGCTGTTTCAATTCGCGCAGCGGTTCTGTATTACTGCCGCGTCCAGATGACACTAGGATCGAAAGTTTTTGTTACCTTCCCGGCGGTGTAGCGCCGCGCCGACGCCGTGGCCCGTGGGCTGCGGATAGTCCTGACGCGCGGCCCACAGCGGCGCCCGCGCCACCGGGTCGGCGTGCGCCGCGGGCAGCGTCGCCGGCGCCTGCAGCGTGGCCAGCGCCGCCAGCGAGCGCAGGACCGTCGTGTACGCACGCTTTTCGTCGCGGGTCGGCTTGCCGTAGTGGAGCGTGCGGGTCACTAGGGTTGTTCCCTCTGGAAAACAAGGAAATTGGATCTCGGACCTAAAGTAATCAGTATATTAAGGTAGAAGTGAGTTCTTGATGATGTAGATATACCTGTAGGTGTTAATAGGAGCGCGTTAACTCTTTCCAAACCACCACACATTGAAATAATCCGTCCTTAAATTGAAAACATCGGTTGAAAAATGCGGGTAATGTAACTTGTAGATGAGAACATCTGAACAGACATACGAATGCATTGCCCATGTTGAAACGTAATCGCTTCGAGCTCGGTCGGTCAATTGGATATTAAGACGATTTTGAATCCGTATTCTCGGATTCCGACTAATCGTAATTCGTGAGCGCTGGCTGTTATCTCAATTATCGCTAGCTTACATGTGAACTCTTTGACATCCAGGGTTTGGAGAGCTTTGGTACCTTGCTTCGTACACGCACCGTGCCCAATTCAGACGCCTATCAAACTTGTTTATGTCGTGCTGATCTAAACTTCGAATACCTATGTACTGTCCGCCGGACTGTATGACGAGCGTGGAGTTCTTGAGCACCTGCCGGTTGGAGAGCACGGTGGCGCGGTAGTCGGGGTCGGCAGCGCTAGCGCCGAACGCAATGCGCGTGCGCATCGACGGGCCCACGTAGTTCGCCTGCGTGGCGCGCGTCACGTCCACTTTCATCGCCACGGAGATTTCTGACTGTCCCGTTTTCACCTGAGGTAAACATTTAAATATTTCTTTTAAATTGTGGGACAGTTGACTCTTAGGCTTTTTATTCAAGCTCTATACCTCCTGTAGCTCTGTACAAACGTGACACACGACTCATTGCCGCGCTAGAAATGTTCTTTATCCTTTTCAATTTGCCACAATGCGAAAAAGACGGGTAATACAAGTGAAGACGAGACCAATCATGCTACCCGGGCTGGACTATATTTCACCACCATGATAATTTTCAGGGTGACAATGATAATTTCATGTTAGACTTGGATATAAAGCCGGAGTAGTACGGAACGAATGAGGTTTGTTATGGACATCAAATTATGATTGTCACCCAACAGTAGTCACGATTATGAATAAGGGACCTGTTAAAAAATACGACAATCTGTCTCAACTATCTTAATAGAAAGGGGTAATCGCGGAACGGAACGGAGACATCGTCTACAGCCAATGGTCAATGATTTTAGCTCGATTCTCCAGTTCGACGTCATCTCTTCAGATTCCATAGAAATAGAGTGAGCTTACAATCTCATTCATATTGCATAAGTTGAAAATTGGGCCAGAAGAACGAGAGCGAACGGCCGTACCGTACCCCTGCGAACATAAACCCTACGCGTGTGAGTTGATCCTGAAACCGCAAGACTTTCATATACAGATATCAGTCACTATAATTCTCAGTCATTATAATTTTAATAGAAATGCTTACCATCCCCTCCATATAACTCAGTAGCGTGCTCATCGCAACAGCATCTCGTAAATGTGCTGTTCTCATACACTTGACTTCAGCGTTGTTCTTCTGCGCTTTCAAGTATATGATGGGAGAAAGCACGTACACTCGCTTCGGCTGCGGCACGCTCTGCGCGATGGCTGCTGACGCACCTCGCTGGAAGGTCCCTCCTGTAGGAATCAGGACCTTAGCATCGGCAGTCCGGCGAAGATCGGTGTAGATTGAGACGTAATCTTTTATACTGCAAAGGAAATCCTTTCCGTTAATACATATAAATAAAGAAGAATTAGAGGAGTCTTTGTATTAGATTTATGCGCACCCCTAACATATGACGAGTATACCATTATAATAAACTCAGACACTGTACGTAATGCCCAACATTATAATGATCAGAGTTATAAAGCTACATGTATATCGCTACTACAAGTAAATACAATAATTATGAAAAATTGTCTGTTTCTTTTAATTTTAACTACCGTAAGGTACCTACTTTGACTCTACGAGGTTACGTTGTCCACCCATGAAAACCCATAAGATCCCTTAAGGGATAAGTTCGCCTTTGTACAAATGTGTTACTTTAATTTCTTTGTCTTATTGTTTTTATGTACAATAAAGTGTTTACAATACAATACAATACAATACAAAAACCCATTTTATTGAATTAATAAATTCTGTAATACTTGTAATTATTATTGGTAGGAGCAGATAAGTTGAATATTCATACCATGATAGTACTGATGTTACCTACCGACGGTTCCCAAAAATGATGAATATACGTGTAAGTTTTGTATGTACATAATATGGTTATAAAACACACGTGTGATTTTTATTATGATCCACACACGTGTTTTAATTGCTGCTTAATGTAGTTGTTGCATAAAATACTATTATTACATTCAAGTAAGCCTTTTAGGAGGAAAATTTCCACAGCACAGTAAAAGCGAAATGAAAGTATGAGTGTTGCCAGACAAGCTAAAATAATCTCATTTAGGCTGAATAGTTAGGGATTTTACACCATTAAGTATATTGTATAGTAACAGATAGTCTTGTAGTAGGGCGAGATGCTAACATATATATATTGACAACATCGAACGGTTTAGTGCAATTATTGAGGAAGGCACGTCAAATCGACATTTGCACTACGTTTGAACAGGCACGTTTTCTCTAGAGGCGGACGGACATTGCGACCATTGCTTATTGTACAGGCTTTTATACCCTCCGGTATAATGTTGTCCTCAAAATTCAAAACAGTTACAAAGCACGAGTAGTTGTCAGCTGCAGTTACGAACTGTAGTGGGCAGGTGGTTAGCAGGCAGTCGTTCACCGTCCAATACGAGTCCCAGACGTACTTCCTGATTAACGTTAAGAAAAATTTCTGTAAATGTTTACACCTAAAATGATCGATCGATATTAATCTGCAACAATCAACAGTTATGACCAAATTTCCATCAGAGCTGTGCGAGAATAGTTCAGCAATACCAAGCTGCGCTTTGCAAAGCGAGGTACAGCGTCGGTCCTAGTTTGCGTTAGGACGCGCCTTTCACAGGTGTTATGTCATCAAAATCATGTTTTTCATTACCTCGCCCAGAGCCCCTATCGGAGGCCTCACTCGCTCTACCTGGCGAGCGCTTTAAAGAAATCGCTGGCGAGGTAAACCCATTGTAAGATGTTCTTTCGTACGTATTCCGTTTATAATTTTCGCATAGCTCTTTGAAAGCTTTGCGTAAATTATAGCTTACCCTAACATAACTTTAACGCGTCCAAACAAGTCCATTCAAGAAAACCAACCTGGTACAATTGTTGTTATTAGAAGGGCAGTTGTAGACCGACAACGCTTCGCGCACGGGCATCGACAGCTTCCCCTGCGGCACGTACACCCTCAAGTCCCTGGTACTGATGATGACAAAGGCCTTCAGCAAAGGCGCGTACGGCACGTCGCGCCCTCGGACGTTGAGCAGCCAGGCCACCTCGTCCAGGCCGGTGACGATCATAGCGTCGGCCCCGTTTTGACGGAGTTCGTTGCGCACGGCGGTTACTTTGTCACGCCAGCTGAGGCCTAAAGTAAAAACAGGGATAATATGCAATGTATTACCTCCCTTTCTAGTTTTCTGACGACCTACTATAGAGCTTAGTGATGTAATAAAATTTATATATCCATATACGCTTTAAAAAAACTGTCATACTCGTAGCACATTCATTGTCATACCAAGGGCTTTTTTATAAATTATTTCTTGTAAATTTAATTTCCTGTTTAGTGCGCTGTAGTTCTTAACTAGCATTCCAATTGATTTATGTTAGTTTTCTGACGCTAATTGTCTGACGTGCCTTATGTTTTAAAATTGTATGAAGCTACAAGATCTTAGGATTCTGAGACATAACACTAACCAGTACAATCGCTGTGGTGCAAGCTGGCGACAATTCTCGACGGCTCAGGGCGGCGGCGCTCAGAGTCCTGCTCCTCATTCCACAGCTGATCCAGCAGCGTGGGCACGTGGACCAGCGTGAGGCCATCGCGCTGCATACCCATCGCCAGGGTCTGCCACTCCGTCATCGAGGATAAGCGCGCGTCGGCACCGACGCGCCCCGAGCGGCCTAGACGACCCTGTGTGCAGTAGGATTTTTAGAACACATTACTCCGATGTTCGAAATTAAAAGTTGGTATGGTGCCGTTGCCTTGCCTCTTATTCTCATGTTTATCGAAAATACGAAAATGCGAAATACGAAATTCGTTAGGGCTTATAAAATAAACCTGCGTAACGATTTGTTGTATGACGATCTAATGTGCAGATTCTTGCCTATGTATCCCAGTTGTCCTTGATGCAACAAAATGTTGCAAATATTGTAATAGGCTAAATCAACCCGACCGGCAATTCCTCAAGCAAAAGGTCGACACATCGATTGAGCCATTGACCTTCAAGTTAGCACGGTTATTTTGTGCCGTTATATTCACATTCTTATATAATGTCAACTTGGTGACCCACTTTGCGTCGGGCTGATCAAGACGAGCTGAAAATTTATTAAGTCTGTACGTCTGTTTTTACTTCAGTCATCGTGGAGTGGAGCCTTACCCCAGGAAACGGCATCCACAAGGTCGCTAATACGGCCGATATATGTTAAGGCTCCATACCGGATCAACGTCATAGAAGATTCCGCACATACTAGGCAATCAGAACCTCACCGAAATCCATTCAGCGACACTGGGCTGCGCAGGGTCGTCCCCATCGATCACGACCCACGAGCACGAGAGCGCAGCGCGCGCTCGCCTCACGTCTCCGCTGGGCACCCATACTGCCGCCTCGCCTTCTGCCATCACCGCGGCTGTACCCCAGCCATCCCAACCGCTTATGTACTGAAGCCGACGCTCGTCTGCCGGTGGTTCCTCGCTCTATTTGAAAATATCAATGTCTGTGATAAGAGGAAAGGTTATTCGAAATTTTAAAATTACGGTCTGAAACGTTTGACCTCTTATTGTAATTTAAATATATGTCAGCAAATAAGTACCTATATAAAGCCTATATAAAGTACCCATATTTAAATTAAATACGGGAGTTGCCGGTTAATATATGTATGGCAAGTTACCTTGATACAGTCTGTTTGAAGACTGAATTCTGATTTAAACTTACAATATCTTCACTCATTATCACAATACAACAAAACGGGCCCCAAGCGCGTATAAATTATGATTTAATTTATTACCTTTCATTGGTAATTCTTCGACGTTTCGGACGTTGCGTTACATCCATGGTCTCGAATATTATTATGATTTATTTAATTACCAACGCGATTAAGCCCCGTTTTGTTGTGTTGTGATAATCACTGAATTATGTTCATAAATTCAAGATGGGGCCTCATCTGTGTAACTACCTATTTATACCTACATAGCTGTAGACTTTGTGTCGGATCAGGGCAGGGCAGATTGAAGCCCAAGTGCGGGGTCATTTAATTCAAATCAAATATTTCAAGTTTAAACAGAGAGCATTGATTACATTTACATACCAAATGTTCATCACTGTAGAACACCAGGAACGCATCAAAGTAGGTGCTCATCTGCGTGTAGCTGTTGTCCCTCATCGCTCTGCGGAGGCGGTGAAGCGGACTGGCCGTGAGAGCGTCATCGGGGCAGGTGAGAACCGGTGCGCGGGACTCCATGCTGGCAGTCGAGGCGACCGTGGGGAGAGTTGGCGTGAGTGCGGTGGTTGTCGCGTTGTGGGGCATGCGGAGTACGCCGTGGCATACTGAGAAGGGAAGATGATAAATTAAGGCTTAGGAAAAGTCACCTTTACGGACGGTAAGAGCATCGTTTCATTTTGTTTTTAACCGACTTCAAAAAAAGGAGGGGGTTCTCAATTCGGTTGCATTTATTATTATTATTATTGTTTTATGTTTGTTACCTCAGAACTCCGTCATTTACACGACGATTTGGAAAATTATTTTTTTGTTCATGAGTAGTATTTTGGTGAAGATCTGCTGCCGGGATCCATGAGGAATCGAAGGAATTCCTCGAATATTATGAGCACATCTATTGCGATTTCGGTATTTATTACAGTAGTTTAAGCATTTACATTTGAAAATCACCATTTGGTGAAGAGAAACCGATGATGAAGACACAAGCCATCAGTTACCACTGAGGGCTCTACCAGTGTTATTTAATTCACGGATCGCAAGTCGATTTAAAAAAATATATTTTCGGTTAAGAGTAGGAATATCCAAGTTGATCCCATACAATTTTGGTGAAGATCTGATGATGAGATCGATGAGGAATCGAAGGAATTCCTCGAATATTATGAGCACATCTATGGCGATTTTGGTATTTATTACAGTAGTTTAAGCATTTACATTTGAAAATCACCATTTGGTGAAGAGAAACCGACGATGAAGACACAAGCCATCAGTTACCACTGTGGGCTCTACAAGTGTTATTTAATTCGCGGATCGCAAGTCGATTTAGTAAATTATTTTTTCGGTTAAGAGTAGGAATCTCCAAGTTGATCCCATAAAATTTTGGTGAAGATTTGATGATGAGATCGATGAGGATCGGAGGAATTCTTTAAATGTTATGGGCACATCTATGGCGATTTTGGTGTTTATTAAAGTAGAACAAGCATTTACACTAGAAAATCATTATTTGGTGAAGAAAAACTGATGGTGAAGACACAAGCCACTAGTCACTAATTAGGGCTCAAGCAATGTTATTTAATTCACTAATCGCAGTATAATTATTTATCATATTTTGCTTAGAGGCAGAAGTTGGTAAAGATCAAGTTAGCAAAGTGGAGAACCAGAGAACTCCTCAACGGTTAATGGCCCTGATTCTGAAATAGCAACGTTCAGCTGAAGGTCATGAGCAATTGACATTAGAATGCATTATGGCTGTAAGTGCCGTATAAAAGTCGTAGAAGTCATAAAAGTCGTGTATTATGTGTGGCTTCGATCGTCACAAGGCAGATTTCGTAGTCTTATTATTTCCGTTGACGATCTCTCATCATGTGGTCGATTGAATAATTTGTTGGCGTCCAAATCTAACAACGCTATGCCTTCCAAAGTTTTGACACGGCTTAGTGCAACATATATTTGCCCTTTAGCCAAATTCTTTTTATCAAGGTCTATCACATCTTTCTCTAGGGTGGTACCTTGTAGCTTATGAACAGTAACAGCCCAACTTAATATTAAAGGTTAGATACGACGCTCCACATCTCCGTATCCCCTTGTCGCTTGAAACGTAGTATATGATGGAGGTATTGGTATGCAACCATCACTATCTATTAACCTAAGAAGAAAAGTTAAAAAAAAAAAAATTTTACGTACACGGCTTCCGGGAGCTCTCCGTCCTCCAACTGATCTCGTCTTAGGGCCGGCCATTTTTTTTTATTATGCCCATAGCTCCATTCACTAGTCCATCAGAGACGGAAATATCCCGTCTCAACATCACTCAAGATTCTACGCGAATTTGAGTTGCGAGATAGTTCTTTAAATATTATGGGTAAGTTGAGACTGTTAGTCGTATTCTTTTTTAACCAGCAAGCTACTTGACTTAACCATTTTGACCTAGCCAATTCTTATAATTAAGATTGTATTTACAATAGTCTTATCGACCATTGGTGTTATTTATTTACAATAGGGCCTCCTCAATCATCCCATTTTGAGCTCTAAAAATACTTTATATCACTAAAATCCATCACTAAAAAGCAAAAAATAAAAATTTTAAAAGAAAAAAGAACCGACTTCTAAATAAACTAAAAAGCCAAAAATAATCTTTTATGTACGGTACGGATCACATTTGAATCACCTTTTGAAGACGGTGCCAAACCTGAAGTAAAGTCCTTTATCCAACAAAAATACGAATTACTATAACTAAATTTAGGCAGTAACTCAAAGGCTCGCCGTCGCGGTTCTTGCGTGTCATTTGTGTTAATAGTAATAAAATAAATAAATGGTTTGGCACCGAATTCAAAAGGTGATTCAAATATCATCCGTACCATACATAAAAGATTATTTTTGGCTTTTTAGTTTATTTTGAAGTCTGTTCTTTTTTATTTTAATTTTTTTATTTCATGAAAGGTAACATCTAATGGCAAAATTATTTTGACGACAGAAAAGAAAACTTTACATAGCTAACGGGCAATTGAATCAAAATTAAAAAAATAAACACGAAAATGTTCACAGCAGCTACAAATTAAACATTTGCAAGATTTGATTACAGACCGACAGACCGGAGAAGGAGACGGGACAGGTGAAAGTAAATAAAAGCAAAATACATACATGTATATTTATTGCTAATGAGGATTAATAAACAGAGGATGAATATATTAGTATGGAAATTCCCTATGGCAACCGGGTAGTTTTAAAACGAAATCCCTAATAACATGATGGTTTACGAGCTTACAAACCCTACGTTGCGAATGGTGCATACCATTCGCAAATGGACGCAACTGCCGTAAGATCCCTATGTCAATGAGCTCTTTTTTATGTTAACAGTGTACTCACGAGCACTTCGTATAGAACATCGATGCCAAGTGCGGCCTTGTTAATTGGCCATGAGCTGAACAGATGGATAAACTTGGAACTTTACTAGATGTAATGTCCCGTCAATTTCTTTAAATGGCCTATGTAACCCATCAGCTAAGACTTGACTCATTAAGTTGGAATCGTAGGTACTTTAATTATGAAGCAAATTGTCTATTGTTTCTGTGCCTTTCTTATTCCTGATGTGCAACTAACTGTCTCTCTTGCTTTCTACAAAAGCTCCTTGAGAAGGAGAAAGCGGCTAGCGACAGCGGCGTTCCAGGCGCGGGAATCTACCAGGAGAGCATAAAGCTAATGAAGTAAATAAAGATGAAAGCTCCGCAAAAGCTTGCACGTGCGACAAGGATAACAACGGTCACGCGCCCTCCCGCTTTGGCAGCGTTCCACTCGACAACTGCTTGATCCTTTTTTTGCTCCCCCGCGGATCGGTATTTAAAGGGGCGTAATTCCGGCCGTCGCCATAGACGCATGCAAATAAACAAATGTCAAGATTTGTGGGCAAAATTCATGGCTTTTTCTGAGAAATTTATCCCAAATGAATGCACAGAATTAACGTCCCTGCTAACAAATATAAATAAAATTTTATGACTAATATAGGGTTATAAAATTAGATACGTTTGTTTAGTCGTTCCCCCTCCAACCGAATACAAGTTTGCTATATAGGTAGGAAGAAGTTCATTTGCCCAGTGAGGTACCCAAGGGATGTGAATTCTATTGGAATGACGTCAACAACTAACAGGACTTCAGAAGCTGCGAGGAGGCAGCGAGTCCTTTCCCTCACAAGTTACAACAGAGCTATAGGTAGTAAGTACTTTATATGTGTACGCACCTACTCCTAAGGTTACATCGTAACTTATTTTTATTGGACGCGAGAAAGGGGCGATCCTCCCACGCGGTTACATCGAAACGATCGAGATGACGTCGGCATACACCAAGGTAGCATAAACATAAAGATATCGTTTTGGAATTCGAACAAAGGATACTTTTCGCACTATACAAGCCAAGGTTTGTAAATAAATATACACAGACAAACAATGTTACATGTATAAAGTAATCATGGGAAGGTTAAATTCGTATATCATACGCACGTCACAAAGAAATATAAAAAGCATTAAAATAGAAAAGTAACATTCGTTACGTAAGCATATATATCTATGGGCCCTCAGGTCGGATGGTATTCCCAAAGGGACGAAATATCCTGCGAGTTACCAAGGCATCATATTAATGTGAGAGGCTGTTAGTCCTGCCCCTCAAGGATACTCAAGGATACGGGCAACGACCGCCCCCTCGACATTGCGATGGCTGCGGCGGGGCGGACTGCGCTGCACGCACAATGCAAGCAATGCACCGAGGCCACGTCATGCTGTGAGCGAGACCGACGATATTGCAAATGTGCGAGTGTAAGATAAATTAAGCGGCGACAGCAGTATTGCAAACGCCGATAACCTACACACATGCGTATAGTAGGATAACGTGACAAATAATCAAAATTATAATTTTACTCATTCAGGTAGAACTCAATTTAACTGTCACTTATACCATTATAAATTTATAAAAATGAAATGTCTGTACATTGAAGATATTTTCAAAAACATACATGAAACGAGCTATTTGAAGGGCACTGAATTTTTTTTTTGTATATGTTAGTGTATGAGTATATTATAAGTATATGAGTGTTTGTGCCATCATCGTAGGTAGATTTCAATTATTTTTGATACGTGTACCTAACAGTCACAAATAGGAAGTATAGGATACTTTTTACCTGAATGGGTACGCTGAAGCAAAAAACTTATTAGTTTTTTCTCTCCGCGAACAAAGTTGATGGCACCTTCTGGATCATATATATTTTAATTTTAGATCATATAAACCCACAGTTTTTTTTTATAAACCATGTATATGGTAAGTATCACCTGATCCTGATGGTAAATGCCGGTGGTAACTTTAAGACAGCCTATTCACTCTTTCCGTGTGAATATCGACAGAACGAGTTGTCAACTTTTTATAAACACAACATGTTCTCTTAAATCTTGCAAAACCTCTCACATCCGAAATCCCCGCCATAGCTCAACATAAATAATGAATGAAAGATGTTTTGTTATACACAACTCGCGTCTAGGAATTCTTGCATGGTATCTGATGGTATCTACCACGACATACTTGAAATTGCTTTTTATTACCTAATTTTGCTTCAACTTCGTTAGCGCAGAAAGAAAAAGAAACAAAATCATAACCCCTTTTTCTTCAACGTAGTCGGGTAAAAAGTAGCCTTTAACCATTTTTGGATGACCAGCTACCCGTGTATTAAAAATAGTTGAAAACCATTCAGCCGTTTTGACGCGATGAAGCCATAAAGACACAAACAAAAATAAAATCACGAAAAAAACCATTTTACCGTCAATTAGCCCGCATTACTTTTTAATATCTTCAATTTACAGATATTTGATTTTCTCTGCTTTTTAATAATACTGTTAAACCGCTAAATTAGATATGTAAGGTTGTCCACCTTTCGCGAATAAACCGTATAAATAGCTAATCCGTAATCATCTGTGAAGAAAAACCTGAATAACGACTTTCGCGGAGCAAAATTGATCAAGATATTCTCTAGATACTCTCTTTTTAGAATAATTATCTTATCGACAAGTCCATATTATCCTCATCTGAGTATCTACATTAATATTTTATGATTCAGATCAATAAAATTACTTTTAATTATTAGTTATTAACCACTTTCATTGAATGTGAATTGAATGCCTTTGCCTTGTGAATATTGACAACTCGTTCTGTCAATATTTACAAGGTAAGAGTGAATATACTGTTACTGAATTTACTACATTTAAAATTACCACCGGCACTTACCATCAGGATCATGTGATGTTTTCGAATGAACAAGGAATGCAAACGCTTTTCATCAGACTGAGAGAAATTCGTAAATTTTATCAGAAACAGTTTTTCACTACACCCTTGATGAAATCGAACAACCAAAGGTCAGTCTAATAAGATAAGCAATGCTACAAGAAAAAACGGGCCAAGTGCGAGTCGGACTCGCGCACCGAGGGTTCCGTACAAACTTTCACTTACCCTAACATTATTACCCGGTTCTGGTTGATTTAAGTTTGCACCTGATATCTATATCATTGCATAGAAATGAGGTGCAAACTTAACGCAACCGGGTTGTTAAAATAGGTTTTTTGAGAAAGAGAAATAGCTAGGTAGAGATAGTTTTCGCATGGTAAACTTCGGAGATATAGGGAATGGTGTTTTTATAAAAAAATTGTTCAAAATGTGCAGATCTATCCCTTTCATATGAAACCCTATTTGACCTAGTAGCTAGACTTTTAATTTTTGCCCCCCTCATACTCGTCGTTTTTTTAAGAAAATAAAAATTGGATATATTCCAAATTTCAAATAGATATATAAAGAATAAATAAATAAGTCGTTTTTTAGAAATGACGCTCTAATAGTCGGACACACAGACAGGCAGAGTACCGTAAGGACCATAAGGGTTCCTTTTTTACCTTTTCGGTACGGAACTCTAAAAACAAAAACGTATCAATGCAAACCTGCTAAGCCTAGGGTAGTATACCTACTATCATGTAACTGATACAAATTAGAATTATCTATTTGACACTAGCCACTAAATGCTTTTTACAATTGAAATTTTGTCATATTTGCCTTGTTAGAAATTATCAAAAACTATAAATAAGGAGGCAATTCGATGTTTGAGTGCAATGAAGTTTACTTTTTTTTTTCATTTAATCTGCATACTATATAGGCCTAACGCATAACTGAGGGGAGCGGTACGGAAGGGTGACAAGTGACGTGACATGACGTGTCCTAACTGTCTCGCTATACACATATACGTCACTTGTCATTCCTCCCGTACCGCTCCCATACCTCAACTCTGTTAAGCGTTAGACCTATAAAAACAATTTTGCAGATCATAAAAAGGAGCCAAGTTAATTTGACAGAGAAATGCTCTACAACCTTCAACTGTTTACAAATAACGCGGAAAAAAGATGTTGGCTTGAAAAGCTTGAAAATTTTAACAGCTAGAGTTAAGCTACCTATGTTATGAGTTAAATTTATGGAATGAGCATCTATTTCCTTTCCCAACGTTCTCTTATATTATGAAACTAATAAGTTGACATTGTCAGTCTTCAGTGTTAATACACAATCGTCGGATTAATATAATCATACCATAGATAAATATGTGTATAGCTAAAAAATCATACGTTCTTCAGACCTGCAGATAAACGGAGAATTTATATAAATATAAATTGAACTTCACCACCAATTCTCGCGGAGTTTGATAACAATTAGACCATTAAAATCTTGTACGACCGTTGAAAAACTCTGCTTGCCTATATGCCGCAACAGCAACCACGAAAATTTTAATCAATAAACTCAATCATAATTTATAACGGTATCATATTTTATTAAAGTTTATGAATCACGACCATTATATTACCTATGATAATTACAATTATCTTCAGTTAATTAGTTCTAAATAACATTTGCCTATAAAGGTCTGAGCGAAAGTAAAGCTTTTCACAAGCTTTTAAAGATGGCGGCCTCATATCGATCGGACTTTCGTTTTGTAACTTTCCCGACTTTGGTACCGGGATGACATGACCTAACAGGATCCCCGCTTACAAGCCAGTCCCTTAGGACGTTACAAAGGGATATACAGTAAGACCACGAAGTAAAAGTAAGCTTTATACCTTTTCTTTTATGCCCTCAGTCATAAGAGTCATATTAGTATACCGACAATATGCATAAATGCGTAGCTGTGGGGAACGTTGTATTCCCTTAATCTAAAACTAAGTTACAATATATCGTCATCTCTTTTGCTCTCCCTGGAATTAAATTGTTACAGAAATAATATGGTTTAAGCGTCTCTTTCACTCGCTTTTACAACATAAAACGGTTATGTAAGGTATGGTAATGTAAGGTTAGTTATTCGTCTCTACAAGTGCAGCCATGAAATCCAGACAGAATCCACCAAAACGATGGGTAAATTAAAAAAAGTGCGTGTGCGTGAGAACAATGGTTTGCCCCCTTTTTCTACCAGGATATCATGGGCCGCGCGGAGATCGCTTTTGGGACTACAATGACGCGGGGGTTACATTGTAGGCGGTGCGGCGGACGGGATCCTTTTCCTGTCTCTAAAAAAAGGAACAGACAAAGATAACGAACGTATCGAGTTAAGTAAATCTCATTGAAAAGTCTACAGTTACGTTGGTATGTATAACATAATGGTGCGTGGTAATTATATTTTTAACCCTTAGAGCATTTAAGGACTGGAGATGTGCTGATAATTATTAGCGAAACTCTACCATTACGTTACGTCAAATTGGGCACGTGCAAAAAAAACATAGGTAATACGTGTTGAAATAAAACAATTTAACTGATTATATCGCGCATATTATCTCATTTTAGTTCCCGACGAAACGTAATAATCGCGGAAACAGAAGAAAATATTATAGGTAATACGTGGTTTTAATTTCTGTAATATGTATTTACAATTATTTTCAGTAGATACGAATAAGGTAGAAATATGCCGTGTCTTAGCGGCGAGGCTCCCGTCCCATCAGGGTGGTGAGATTTTCGTATTTTGTAATGTTAAACTGTGTTAAGTATATTATAATGTATAAATCGACTGGTAGAGTGATTGCAATTTACTTTCATAATACTTACATCATACTTGCTTTATGATATATGATGATGAATATGTGTCTAGCTAGATACTCTAATTCCAATTCAAATTAAAAACTTTATTGTGCAAGTAGGCCTCAGTAGGCCTCAATGGCACTTTTACATGTCTGATTTTACAATAAACAAAAATATTCGCAATCTAGATTATGACATTATAAGTAGCTAATAACAATATGAATGCAACAGACAAATACCTGACGTAGAGTTAAGTTATAACTTAATCTATATTTTCAGAGATGTAAAGGGTCTCTGGGTAGAGTACCTACTTCGAAGATATTAAATAAAATAAGTGCAACTGGCTAATTAAAGGTCACAGTTTTTTTTATTATGAATATTTATTTTTATGTTCATATATTTGTGTCATCATCACGCGTAAATAGACGGCAATCCTAAGAGACATGATACAACAGCTTAAAAGCTATGGATTTGAGACCCCATGTATGTTTTGTGATTTTTCATAGTTTTCGATTATTCACAATTTTACTAGTATTTTTTGGGTTTTTTCCTTATTACGAACCTACTTGTATTACAAGTATGCAGTAAGTACCTATTTGTGTTACGGATAGTACTTAGTTAAGTTTAAGTGATACCTAATGTCGGCTAAAGTCGGAAACCTCGTAACTCCATATTTTTCAAAATAATGTTTGGCACTTATAGATATTTAAAGTCCGAACGCATATAATAGCAAAACTAATGATAGGAAAAAACCGTTTAAGTTTAAAAACCGAAACAAAAGCCTTGCAAGACCCGACCGCCAATATTGTTAAAGTAAAGTTTTATGTGCCTCCTGTAAAATTTGACCCGATGGAGTTAGGTACAAGAAAAAGGGCCCCGACAGACGAAAGGTGATAATTTGAGCATTTTAAAAATTTTATTACTCTGTCCCGAATATTGACGAATTCCATATGATATGAATTATGGTGGCATTTCCGGCTGTATTATAGAAATCGCGGCTTTAAAAAAAAACAATAGTGGGTTGATTGCTTTTACGAATTTGCCAATAATGCGAACGGAGTAATAATAATAAGACGGTTGACACGCTCAAATAATCACCCCGGGCAGATGGACTATAGCTGTAAAGGGTTCTGTTTTTTTCCTTTTGTGGTACTTACAGTAGGAGAGGGTTATTTAAACAATAGATAATGCAAGAAATTCACTTTCAAGTAATACATAATTATGTGAACACTTTAATATGAAATGAACGGATTTACGTGATATAAGATGATATATAAGCCCCGTTTTGTTGTGTTGTGATAATGAGTGAAGATCGTGTAAGTTTAAATCAATTTTTTAGGTGATACTTGACATGGATAATAAACACGCGTTTTCACAGCCGTTTGATTAATCAATTTCACGATGCTCTGTTAATTTTAAAGACATGTAACGTAACACTCGTAACAGGTATTTCTAAGTGACGCTTAAAGCTAAAGCGCTGCCAACGGCAGAGACGTGTTGCGTCATGTGACGTCAATTTCCACCAGGAGTTCATAGGTAGGCAGATATTCGCGGCGTGGCGAGGGTGGATCCTTGCGATACGCTACAGAATGATAAGCTATCTATACCCATATAGCAGAGTTGTTTATGTTTATGTATTGGATCCTGTTGGTGTTGGCTTTGAAAATGAAAGTGTCAAAGTTATTAAGTGATTGTTAGTGAACCCCTTACCAGGCTGCGAAGCGTGTCTTAATATGTTATTTATATATCGTAAAAATACCGCTCTCGCTCACACACTAATGGAATGTTACCTGCTACCCTAATCATGGTGCATTTCTGTTAATTTTGACACGTGTTTGCTAAACTCTTTTTTTAAATTACTGGCGTGAATAGCGGTACTAATTTGATGTTTATTTGTTAACAAAGCTCCTTGCAAACAAATTAGATGAAAAAAAACGATATGTTAAGGGGCTGGTTTTTTAAGTAGAGCATATTAACAAAAAAAAATAGCTAAATTTTACCAAGTTTTTCAACTACACCAAAAGATTTCATTCCTTATTCTTCATTACTTCTTAACAAAATTTGTTTTAAATGCTGGCAAATATCATCACCTTTCAAATAACACCACTTTTGCGTATGTGGGCAGCATGAAAATATGAAAAAAAAGAGTTTCAATGAACTCTTAAAAATACGACACATTAAATTTTAAAATGGCTGCCATTCAGAGTGGTGAGGGGTGAGACCCCCTTTTGTGTGATATTTTGTCGATAAAATATAAAGCACAACACGTGGGCAAATTATCGGAAGCCCGATCCCTAACACACTGTATATGTATAGATTTGTATTGTATTGTATTGTATTGTAAACACTTTATTGTACATAAAAACAAAAAAACAAAGAAATTAAAGTAACATATTTGTACAAAGGCGAACTTATCCCTTTAAGGGATCTCTTCCAGTTAACCTTAGAGCAAATGAAAGAGAAGAGTAATCATCAACGCAGATAAACAAACCAACAAGTTAATATGCACAATGACATTAAAACTTAAAAGCTAAAGTAGCATACACATACACATAAACCCTAAATAATAAATAGTAATATAATAGCATATATATCATCTAGATAAATAAATATACGTGTGTAAATATATATTTATATACATAATAAATATACACAAACGGATTAATATTAAAAGACGAGGTCAGGGGTCTGAAAGCCATAACTTTTTTAAGTTATCTTTAAATGATGCCACGGATTGTGACTGCTTAACGGACACCGGCAACGCGTTCCATAATTTAACCGAGTGGACTGTGAAAGATCTCCTATATGTGCGCAACCGTATTGATCGTCTACATCGTACAAAATGTATAATTTACAAAAGTCTGATATGTTCCTGTAAACAAATAAAAAAACCAGCCAAGTGCGAGTCGGACTCGTGCACCGAGGGTTCCGTACAAACTTTCACTTACTCTAACATAATTATATTCCCCGGTTCCGGTTGAGTTAAGTTTGCATCTGATATCTATAACATTGCATACAAATGAGGTGCAAACTTAACGCAACTAGGTTTATTGAAAATTAAAAAACAAATAGCGACATGGTTATAAATTATAATTAACACGCTTATATAAGGTTGACATGTAAGTAACTAACTATGTAATGGAATTTAAGGTAACTAATTTAACCATCTTCCAAGGATCGTAGCTTCATGAAAATTGGCAGCTATATGTAGTTCTGATGACAATACAATAATATGGTACTGTTGTGTCGAACTGATTGATCTGATGATGGAGCCGGAAGATATAAACTGGAACTTCTTGATGGAACATCGTATCAGGCATAGGCTATGTTTGGATTTGTTAGAAAAGTCTTGTAAAGCGTGTTTTTGTAGTGTTTTTTTTTCATGTAATATTTATGTTTATTTATGCAAATTGTGAAAATTACAAAATTTTCGTTTGCTAAACTTCGTAGATAAAGGGGGTATGGTGTTTTTTTTCGCATTTTCCTTAATAAAACAAAATTTATTCACAATAAAAAACATAAAAAAATTGTTGAAAATGTACAAATCAAGCCTTTTCATATGTAACTAATAATAAACTTTATGAAAGAAAAATGTTTTGGTACAACCATAAATGACGCTACCAGAAAGTATGCTTCCATGCCTGCCACCGACATGTTGTTCATATATGATTAAAGCTGATGGTGTATGTGGCGAAAAACCACATAATAAGTAATAATAGTTGAGTGCAGTTCGTTTGTCACGTGTGCGTACTCAATATAATAACAAGCATGTTTTTTTTGTTTCATGTCGTCCATCTTGGACGGGCGACATGAATTGGTTTGGATCAACTCATTATTTTAGTACTTACCTATTTTTAATATAAAACCGTACCTACTTTTAAACCTTGACGCTGGAAAAATTGTCCTAATGGACAGAAGCCATTAAACTTAAAACCTGAACTGAAGCAGGTTTAAAGAAGAATCTATCAGAAAACTTTTGAGTAAAACCATCAAATATCATAGAGGAAAAAATTACTGCGACGAACAATAAATTGCAAGCAATGGAAATCTATACACCTACATAGAATAAGTATATAAAATGCACTTGATACCGAGTTGAGTGTGCAACGGCAAGTCGTGCCTTTGCGGAGTTAGGCCACTTAACCCGTTCAAAGCACCCGGTGTCTAGCTACTAGGCGCACCTAACCGGGCAGAAGGTAGACGATTGGCGAACTAAGTAATAGGTGCTTAGTCGGCGCGAGAAGATATATCCAACACACTACAACAGAACGCACACATCACTGCAGTTGTGACATGCAAAGCAGGTGTGCGTGCTTAACCAACCAATAAGAACAGTGGACTAAATTAAACCAATGAGTTATGAGACTTACGAGAAACAGCTCTATCTAAGTATATATATAGGTGTATAATTGATTTAAACTACATAAATATACAAACAAGTGCAATAGGTGCTCCAGTTATCTGTAAATCTAAAATCTGTCCCTGATGTTATCTCTAAATCCATTACTTATAAATGACTCGGTCAACTGTTAATTCCTTGAATGTAACGGCTACAATTGCACAATACAATCATGACCGCGCGCTTGACCACTTTAGTCCGATCTTTGTAGTCATTTGAACTTGTATATAGCGTTATACGAAGGGCTCGTGTTACTAGAGTTATTTTTTGTGGCGGTCGGTGTACGAGTAAGTCGTTGGACTGCCTCACAGCTCTGCGGCCCTAGTGCATCGGGCGGTGTTGACGCATGTCACTGCGTCATGGGCGTGTGCCGCACAGCTGTGTAAATAGAAACTGATAAACGTTAACGATGTCTGTACACAAGCGGCGATATTGTGTTCAGGTTTAGTTATTGGTGTGTTTGATACGTGTTCGACACGTGCGGACAGACATGGGTTTAATTAACGCAATAGAATCTAAATAAGGTGTAGATATAGATGTACTTACTTAGGTATGAGACACTACTGCTACAGAAGTAATTTAGGTAGTGGTAATATGTCTGTCTAGAGGAACACATCGAAATATTTTGTCCACATACATACAACCTGACACATGTGTTACGGCGTTCACATAGGCCACGTGTCGGAAAAGGGTTGCACATGTGGGCTAGAGGTACCAGAGCCGCATAGGGGGTGCGGAGGTCGAATGTCACATATGCTGTGCGAGTGTGTAATCCCCTTGCGTGAGGTCAGGGCAGCGGAGGGGTGCGCCCTATGCGGCGCGCGTGTGAGCGCATTTCTGTTTGTGTGCAACGTGTGTGTTATAAGAGCGTAAAAAATCGAGACAGTACCTGCAGCTCCTATATTGTATGAGAATGTATATGTTTGAGTAAGCAATTTGCTACGATACGCGTTGATGTCTATTATCAACCCTTTAATGGTACATTTATTACGTTAACACATAAAATGTGATAGATGCAATAATAGCTCATCCTTCTTTATAGAGGACTAGAAGATGCCCGCAACTTCGTTCGCGGTTGTGTAAAAAACATAATCCCTCGTTTTTTCTTCGGCGTAGTCGGATAAAAATATCATGTAACCATCTGTGGATACCCGTGTACCAAAAAAAGTGAAAATCTGTTTTGCAGATTTGGCGTGATGAAGCCACAACAACACATACAAACATACAAAAAATCGAAATAAAAATATTTTTAGCTTCAGTGACGTCCAAATAGTCCGTACAGACATTTCATTTTTACAACTTTATAATAGTATAGATGATATTAATCTACCCATGTATAATTTAATTCCAAAATCTGACGTTTAGCGGCGCACATTCGCTGTGATTGCTACATTTTGGTTCAATTACTAATCAACTTACTCTGACTACAGTCGTTACACGAAATCTAATTCACATTTTTACGAAACAATGTTTCAATAACTAAATAGTAATAATAGGACCTCAATTTTGGAATTTAATAACAAAATTGAGTACCTATTGTACGTACCTACATTTAGATTACCAGGCAGGTAAAACCTAAACCGTTAATAAAGCTAGCAAGACATGCACAATGGTCATGAAATTTAGCCCGTTTACGTTGCGAGCTGCAGTTATCATGGCACAAATCCTTATATTTGAAACTTTCTCTTTCTAAATAATATACCCTTGCTATCTTTTTCTGACACTGGTGTACGAAGAAAGCAACTGCTTTCATTGAGAACGTTCACATTCCATTCAGCCTCTTTCGTGTCATGTTTGCCTGGTGCGCGAGATTCAAGTGAGGCCATCTTTGTTGGGCTCTTGTTTTTTTTTTGTTCGCCATTTTCTAAAATGGCGCCTGCTCTATTGTGGTGAGTCAGTGAGATTCAGGGATTCTAGACGGATTCTAGCGCTTATATCTATTCTCACTGCTATAAAGTTGTAAAAACATTGAAGATATTAAAAAAAGATTCTTGCGCACTATTTAGGTCACGAAATCGAAAAATACTTTTTTGTATTCTTTGTACACAAAGTGTTTGTATGTGTCGTTGTGTCTTCACCACGCAAAGACGGGTAAAGGGATTTCAACTATTTTTGGCACACGGGTAGCTGGGCATCCACAGAAGATGTTATAGAATAAGCAGCTGTTTTTTGTTTAAAATATCAAAGAAACATGTATCTTTGTACAATAATGGCCAGCGGTTCACTTGCAATGATAAAACAACTGTAGCTATGAGTATTATTAACAAATAGGTACACAAAATAGGTACGTAGGTAGATGACATTGTTGTTGATAACAATGAGTTGCAAAAATATATATTCACTGAAATGGAAAGAGGTAAGTCAGTTCTTTGTATTAATTACTTTACCTTTTGCATTCAATACATCACAGGTGTAATGCATAATTGTTTTTAACCGACTTCCAAAAAAAGGAGGAGGTTCTCAATTCGACGGAATGTTTTTTTTTTTTTTATGGATGTTCACCGATTTACTCAGACTATTTGACCGATTTCAAAATTTTTTTTGGTTTTATAGAAGGTATTTTCTAGTTGGTCCCATTTAATTTTGGTGAAGATCTGATGGTGGAATCCATGAGGAATTGAAGGAACTCCTCAAATATTGTAGGCATACATATAGCGATTTTGGTATTATAAGAAACATAATAAGCATTTGCATTCAGAAAGTGTAAATTGGTGAAGTGGAACTGATGCAGAAGACCACAGAATGCCATCGGAACTCCTCAATGATAAATGATTTACGGGTGGCGACAAAATATCTGGATTAATTTAGCTAAGCAACTTCATAGTCACAAATTTAAATGTTCCTGATGAGAATGGTACCATCGAATTGATTTGATGATGGAGCCGGAAGGTAGGCACCAGATCTATGTAATAAAATAATGTATCCTAGCCGTGTTTGGGCTTGTTCGAATCGTCACGTGATACACTTTTAAGTAACGGTTAACTAAAAAGTGTAAAATAAATAAACTTTTAAACAAAAAAATAAAACCGACTCCAAAAAAAGCTAAAAAGTAAAAAATAACGCCATAATTCAGTTTCTTCAAACTACTTACAAGTAACCGTTTGTATACTCAATCTATACAGTATATAAAATTAATGTTATTTTGGAGTCGGTGCCATCGTGTCACAACTTACTAAAATCGTCAATTTTCAATATTTTACACATTCTCTATATGGCACCGACGCCAAAATAAGATTAATTGTATATACTGTATAGATTGAGTATACAAATGGTTACTTGTAAGTAATTTGAAGAAACTGAATTATGGCGTTATTTTTTACTTTTTAGCTTTTTTTGGAGTCGGTTTTATTTTTTTGTTTAATCCATCGTACTTTCTCGGAAACGTTCGTATTAGTCATGCTACTTCAGTCAACCTCAGTGTTCTCAGTACTTTTTGTACTGTGAACTACTGAAATAGCAAGATACGTTCGTACGTTTTCGTAAAAATACGATGGAAAACAATTATGCACTACACCTGTACATGTCATATACGCCAATATGTTTGACTTTCTACCTTAATTGTATTCATTTTACCGTACCTATCCCCGTAACAGTCAATCGGTCGTGGAATACGATTGTACGAAAAATATACTTGTTTTCTTCTGTTTCCGCGATTATTACTCATTGAAATAAAACAATTTAACGGATTATATCGCGTATATTATCTCATTTTAGTTCCCGACGTTTCGGAAGCTTTCCAGCTTTCCGTGGTCACGGCAGGACTGAGAAAAGATGTATTTTCCTCTGTCAAAGTTACAATTTGTGCAAACTACCCATTTTTTTGAAAAAACACAAATATAGGTGTGCATACCAGCCAGATGGGCCTAAGCTGTAAAGACAGTTACACATGTGCCAGAAGGGCTTAATTATTTTATTCTAATAATTTACCAAGCAGCATTTCACAAATGAGGCGTACTGAGGAGAAAAGAAACGCTGCAAAGAAAAACTCCCAGGCTACCTCATTACTAATTATAATATTTAAAAAACAGAGACTAATAAACTACTTTTAAACAGATAAGATATTTTATACCGTTCGGAAATTAAGGTTTTGCAGTCCTGTGTCTCGCTTGTTCCTTGATGAGATGTATTACAGGATCCCAAGCTGGTGGTAGTGACAATCCATCTTCTCTATTGAAATTAGGATGCTTTTTGATCTCAATAGCCTCGCGTAGCATCCTGGGAAAATACCTTTTTTCTTTGGCAAGGATAGAAGGTTTATCAAACTTAATTGAGTGGTTTGGTTTGTGAATGACATGTTCAGAGACTGCAGACCTATTACACCGACGGTGCTTGACATCTGCTATGTGCTCCTTCACCCGGGTTGATTACACTGCGTTTCGTTTGACTAATGTATGAAAGACCACACTCGCAGTCCAGCTTATAAATGCCTGCACTCTGCAAAGGGGCGCTACTCTTCACGGGTCTAAGGTATTGAGACATGTATGTCCGTGACCATGGAAAGCTGAAAAGCTTCCGAAACGTCGGGAACTAAAATGAGATAATATACGCGATATAATCCGTTAAATTGTTTTATTTCAATATACTTGTTGTTAGAGTTTTCCAATGATCCCCGCATAGAGCAGATATAAAGCACTTTAATCGCCTTCAGGACGAATGAAGTCTTTTAACTATGATACTCTAACTTCATCTCCTATAATTTAAGATGTTTTTCAGGTTTTTAGTATTTTTGCATTTTTAGTTTAGCTGTAGTGGATGGTGTCAATATTTCATTAAAAGAAGGAAAGAAAGAAATAAAATATATTTATTGCCACAACTTAATGATAAAAAGTATACAGAAACAAAAAAATATATACTTAATCTAGCAATAACTTAAGTTCCTTATCGAAGAAAAAAAACTAAGTTTGTGGCAAACGGTTTAGGCGTCAGCATAGTGCTGATCGTGCCGCCTCCTGAGCGACACTCCAGCGCTTTTTTTGCGGAAACCTGAAACTACTAAACCCTAAAACGTAAACTTGACGTAAACTATGTCTCCACATAATCTCTTTACTCTACCCGTGTCTAAATCATACATTTATGTTGCGTAAATCTAATCAGAACGAAAATAATCTGCAAAAAAATACTTCAAAAGAAAAAACCGTATGTTATGTTATGTTACCAGTGCTAAGCCGGACCCACATATCAGTGCATTACAATAAATTTCGCCGATTTGATTTGTTTATCAAATATAATGTCCTTACAATATGTCTTAAAAGTGAGATTGCATTTTTTTAATCTTATAGGCGGTGGTATATTGTTCCACGTTTTTGAAGCGGCGTACTTAAAACTACCTCTAAATCCGGCTGATTTGTGTTTTGGTATTCTTAAAGTTAAATTATTTTTATTTCGAGTGAGGTGACGGTTATCCTTATAAAAAGAGATTTTTTCAAAAAGATATATTGTTGTCTTCCTAACAAAACAAAATGATAACAAAACAACATACACAACGTAATCATTTTTAGATCTGTCTTACGATGCCTAATATGATGTTGTAGAATACTACCATGGTGTTGTAGGTAAAAAATCCCCTGTTTTTTTTTACATACTTACATGGGGAGGCAAACCAAATACAAATATGTGTATAATTTTATCATAGGGCAAGAAGCTAGGTGTAACAACACAATTTTAGCTTGAAAGTTGTAAAACTGAAATGTATGGACATTGGAGATATTTGATATGAAACATACTTTGTGTTACTGTGTTTTTAATGTGGGAGAATCAACACCACCTTACTTATAAGATACTTTTTACCCGACTAAGCAATACAAAAAGATGAACAGACATGGTGAGAGTGCTGGGTTCCTAGTTCGTCAATGGAACCCTAAAAAGTAGAGACTTTTAATTACTTTGAACATACTGTACCGCTTAAGAATAACCATATTGAGACTCCCTACAAAATATCCCATTTTTGTATCCAAGCTTGTCTGGACATAGTTAAGCGAAAAGGATCCAATCCACAAGAAAATGTCATCCAAATTTTGTTTACTTGTTTGTACTGTTTGTCTAGCAACTAAGTTCGAAATTTGTTTTTTTTTGTGGGTTAGATCCTTTTCCCTTAACTACGTCCGTCTAATCTAAATAAAATGTATATATCGACGGCAAAAAGCGGAAACGTAGGTAGTAACCGCCAAAGGCATCAGTTGGCGGTTACTACGTTTCCGCTCCTACTTGAGAATTGCCCTTCATGAATGTAGTAGTATTATACACTGAGGAAACGAATAACCCGACAGACTTAGGTTCGTTTAACATTTTTTACTGTTAATATCTTTCGGATTGCTAACGGGCACCGATTTAGTCCTCTGCATCGATTTTGAGGACGGCGACCAATATGGACTTCGTCCATTGTGAGCTCTGATATGGCTGGCTAGGCCAAACTTACTTTTAAATACTCTCTTGCTCCCGTGGCAGTAGAATTGACCAGCATGACTTGTATGTGTACGTGTAGGGCAGAGTCTTACTTTACGTAAGTGTTGTTTTACGTCTAACGTTGTAAGACGCTTTTCCTCGAACGTTTTGATGCCTTTAGAGACGATAACTACCTACTCGTAGATCGCCAAGTTAATCTTTTTACAGCAAGATCCTCCCAACACGTGATGGAATTGATAACTCAAATAGAGCTTTTCTTTTGACCACCATGCTCCCGCTACCTTCCACTTACTCAGAGTAGTATAGTGTGTGTTCGTTTAGACAAATTCAGAACACTATGACATACGAGCTATACATGTTAAAAGCTACACATATATATATGTTAGTGCCTCTCGAAACAACAATGGACTTATGATTTCTATTAGTTTAATTATTTCGTATAATCTTTATTATTACTTTGCAGGTAGACAATATCATATTACATTTATAAATTCGAATGTGAAATTATACTACGATTTATTGCTTAAAAATCAATGAATTTAGCTATTAAGTAAAATTGAATGTACAATTTGTCATTTGACTCAAAAGTGCAGGTGCAACTTGTTGACAGTGCCTTATAAAAGGCTGCGACATCGGTAAGCCCGCATTCTTGGTCAGAAACTCGAAGAAGAAGGTCGTTAAATAGGTACAGTTTGTCCATTACGTGATTGTTTTATTTAAAATCACTATAGATCTCCCGGTAACATATATATATATATATAATGTATGTACGTAATTGGTTTCCTGGAAACGACCCTAACGATTTGGAAGAAATTGTATGGCGAGTTGCAGACACAGAATTCTAAGTTTATATTCAGGCCTATGAATATAAACTTAGAATTTATATTCATAAGCCTGGTCCTCGCTAAAGTGAGATATCGTCCATGAATCCAGCAAAGCTCGGTAGCCCAGAATCCTAAACTGTGATGATTGACTTGCTAAGCATCAAAATAGTGTCATTTTTTACTGAAATCAACAGGTCTCATTAAATATTTTGAGATGAACTGTGTAGTGGATAGGTAATGTAATGTAGTTTTAAAGATCTATATAAACCAGAGAATACCTATTCAACTGGTAAGTCGCTTTCGGCATTCTACTCACCAGACATTTGTGTTACGACTATCTACCTATTTACACTCCCCAATCCCAAACCTAAAAATTAAGTATGTAAGTCTATACGTAATTATGTTAGACCTGTGAAAGAACCTTTATAAAATAAATTAATGCCTGTAAGTATTACATTATTTTAACCTGCGTTGATTCAAAACCATGCTAATATTGATTATCCCTCTCATAAAGTCTAATACTCGTAGGTATCTACGCTAAACACTTAATTAACATTTTGATATGTAATCAAATTAAATATAATAATAGTAAAGTACGTTAACCGTACAACTATTATTTGTTATTGTTAATTCTGATAACATACTATATAATTATTCCAAACAAAACTACGTAAACACTGAAATAAAAGCTCTATTTCGTTTTAGTCGCTTTTTCGTAGCACACTGCCGTCTCTACGAAACTGCGTGTAGGTATTTACAAAAAACCTCGACGGAGCCGTCGAAAACGCCCTTTCTTTGGTAGAGTTTCTTCCATCTTATGAGTTCCTGGTACGTAAAGTCATTGGGAGTGACATGCCCATTATTTCTTGCTACAACGAAGCCCTTCGAATTCATTTACACCTTCATCAACACGCAAGTTACCACCGAGCCCTTCCTCATTTACATTTTTAATCACTGTTGTTAATTAGGGACATTAGAAACAAAGGGTCAAAGATTTACAAGATTTCGTGAAAACTTATGCTAGCAACACCTTCTAAACAAAACTGATACAAATTTTCATGATTGACATTGGACGTTTTGACCTTTGATTACACAATAAAATGTTGTTTGACAAATAATTTATTGACGTGCCCTTAAATTATTTATAATATAACACAGTTTACTAGGAGAACAAAGCTTGGTAGGAGATAAAAAGGGCCGTCTAAGGGCCTGTCGAAATTCAAGGTTTGGCTACGCACAGGGCGTGGTTTCTTCAGCCAATGAGAGCGGAGTGTCTTACGCAAGATGCTACGCACTCTGTCGCGCGAGGGACCCTTTAGGTCGGGCGAGACCGCCTTGGCGAATTCATTATATCATAATATGAATATGTAAGTACTAAACGTACGTTTATTTACGGTAAACATACTGTTAGGTACTTACACTTACAATTGAAAAATTATGGAAATTAGTTATGTAGCTGTAAAGTGTATATATGTCGCTGCTACGGCGTAGCATTGTAAATAACAAATTAAGCATAAGCTACCCTGCCCATTTTAACCTAGGACTTTCTTTAAAAAGTATAAATTAGTCTTATAGACCTATGTAAACAACGGGAATAATCCATACCTACATAAAACAGTAACGTCGCTTAAATTAGAATTAGAAAAGGTACAATGCACAGGAACATAAAGCTTGGAACACATAAATCGCAAGCAAAAGGTAGTCGTGCAACTACAAAAGCCTGTCTCTTTGAGACCGTGGGTATCGTTACGGTCGCAAAAGTATGTACAGTTGGCGAAGATGTCGACGGAGATGCACACATAAAACTTGGATAGTCGAACAGAGAACCTCCTACTCGGCGCCGGCTTTAGGGAAAGGCAGGGATCAGCAACCTGCGGCTTTTTTAGTGTTGAGTTGGGGCTGTCTAGCTCAATACGAAAAAAAAACTTTAAAAACGCATCCGATTTCTCTGCAATTTCCACTCGCGTCTCATCTGAACAACCCAACCGTCGTCATGGTTAAAAAAATGTTAGTGGCCCTTTAGAAACTGGTAAATTCTGAAAAACGCATTTTTTGGCTCTTTCGGTCTCAAAAGGTCGCCGACCCAATTTATGCTACTTTCGCAGCCACTACATCATTTTTTTTTTAGAAACGACAAAGTGTTTTTAAAAGAACTAACTATCGAAATATATGCCACAAATGATATTAGCTGTTTTTTTTTTACAGTTTCGATTACATGTATGGAGTGCCCCCCGCCGTAGAAATATACCTATATTTCGTTATTTAACTATCGAACTAATTAGCGGCTTATACAAGATATTCCAAATTTCATCAATATACAGCACGTTTGAGAAAAATGCCTGTAACATACGGACGGATGATGGACGGACATCGAAACTAAGGGTTCCGTTTTTGCCGTTTTGGCTACGAAAACCTAAAAAAAGTAGTGATAAATAAAATTGATGTCATTTTTTGAAAGCGCGACCAGTGGGGAAGTCAATTTTGCTCTAGGTGTCCTGATCAAGGGCTAGGACGGTATTCGGTACAAATTCGGTAAGATTGTATTATTTTAGTACAGAGTTCCTATGACCACCATACCGCTTCATCATTAGATCGTCTCGATGGTGTCATAATATCGTACTGTCACCTAACTTATACATAAGTGTGCCAAATCGAAACCGGGAACTGGGTCAAAAACTTGCAAGATTTGACCCATACGCAAACATAATATCATACATACTGACACGGCAAGTTAACTAAATGCTTGTGAAAACTGTTTACAGTGTGTATTAGTTTAGGATGTGTTTCTAATTAGCGCAACCCTGTTTGAGACATTTTGGACTATGAGTTTCAACAACCATTTCACAAACAAGACGATGCTTCTGTTAAGGTGAACTATAGAAGCCAATTCCTGTGATAAGTCAAAGCAGACGCAATTCTGCAGTTTGTTGGACACATAATGCGCCGCAGTGAAGATCACATGACTGGAAAAGTGTTAGCCATGAATGAGGGAAAGAGAGCGCGAAGACGCCCGCCAACAATCTGGAGAACCATCGCAAATGAAATGACACCTGAAGTTAACGCCTGAATTGACACAGAATCGCCGGTTTTTTTACTTTCTTTCTACTTTTATAAGTACATATTTTCTTAGATCCACGAGTGGATACTGGATTGCAAATTGTAATTCTAACAGAAACTAGCGCTTTATATTTGACTCTACATATCTATTATTATTATATTTGTAACAGTTAATAAATAGAGTAACAGCATGATTTATTATTATTATACAGATCTACATAAAAATGTACATTTTGCTACTACTGAAAATACTGAAATCACTCCGCTCGTTGTCAGTGTGTGTGGTATTAAAAATAAAAGATAAAGGGCCGCTTAGCTATCGATGCCATGCCAACAGAAGGCGGTTAATAGGTATTTTCAGCTCCGTCGCACGATCGATCTTCGCCCAGCCATGCGCTCCTGGTAGCATTGTGTGCGATGTTGCTGCGGATCCGCCTCCCGGGCAACCGGCGGCGCCACTGACGGGCTTTTGAAAAGTTCCGGTGCAAATTCCCGGTCAAACCCTACAATACCAAATGCGTTTTTCGACCGGTCACCCGTTAGTCAACAGTTCTATTCCCAGAAAAGAACCCGTCATGAATATATTTCATGTGAAAAATTTCCGGGAAAGCCGGATACGAAAAGCTCAAAACCGGAAATGCTTTCAGCGGGCGCCAGGAAAACAGGAACGAGAAATGGTGTACGAATTTTCTTTCACCTAAAATCAATATCCGGTCCGGAAGGAAGCCCAACCCTAGGTGATGGTATACAACACATAGAACTGAACCGGTTTGAATGTGTGCCAAATACATTGGCAATCTTCGAAGACCGATCATAATATTCATAATTAACTAAGTTGATTAATCAAACAACTATGGAATCTGAAAAAAAAAATTATCGTCATTTTGAATTAAATCTAATCGCCTTCGTACAAAAAAATCAATAAAATAAAATAAACGCTAATTATCTAAGGGTTGCCCCTTACGATAATGTTGTCGATAAAACTTCAATTAGGCAAGGCATGTTTATTGGAAATGTATCGGCGATTGCCGATAATGTCGAACCGTTCGGAAAGCACCAAGGCTACATGAGTTTGGAAGAGGCAAGTTGACCAGAAATCGATATCCCACTAATACGAATTCAAAGTTATAGGGCACGGTATATATCGGTTTGGGAACAGGTGGATTGGAACTTGAATGGGGATGCAACGTAGGAGGCGGGCATCCGATCAACGCGAGCGCGCTTGCGCTCTTTCGGTCGTTATGATATGACCACAAAATAATTTATGGATTGCGGTAAAATATCAAATAGATATATATATATATATATTTTTATATTATGTATTAGGTAATTTGTTTGGTACTGGATAGTACCTGTTTTGTGTTGTGAGGTATTAAATTTTTTGTACAATAACCATTTTATAAATAGTTATTTAAAAAACATGTTACTTTAAAGCCCGATCTAAATTACTATACCAATTATTCGAAGGAAAAAAACATCTTGTAGTTTTAATCTGTATAGCTAAAAAATAAACGCGTGAATCACACTGACTACAGAGAACGGTAATGATATGCGTAATTAGATTGGAGATGTATCAGGAGACCATATTCTGGAGAGGATTGTGCATGCTACGCTAAGAATGATGAAAGAGGGCCTGACGTGTGGGGAACCCGGGCCTGGTGCGTTCCGAGGGGCAAAATATGCGCCACAGACTGCGCACATTTCTCTTCCTGAAAGCTTACAATCTGCTTCTACCAGGCTCACATGACGTATTGAGGGGTGGGCACACCTCTCGAGGAACGTTTCCTCCCCGTCGCCCGGGGTAGGCGGAGAAATGCGCGCGCGTGGGTGTCGTTATGGAAACGGCGTTGCCCATTTACTAGCGCATAATAAAGCCGAGAAGGTCGATGGAAAAGAGAAAGTTCCAATTATAAGGGCCCGTGGTTGCATTCAATCGGGATTTTCCATTTTGGATGACTTGTTAAGGTGTTTGAATTTTCGCTCTTAGTACTTATAATTTTAAGAATCAATAGGTATGTCGGGTTTTCTCGTATCGTAGCCAAATACGTATTCGCACTTTTTACGAGAAACGCGAAAAACTGTTTTTAAACAAAGTTTGACTGTTAAATAACAAAGAGGTTTGAGTTGAGTTTGTAATGCAACGAAAATATTTGTTTCTAAGACAGTCAGATTGATAAGTTTTATCTAATTGTATAAAATAAATACTCTGATTTTGAACAACTGAATTTAAAGAGGTCAGTACCAAAATGCCTACACTTTTACAATCAGTGTGTATGTGCCATTGCCATGGCCGTGTGTTTGTTTGTCTGTCTGGTTGCCAAGTGGCCAGCGCGACGACCCGAGCGGATCGGTTGAGAGACCAGGCGCACAGAACTGGCGACAGATGCAGCGCAAGTGCATTCACCGCTGCAGTGTGTAACGACTGCGCGCCCAGACGACGGTTGCTCGGCCTCGTCACCGGGGAAATAACTTTCAAAAGCTCTTGTTGCGATTCCAGTTTATTGATAATTTAATGATAATAAGAAGGAAAAAAGGTAATGTTTGGAACACAACAGAAACAGTGAAATGCTGGTCTACAAATCAGTTATTAATTTGCTTAACTTCAACTTAACACACACAAACACACGATGTTGTGGATATCAGTGAATTTTAAAATATAGATAGGATAGGAATGACGAAAAAATAGGCCTTATCTATTTTTAAGTACATCGCAATTATTCACAGTAGGGTGGATCTCTCATGTATGGAGAAAAATAAAAATCTATTTTCATTTTGGTAATAGCAAAAAACAATGTCTTTAATGAATGGCATAGGTAATGTTTTAATTATTTTTGTACTTGAAGTTTATCTTCTGCCTCGGCATCCATCTTTATGTTAGGTAAACTAGGTGGAAATGTCCATACTGAATGAGGGCTATAATGTTTTATTTTATTATTTGTGTCTAAATAATTGAGTGTTTAAGGTTTTAGAAAATTTAATATGACGAAAATTTTAACTATCGGACTGCGGAGGCAATTATAAAATAAAAATAAAATTAAAACATATTGTTGAAATCTTTTTCAACAATCATTTCTAAAATCTCGAAAAGGTAAACGATCCAGCCTATATACACAGCAATATAGGTGTAAGAGTTGGCGCTAATAAGTCTGTGAGTGAAATGGGATTAGAAGTTTTCATTTGTCCATACAGGGTGTTCGGAATAACGATGTTGGAACTTAAGGAGGTGATACACTGGACTATTATTCCTAATAAGGGTTTGATCCCTGTAGGCGACGAAAATAATTATATGTATAATAGGTTAATAAAATAAAATATAAATGTTTTCATTACTTTGTACCTACCTGTAACGCCATCTATTTTACTAGTGGTTAAATAAAGTTATAAAAACGATGGTGGGTAGCATAAGACTATACGTAGATATATTTTTAATTCACCGTCAATTGGGTGCTTTTTAATTAGATTGATTCGCCGCGTTGTTAGCTTGCTCGCACCATCGTTTTCTTTGTATAAAACGCTAATTTACGTGTTTTCTTTCGCCCATCACCTACAATAAAAGTGGTCTTCCAACCAAATCTGCAACCAGAACGATGTTTCAAACACCGCCAGCACGCATATTAACGCGTAAACAACTTCGGGAGATCGAGCGCACGAAATTGCAAATGGCGACTTCTAAAAGCGCACCAGTCTCCAGTCGTCGGCACCGATAGTCAAGCACAGCCGAATGATTTGGAACAAGTGAAGATAGAACAGGCCAGAAAATCTTCTGTGAGAGGATCGATTACGTCAGGCAAATCGAAGCGATCAACTGCGTCATCCGTTGCCAGGCGGAAACAATTGGAATTTGAAGCCGCGCAAGCTAAGGCACAGATTGAGTTGGCACTAATAGATAAGAAACTGGAAGCTGATCTGGCCCAAGTCGATGCCGAGGAATCTCCGAATGAGCACGGGGCAGTGAAGCTAGTGGGGAAACGCGTAGCAATCGAGTGCGATCTAACGTTGAGAAGTGGCTAAATGAGGGTCACGACGAATCTGCCAGTACTTATCTGCAACATCCGACAGCACCATCAGTGCCGCCAACGGTACCGGCGCCGCCCGCGCCACCAGCGCCACCAGTGCTACCAGCGCCACCAGCACTGCCCGCGGCACCAGCATTGCCAGCCGCCTCGGCGCCTTCTGCCTACCCTGCACACGTTAACGTTCAGCATCCTGTTGTTCCTAGTGACAGCATCCAGCAACTAGCACTTGCCTTGAAGGACATGATGACGACGTCGTCGAGCCAGCGCGAGGACCGCCTACTCAGCCGTCTGTCAACACCGCGCGACTTACCTCTTTTTAGCGGTGACTGTGTCGAGTTTTTAAATTTTAAAAGAGCTTATGAGGAATCTACACGAGTGTGTGAGTTTAGTGAGTGAAAATCTTGAGAGACTACGCAAGGCATTGCGAGGCGACGCCAAGGACACAGTCACGGCTCTGCTGATCGGTAACACTCCGCCCGCAGCTGTTATGGAAGCTCTCGAGCTAAGGTTTGGCCGCTCGGACATCATTATTATGAACCTTACGACGCAGCTGAAGAAGCTACCTGCGTTACCTACGTCATACCAAAATGATTTAATAGATTTTTCCATTAATGTGATCAATACTGTGGCCACTATAAGTGCTTTAAATCAGCTGGATTATTTACGTAGCCCAGAGCTCGCATCAGCTATTATAAGTAAGCTACCGAACACTTTAATTGGTAAAAGGACTGATTATGCATACCAACGGTTGAGTGAAGATCAGTCAAAGTTAAACTTAATAGCAGCATTTCTTAAACACGAAGCACAAATGTTGTCGTTAGTTGGATTGACATAATTACGGGAACAAAATAAGTCGAGCGAACTAAAAATAACAGGAAAACCTACAAGTGATAACAAATATCGCCCAAATCGGCCTATATTCGCTACGACCGCCGTGGAAGAAAGCAAAATATGTAAATACTGCTCCAAAGGTATTCATTATCTGCCCGAGTGCCGCATGTTTAAGCGTGCGATGCGTCGTGATAGATGGAAGTTTATTAAATCGCAAGGGTTATGTTATTGTTGTCTGACGTCATGACACGACAGGAACGAATGCCCCGCGCCTGTGTGCGACATAGATAATTGTGGGCTCGCACACAACATGCTATTACACTGGAAGAAGCCTACGTCATCAAAAACATCTGACGCGGTCGTCAATCCGCCGCTGCTCGAGTCGGCCCGAGCGCAGACTCAGCCACCAGCACCGGAGCCGGCGCTGTCGGCGCCCGACACCGTGGCACACGTAACATCTAATTGTGACAAACCTTCTTCTATGGACCAAGTGATGCTTAAAGTCGTGGAAGTGCAGTTGAGTGGACCTAGGGCTATAGTGAACACTTACGCCCTTTTAGACGATGCGGCCTCAGTGTCTATCATCGATTCCGACTTGGCAACCGAGCTGGGTCTTAAATGTGAACAATCGAGTGCTATAAAGTTCATCGACGCGTTTGGGCTGGAAGTGTACCAATCGGACGCGCCGACCGTTACTGCTCAGATAAGTGGACAAAACAATAACAATTATTATGACATTAAGTTGCGTAAAGTGTCTAAGTTAAATTTGCCTGCACAAAATTTGTCTGTGATTAATCGTTTAAATTGCACACATTTATCGTCTGTAAAAGATTTCGTTTGTAAAAGCTGTGTAGTACCGCGCGTTCTTATCGGGGAAGATAACTATTACTTAATTGTGTGATGAACCTTTTTTAACTAGATGCAAGCTAGGTTGGTCTATTCATGGTTATTGCGGTCGCACTCACTGCCAATGTGTTCCATCTTAGTCACTCAGATAGGGATAATATTAGTGAGTTGAACGATTTAATTAAACATAATTTTTTCTCTCGACTCCATTGAAATTTTAACATTACGACGTGAAAATAGTGACCATTTAAGAGCGTTGCAAATATTAGATGATACATCGCGTCTTATCGGTAGTCAATGGGAGGTTGGCCTTCCGTTCAAAAAGGACGTATTTACCATGCCAGATACACGCGAAGCCGCTTTTTCGCGACTGCAGCCATAAATGCGCAAGTTTGTTAAAGATGACGCGTATATACGCGGAACGTTACAGGATGGAAGTAAACAAACTGTTTACTAACGGTTATGCACGAGAACTACGGGAACATGAACTCTCGGCGGACCGTATATGGTATATACCACATTTCGGGATCCAGAACCCCAATAAACTGGGTAAGTAAAGAATTATTTGGGATGCAGCTGCCCAGGTGAAGGGAACATGTCTTAACAGCTATTTATTAACGGGACCGGACCTATATAATTCGCTGATGGGATTCCGCGAAAATAAAATAACTTTAATTGGTGATATTAAAGACATGTATTTACGGATTAAAATAAGGCCGCAAGATCAGCATGTACTTAGATTTTTATGGCAAGAAGCGCCCCGCGCGCCCGTAAAAACATGTGTTATGCAAAGTTTAATTTTCGGTGGTACCTGTTCTCCCTTCATTGCGCAATACATTAGGAATAAAAATGCATCAAAATATGACGACTTGTATCCGGAGGCTGTACATGTAATTGTTAACAATCATTATATGGACGATTGTTTATATTCAACTGATAGTGTTGATAATGCAATCAAATTGGTTGAGCAAATTACTGAAATCCATAAAAACGGTGGATTTGAGATACGGGAGTGGTCCAGTAACAGTAAGGAGGTTTTAAAGAATATACTCATCGACTCGCTCGCGCAAACAGCTGTGCAGTTCAAAGACGGAGTTATGAACACAACTGAGCGCACGTTAGGATTGATGTGGCATCCCTCAGTTGACACGTTAGGTTTTAAAATATCATTTCATCGCGTGCCTGAGGAGATCTTAAATGGAACTGAACCTCCCACCAAGGCAAAAATGTTAAGCCTCATTATGTCGGTATATGATATCCATGGTTTTTTGTCGCCTTTTGCTATTAAAAGTAAAATAATATTTCAGAACGTACATCGTAGTGGTGTGGATTGGAACTGCCGAATTGGGTAAGGTAGCTCGAGGAGTTAAAACTTCTAGCCTCTTTACGGATACCACGCTACTATGCTGACGCGGGACCATGGACCCAATGTTATGCTGACTCGGCGAATGGGGTGAGTGACCCTATAATTATAAATACTCAATTACACGCGATGTGTGATTCAAGTATGAAAGCTTTCGCCACGGTGATTTATTGGCGTTTTATTCGTTCCGACGGAACCGTCAATGTATGCTTTGTGGTCAGTAAGAGCCGTGTGATCCCACTTCGTCCGGTCTCGGTCCCGAGACTCGAATTACAAGGTGCTTTGGTCGCCGCTCGACTCGCCCAGACAGTGGAAAACGAGCATAAGGATATCAAAGCAAATAAACGGTTTTTCTGGAGGGATTCTAATACCGTGCTTCAATGGATACGTAGCGATCCTAGGGACTACAAGCCGTACGTGTCACACCGTCTGGGTGAGATAGACGGGTTAACCTCTGTGTCTGAATGGCGGCACGTACCGTCCGCCCTAAATACAGCCGACGTTCGCGACGATGCGCCGCCGCTGCAGTACCACGACGCATGGTTCCAGGGACCCCGCTTCTTAAAGTGATCGCCTGAAAGTGAGTGGCCTAAGGATCTTACAAATTTTAAGCCACTAGATGAAGCGGTTTATGAGCGTAAGTCTGTAAATGTCTTACCTTCAGAGGAGTGCAGTAGCTCGTTGCCGTTGCCCAATGAAACCGGTTTTCGTCGTGGATTCGATTGCTTATGACTACGTCATCAGTGTTATTGTTCATAAAAAAATGTCAACCTAAATGTAATCGAATCGACAACGAACTGTTACAATCTGCGGAGAAGCTGTTGATAAAAAAATGTCAATATGATTCTTTTCGCGCGGATATTGAATGTTTACAACAGAATAAACCGTTATCAAAAAGTAGCCGGTTACTTAAATTGACACCTTATCTTGGCGATGCGGGCTTGCTACGTGTAGTAGGCCGCATCGACAAAACTGTTGGTATCGAGAAGTCCACTAAGAGACCAGTCATTCTTGACGGTAAACATAGGATGTCTAGACTTCTCGTTGAGCACTACCACAGGCGAGCCTTACACAGAGCTCATGAACTGGTGGTGAACGAACTTAGGCAGCGTTACTGGATTGTGAAGCTGCGACCTACGGTGCGCGCGGTTGCCGCGCAGTAGGCACATTTTGCAGATACCGACGCGCCGCGCCACAGCCGCAGCGCATGGGTGACCTGCCGCCCGCCCGGCTGCAGCACAACCAGCACACATTCTCCTTCACGGGAATTGATTTTTTTGAACCAATGGAGGTGACAGTAGGTCGTGGTAGGCAAAAACGTTACGGCATGTTATTTACTTGCCTAACAATTCGTGCCATCCATATCGAAATTACGGAAAACCTTACCACTGACTCCACCATCATGGGATTGAGAAGAATGATAGCCCGTAGAAGAGCCCCCACCATGATTTATTCCGATAACGGAACAAATCTGAAAGGAACAGACATGGAGCTCAAGCGAAGCGAGTGTGGCTCATATTTTCCGAAAAACATTTTTTCTTCAAGGCAAATATTCCGTTCTCTTTTCCGTTTATTTTCCCGGTGGCATTTTTTCCCAATATTTTATTTTCTATGGGCATTTAATTCCGTTCCCATATTTTCCCAGTGACATTTGTAACCATTCGCATATTTTGCCCAATTTATTTATTTGTCAGAAGCTTCATGCCTTTAAGGTGAAATAGGCAATCTTAGGATTTTTCGACCACTCGATATCCGCGGCTCGCTCGCTTCGCTCGCTCGTTAGGGTCACAACTCAACCTAACACTCCTCCTCGCTACGCTCGTCGTCGTACCTAACCTTAGCCAAGTCGGACCTGCTTTAAGGTGAAATAGGTATTTGGATTTTTCGACCACTTGATATCCGGTTTTGACTTGGAAATATGAGAATGGTTACAAATGTCACTGGGAAAATATGGGAACGGAATAATTACCACCAAGAAAATAGGTGACTGGAGAAAAATGCCACCGGGAAAAAAAGAGAACGGAATTTTTGCCTCGAAGAAAAAATGATTTTCGGAAATACCCAATTTATCCCTCGACCGATTACTCACGTTTCAACGGACCCCAACTACCCCCAGGCTCTGACGCCTAATCATTTTTTGATTGGCACGTCATCCAATGGACCTACATTTGGCAAGTACGAGGACGTAGGCCTTCAGCTAAAGCGGCAATGGCGAATAGCGCAACGTCTGACCGACATGTTTTGGTCACGATGGCTAAAGGAATATTTGCCCACCCTTTTACCGCGGCAAAAGTGGACGTCCGAGCAGCGATCATTGCGTGTGCGATTTCGTTCTTTTAGTTGAGCCTAATTTAGAGCGTGGTTCATTATAAAAACGTTGGTGGGTAGCATAAGACAGATATCCGTAGATATATTTTTAATTCACCGTCAATTGGGCGCTTTTTAATTAGATTGATACGCCGCGTTGTTAGCTTGCTCGCACCATCGTTTTCTTTGTATAAAACGCTAATTTACGTGTTTTCTTTCGCCCGTCACCTACAATCCTTATATATTTTAGTCCAATCTGTAATAGTTTTATTTAAATCGAGTGAGTGAAGTTTTTTAATTCATATCAAAAATTAACATGAAAAATTTGATTTAAAACATGCGGTACCTAAATAAAACTTATTGATTTAAGTAACATCGCAATTATTTGACTAAGCAATAATAAAATACATCCTCCCAATTGACAACATTTCGTATTTCTAACTTGTGAAAATTTATATAGGGATCGAGAGGGCTTTGCCTCCTAGACATGCCAAAATAATTATTTAATTGAAATTTCCTCTGTATAAAAATATAAGACAATAAATAAACCAAAATTTACGAAAGTTACAACCGAATAGATTTGCCTTGATATATATAACCAATTTATTGTTTATGTGCATGTACAACGAGATATTGAATATTTAAAGCAGCACGCATTTGAATTTAAGAATCCGCCCTAATTAAATTAGTGAAATGAACAGACCCACACCCGCATGGGTAGATGAGGTATAAACTCCTATTGTTAGGTATGTGCCGGAATTTAAAAATGATTCGTCCAAAACACCGGATAAACGTATCCTCCAGTGCCCAATCATGTGCCACTTAAAAAAAACCCGGCCAAGTGCGAGTCGGATTCGCGCACTGAGGGTTCCGTACAAATTTTTACTTACCCTAACTTTATTACCCGGTACCGGTTGAGTTAAGTTTGCACCTGCTACCTACAGCATTGGATACAAATCAGGTGCAAACTTAACGCAAACGGGCTGTTTAAGTTGGATTTTTGCAAATTAAAAAAAATTTGGTAGTTAGAGACATGGCTATAATTTTCGTGTAATATTTGTTTATTAATACAAAAAGTGAAAAATTCAAAATTTTCGCTTCTTAACCTTCGGAGATAAAGGGCTGGAAGGGGGGGGGGGGATTGTGGCTTTTTTCACATTTTCCTTAATAAAACATAAGCTAATCACAATAAAAAATTAAAGAAATTGTTCATAATTGTGCAGGTAAGCCCTTTCATATGATACCCCATTTGACACCAGTAGCTAGACTTTTAATTTTTACCCCGCCTCATATTCGTGGTTTTTTTTAGAAAATAAAAAAATATTTCTAAATATTTCCCATACAATATACATGTGGGCTGACCATGTTTATAAATATTCGAATTTCAAATAAGTAGTTTTTGAGATATGGTGCTTTAATAGTCGGACAGACAGACAGACAGACAGAGAGAGTCGCACCATAAGGGTTCCTTTTGTAGGTACCTTTTTGGTACGGAACCCTAATAAAGCAGATTGGTGTCAAACAGTACGAAAACTAGTTATTCCAAACAAACCGCAATTAATTTGTGATCTTGACGTAAGGGAGCGTTCAAGTATTACGTAACGCAATTTTTGGAGATTATTGACCCTCCCTTCCCCCCATGTGACGCGCCTTAACGTTTTTCTGTACCCCCCTCCCCCCTAGTAAAGCGTTACGCAACCACCAAGTGACCTTTTTTACCCAAAAATGGTCATCGCATTCGAAATTTTGAGAAAAAAAAAGTTAAAAAATGCTTGAGAGAATCTCTGTACGCGACCGTTCCGAAGGGTTAAAAAAAACAATTTTACGTAACGCGTAGTTCAAACCCCCCTACCGCCCATGTAATGCATTGTAACGTTTTACAAGAGTCCCCCTTCCCTCCAAATTCGTCACGTAATACTTGAATGCTCCCTAAGTTTAAATTGCTCTATTTAACTGCAAAACTTAAAATACGTCCTACTAATTGCTTCTTGATAATCTTGATACACTAAATCTTTTAAGCGACCCCATACATAAAAATCCACCGGAGTAAGGTAATATCTCGGAAACTATAAGTACTAAAATCGCCGGAACATTGCTAGTACCTATAATGGTGAATGCGGTTTAGACTGTCCAAGCGAACACTTTGAGGATGCTGACTCTTATAAACCGTAATCTGGGACGGCGAACAACTCGCGCGCTGGCGGTAGCTAGGGTGAATCAGGCCAAGCAGCGTCCCAAGCTCATGGTGCTTCAAGAACACCCTCGGACTCTCGACATACTCACAGATCCAATGCTTTGCCCCAGTCAGTAGAATTAAATTATTGAATAAACAGTCTCATGAGAATACCATTTCACCGAAAACGTTTCGCCGAATTTTTAATTCGCGTATTTTCATTTAGTGTAATTTTATCTCATCGACAGTTCCTTTCAACTTTTATTAATTTATAGAAAAAAAAATCAAGGAATATTATTTGATCGATGATTCATTTCGTATATTTTTTAAATGGAGGAAGTACATTACATCGATTTTCATTTCTTCGACGTTTTATTTCAACTCATTCTTATATAATCGAATACATGTAAATTTCAATGGCAAATGAACGGGTGCCTGTCGTTTCGCATAACGTTTTTTGTCCTAAAAATGTTTGACCGAGAATGTTTGACATACTGTTGAAAGGCATACTAATCATTTGTCCTGATAATTTTACGCGCATACTCATTTAAAGTCCTAAAGCAAGTTTGTCCTAATATTGACAACTCTAAAATCGAATTACCTAAAGCATACTATTCCTAACATGAATTGTCCTAAGAATTATTTTGCCTATTATTAAATTGGCTACACTTACAGCACCTAAACTAAACTATGGTAGGCTTGAAGTCAGAAGCGTTACGTATTCTACTTTAAGGCAGGTCAGACTTCGGTTAGGTTAGGTACGACGACGAGCGAAGCGAGGAGGAGTGCTAGGTAGAACTGTGACCCTAACGAGCGAGCGAAGCGAGCAAGCGAATCGCCAGAACTTTTGCCTATTATAAAATTGGCTACACTTACAGCACCTAAACTAAACTATGGTAGGCGTGAAGTCATAAGCGTTACGTATTCCACTTTAAGGCAGGTCAGACTTCGGATAGGTTAGGTACGACGACGAGCGAAGCGAGGAGGAGTGTTAGGTAGAACTGTGACCCTAACGAGCGAGCGAAGCGAGCGAGCGAAACGCTAGAATCAACAAGGTTGAGAAGGTTAGGTTTTGCTGCGTTATTATTGCGACAGGCAATATTGCACAAGACAGCAGTAACAATTTTACTACGAGCGTCAAACGCCTTAATACCATGAATACCCACATCAGCACATTACGATTTCGTTGCGTTCTGTTCACAACATTGATAATTATGTCTGCGAAATATTGCATATTGAAATGCTATTACGTGAAGTAAGTTTTATGTAATTTAAAAAGATTTTAAACGATAAATTATGAAACGTACTTCTATGAAATAATACATCTGTGAAATGAAACATCCGCCATTTGAAAATTCGTGATATAAAAATACTCGTAATAAAATTTCGATGAAGTGAGTTGTCGATGAAATAAAAAATACTTGAAACGTTATCTTAGAAGTAAAATCCGACGTAACGAGTGTCGGCGATTCAAGGGTAAACCGTAACAAACAAGTAAACCTTGAATTTTTATCAACAGATATTCACTTTTAACACAAAAATGGCAGAGTTAATTAAGGTCTCATTATCACAAGTATCACAACATTAACAACACAATGATATGATTTTATTTAATTGCCTTTCGTTGGTACTTCTTCGACGTTTCCCGTTTGTTGTGTTGTGATAATGAGTAAAAAATCGGGTTAGTTTAAAACAGTGTTTAATTAAGGACATATCTATTCTTAAATCGATTATTCTACCTCCGATTTTAGGGTTCCGTAGCCAAAATGGCGTCCGTATGTCACAGGCATTTTAGTCAAAAAGTACGTGATGTATATGGATGAAATTTGGAGCATAGGTGTCTTGTATAAGCCGCCACTTAGTTTAGTAGTTGAATAACAAAAAAAAAATCCAGTGGTGGCATTACATACAATGTAAATGAAAATGAAAAAAAAGTTCAACAAATATCAATGTGTGAAAAATACTTTGAGGTTTCTACAAAAAAATTTTGATTGAATGAATATTTTCCGAAATAATCGCTCCGAAAGTAGCGTAAATTGTGTCCCCTGCCCTATTTTCTAAGCGGTATGTCCAAAAAATATGGAATAAAATAACAAAAATATAGCTTAGCTAGAAGGCGCCCGCAACTTCGTTCGCGGAGGCGAAAAAATCATAACCCTTCATTTTTTCTTTAGCGTAGTGGGGTAAAAAGTATCCTATAACCACCTGGAGATACCCAGCTACCCGTGTACCAAAAATAGTTGAAATCCGTTTAGCCGATTTTGCGTGATGAAGCCACAACGACACATACAAACATACATAAAATCCAAAAAATATATTTTTCGTTTAAATGACATCCAAATAATAACAATCATTTTTTTGAAAATATCTTCAATGTACAGACATTTCATTTTTACAATTTTATAATAGTATAGATAACTTCAACGAAAATTGTTTTCAACATGATCGGATATACCGTTTTGAGATATTGCCAAAAAACTGCTTCTCTGGGCAAAAGGACGGGAGTGCCGTGGAGATACGCTCTTTGGCTAATGCACTTTATCATATCGTATTTTTTTCATCTGCAGTGCAATTTTTGTTATAAACGGCTGCGGAACCCTGCACTGAGCATGGTCCGACATGCTCCACGCCGTTTTTTATTTGTGAAGAGAATTTTGTATTGCATTGACTTAGAAGCTTGATTTTTCGAAATTATTAAGTCTATACATAGGTACTATGTATACGAGTATATGTCAGTAACCAAATATCGAATGATCACACACCGCGTACATCTTGCGGAGTAGGGCTCTCTAGCCTGGACTTTAAATATTAAGTCTTACAAATTTACAAGCGTGCGTGGAAATTTACTCATGCTAACCTAGTTGATCGATTAAACAAAACATAAATAAAGTGACTTGCGTAATCAAGTCCCAGCTTATATTTGAAGAAAGTTCATTTCTTCATAAATTATAATTAGTAAAGTGACAAGCCGCCTGGCCACACCCGCTGCGGCAGACGCGTCCTAGTAGACCTACAATGTCTAGTTGTCTTTGGTTGGTCGCTTCTGCATGCCGACATCGCTTACCGAGCATCGTCGGGGCGACCTTTATTCAATTCTCACCTTCACGTTGTCTTGTCTTTTCATTCACTTCATCTGAGTGATAGTGATAATACGACAGAAATAGTAATGTGAAATGTAGATGATAGTGTATGGTAGGAGTATTGTTTTCGGACGGAGTGAGATTGTGGAATCACATTCCGTAAACAAGTACAGAAACCTAACCTAAAAACCTACTTACAATTTATTCCGTCTAAGTATATAAAATTCATATCCCTAATAGTATTTTTTATTAATTAAGGAAAACACCATTACACCGTCCACTATTAGTTGCATAGGTATATACATGAAACACATAAAAAACGGGCCAAATAGGGCTTCTCTTTGATGTCTAAAACAATGGCGATTTAATTGAAAAGCCTCCATTCAATTGCAAACGTAGATACTACATAAACAAGCTATAACTTCAACACTCTACCCGCCCCCGGAATGCCAAAGAAACTAAGGGCGCTAAGAATCCTGCCTACTTAAATAACTCCTGGTCGCTCATGTCGCCCTAATGAACAAGGAACGGCCGTATCCCGTTTTCTCACGCTCGCACCTACGATCCCGGGATCACATCTTTCATCCCTTTTTAATCCCTTCGACATTCCGCTCGCACGGCCCTTAGGGCGCTTAGGATGTATCTCGTGAGTAAGAGAGAGACTTCTGGAGTTATATTTATATATCCGTCCTTATCTATAAATACGTTGGGCACGCGTATAGCCTTACGTAGTATGGGGCTTTTTTTATACGAACTTCTTTCAGTAAAGTTGATTTTCGATTCACTTCAAGGACGAGCGATGTCTAATTTTAATATTATATAATCCACATTGCTTAACTAGAAAATCAACTGGTAACAAGAATGAGTCAGCTGCTACAAAATCACGACACTTGATTCTGTTCCCGAGCGTCAAACGCGTTAGGAAATAGGGGGGCAGGTCCATTATTTTGTTGAATTCTCTCTTACTCTTCGTTGACCAATTGATAGTTTAATTACGGGTTTACTAAAACTAATGAGCTAAAATAAGTTGGGCAAACTGGCTACTTTTCCCCCAAAAATCGATAACTATTCAGAGCTTAAAAAAAACATAATCTAACCTACTTTCAAGTTCTGTTCTAACCTAGTTTCGGGTTCTGGAGTAGTTTGCAAAAAACCGTAATCAGGAAATTAAGCAGTTTAAAAAAAAAGGATAGGTAGGTAATATGACAAATGAAAGGGTTTGTCTAAAATCAAACATCAAAGTAGGTAACATATCACTCAAATTACGAAAGTTGTAACTCTATCTAATACAGATAGTTTATCTATGGAACTAAAGTATTCTACAACCTCATTTCCCTGGTTCCGTCCGACCCTGCCGGGTATTTATAGCCAGCCCTTCAGCAATAAAGACAACGGGCATCATTTGTCAACCCCCCTGACCCCGTTACCTTTGCCGGACCGCCTTGCATCATCACTCTTGCTTTGCGAAATGTCTGTTATTCGTTTGTTTTACGTTAATATAGCATTATAGACGAAATTAACGCCCAATCCTGAAATACCACACTTTTTTCTGGTACTAAGCGAAGCTCTATAGTAAGTAGAACGTTCATAGTTCCAAATTGTCACGAGGCAAGGGTACCAGATATTCTAAATACAAATCTTTAAAATAAAATTTGTAATATTTTGATTAGATTTATAGTACTCGTATACGGGGAGTCTGATATTTAGAATTGGGATGTTGAGAATTTTTTTCTGGGGTATTTTATAGAAGGACTTCTCAATAATTGATACACTGGTGAAAAAACTATTTCAATCTCATAAAAACTCCCCGAGATATAACAATGTTAAAATCACAATTTTGGACTTCCCCAAAAACGCTCCATGAAAGCCTAGGTAAGTGTGACGTCACACCTTGCTTCCTTGTATGGGGAAATAAAGAATTTTGTTCTGCCGCTATGTTCAAACTTACGATACAGTTTGATAACAAAAGTTACTATACATTTCATAGGTTATTTAATGGTATTATTAGTTATTCATGTATTCATACTTTAAAAATTGACTTTCCGACCCAACTTTAAAGGCTCATAAAACCCAACATATTGTGCCATTATTGGGAACTAGAGAGCGCTCGCAACTTCGTCAGCTGAGGAGAAAAAAACATAACCCTTTTATTTTCTTCGGCGTAGTCGAGTGAAACGCATCCTATAACTATTTGTAAATGCCCTATATGCTAATTGCTTGTGTGTGCCGACGCTCTCAGTACCTACTGATATTTTTTTCCCACTGCACCAATTTCATGCATCTCTATTTGGCCCGGCCCTATGCTTGACTGGTTATCGATGTAGAATGACTAATAGATGGGTATTCTACATCGATGTGACTGGTAGAGAATGCCATTTGGCCTTAGTCCACCTTTTGTACTTACTTTTGTTTTGTGAAAAAAAGTTAAAATAAATACTATCCGTGTACCAAAAATTGTTAAAATCCGTTTAGCCGTCTTGACGAGATGAAGCCACAATGATACATACAAACATACAAAAAATAAACGTTTCTCGGTTCAGTACTTTCAAGTAGTATCACATTTTTTTTTAATATATCCACAGTACAGGTATTTAATTTTTACAACTTTATAAATTATAGATGAGCGAAATCTTAATCGCCAAATTAAAATGTCGGAAGTACCTAAGTATTTTTGCACTTTATAGAATTGATTCTCCGCATATTTTTATCTTCCGCCGATTTCACAAATTAACATACATAATATAACGTTAAATATGTAGGTATACTAACAATATTATTTATTATTAACAATATTATAGGCAGTTATTTTAATTAATGGAACTCATGTGTAAAACTTTACGTTTTTATCCACAGGTATTTTAGTGTTTGTTAGAAATAGCGTTTAAGTTTAATTTAGTTAATAGACGTATAATAAAATTTAGAAAATCATGTTGAATGCATAAAATGGCTAACTAGACCGAATGTGCCAAAATATGAATAACCTTTAAATGCCTATCCCACTTTCCTAACCATAAAAACAAATTACAGGGAATTAATGCAATTTCAATGCAGGTTAGTAGGACATTCCGTTCCCGTCGGGTAAACGGGGTCCGCAGGGCGCGCCTTTATAAAGAGAGCCTTCACTGCTATGCTACCCTGGTGGATATTTCTTTTTATGGGCTACGGATAAATGTCAGGGGAGTGCCGGGCGCGCCTTGAGGCTTCGTGCGTTATGACTTTCAGCTTTACGATGCCTCGACCCAGCTTGGCGTGTATGTAAAGCATTTTAGCGTTAGGTACTGCAAAAAATACCTGGAAAACATTTAATTTGTATAACTGGAACGCTAAACATATTTCTATGTTAGGAATTTGTGATGTAAGTAACTAGGTATTTAATTGAGGTAATGGTTTCATTACCGCTAACTACTAATGTAGGTAATTAACTAATACGATACACAGTTGAGTACTTGTTGTTAAACGGCACCGAAGTTCCCACTAGTGGTAGCTATGACCTTGAATTCGAACATGCCTCCCGTCATTCATGTTCGCAACATCTCGCATTCCTTGGTCCTGGTAAACCTCCTGGTTGTTCATGTTTCTCTAATGAGCAAGGAACCACAGCGTCCACTTTTTCTCACGCTCGCACCAGCGGGTCCCGGGATGCCTTCGCCATCCCTCTCTTATCCCTGGGTCGAACGCCTCGCACCTGTTGGCTGTATGGTGAGAACCTTCAACGACTTTTCTGATCGAGATTTTTTTACGGTAAGGCCAGCTGGTTCAATTATAAATACTTACCTGCGATGATCACATTAAAATTCCATATCTTGGATTTAGAATCAAATGGAATAAATAGGTAACTTAATAATTAATTAACCGCCAAGGATTCAGGATGAATTAATTTTTAAACCTAGAGTGCAGATGTAGATTATGAAAGACCCCTTTGGTTTTTAATAAAATGCTTATTCATATTCACTGACTAAGGGTCGGTTGAATTAAACAGTCCGTAATAATAAAGTTACGTACATTATTTAAATTCTGTAGTATTTAAAATTAGATGTTTGGTAGACAAACGCCATTTTTTACTTTAACCTATCCTTGCTTTATATAACGATCCGTTAAAGGTGTTCTATGTAACTGGCCCTAAGAGTTAAAGATCCATAAATTAGCAAACGGTGCTCGAGTGATACGTCAGTAGATAAAATACACTTATATTATATACTTGCGAATATTTCGGTAAGGCACTTCTTGCCAACGTCAGTACCATGAGGAGCTTTGCTCAGTGGTAGGGTGTTGGGGGGATTATTTTCTATTTTTTGAACTGACTATCGAAGAGTATAATTTTCTTTGAATACAGCACTAATAAGGGCAATATAATAAGGATGATTCAAATCATTTAATAGACAAGCTGGTGGGAATCTAATACCATATGAATAAGAGTATTTAGAGTTAAGCTCTATCGGTGGTCATAAAACGAAAATTTAACTCAGTTTTGCTTATTACTTAACAATAAATAAATTATACATACATATCATATCCCTTCTAATATTGTCTCTGTCACCATCGTCCAATCATCACAATTGAATTATATAGACAAATTGATTTGATGATAAAAAGCAACCGGCCAAGAGCATGTCGGACCATGCTCAGTGTAGGGTTCCGCAGCCGTCCATACGAAAAAATACACTACAGATGGAAAAAAATACAATATGAAAAAGTGCACTACAAATACGATATGAATACTGCAGAAGAGCGTATCTCCACGGCACTATCTCTGAAAAACGGTATATCCGATCATCTTGAAAACAATTTTCGTTGAAAGTATTTATTACGTCGTATTTTTGTGATTTTTTTCATATTTCTTTTACTCAAGATTTAGAAAATAGAGGGGGGACGGAAACACAATTTATGCAAATTTCGGAGCGATTATTTCCGAAAATATCCACTAAATAAAAAAAATATATTAACCTTAAAATGACTTTAAAAGTGCTGTCGAAATATGTGCCACACATTGATATTTGCTGTTTTTTTTTAGTTTTGGTTACATGTATGGAGTGCCTCCCCTAGAAATGTTATTTTCTATTATTTAACTATCAAACTAAATAGCGGCTTACACAAAACACCTTTACCTACCCTAAATTTCATCAATATACATTAAGTAGTTTTTGAGTAAAATGCCAGTGATATACGACGGACGAACGGACACGAGGAATCTATAAGCGTTCCATTTTTACCATTTTGGCTACGAAACCCTAAAAACAATAAATAAGAACTATTGCTAAATTAAACTCACACTAAAATAAGTGAATAAAAGTTTTCCCTTCGGCATGGTCCCGAAGATGCTGGCGAAGAAACAGCCAGTTCTTGGGTCCCCATCCCCAGGTGTGTCCATAAAAGTCTCTAGGACAGTCTTTGTATAGCTTGTGAGTGTTGGGACCCCACGGGCCTAAGGTTTCGACCGGTTTTGAAGTAGAAAATTGTATTAGGAGACCGTTATAGTACTAATTACGAAGGGCTCTAAAAGAAAGAATGCCGTAGAGTCAGACTTCTAAAAGTTGTGGCCTACTTGCAGAATAAACTACTTGAATTTGCCTGATATCGCAGGTATTTGTGACCCGAGCCGCGGGCGAGGGTTGTAATTATGCGATAGAAGGCTTTCTTTTTTACTGCCCGTGGTAAGTAATACACAATTTTACGTCTTTATCTGGCTATAATATATGGCCAGGCGTGACGTAAAATATGTATATCCTTTCTTGCATCTATTATGTATTGGACATAATTGAAATGGATCTAAACATATTATACTACTGCACATAAGAAGGGCGGTTCATAACTTTTTTACCTATGGCAATAGTTGATCGAATCCCTTCCGTCCGTTTTGTTTTAGCTCCGTCCTGCGTGGGTACGGGTGTAAATGAGCCGCCGGAAGTGACCCAAAAGCGCGAGTCCGTCTAACTGACTTTCATTTGTATCACAACCTGCCTAACTACCAAGCAAAAGCATCAATTAGATTAGAGCAGGCCTTCTGCGTCAAATAAAGTTTAGAATGTGTAGCGTATCTCCCTCTGTTTTGGCTTTTTTTAAACCCCGGAGGAAAAAAGAGGGGTTTTCTAAGTTTAACGTGTGTATCTGTGTGTCTGTAGCATCGTAGCTCCTAAACGGATAAACCGGTTTTAATTTCGCTTTCTTTGTTGAAAAGATAACTTAATCGAGAGTTTTCTTAGCCATCATTCAAGAAAAACGGTGGAGCCGTTTGAAAGTTATTAGTTTTTTCTAGATGCGTCCGTGTTTTTTCATCGGTTCACCAATTACTTGTTCTATTAGAGCAGTGATTCTACTCACAAAATTGTTTTTGCCGACAGGGCCCTCCTCAAAAAACTACTATAGAGCCACTAAACCAGTTTTACTCTTGACCTTTACTGAACAAGTAGGTAATTGATAAAATGTTTAAAAATCCGGCCAAGAGCATGTTGGACCATGATCAGTTCAGTGTAGGGTTCCGAAGCCTTTACTACAAATCAATGTATTATGGATGAGTGGGGATCCTTAGTTTTTTGACTTACGGGCTAACGGGCTAAAATATAAAGCGGGGGGGGGGGGGGGGGGGGGATTTATGTTACTTTCGGATCGATTAATCTTGGGCCCATAACCTGTCGGTGTATTTAGTTTCTTTTTTCTTCGTGTTCTTCAAGAGGTGGTTTCAACCATTGCTTTTGGCCGGGAAAGGACATCGTTGTTAGCTGAAGAGGTATGCCAAAAAAATGCACTATGAACTAAAAAAATACTGCGCAATAGGGATAGTTACTTCGATTTAGTAATAAGTAATCTTTTTTTAATTCAATCTATACAATATATACGAATAATCTTATTTTGGCGTCGTCGCCATCTAAAGAAACTGCAAACTGGAAAATATTCTAAATTTTTGATTTCAGTAAGTTATTACACGGTTGGCATCTCGGCACCGACGCCATAATGGACAAAAACGACAACTAGGTACCACTCATTCGAAAACACAATACTTTGGCCTTATTTGACCAGATCTGGCTACATCCCGCTATGCGAATTGCCTGAAACAAAGTGATGTCCAGAACATGCACTGAATCCGCCGCATATTCTATAGTGCCCCACTAACGAAAGATTTAGGCCCTCGTCAAAAAATCTTGTGTAAAACGGGATAGACTACCAGAAAGCAAGATTTTCTGAAAAACTGGAACTCGGCGAGTAAGAAAGACGCTAATGACAATGTCACAAGACTGACACTGGATATACGTAGATACGGCCGTTTTTGCGTATATTTTGTACGGAACCTTCGGTGCGCGAGTCGGATTTGCACTTGGCCGGTTTTTATTTCAATAAGAATCATAAAATAGTTTCTATATAAACTTAGCTCAGTTTTTTTTTAATTTAGCAAATCGATACGAATCAGGGCGTACTATCAATATTTATTTATTAGCATATAAAATTCACCAGCACTACACCAGGCCCCTATTTTTCAATCGTGACAATTATCAGGTCACAACAACAATATTGTGTTCACGGCGCTCCCCGCAAGCTCGATACATCTCCTTACTTTATACTGGGCACGCAATGTACGTGAAAATGTCGCTGTCCCCCGAAAATTGTCACGCACGATTGTCAAATACGGGCCAGAGCACTGGAAATCTGAGGATATATGTTACGTTATGTCTGAAGTAAGCTTTGTGGATACCTATTTGATAATATATGTAAGCTTTTTAGTAAGCCTATATGAGTTGAGTCGGTAATTGGGTCAGTTCGCATAACTATATTATTATTAACTTTTTATTTTATTGAGACAAGTATTTCACTGTAAAACAGTAATTTTTCAACAGATACATTTAACTTCCACGGTGACCAATTACAAATTAACATTTTATAAGTTTGCTAAAAAAAAAACTTAAAAATTAAGACTTTCTGTTTTTCTAGACTACCTCAATTTCCAATTATATTCCCGGATATTTTTCAATTAGTGTAAAACCCAAGAGGTTTGTTTGATAAAAGTTTTGAAAACTACGGTTTTCGTAATACAAACTTAGTTTGGGAATTGAAACTTCTGGAAAATGAAAAAAATGTTAGGGAGTTTAATTAGTAAATCGAGTTTAGTATGCCACTACTGGGTAAAGAAAGGCCTCCTCCTAGATTTTCGCAACTTCCAATCGGGTCTCCTTCGGAATCCCTAATGACGTTTGTCCTCATGTATCGTTTGTCATAACGCATTTTTTCAGAAACGGTAAATTTTTCAAGATTTTTTAAAAGATCATCGTAGGTATAGATTAGGTTAGGTTAGGTTTGATTTATAACAATCCTGAAAAGTTTATAGTTTAAAAAAATGCGTTATTACAAACGATACATTAGGACAAATGAGGTTAGGGATTCCGATATAGATCCCTTCCAATCAGCTATGACAAAAATCAGCTTCAGAAAAAAATCCCATGTCTAACAATTTTTTCATAAAATTTTATTTTTTCCAACTCCCATAAAAGGAGGATTTTCTCAATTCGTTGAAATCTTTTTTTTTTATTTAGAATATTTAGATATGAATTAAAGACATTTATTTATACTATAAACTTACCTGCGAGGCATATCGCCACCACAAATTGTATCTTCCATATATTCATCTCGCGTCCCCGGCACAAACTGACGATTCACCACACAGTCATAGTCTGGGTTAAACAATTATATATTTGTGCCTATTGAAGGTCACTACCGCGGTATGACAGGATGTTATTTGGTCTGACTGTGATTTTTTTGGGTTTAGTTGAGTGGGATGGTTGGGTTTGGTGTGAAGTCTGGAGGTGGCGGCTGGGAAGTGACGTAGAGGTGGCGTTTCAGCCTGAAGGGACTGGCGCTGCCTTAGTCCCATCGCTAGGGCTGCCAACGACATATGTCAATTTTATGAAACAGAGATAAGTATTATTACACCAACGATTTCGACAAATGTGGAGTGAAAAACATACGACTATAAATTAACATGTTCAGTCTCAAGGGACTCCAATGAACATTTTTAATTTTCTAATACATAGTTTCTTGGTTGATTACTACAGTACTGAAATGTAACAAACACTTTAGAAACATCAGTTAAACTAAGGTTAAAGCTTATAATCATAACATTTCGATCATTGTGCTTTGTGAAAAAGGACGCTGTCTCTACTTGTTTACAGAATTAGTCTATGCATTTTCCCATCAGATAAGCAGCTGCAGCTTTTCTAAATAGTCAAGCAGCATGCAGTGCAGGAAAATCCATCAATAAATAAGCAGCAATGCAGCCTAAATCAGAGTTTTACTAAGTAAATACTTACGAGAAACTAGAAGGTAAAACTTTGATGCGGAGAAAAACATCATAACCCTCTTTTTACTCCAGCGTACTTGGGTATAAAGTATCCTATAACTATCCTCAGATTTCAAGCTATTCTTGTACAGTCCTCCTTCAGTCCAGCCGTCTCCAACGTGATGAAGCCGCAAAAACACAGAAAAAAAACAGAAAAAAACGATTCAGTGACATTCAAATGACCCGTTAAAGGCTAGTTAGTTATTTTTATGAAAATATCTTCATTGTATAGATTTCATTTTATAACTTTCTATTACGTTATTTGGGTCTGGCCGTTGACAACCCTAGCCAGCCCCAACCCCACCACCCTTTAGCAGTGGTGCGCAAAACGAGGCCAGGGAGCGTCCCGCCTGTAAAGAAAATTGTCTTCACTCCGCTGATTGGAACAATATTTGCTTTCCCGGCCGAAATTACTTCGGCAGTTAAACGGTTAAGCCGGACAGATGATGTCACAGATTTATCCAGCGGCCCTGGTTTCAATTTAACCTATTCTAATGTGCTATGTATTTATGTATAATATGTTTACAAGTTAATATTATAAATGCGAAAGTAACTCGGTCTGACTGTCTGTTTGTCTATGCGCCCTTTACTGGCCTACCTTTGTCGCGCTTAAATATCTGAACCGATTTAGATGAAATTTGGTAAGGAGATCGTTTAAATTTGAGACCCTAAGGAAGGACCAAGGACCGTTAAAATAAGAGGACTGACCATCTTCATTCAAAAAACCGTTCCCCGACAGATACAACGCCATCTATGTATAAGTATATTTTTTTACAATTATTCAACTCTGCAAGCGTGACACAGTATTTGAATGTTACGATTGTTTTATTATTGGCTATTTGCAAACTAATTGTTACTGTACTATGTTTCTTTACTCAATTATAACATCGTTAAATGTTTAGTTTTAAAGCGCCATCTAGTTTTTGCTAGAATATTTCCTTGCGAAAGTCCTTGGGATGGACATAGGATTGTTTTTATCCCGGTCGTCCCGTAAAGCGGTGACTTTTCACGAGGGCGGAAGATGTATGGTGAATCAACCTTAGAAATATATATAAGTAAGCAACTTCAGTTCTGGTCTTAGTTTATATCATCTTTTTAGGGTTCCGTACCAAAAAGGTACAAAAGGAACCCTTATGGTACAACTCTGTCTGTCTGTCTGTCTGTCCGACTATTAAAAGCGTCCGAATATTTAATAACTATTTGAAATTTGGAAAATTTATAAATATGGTCAGCCCACACATGTAATGCACAGGAAATATTTCTAAATATTTTATTATTTAAAAAAAAAGACGAATATGAGGGGGGGTAAAAATTAAATGTCTAGCTAATGGGTCAAATGGGGTATCATGGCATATCATGAAAGGGCTTAACCTGCACATTTTCAAACATTTTTTTTATTAGTTAGTAATATGTATTAGTTTATTGTGCTTAGTTTTTGTTTTATTAAGGAAAATGTGAAAAAAAAAACACCATTCCCTCCCCTTTATATCCGAAGTTTACGAATCGAAAATTTTGAAATTTTCACAATTTGTATTAATAAACATAAATATTACACGAAAATTATAGCCATGTCTCTAACTAGCATTTTTTTTTATTCGTAAAAAACCTATTTGAGCTACCCGGTTGCGTTAAGTTTGCACCTGATTTGTATGCAATGCTATAGATATCAGCTGCAAACTTAACTCAACCGGTACCGCGTAATAAAGTAAGGGTAAGTAAAATTTTGTACGGAGCCCTCGGTGCGCGAGTCTGACTCGCACTTGGCCGGTTTTGACTGCCCTTAATCAAATGTACGACACGCAGAATTATTTCTTGCATAGAAGTTGTATGTTAGTACATTTTACTTAAATTAAATAAACTATACAAAGCAGCTCAATCAGCTGACCATACAGCACAATACAAATACTCTTGATTGTACATTTCAAATGACAATGAAGACAATAACATACGATAGTTACAATAAAAAAACCAAACAGTGTTAAACAACAGACTGTCTTATCGATAAATAGCGATATCTTCATGATACCCTTTTGGTAGCGGAGTATTTAAGAAATCAACCGTGTAAAAGTAATAAACATATATCCAGCTATAAACATACATCTTATCAAATTCAATTTTTTTGTTTTGGATAGCCATTGACATTGATTTTAAGAATCAAGTTGTTTCTGGCTTACATGTAAATAAAAGAGTTAAGTCGTCGACGTTGATAAATTTGGCACTTCGTGTTTTATGCTTCTATACAAAATGAGCGAAGCTCAAGAGCTATCGATCGGTACCCCTTTGCCTCATCAATGAGACATAGGACCTTAAATCAAAAACGATGAAATGCTCAAGCAAATCCAATAAAAGTACCTTGTTAAATATCATAAAGTGACTTATTTTCATCTTTTTGGTTCTATTGGGTTGGCTGGTAATTTTAAGTCCCATTAGACGTTGGGATTTTTTAGATATCAATCAATTAATCAATCAATCAATGAGTTTTATGCACGAACATAGTTTCATAAGATGATAATGATAAATACAGTGCTACTTATGTTCTACCAGAAAAGGCATGCAATTTGACAGTATTTAATTAGTTACTATTAGGAATAATTAATTTGTTTTTTATTATGAATAACAATAATAATTAACAATAAAATAATTAATGTCAGAGGATAATCATATACTTTAATAATAATAAATCAAAAATTAAAATTCAGAATTCATTGCGCAAAAATAAAAATACAAAAATAAATTAAAATTACAATTCAGAATACAAAATTCAGAATTAAAAATTAAAAATTCAAAGTTTAAAAATATTAACTTGACAGCTAGATATTAGGCTTATTGGCAAAATAGTCATTTATGGAGTAAAAACATTTATCTAGTAGCCATTCAGTCAGAGTTCTCTTAAATCGATCCATAGGACATTATTTAATAAGTTCTGGTAACTGGTTGTAAATTTGGATAGCCATACAGTATGAATTGTTTTTGTGAAGCTTGACTCTAGAGCTTGGCAAGTATAATTTGTTTCTGTTTCTTGTTGATCTTGGATAAAAGGTGCTGTTTTTCAAAAAATTCAGGATGTTCTCTTACGAATATGCACATCTGTTTAATGTACATGCATGCAAAAGTATTAGCACTTGCATGTACTGTTTAATGTACATGCAAGTGCTAATACTTTTATTGCTCTAAATAATGACCCACGTGGTTCCAAATAGTGAGTGTTACACACGGCTCTTATACATTTCTTTTGTAATAAAAATACCTGGTGGATATCTACCGAGTTGCCCGAGACAATCAATCCGTAGCTAAGTAGAGAAAACGTATAACCGTGTAAGCTGTTAGTGCCAGGTCTCTAGATGATGTTCTACTCAATCTTCTTAATGCAAATACAAACCTATCCAGCTTTTCACAGACATAGGCAATATGAGATTTCCAACTACAAAATTTATCAATATAGATTCCAAGAAATTTGGTTGTCCAGTCTGTCCTAGGAGCCCTGGGGTGAAAATAGACATTCGCTTCAGTAAAATTTAATTTTCATAATATTCTTGAAGTCTGGCAACCCAAGGCCGCGACCACCCTAATTGGATAGCTGCAAATGTTAGCACGGGACGGCCGCCGCGACATTTGCACGGTTATGGGCACCGTTACCTTTCCCGCCCCTTTATAGGCCGACACCAAGCAAAAAGAACAAAGTCTTATGAGGATAAAGGTAGCCGTCGCTTACGACGATGTTGAAATAAGGGCACGAAATAACGAACCAATTGATGCATTAACGTAGTGTTGTTAGCATTCGGGTGACGAGTTGTGTATAGAATTGTTGAAATAAACTACCCAATTGTAGACGTTTTTGTGGTTGTTTTACTAAAGTCAAGTATAGGCTGTAGTAATTACTTGAAAATAACAAAAACAAAATAACTTTGAGAATTGAAAATGTCGAATAAATAACCAGGATCGCAATGATGATGGTGGGTTTTTAGAGCCTAAAATGCCTCTACACTACTCGTAGTTACGTGTTGTCTCGTTTACTGTATCTAATCGTAGGTACCTACCCTTCATTTTCTGAAGGAAGGCGGTGGATACGATATTTTGTAGTTCTAATATGTTTTTTGTTACCTCGATTGTCTCTTATAAAACAACTAGCTTCTGCCCGCGACTTTGTCCGCCTTAAATTCGTTTATCGCGGATAACAGTATTTTTCCGGGATAAAAAGTAGCCTATGTCCTTCCCCGGGACTCAAACTATCTCCATACCAAATTTCATCCAAATCGGTTCAGCGGTTTGAGCGTGAAGAGGTAACAGACAGACCGACAGACAGACAGACACACTTTCGCATTTATAATATTAGTATGGATTCAACGGATTAAATAGATAGATATTTATTACAAACCATATACAAACTTTAGTTGCAAGGGCCCTTGTTGGGTGTAGCAAATAAGGTTCAAATTATTTTAATTAGGAACTAAATTTACTTAAGTCTACAGAATAACCTAACTAGCTGTCCGGCCCGGCCCCGGCTTCGCACTTTGCAGTGTACTAAGGAAGATGAGACCTACACTTTCCTATACTGTATCGAATGGACCTTAAAATGAAATATTAATTGAAGATTTCTTTTTGTCTCACTCACTCACTTCTTTTATGCAAAAAAAAACACTTTTCCATGCATATTTTAGTATATTTTCTTACACAAAAATATTATCCAGACCAAGACCATTATAAATACAACAAAAAAAGAATTAACCAAATGGATACAGCCGTTCAGAAGTGATGCGCGCGAACATACATATCTTCAATTGATTTTTCGACTCGACTTAGTCCGCCTTAAATTCGTTTATCGCGAATAAGGGTATATTTCCGGGATAAAAAGTAGCCTATGTCCTTTCCCGGGACTCAAACTATCTCCATACCAAATTTCATCCATATCGGTTAAGCGGTTTAAGCGCGATGAGGTAACAGACAGACAGACAGACACACTTTCGCATTTATAATATTAGTATGATTTAAGATAATATCCACTTGTCCTAAATGTTCTCAGTGGGTGCAATTCAATATTCACTCACTACGTCAATTTCTCTACATGAATTAAATTGGTGTAGCGCCTATGGCTGACTGGTAGATAATTCCATTTGTACATACTGTTGTTTTATACATACAGTTTAACCTTTTCGCGGCTTTACGTCGTCGTCAAATACAAAAGTGTCACAAGAGACTGAAAATTAACCTTACTTGACAGCACATAGGCCTTTACGGTGCGGGCCCTAAATGTACTGACTTCATATCAAACAATGGCGACAAATAGGTTAAATAAATCTTCTGATCAACCTGTAGTATTGTCGCCTAAAGAAGTAAGTCACTACTAGTGACATTTGAAAGAAAAGGGGAACCTAAGTTATACCATAGAGCACTTACAATAAAGACGATTCTCTTGGGAGGAAGGACAATAAAAAGATATAATTTGTAAACATGTTTTATTAATAAACGAAAATGTACAATATTATTTTAAATACTACAACTTCATACATAAATTACAGTATAACAGGCAGTATATTCATTCAGTACCGAACAGCTGAGCGCACAAACGAATTCACAGTACACATTGCATTAATTGTCTAGCCTATACCATGCCTTCACTGTTCTTTTCTTGTTTGACGGGAAAAGGATCAGTGCATTTTGCAAGTTTTCTTAGGAATTCAAAGTGACATCAGATCTATCGATATTTCCATTAAGGCATCTCGTCTCTACAGAATCTGTAATTGGCTCGGATAGCAATTGCTTTGTTGTATCTTTTCTCTTGTTTTCTTAATCCAACAAATCTTCAATGAGTCTATAGTGATGTATATTTTCATACATCGTAGGAATGTGGCCTTCGAATCTTTGGGTTCAACATGATCATGAAGTGTTGTGTAAGGAACTAATTTGTTTTTAACGTAACGTTCAAAAACTCAAGTGACGGTCGTATACCATTTTTAGGAGAGACAACTAATGCACGTTAAATCAATACGAAATACCGCAGAAATTATTCCAAATACTACTCATTTCAAATTTAAAAAAAAATAGTTGAAAGTAGAATATACTGGCTGTATCGGATCAGTTATTCGAAAACTGGCAGTTGATACACAGCCAGTTCATATTCAATTAAGAGGGTGTATACCTGCTTAACTGGCAACGTCGCAATTTTTTTGGTTATTCTTGATTATTTTAAGAAATGTGAATGTAACTTGAACATGTTGTCATTTCATTCGTTACGTTTTCGGTAGTTACGCTGGCATAATGCAAAATTTCATGATATTGCCACAACCAAAGCTCTAAAAATGAACTTATGTTTATATGTTGTTTTGTAAGAAAATAAAGGCAAAAGCGATGAGTACATGAATTAAACGCAATATAAATGCTAAAAATGTAGGGTATGTATTGAACGTATCTTTAAGTTTCATTCAAATACCACAAAATAATGAAGCAAGAAGAAATAATATGCGACGTTGCCAGTTATGCGGGTATAAACGCTCTTAAAGGGTCGATTCCACCGACAGGGAATAAGGTTTCTACCTGGGATTGAGTTGATAAATATCAAACTCCAATATGTCCATGTAAATTAGCAACGGAATCCTGTTTTTTTTCAAACAAAAATAAAAGGCTCAGGTTTAAAATACCGTTTTTCTAAAATATTCTATACCCAATGTGTTTGCATTCTCACAAAGTCCAGCAGAAAATATACCAAAGACGTGCTGACATTATGGAAATCAGATATTTCTGTAATAGGACTTTTTAGGAAAACTGACATTTCAGGCCTGAGCCAAATACCATTACTAATTAATGTATGTGGACAAATTGGAGTTTGATATTTATAAACTCAATTAATGGCTCATTGATAATAATTAATGTAATTTGTCACTTCATCATCGACGGAGCCGTATTCCATTTTGCCTGAATCCATAAATAAATAAAATTATACACTCACATTCGCACACCACTTTTAAGTTAAAAAATAACAGTATACCTAAACACCGAACTTCTATAGCTAAGAATTCCACCGTCTATGACTATTATATACATATTGTACACATATTTATCTACTTGTCTGTATCTCTGTGAGTACATAAGACCTTACAAACGATTATCAAATATTTTGTATCATTAATTGCATCTATGTATTATATCAGCACTAACACATTAATTAGGAAAAGAAATTCATCAAATTAATTAAAATTTACAATGATAGTTAAACATTGGATATGCTCTGTTAACAGGTGCAGAAAAATATATTAATAAATATAAGCTTGTCTCAAACGGTATAGAGAATATACTATACGCAGATATTATGTTCTCATAATAAAACTATATTAGAGTCTGGCTAGCCAAATATTGTTGACAGATATTTCCTTGTGGTATCGCCAATTGTCTATGACTTAAGAAATGGCTAAAAGTCTGTTGTCAATTTAGTGTGTACTAGTCTAAAATTTGACTATAACTATGATTAGATACGCGTGAATTTATCAATACCTGAATCTCATACACAGGAAAAAATGTGTAAAGAAACGGATAAACCAGAAGGTCTAGAAAATATCAATAAAAGCAAAACATCTGAACGTAAGCAGTTACTGAAAACCAATATTCAGAAGAAAACTGCGGACTATTCAGTAGTAATTGAAATAAAACAATTTAACGGATTATATCGCGTATATTATCTCATTTTAGTTCCCGACGTTTCGGAAGCTTTCCAGCTTTCCATGGTCACGGGAGGACCATGGAAAGCTGGAAAGCATGGTCCTCCCGTGACCATGGAAAGCTGGAAAGCTTCCGAAACGTCGGGAACTAAAATGAGATAATATACGCGATATAATCCGTTAAATTGTTTTATTTCAATGAGTAATAATCGCGGAAACAGAAGAAAATATTATATTCAGTAGTAATTTGATATAAAAATATCTTGGCCAAAAATGTCTATACATGAGCGACGAGCGCGTCGATGGAATCCCGCACTTGGCCCATCGTGGCTGTGCAACACTCTAACCTAACCCATGTCTATAACTACTTAACCTAACCACAGACATTGGTGATGGATCAATATTATGGTATTATCGAGCTGGATCATATTTATTTTTCGCCTTGTTACAATGTTATATGATGAGAAAGTGTAAACATATGTGTTTGTCGTTCACTGTACTGTACATATAGTGGTAAAAATTATGTGAGCTGACTTTGATTGCACGTCTACGTATATTTTATTTACTTATTTCCTTAGGTTTAGGTACCTTACGCGTGCACAGAAAATTAAAAATATTTTCTAATATCAAAACTATAATTCCTACTTCACAAAGTGTGACCAGCCCAAGGTAGCCAAAAATTTCGGTAATACTTCAGTAGCCAGACTCTAGCGTACCGTACGGTGATTGTCAGAATTTTGTCATTGTCGGCGCAATGTCAATGATTTTTATCGTGACAGACATCTGTTTATATTATATTATCAGCCCCATGTGAGACCCGCCAAACTTTGCTTATAAATCAAGATTTTAATGTAATAAAAATATCATAACCAGTATTTTAACACTCACCCACTTATACGAACACACCGATTCTTACTGATACATATTATGCTTCTTAAACGCAGTGTATACACATACCGGTTACAATTTTTTTAAATACCGGAACTTAACCTCCACGATTATGACGCTTAAAGAAAAATGCCGTAACAACCGACATTGACGTTTAAAACCTGTTAAAAGAAATTATATTGTTTATTCAAAAGAGTAAACACTGAATACATCATTTAAACCATTTAAATACACATATTAGATGAAAACAAAATTCGTGTAAATCACATTGAAAACATTTTATACGACTATATCGAGTCTTCGACTTGTCGATAGACCTGGACGCAACGGCTAGGGTCCAACCAAGCCTCTCTTAGGCCGTACGGTGCCTACATATTATATTAATTCATCTACAAATACGTTAAATTAATGTAATTTACAGATATGTTTGGTATACAATATCGAATTATTATGAAAAAATAAACAATCTCTCCAAGTTCCAAATCACGAGATCCGTAATCATAAAAAAAAAAACAATAAATACAATGAGTAGAACAAAAATAAAACTTAAATAAATAAACTGAAAAACCTTACATTATATTTTATTATTAAGTATTAAAATTGAATTTCATAGTTTAGTTTTATCCTACTGCTATTTTAAGACTGATCGATAATTTACATCATACAGTTTAATTGTTACCGTATGTCTGATTATACAAAATATTTAAAAATCACAAATGTTAGTGTTTGTGCTTCGAGTCGCAAATAATGCCCGGTACAGTTAAATATTGGCACGGTGCCAATACTAAATTCCAAAGTATCTCTGTCTTGATAAACGCTTCCAATAACTTGGGTTTTGCGGAAATGTGGCGTAAGTACCCTAGAATTTTAAAGAGCCATAAAAGTGGACGGTTTTATCAAGTGAAAATATTGGAATGTAATATTGTTACCGTGCTATGGTCTTATCTAAACACTAATGAGCCGTTAACGCGGTCAGATCTTAAAGGGAATGACAGCATAATTGGAACTAATAAAGTATAAAACGGGACAAACACTCCACATTTGGTTCTAATTGACTTGAGCAACAGTATCCATCTATTATACTCATAGTATCGTACCAACATTTGACAATGAAAACTACGACAAAAAGTTCGTTATAGTAAAATAGGCACGATGACGGGGTATGAAAATCCGTCAGTTAATTAATAAGAATATATTGGACACGTATTTTTTGCGTTTTCATAATAATAATAAAAATACTTAGATAAATTGCCTTGGGGGCTCGTGACATTTTGACTCAATGTATCGCCTTTATTTTATGATTACATAAAAAAAGAAAAAATACGTTTCCAATATTTAATATTAATCCACATGACGGACTTACTATTAAAATTTAATCATCATCCGTACTGTCAGCTGCAGAAATTAGACGGCAGATTTTTTTCCTATTAAATTAAAATTGTCAAATGTATCCATACAAAGCAGGAGCTCGCAAATTTCAGCCCCCGTCTTTTGCCTACTCATATACTCGTCAGACAAAGACGGACGCATGTTGCGAGACTGTGAAAGTAAATCGATGTATTTCTCCGCATATACACTGGATTCAGAAAACTTTCACAGTTCATTACTCTGTAATTTTGTCGTCCTGACGACATGATATCATATCACCCATTCACGACTGCCGGTCTTTGGGTTGGCATAAGTCTTCATATTTTCCAAAGTAACGAGGCTGATGTGTAATGTGGCTTAACAAATTATTATACACGTACAGAAAATTGTAGCTAGTGTCTTAGTATAAATTTCTAAACTACCTACATTCAATAGGGTATACGATGAAATTGCAAAATCATTATTAGGATGGAAAGTGAATAGTATAGGGAAGTATATTATAATGCATTTAATATATTGGTTTATCTATTTACAATATTCAGAACTTCTAGTATTCTGTAAAGTAGCATGAACCTCTCAACATCATTGGTTCGTGTCACTTTTTAGGATTTTTATGGTAGAATGAAGCGTCTATTAAATGAAAAAAATCATAAGGTAAAACAATGTAAATAAAGAAATAGGGGTGGATATTAGAGAAGTATCAATTGAATTGAAAATCTATTATCTACATATTAATAAAACGTTCAACAACAATACTCACTTTAGTCTTCTCCACATCGAAATGAAAATAAAATAAACGCGTTTATTTGTCCCTACTTTTTTATAACTATTCCAGGTATTTTCCACACAAATAAATATTAAAAACAAACAGAATTAATTATCCATGGCCAGTTTAAGCTATATTTACAAAAAAGTAGCAGTTCTTTGAAAATCAAAATTTATTTACTCAAGTACGAAGTTGTTAAATTAAATAAGCTGAAATAAGAATGATAATAAGTATTTTAAATGAAAAAATGCACGTTTGCGTTAAAATCTCTTCTCTTATGTTGGTGGAAATCTGGTAGGCAATTTGGTCATATTAATAGTAGTCCAATTTTATAAATCAATAGCATAATTTTATACTGTAGAATCAGTTTAAATTACACATAAGAGAATGTGCATTTGAGCATTTCTAAAAAAGTTTGTACAAAGATTTGTATGGGCACGTTCAACTGTCATAAAAGTCGTTAACTTTCCTTTGTTGTTACCACATTTTTGAAATGATTAACACTACTATTGTTGACTAATTTTGATAATTAAGATTACATCGAGCATACATTTTCTTAATTATTCCAATGAATCAGCTAAACATCAATCATGAAACAATTATCATCAAAAATATTGGTAACAAAATAAGAAAAAATGAAGGGAAAACTTTATCAGAAATGCACATTTACGTTGAATTAGGTAGAGGTCATTAAGTCGTATAAAATAAGAAATAATATAAACGAAGCTCACAGTTTAATTATAAATTATTATATACCTAGTCATAATATGCGCCGGCGACAGTGTAACGCCGATGAAAAACTAATAGACGGGGTCACGATTCTCAACACCTTGACTGACTGAGGATATCACATGGTGTCATAGCAACCAGATTCCTTTGCATTTGGAATGATCAACTATCCTCAAATGTTTTTGCCCAGTTCACCATGCTTTGTTAGTTGATAACGGCCTTTAAATGATCGAAATTGACAGATCGTTAAAAAACACAGTATGGTGCAATAGGGGTTAGTATTTCGGCATTAAATACGTCATTAATTTTAGGTCAAACTCAAAATCGAATCGATTGAACTTCGATCTTGCATTTTTAATGTCAGCATCACTTAACGTACACATAAAATGATCTATCAGTAAGTCTATTGTACCACCTAAGTCAGATAATAACTTAAAGTATTTTATACCTAAGTATGTTATACCTTACATTAGGTATGGATGACTTGGTTGATTTGGAAATGTTAATATGGTCCAATCAATGTAACATTGGCCGATAATCGTAGCGGGCCGCATATCACTTATATTCACTGTATGACGATTCTGTCGTTTTAAGCTGAAAAAACATGTGTTGTGTTTTGTAAGTTAGGTTTTTTCTGTTTAACACGGCAAAATTATAGCGGTTTTTTAAAAGGTTTCAGCCCTGGTCGAAAGTAGTTGTTGCATTCTTAATCTAACTTCCCTCGCTAAAGTAGGACGATGACATTTTCATGTAACCATATTCCGCTTTTAGAAGCATCTTTACAAAATTGTTGTGATCTATTCGTGATACACGCCCTGTATGCCAGACAATGTTAGTTCTGGACAATCGCCACTAACGCCAGGCAATTGAACTAAAAGCTGACTCCCAGTCAAATTTTGAATTCCAGCTAGTAAAATGACAGCTGTTTGTGAACCAATGTTACCAGCCGTAACCGCGACATTTGTTTGAATACTTAATTTGACCGCACTGTGATGACTCCAGTCTACTAATTAATATAATTCGGTACATTGGTCATAATACAATCGTAATACGTTAGGTCAGATTGCTGTCTGAAATAAAAATCCAACTGTATAAAACAACCACTTTGATTTGTACGCCCTAAAATAACCATGCTATAGCGGCATAATGATCTGATCGTCAGAAAATAAAGGATTGCATGAATCACACTGAAGAATTCAAATTGTTCGATTTATAAAATCCGTTAGCATGTGACTCACAATAAAGATGCAGTCACAATGCGGGCGTGGCGAGCCCTTTACAGGTTGCTTACGCTGAAAAGACACCGTTACACCGGATTATATAGTTATTTCAGCTTAAACGTGTTTTTAAGAAAAGTCCCAAGCCCCAAGTATTCTAGGAATTCTTACACAGATCACCTGTTACAGCGCAGCTATAGCCAACATCGTTGTTGAACACAAGTTAGATCCTGTTGTCTTCACTGTTCTCACCGGGGTAGGCTGGACGGTAGAGAGGGTTCTTGGACTTGATGGGCAGAGGATGTGCTTCGGTGTTCAGCACCCACTCGTCCAGAGAGATCAGGGAGTCGTCGGCGAACAGCAGGTATAGGTACTGAAATAATATAAAAATAATCAGATTGTTGCCATGGCGACGATACGTCGAAAATTAAGAATTCACAAAATCTCGTCATGTCTTGGTTTCGCTGACCCTCATTGTGTGTGGGTGATACTCGTAATAGCGAAAAGCGCATGTATTACAGGGTACAGTTGTGTGCAAAATAATAGCAGTGAAACCGTATTTGCAGTGTCAAGATGTAAATTTGACTTCAGATTTTAGTTATAATCGTGGTATGAATTAACACTACAGTGCATTCAGGTTCGAAGACAGCAATGTAATAATAACCTTTAGCCGCCCAAAGGCCTATTAAAAGGCCTTCACCTATTCAAAGAACTTTGACTCATTTTCTATCAAAATAGAGTTGCATTAACTATTAGTCGTTCGAATTTAACACCAAGGCAATACAACCGAATTTCCTACACTTGAAAAACATTGTCAAAAGTTGTCAACATCCCTATGGTCGACTTTAATTTAAACCTTAAATTTACTGACGTGTTCGCTCAGTGCCTCTTTGTGATAAAGACCCACCTTGAGCGTCTCGGCGAGGAAGAAGCTCTGCTGCACGTCGTCTCCCTGCGGCTTGCTGTGGTACACGTTGACGAGCCCGGTGTACCCGCCCTCCACGCGGCAGTGCTTCTCCAGAGCCTACAAATCACAAATACCGTTAGTGAACATTAATCCGCCTATACAAAGGTAAAATAGGGTACTAGACTGACAGATCAAATCAGTCTCTTTTTATGAACTGTCAAAACAGTCAGAAAGTAGGAAGTTTGAAAGAAAAAATGACGTCTTAATTCTATACGGTCAAATTGCGTCCTTATTTTGAGTTATTGATCATTTTAACATCGCCAAAAGCTTCAAAATAACTATTCATGAATGTTATCTACGTATTTTGAGAAATAACATTGAACTGCAAGTGTGACATCATTTATGTTCACTACAGGAAAGTACCCAATGCTGGCCGAAAGGCGTTCGGCTGGCGTTCCGACGTTTCCGCGGTCGGCTACCATCGCAGTTATAAATGTGAATTAGTTGTTTTGCTATTTTTATTGTTATAAGTTATAAATACGTATACAGGGTTTTATACACCGGCCATGTTGCATGACTAAACGATTTCATTTAATTAATAGGGAAGATGCAGTGCGTTTATTTTTCATAGTTACTGTATTAGGGTCAATATTTTTTCTGTAAATTGTTGCCATAGTTACGTCTCCTGAGTCACTCTTTAAAAAAATACGATTTTAAACGATATAGAGGCAACAAGAATATTTCTTTCTAACCAATATTGGTCCATATTTCAAGGGCCCATCTCGTCAGTATGTTAATAGCCTAACTAGATTATCGTCATATTTAGGGTTCCGTAGCCAAAATAGCAAAAACGGAACCCTTATAGTTTCGTCATGTCAGTCCGTCCGTCCGTATGTCACAGGCAGTTTACTCAAAAACTACAAGATGTATTTTGATGAAATTTGGAGTATAAGTAGTCTTGTGTAAGCCGCTACTTAGTTTGATAGTTAAATAAAAAAAATAATATTTCTAGGGGGGGGCACTCCATACATGTACTCCATTTTTTTTAGTAAATATCCACATAGTTCTACAGTTTTTTAGAAATATTTTGAGGTTTCTAAAAAAGTTTTTTGATTTAGTAAATCGATCGGAAATAATTGCTCCGAAAGTAGCATACATTATCCCCCCCCCCCCTATTACTGTGCATATTTTTAAGAATCGTGTTTTAGTTAGACACGCAAAGTTACTTATTTGCGTGTGTACGTAATAACATCGGCCACCACACTGCCTCCGTATGGGGCTGCTTACGTTTCCCGCGGTAACTACTCGTGGCCGCCGGTTCTGCTAGACAAGCGAGTCTACACTAATGCATTAAATAAAAGGCCTAGCCAAGTAGTTCGTTTGTTTTTTGGGATATTAAGAAATTAACACTTATCAACGCTATTAATGTAATGGTTTTATCATGCACTCGAGTCTATGTAAGCCTGACTATTCTATAATATAAATTATATATTTGCGTCTGCCTTATCTACACAATTCATCGCGTTATCAACATCAATGCGTTATGTAATTTATCGGAAGATATTCACATGCAGTGAAATCTACGCTATCTTATCTTTCGAATGTATATTGACGACGGTGAGGAGAAATGGGATAAGCGACAGCTTGGTTGCGTTTAGTAATATACCCAATGAACTCGTTTAATAAGGTGTATAATTCAATGTCTCGAAAATGTCGCTTATCCCATCTCTTTTACAGGGTCGATATCTATTACAATATGCGGTGACAATAAATAACCGCCCAAAAATTTACTCAGATCGACCTAGTCCACAATTAATTCTTCGACTATGTGTCACTGGAGGATGATATGATAAATTCCACACTCAGGGACTGATGAGTCCACTGGATGCAACCGGCGCAGGACGTTTTTGGTACCCTTTTTTTGAAAAGCCTTATGTCCAGCAGAGGACATCTTTTAGCTGACGACGATGAAAATCGTTTACGGTGCTTACCTGCACGGCCTCCCAGCCCCAGTCGCGGTACTTCTGGTCCTTGGTGAGGCGCCACATGATGAAGTAGCTCTCGAAGGTCTCTGGTCGCAGCAGGAACACTTTTTCATTGCTCTTCTGCGCTCGCGCCTCTACTGCGCCTGAAAATCTGAACATGTGTTTATGTAAGAAAATAATTTATGGAAGTAAGGTTAATTTCGACAGGACCTGAACTTAAAACGTCTCCAGGCTTACATTGCTCGTAGAACCGATGGCCGCTGGCGTCGAAGAGCTTTTGAATGGCTTGCATTGGCGATGTTTGATCATTAGATTTGGTTCGGTGCTTTAAGCGCGTCGCTCGTGACTAAATCCTGCCTCATCGCGGGGAAGCGACTACCTTTTTATTAAACCTCCACCGATAAAGAACGGTATTATAAGTTTGACGTGTGTATCTCCGTATCTGTGTATCTGTGTGTGTATCAGATACACTAACGGTGGCATTGTAGCATCTTAACGGGTGGACCGATTTTAACTTTCTTTTTTGAATTTGAAAGGTGTCTTCGTAGCTTAGCTCAAGAATATAGCTTCGGCCGTTTGAAGATTATCAGAATTTCTCTAAATGTGTCAGGGATTTTTATCGGTTCACCGATTAGGTACTGGTTGTACTGTACAGTCAAGGGCAAAGATAAATAACACCACAAAATCTCATAAATATATATCCAAACCTTATTACTATGTCAGTAGAGTTGGTGTGTACATATTTTTGAAACTTTTGGTGTGAATATCTCTGGCCTTGACTGTACATTCAGCATCAAATAGTCTGTAGCACCAGATGCGCCAAATGTATCGTCACGTATTTCTATGTCAATAAAAATAAAGATGTGTTGCGATATATTTGGTACTTTTGATGTTACCATACTATTTGATGCTGAGTGACATGGTTCGATTGAGGTAGGTACCTGAAAGCTTCCGGGCCGAGTTTGGTCTCGGAGCGCGCGTAGCTCTCGTGGCAGGTGTGCGTCAGTTTCTTCGCCACGTCCATGTAGCGCTCCGACAGCGTGTTCTCGAGGGTCGTTGAAGCCAGCCCGAACATGCCGCCTGGAAACATATGGATCTTGTTAGGAAGCATTTTCACGACCGCGAGCCCGTTCGGCGGGCGCCCTGTTCGTACTAAGTTTTCGCTACATACGGCTTTTCCATGTTATCGGCTATGAGCGTAGCGCTACGAAAATGTCCGTTTAAGTGTATTTATAAGAGATTAAAATGGGATCCTCTCTTTTGGTCAAACTATTTTCCTGATCTTTAACTCTCACGCTTCTCAAGACTGTTTTGTAGAACCAGTTTAGGTTAGGTTCGTTTTATATAAATTCTGAAAATTGTATTTGTTTACGAAAAAAACGAAGGTTGTGAAATGAAATATTTGAGAAATGAAACAGTTTGGGAATGACATTTTTTTCACTTATTAGTAACCAGACTAAAATGCTTGGTGAGAAATTGAGGGTAATTTACTGATTTAATAAGTCAGTCAGTCAACTCATATGCATTATACAATCTAAGAAAAGTAGCTAACCAATATCTACACTTCTTACGGCATATCATGCTTATGTTACATGGATTTTGGGGTATAGAACCATTAATATCATGACAGTGCATTGTCAATACATTTATGAGAATATTATGTATGTACATAAAAATATTACCGACTTTAGGAAGGACTGTGATATACATAATATTAATACTAGAAACAAGCATAAGCTCGCAGTGCCTGCTACTAGGCTCCATAAAATAAGGAGATCATTCATGGGTAACTGTGTGAGATTTTATAATAAACTTCCTAGCAGCATAACTGAGTTGTCTATTGGTAAATTCAAAAATATTGTGAAACGAAAATTAGTTTCTAAAGCTTATTATAGCACACAAAACTAGATGAATGATGAAGCCGCGTGGGATTAATGTAAATTATAGCGCCATGTAGGTATATGAATAATTATTTTAACGAATACCTAGGGTATTATTATTATTTTAATCTTAATTGTTTTATATACTCTGACATTTAGAATTTTATTCTAGACACATTCTAGATTTATTTTTATTGACAATCCTTTTGAATTTATCTTATTGATTATTTTAATTTTTAAAATGATGATTTTATCAATAATATTACACTTAAGTTAAATGATCTGATTAGGTTTTCTGGGTTTCCCTAATCCTTGCAGCAAATGTTGGATCATATTGTATTTCTCCCAGCAAACATTCACTCTCATGTAACTGACATTTCGAAAGTGCTTGTAACTAGGCCTACTTGAATAAAGAATATTTTGATTTGATTTGATTTGTTATGGGAGAACACTAAGGAACAAATGATGAAGAAATCAATTAGTAGCTTTAACAAAAATCTTATCTGTTTTCTTGTTGGGAGTCCTTCCAAATACACTTCCACCCGATGAGATCTTATTTTTATTATTATTATATTTTGAGTACATAAAGTGTACCAGCGAAGCACGACAGATGATCCATCTTCTACAATATCTGTCCGTATTTCATCTCAGTAAGGTAGGAAAGGCCGGAATGGGAGACCCGGAGTATCTTATAGAGCCTGCTCGACCGTCTGTCCAACCAGTCTTCTTTCCTCCCTCCTAAACCCTCTCCAAAGAACGATAAAGAGCCAAAACGCTACACGAAGTGTACAAACCCGCAAAACATGAAAGATGGTCCATCTTCTCCTCCAATATCCGTCCATATTTCATCTCTGCGAGGTAGGAGAGGCCGGAGGGCGAAACCCGGAGCATCTTGTCGAGTGCCGCGGGCATCGCCTCGTCGAACATGATGCGGGCCTGTTCGTCTGTCTGTCCGGACACCAGCCACGCCTTTAGCAGGTACTCGTAGAAGGAGTCACCGAGGGCGCCGAGGGACATGTGCCCTGGAAATAGCGAATAAGTTCACGTTAATACATGTAACGTTTTTTTTTTTTTTTTTATAGTTTTTTTGTCGATGATACTTTCCTAGGGCATTCACGACGATACGTTCATATTAAATTACAATTTCAAGTCAATAATGCCAGTGGAATGAGTAAACGGTGACTAGTGAAATTGACATTAAAAAAAAAAATAGTAATCGCAATTCTGATCGTAGGATATTGTAACACTCACTCTGTCCCCATTGACCGTTGCGCGGATTGATGAAGTTGGGGTATAGGCCTCCTGGTTTCTCGATGTTATTCAGCACCTCTCGGATGCGCTCCACCTTTTTCCTGTACACTAAAATAAGAAAACAAATTTTAATAAATCTTAATTGCACTGGCTCAAATTTAATCTGATTAACCTTATGCCAGTAGCACACCTCCACCGCGAAACCGCGAAACGCCATACAGAGCGCGCGAAACTAAAGCGGAACTTCCTTGGGTTTGACGTTTCGCGGCGGAGGTGTGCTACCGGCATTAACGAATCAATGTCAACGAATAACAATCTATCAGATTGTAACGTACACGGAGCTGAGATATACACAATTGGGAGCATTAAGTTTTCCAGAGTTGTGCATATAGTATTTTTTCTCGATAGTATACATAACGCGGCACAGAATCTAGTATATTTTTATGTCGTAGAAGTATCTTTTTAATTCGTATTGTTGGAAAGAGACTTCCGCTTGTAATAGAAGTTACAAGCTTTTGAGAAACGGGCCCCAGATATACATTTTAAAAACCGCAATGTGACATTTGTTAGGGTACTTCAGTGACAGAGCAAAGCAGCTCCTTTTATGAACTGTCAAGACGGTTCCAAGAAAAAAGATTTGTGACGTCATAATTGGGAACATCACAGAGGCGCGTATTTTATAATTTTTCGCGATATAAAATGAGCAGCTTATGCGCCGAGACGTTATAAAAATCTACAAATATCTTATTTTAAAATCAAATTGTTTTTTAGACATATTTTTTTAAACGCCTGACGTGACATTTGTCACGCCTGATGTACAGTTCCCTCGTAGGAATACATTTTTACTTTGATCTATATATATATATATTAGTTAGAAACATTAAAGAGTTAGCTGTCAATTTCGTGTTTTTTTCATGCACTGCTGTGTCCTTTGGATTAACTTAAGGAAATGTTTGAGAGTATAAAATATAGTACTGGGCCTGTAATACTTTTTAATTAAGTTTAGGATTTCATTATTGTTCCTAATTTTTCCATTGTTCTCTAAAAAATGCATTAATTTCTTTGTGCACCACCTGAAATGATGATACATTAAAGACTTATTGATTGATTCTATTCTGAGCCCTCGCGGTAATTGAAAGGTGTATCATAAGTTTTATGCCAATGCACTGTGTAGGTCCTATTGTGGGTTTGTATGTGGCATCAGCAATAAAATCAAACCCAGTTACATGAAGCAGTTTCTTTAATAAGAAAACTGTTTTTGCGGTGGTTCTTAGTTATATTTTGTGAAGATCTATTCAGTCAATTTGAAGATATATACGGGCATTTTCACAAAAACGTGTACATACCACTTGTTGTCTTAGATTTCGGACTTAAGGGTTCGTTTAGCTCAAAATGAAGAGTCCCTATAGTTTTTACAATTAAAAAATGTGTCCGAAGAAAAGAGTCACTTTTGTGAGCGTATTGTTACATTTTGGATGAGCGTCACAAAACTGACGTACTGTTTATTTTTTTTCCGTGTATGAAACGAAACGAAAATTTGCTCTTCATTCTGAGTAAATCGAGCCAAAAAGTCGATAATCTGAGAACAAGTGGCGGGAATACACGTTTATGTAAACATTCCCATTCCTATCAGGGGTTTTAAAATCTACTATTTATGTTTCGATGAATTGCAACTACATACCTACATTTAAATGTGGTGTTTACAACTTGCACTACGAGGAAATAATATTTATTTGGCCAAGAAACATTCATCGGGTTATTTCTTCAGATAAAATATCCGTTGAAAACCTTTAGTTGAACGTGAGGTACAGAGGTCCGCAATAACAGATAGCCAACTTTTATAAATAAAGCAGTTAAAAAAAAACCTCCATGCTACGTAATCCTATAGTTAGCTTTGCTATTCAGACCAGATAAGATAGAAATGGTTCTTAAATAAGGCAAGATAATGTTAATAGGTTTTACTATTATGTTAACTTCATTTGTATACCTGATGTTCATGAGATTGCACACAAGCGAGATGATGATAGTATTTATTATATTTCGTACAGGCGTATATTTTAATGACGATTAGTATTGGCGCTACAAAACGTAGAAGAAGAAATTATTAACATACATTTCGTTAATAAACTACTTAATTTTTCTTCATATCATACGTAATAATTCCGATTAAAATTACTTTCCCATATGATTAGTAACTATATAAATTATACAATATTTACTCAAAATACGAATATTTAATATTGAATCAAAATTGGTGTGGTTTTGAGTCTTAACTTAATCCCAATGTCACCATAATAGTGTGGTAGAAAAACTCTATTTACCGACTCGAGAAGTGAGTCGGTAAATATAAATGCTCTTATATGTCACGTCATCATTCATCTCACGTAAAGTTACTATTTACGGATAAAGTATTTATAATTACTAATTATACAAATGTCATGAGTCATGGGCAATAATAAGAGTCAAATCGTACGTTTACCGCGTCATCGATAAAACACCAGTTGTCTCATTAATAAATAAATAAATAATAAATAAATAGTACAGGACAATTTTACACAAATCGAACTAGTCGCATGATAAGCTCAATAAGGCTTGTTTTATGGGTACTAGACGACGATATATTTAATAGATATTATTTACTTATATACATAGAAAACATCCAAGACTCAGGAACAAATATTTATTCTCATCACACAAATATTTGCCCTTACTGGGATTTGAACCCAGGACCTCCAGCTTCGCAGGCAACGTTACTGCCAAACCGGTCGTCAAAATTGATAATTTCATTGAGACGCCCTTCTTTTAATTTTCTCTTAATCAGTTAACAAGGACTCGATGGCATGAAGTAGTTTTTTAGCTAAATGTATATAAATACGTTCGGTAGCACCAATACTTATCTTCATTAAAATATATGCCTTAACGAAATTTACACGCTGTATTGTTAAAATAGTTGAGAATTCAAAGTACTTTAATGTAAATTTGTGTTTTCATATATAATAAATATTTTATTTTTAATATTCGTTTAGGTATCTGCCGGGAGTGTTTATTGACCGAGCGTTAGCGAAAGTATCCGTTTCAGCTTGGGCCAAAATGCTTTCGTATCGTCTGTTCGGATGTTCTCCTCTTAAGTTCGCACTTTTCGACCGATTGTAGTGAAATTTTGTGAGCAGGGTCGATAATTATACAGTTTTTTTGTCGATTCAGTTTTCATATATTTTTTAAATGGCGGAGTTATAGGAGTTGGAAGACTCCCGAGGTCTATACGGTCTCGGGAGTAATTGAATAATTTGCGACGCTTACCATCTTTCCCTGTAATGTCGCTCAGGTAGTTGAATTCCAGGTGGAGGGTCCCGATCTCGGACAGAATGCTGTTAGGCCCTGCCCAGTGGTACTGCCGGCCCGCCTGAAATTTACGCCATAATCAATATCACTACGTGTATTATCTATTATTGATAGTCCTTGATGAGTCACGCTATATTGCTAACTGAAGTTGGTGATTTAAATATGAAATGAGTTTATCGGACGTATCTTTGATATGTTCGCCGTCTGTTCAGTAGGCCAGAACGAGTATTCGCGATTAACAATACTGCTTTTCTCCCTATACGACATGACGTCAACCTTCTCATCTTCTATCCTTGGTCTTTTCATTTCCTTGCTTGCCTTCTACGATGTTATCAATAAAAGTGTCGTGACGTAAGATGACCAAACATTTTTCCTCTTCTATTCTCTATCGTTTTTATTAAGCTCCTCCTACCTCGACACCTTCCAAATACTTCTGCATTTGTGATTTTTCTGTCCAACTATTCTTTTCTATCCTACGCCAGCACCATATTCCACCCTAAACATGACTACCTATTATTCAGATCCAGCAAATTTTCAGTTTCAATCATCTTTTAATCATTATCATCCATCCATTAATATGCCAACGGATATTATATAAATAACCGAGTTTCAAAACTTGCAGAACTACTTTGCAATGAGAGGAAGCTACAAATAGCTTTAATAAAAAAAAAACTTGGCACACATTTAGATTCGAAATCCTTATCGGCAAAGTTGGCAATCTTTTACACATATAGCCTGAACTTGGCTTCTTTTCATATGTATCTTTTGGTGGCGATCCGTGTAACACATGTAGACCAAGGCACCTGTACGGTTTATTGTAGATATGAGGTTCATCGGCATACCATTCGTCGGAGTAAATGGTTAACAACTTAGACGTTATTTATAACATAAGTGACCCCAGTAGTGTAAAGGGCTGAAACCGGCCATAAATGTAAAAATGTGTTCCTTGTGACTTATGATGAGACGCACTATCCGCAATAACAGCGACTGCAGAATTTATAACATTTTTACAGAGATTTTGACCACGTTCGATTCCCGGTTATGTACGAGGTAAACAAAACTTAATGCCATTATTATTCAATTTAAAATCGACGCCATGATTCCTAAGGACAGATCTCTCATAGTTTCTGACTTCTCCATACTGACTGACCCATTTGGATTGATCACCCCTGTATACTAATTTAAAGTCATTCAGATGACACAACTTTTGAAATTGGGAAGACAAAACTTACATAGTTACCATAAATTGCAAGTCAAATAAAAAATTGCAAGCTTTTATATAAAAGAGTCTTTCTTGCTTATTTTAATGTCAAAGGTAAACTGGTCGCTATTTTTAGGTGTAACAGGCAAAGTACTCTGATGAATCGGGTCATTCATGACGCATGCGACCGTAGTGTTAATAAATTGGTGTAAATGTTACTTCGCATTATGCTAACGGCGCGGATTCGGGGTAACGACCCGACACGCGATTACTTTACATCGTAAAAACCTTTACAAAATCATCCCATTTTTTCAAGATATTGATGTAACTGGTACGCTTGTCGAAAAATTTAACGGCGTTGTTATTCCATCAGCATTTTACCTCATTTGACACTGTTTAGCCATCAGAGTGTAAATCAGAGAGTAAAATATGAAGCTATTACATCGCGATTGGATATTTAACTGGATTGTTTTGAAGATGTCAGTAAACAAGTAACCAAATGCTTTATAGAAAGCACTGTTTATAATTTCGCCAATCCATAGGTAATTGATATAATACAAAAGTGATTGTATTGAATAAGTAAATAAACAATGGTATAATTCTATTACTGCTTGCCTGCTTTGCTTGCCTCCCTAGCGAATGGCGCAAAATAGGTTAGTTATTGTTACTATATTTTTGTCAGACTGTCGCTTATACATTTGAAAATAGGGGTGAAATTAAGGTACCAATGATTTCGAATAAACCGATTATAGCTGATAGAAGCTGCAAAAGTTTAGCTTCATATGAAACCAATATAAATGGGGTTTATCCATCTCAGCGAATCAGCGACGTATCTCAAATGCCGGCGAGCAGCCGCGATCTCCCTCGCCTTTTACTCAAATACGCTGTCTTCTGCCAATATAGCAGGATAATAAATAGGTCGCATATCACTGTGAGTACCAATGCTCCACGTATCTTAGTGGAGGGGTTGATGAGTGCAGAGGGTAGTCCGGTTGGCGTTTAGAAGGCAGGTAGGAGAGCGCCCGCGACCTCCATCGCCTTGTTCTCGAACACACTTTCTGCTGTCAATGCGGAGCAGGATAACAGGTCGCATATAACTATGAGTACCCTTGCTGGATTGATAAGTGCATAGGGCAAAACGCTGGGAGTTTCAAAGGCCGGCAGGATAGCGTCCGTGACCTCCCATCACTTGGTCCTTGAACACGGTGTCTCCTGTTAATATGTAACAGGATATAACAGGTCTCCTGTAACTGTCAGTAGCAGTCTATACTCTACGTACCTTAGTGGATGGGTTGATAAGCGCATAGGGCAGCCCGGTGGGCGTCTCAAAGGCCGGTAGGAGTGCGTCTGCGACCTCCATTGCCTTGTCCTTGAACACGCTGTCCCCTGTTAATGCGTAGCATGAGAGCAGACCGCCTATGAAGCGGATCGTCGTCTCGAACACCGACAGCTCAGAATCCTGGTAAACAAAACAACATTTTAGTCTTGTTGGGGATTAGTTGTTTAGTGCGGGAACGTAAAATATAATATATTTGCTAGACAGTTGATTTTTTAAGGTGATATCAGACGGTTCACTTGAATGAATGTTCACTCAAATGATACCTACTTTGTTTTTCTTTCATTCCATGATCACACGGCTTAGCTGGAATGACGTAGAAATGAACATTCATCCGTAGTCTCTTTCAATATGGCGTCGAATGAATAATGGGAATGAATGATGCCGAATGAAAATATCCAACACCAATAAATGCATGAAATGAATGAATTCATTCAGCATTATTGTTTCACTCTTCGTTCAGACGTGCAACTTTGAGTAAAAGATGCAAAATGAAACAAGAAAATGAAAGAAAAGTGAACCGTCTAATATCACGTTTACAATGGTTTAAAGAGTTTGTGGTTTGAGATGATAAATTAACCAGTTATAAGAGCAATCAACGTAAAGTAAAAGATATAAGTACAAATGCGAACTTATGCCTAATGGGGATTGTTTAGTTAAGTATATTAGTTGAGATTACTTCCAGTTAACCTTTGAGCAAGTGAGTGAAGATATAAAGAAGATAGACAAACTAACACCATGTACAAAATCTATAAACACTAAACTGAACACATATTAATAAAAAAATACATGTATATTATTCATAAATATAAGGCGCCCGCAACTTCGTTCGCGGAGAAGAAAAAGTCATAACTCCTATTTTTTTCTTTAGTATAGTCGGGTAAAAAGTATCCTATAACCATCTGGAGATATCCAGCTACCCATGTACCAAAAATAGTTGAAATCCGTTTAGCCGATTTAGCGTGATGAAGCCACAACGACACATAGGTACAAACATTTTATTTTTACAACTTTATAATAGTATAGATATATAATATATAAGTAATCAATATAGATCGTATTCAACCACTTGAAAAATCACTGGAAAGCCAAACTTATTCAATGTAAATAATTGATAGATTCAGGCGTTACTTTGCGGAATTCCATACTAGACCAATGGATTATAGTTCCTTTGCTGTTCCGCGAACTTGTCTTGGTTAGATGTGACAGTAAATTGTGCTCACATGCGCATATTTTCATGCAGTTGCCACAAAAAAATACGCATGCAAATACAACAAACCAACACCAAACAGTATAATCCTCGACACGTGTTTCGCCGGACCGGCCCGGCTCCGGCGTCCACCCGAGAAAATTGATTTCTCGTGTGGACCGTCGTCCGGACCGTCAACATCTCCTGCATCTCCTGATGATGCCTCGTAGAGGCGAAACACGTGTCGAGGATGTTGGTTTGTTGTATTTGCATGCATATTTTTTTGTGGCAACTGCATGAAAATATGCGCATGTGAGCACAATTTATTGTCGCATCTAACCAAGACACAAGTTCGCGGAACAGCAAAGGAACTATAATCCATTGATTTATTCAATTTACTCTTGAGTGATGCTACAGTCTGCAACTGTATGAAAGAACGGCAGCTCGTTCCATAACTTAACCGCGTGTACCGTAAAAGAACTAGAATATGTTCGCGCCTTGTTAGGTAGCATGGCAAGAGTAAGGTTGGTGTTGGTGCCAACAGCCATATGACTAAATCTCTCAGAGGTATTTATAGAGCAATTGCAGGATATGTAACGTCTCTTTGCCGGCGGATTGGCAACCATCTGAGCTGATATATATTATTGTTTATTGAATTGCTCATAGACCGGTATCAAATACACAATCTGATTTGGCCGCAAGCTAATGTCCATCACGAAGGACACATCAGCATTGTTTGTCAGCCATTCAGTGATGATTGATGCCGGTGAAGGAGTGCTGAGTACAGGCACGGAGTAAATTATGCACCGCGGCGACCTTTGGCTACTGTACCCTGTATTTTTAATTTCCCACGTAATAGAAATTTAATTATTTCCAAAGAATCTATCATTTTACTTTTGTTTCAGCTCCTCCAGTGTACATTTTTTAACCCCGACCTTAGAAGTGGTATAACAGGCTCCGTAACCCATGTGACAGGAAAACTAGACCATCGGGATCGCGTGGACAAAACCATCGAATGTGATTCAAGATTACCAATTTAGCAGAGTAAATTCCACTAGACGCTAGCATAACTATGCATATTAATTTGCCATAACTTGTAGTAGCAACATCTAATCTACACTCGAAGCTCAATGTACACTAAGGAGCAATTAAAAGGCACTTGGGCGCCTTGTCGCGATCGCGCGATACGCGGTGACAGCGCTGATTAGCCGGTTCATTAAACAGTCGTTAGAGGCTAGTTATCCGTGCGACCGTTTTGCTAAACTGCCGTTTTGTTCGGGAAACACGCATTACTGAAGATTAGAAAGAGCTATAGTCCAGTAAATGGGGAATAGCGGCTAACGACAATTTCTCAGGAATTATTTAATTCTTATAAAGAATTTCAGAGTTAAAACATGATTTGGAACCCTAAGCGCAGTGGCAGGGTTGCTTTTAGTCAAACAGTTATTTTTCTCCTACACTTCGCATGGTGTTTGGCATCCTTGTAACACATGTCATCCCTGCATCCCTGAGGACTCAAGCCAGCATTTTTGGGTCTATCCCTCCTCCTCCTACCGGGGTCCAGCGGAGGCGCAATGGCAAGACATTTATTCCCCACGTAATTTACCGGTTTCCGTAAAACGTGACCGCACGAACGAAAGCGATTTTATTGTTCATTTATTCCTCCCTTTATTCAGTATTTGAAATCGTTTCTTCCCGCATGCTTTATTTATTTATAAACTGACAAGCGATTGACCTGATGACTAGTGGCTACGGGGTCGAAAATCTACCTTCACTTTTGCCTCAAACTCCTGCACAAGGTTTGACTTTCCTGGAATTCCACTGCAATGAAATTGTTTAATTTCCCATTGTGGGTTTACTAAGCCCACTCCTTGGCTGCATACTTATGTAGTCTTCTTACGTCCATTCTCCAACTCAGCATTTTCATATCGCCACAAAATAAAGAAGGGAACAAACCTTTGTTTTATAGGTTTGTGTGATAGGTCCCTTTTGATAGGCTTATAGATATAGTGCGTATGAATCTTGTACCCAACTTTTGGCTCTAATCTAGTTTTGCATTGGGCAGTGAGCACGAAAATAAAACGGCGTGCGCAACAAGTGAAACTCATTCCGCTCAACACAGTAACATCATTTTAATTAGCGGTCCAACTGACGTAGAATTATGTAGTTTAATTCGGACATTAAGGCCAGCGAAGCCACACAGAGGCAAACAGATGTCTGCTTCAAACGGTTTCAGAACCGAAGCGAAACTTAACTAGTTCGCCGCTGGAACGAAACTGGAACAATGTGATAATTGTTTTCATTCCGGTGTTGCTCTGGGATGCTGCCAGGCTTCGTGTATCTATTAATGTTGGATTGCGCCCGGAATGGATTGGTTACGTGTTTTTAATTGCGAAATACAGTTGTGCACTGACGAGCTCGGGATGGACGTGCGAAATGGCGGATGTTTGAGTACTGTTTTGTTGTTTTTTTAGCTCCGATCGTGATATCTCTGTTTTCAGTTGACTTGTTTATTTCAGTGGGATATACAAACAACGGATATCTATACTATTACAAAGTTGTAAAAATGAAATGTCTGTACATTGAAGATATTAAAAAAATATATATTGTACTTGGAGATTTTTTTTGCATGTTTGTATGTGTCGTTGCGGCTTCATCATGCAAAATTGGCTGAACGGATTTCAACTACTTTTGGTACACGGGTAGCTTGGTATCTCCAGATAGTTATAGGATACTTTTTACCGACTACACTGAAGAAAAAGAGGGGTTATGACGTTTTTTTCCTACGCGAACGAAATTGCGGGCGCCTTCAAGTCTGTAATATTAATTTGTAAAAGGAAGGAGTGTTTATAAACCAACGCTATGCTATTATAGGGTTTGTACGCCTGGAATACGCAAATTGAAGGAAACAAATGAGTACCACAAACATGACTTTCGGTAGTTGTGCTTTCGGTACATCACGTTGAAGCCATGAAAGCTGTTGCATTATCTAAGAATCGCGCGATATACGCTATCATAGACTATCAGTTAATTCTAGATTCTTAAAAAGCGCGCTTTATACAAGTGCTTAAATGAAGCAAGGACCCAAAAATATGTTTACGATTTCTCCTATGAGCAGATGCTCAGCGACCCAGTCCCGTCCCACGCCGATTTCGTCCCTGAGCCCCATGAGGTAGCGTGTCAAGCCCGTCGACGATGGTGGCGCCCATGTCGACTTCAACTACTTGGCGACCATCATAGACTCCCAGCTCATTCTTGACTCTTACGGAACGCGGTTAATACGAATAAATGAAGCTCTTAACAAGGAAGTTAAATGATGCTTACGATTTCCCCTATGCGCAGATGCTCGGCGACCCAGTCGCGTCCCTCGCGGAACTCGTCCCTCAGCCCCATGAGGTAGAGTGTGTCGAGTCCGTCGACGATGGTGGCGCCCAGGTCGCCGTTGCCGAACACGCTGGACAGGTGCGCCCGCTTCGATATCGGCTTCAGCTCGTTCTTGCCCCACGCGTACAACTTGTAATTATTCCACGCGTGCCGCATCATCTGTTGACAAAATAATAAGCCGTTAAAAAAACACGCAAGCATAAATATTTGTGTTTAAATCCATACAAACGTTATAAATTCTGTCTTCTTTTGGCCCTTTTGATGACATTTAGATATTATTTTTGTGTAAATATAGTTTTTATTTGTCATCTCCACGCGGACTCAGCTACTTCATGTAATACTTAAATAAATACATTGGTCGCAAATTATTATTCTTTTTAATGACGTACATTAGAAATCGTAATAAATATAAGTCTTCATTATAAGGTTAAAAAGAATTTTCAATACTAAAGAGGTTCCCATTTAAGAGACAACCTATTACCCGCCGAAGTCTCGGATATAAACAAATATTTTTATAAGGCCATTGCCACATTTCATATCTCAAAGGCCGGAACGGCGTTCATTTTTAAAAGAGTGCTTGCAAAGCCTCGTCGAGCAAGTTTTAATCTCGGCAGCTCCGTGCGGCGACGGAACTAATGAAAGGATATCGGACTTTCGTCGAGGCCATTAATTATTATTAGGTCTCTAGAACTTTGTGAGAAAGTCGCCAATGACTTGGAAAAACTGGAGACTTTACCAATTACAGTTTAAAACGTCCGAGTGATGGGAATTCATTCGAGTGAGGTTTTAATGTATATATATTACGTTTGGACGCACAGAGAAATAGGACTCTGCCAACTAACTAGTTTAAATAGACTTAATTATAATCTTCAGTTACGCGTATTAGAATTCAACAGAGCACAAAGCATGACTGTACAAATAAATATGGCAACGTCTTGACTCAAAGGAGAGTAGCTCATAGACAATGGCTATGAGTCAGAGTGAGGGCCCAGGGAAAGGAATGTAGTGAAAACACCTTGGAAGTGAAATAAAGAAAATAAACCGCATTAAATTAAGCGGAACCCCACGCCGTTTGACGCAACGCGGGCTTCTTACTTATAACAATAAATAAATTGAAGCATAAAGACTTTATCGTCAATTCATTTGTATCTTCCGTCAAGAGCTGGACGCCGCATTTATACCAAACACTACACTAATTATAATTGCACAAAGAAACATAGTAACCTTAAAGCAACAATTAAGTCCGAAAATAACTAAACACTCTCGATAGTAATAGTATCCAGTATCAACAGAAATAAATGTTTCATGTCATTAGAAAAAGTTTTGTATACAACTAATTTACACTTTCTGTATGGCAACTAGCAGTCTTTGTTTTTTTGGTTCCCGTTTACGAATGAGTAAAGCAACGGAATAGTGGCGAATGAAACAGGGTGGGATAATATGAGGAAGTATTTTAGCACATAGCAATAAGCTGCTATGCGAGATAGAAAGTTTGAAGCACCTGTATGACGTATAGCTTTCTTTCCAACGTATCCGTCATGTTAGCGAGGTTCTTCGTAGTTTCGGTAGGTTCTAGGTCGTCCTCGCCCGGGAGACGAGCGGCGCGGGCGTTGCGCCCTGCGGGGTGCACCGCGGGCCCCACGGGCCCTGACGCACTTCCGAGGTTCGAAACACGAATCAGCAGAATCATGGCACAGATAAACGAGACGCCTAAAGTCGCCAGACGCCACAACAAACGCATTGTTAATTATAAAGAGGCACTAAACAAATTAAATTCAAATTAATCACCGCGCACGGAATTTATCACTATTATACAGATTCCTTTTAATATTCTCTTATTGAATATTGTTTTTTTTAATTCACCGTTGTCGTATGAGTGTTGCCAATATGTATTAAGTTCTTTTTCCCGTTTAGTTAAAGGAAACTTCAGTTTTCGGTAAATGCCAATAAGTCACTTCAAGCGGATGATATGTGTGCGCCGGCGTCGCCTCACTGCCAGCCGCGGCGCCGTACTAACGTGCTGTAGGAAAATGCTTATTGTTATCAACTGCCACGCGGAGATAACCAACAACGGCCACGTAAGCCGGGATACAGACTGGGATTGCGAATATCTCCATCTAATATTGCTTCAAATATAGCTATTACAATAAATAATCATACTTTTCGTTGCAATTCTGGGATGAAAAGACATTAACATAGGTCATTTCTATTATAGTTGGTACGAGTAATTGACTGCAAACGATATATGACTATTAACTGATGTAAGACTTCGACTTGGTATATCAATAGATATATTTAGGTCACGTTCAATGGTGACCGTCGTCATCCAACCAGCCTGATTTTCTTATAGGATTATGTAAACGGGATTTTAATTACTTAGCTATAAGTACCATACCTATGTGAACGCTATTCAAAGAAAGGGTGAGCTTGCGAGAGCCGATCCACGCTGTGTCTTCCGGTGCGTGGTCGCTACTCGAGAATTCGTTGGCTCCAGCGGCCGTCGGTTCTATGAGCAAAGAGTATGCCCCGTCTAATGCCCATTGCCACTTAAGTTTTGCTATCTTTCGGACTATAAGAACCAGGGTAACTGGGTTCTTATAGGGATCTCTTCATTTCTGATTCAATCCCGCAAAGAAACTCCGAGCAGAGCCCAATCCATTGCTCTCCGAGTGACTTGTAAGACCCATCGTGGGCGACTACGTTTCAGTGCCGTATGTCATCACTGGCAACACACATTAGTCGGGTTCATATTTAATTATTTGAAAGAGAATGAATATGTAAGAGATGTAAAACAAAGATTATGAATAATGGGTAAGCATAGTTATAAGTGACATGGTACATTAGAAACGTGACTACTTATTCCCACTCTTTCCGTTATCATTATCAATAATCATACCAAGCATAGATAGGTACTATTACTACTCGTGTGCTAATCGCAAACTTCTTGTTAACATTTACATATGTTATGTATGTACCAGTGTTGACCTGATATGCCTACTATATTCCGTACTTGACTTTTTTTCTACGGTCGCAAAACAAAGGCCAAACTGACAGGACATGTGATCTTTCGTTGTCATTGTCATTTCCATCCGGTATATATATATTTTTTTTTCTGTTGATAGACGGGCATTTGACCGCCATCTCATTCTATTCTACTCTCTGTAGTATCTGACCTGCCGCCGCTTCGAATAAAGTTGAAGTCTGAAGTTTATTGCAAAAACATAAAACCAGCTTGGAAGCTAACAATGTTCTCTCCGATGAAGATAATCCCAAATCAGCGCATCGTTGCCTAGGCAACAATCTACGTAAACACTATATTTGCGTTATCTACATTTATAACGCTATCGTGTATTCGCACCTTTCTTTCTCCTGTAGAATTCAAACATGTAGCTACGTTAATTGAGTGTTCACGCAATTATGCCTTACACCAAGTCAATGTTGGCCGAACGCTAGTATACGTAGATAGGTACTTAGAGTCCCACGAAATACCTTCTAAAGGTTAAACGTTTTGTATGTATATATATTTCTAATTAGAATATCATTCGATATTCAAGATTAAAACGTTTTAAGCAGGAATAAATACATTGGATAATACTACTATAGTTTTTTAAATAAAACAATTTAACGGATTATATCGTGTATATATATCACATTTGATTTCCCGGCGGTTAACTGTGAAAAGATATATTTCTTCCTCTGTCAAAATTACAATTTGAGCAAACTACCCACTTTGAGAAAACAAATAAAGGTGTACATACATGCAAGATGGTAAATTATTAAAATAAAATAATTAAGTCTTTCTGGCACATGTGTAACTGTATTTACAGATTAGGGCCATCTGGCATGTATGTACATCTTTATTTGTTTTCTCAAAGTGGGTAGTTTGCACAAATTGTAATTTTGACAGAAGAAAAAAAAATATCTTTTCTCAGTCAACCTGTGACCATGGAGAGCTGAAAAGCTTCCGAAACGTCGGGACCTTAAATGAGATAATATACGCGATATAATCCGTTAAACTGTTTTATTTAAATGAGTATCAATCGCGGAAACAAGAAAGTATTACTATAGTTTTTTTTTAGTTAGGGTAATTAAGTAGTAGACTTTAATGCCAGCTCAATTACACTATTAAACTATTAGTCTTTACTCTGGTTTAAGTATATTAAGTAATGCCTAGTACGATTAATTAAATCAATAATTACGCTGATTATTTATACGTAGATATGATTCCCATGTAGAGTAGTATACTATTTAATGCTTATGACCAATACTGTCAATATCAATAGTATATTAAGATCTTATTTTTGGAGTAGGTACGGATTTTTTTCATCCGGGAACACAATCGGGCTCCTGAAATAGAAAACTTAAGACGCTCATGCATGACTGAAATTTTAAAACGGGAATTTTCTTTACTCCTAGACCAGGGGTCGGCAACATGCGGCTCTTTGGATCCAAAGCTATGGCTCTAAAGATTAGTTTTTTTAGTCAAAAAGTACTATTTTTTGTGGCTCTCTAAAAACTTTGAAATTTTGTAAATTGTAATTTTTGACTCCTCCGACTCAAAAGGTTACCGACCCCTGTCCTAGGCCATAAAATTAAGGAAGTTTCGTTCACACAAAGATATACTTGCTTATCTTACGAGCTTGTTCTAGCAAGCAAATTTAGCCACGTTTGATAGACATTACCCCTACATCTATAACGATTCTTTAAGATATTGGATGTCTTGTCGCCTCGGTTCGTTGGAAAACATGTACATCGTACATGCTAGCTAAAGTGTTGTACTTGAGATTGCACTGGAGACGTCCCAGTCCCAGGCGTGCTCGAGCCCTGTAATCTAAATCTTAGATCTGGCGGTCAACTACTTCGCTACAGTGTTCAGTCGTCTAGACGGATGGTTTTACAGAAACTGCATATAAAATAGAATCCATCACTGATAAGAATAAAAAAAAAATGTCATAGTAGAGGTTCGATTTTTTTTATGCTTAGATTTTAATAATTAAGTAGGGATCCAGGATAGCCTATAAAGCCATTTTAGATTTGGTACTAAAACATCCACATTGACCTATCACAACTGAATATTATTAAGATTAAAACTAAGTTTTAAATAATATTTTCTTCTGTTTCCGCGATTATTACTCATTGAAATAAAACAATTTAACGGATTATATCGCGTATATTATCTCATTTTAGTTCCCGACGTTTCGGAAGCTTTCCAGCTTTCCATGGTCACGGGAGGACTGAGAAAAGATGTATTTTCCTCTGTCAAAGTTACAATTTGTGCAAACTACCCATTTTTTTTAAAAAAAACACAAATAAAGGTGTACATACATGCCAGATGGGCCTAAGCTGTAAAGACAGTTACACATGTGCCAGAAGGGCTTAATTATTTTATTCTAATAATTTACCAAGCAGCATTTCACAAATGAGGCGTACTGAGGAGAAAAGAAACGCTGCAAAGAAAAACTCCCAGGCTACCTCATTACTAATTATAATATTTAAAAAACAGAGACTATTAAACTACTTTTAAACAGATAAGATATTTTACACCGTTCGGAAATTAAGGTTTTGCAGTCCTGTGTCTCGCTTGTTCCTCGATGAGATGTATTACAGGATCCCAAGCTGGTGGTAGTGACAATCCATCTTCTCTATTGAAATTAGGATGCTTTTTAATCTCAATAGCCTCGCGTAGCATCCTGGGAAAATATCTTTTTTCTTGACCATGGAAAGCTGGAAAGCTTCAGAAACGTCGGGAACTAAAATGAGATAATATACGAGATATAATCCGTTAAATTGTTTTATTTCAATAAGTTTTAAATAGTTATTATTAAATGTCGTTATGATTTAGATGACGATTAAATCGACTTGTTTTTGTCTTTATTTTAGCAACTAATAAAATTAGGACACAGCTTATACATACCCTTGCGTTACTATTTCACGTAAGTACCTAAAAATAACTTAGCTTGGGTTAGCAAGTCCTTGAAATATTGTTGTTCACTTTTGTGTTTAATTAATATCAATGATGCTTACTCGACGAAAAGCCGCGGCGGCCCGTCAACAGGAGGTGGATAAACTTCAAATCACCTTATTGGAATTAAAAAACTCAAAGGAATTGTGTGCTAAGTGAGAGAGAGGATAGTGAAAAGGAACTATTATTGGTACTTGACAGCAGAGATAAGTTGAAAAAGGAACTCTGTACACTAGAATGTGATTATAATAATTTAAATTGTGAGCGGGTCAAGCTTCAGGAGATGGTAGACAGGTTTACTGAGTGTAGCGCTGAGTATGAGCATGCCCTGAAGGAGATCAACACACTGGAGAGAGCGCTGCATGATGCCAACGACCAGATTCTTGAGCTGCAGGAGGCCAAGCATGAGAGTGCAGCGGTTCATGCTCATAGCTTATTCGAAGAACTAGTCGGACCGGTCCCACAGTTGGTTACCACTCCAATTGATAACCCTGTAATTGTTGTAGACTATGATACTTCCACCACAAGAAAGTTAGTAAATTGCAGTGGTAAAAAACTAAAAAAATATGTCAAACTTAACAAGTGTATACAGAGAGTAAAAAAGTTGTCAAAACAAAACAGGTTGTTTCTAAAGAAATTGAGATCTTGCAGTCAAAATGTACATCTAGTGGATAAGTTAGATATGTATTCTGTACAGTTACAAAATAGTAGGTTAAAATATGAAACTGACACACAGATATTAAAGTTAAAAATTCAAAGCTTAGAGGATTCAATTAAATCATTAGACACAATTAATGAGAGCTCAAAAAAAGTAATTCATGAATACTCACTAGCCATGGATGATTTAATATCACAAATAAATTATAACCCAGAACGGTTTGAGTCCCTGACAAATAATCACTCCTGTTTATGTAAGCAGGCAAGTGGTAATTTGTCGACTAGTGTACTAGAACCATCCTCTCTGTGTGCCAGTTTGCCAGAAAAATCCAGTGAAAGTTCCTTCCACACCGCACCAAGCACACCTAAACCTAAGGTTATCATGTACTGTGATGAGATGGGAAGTGGTATAGGCCCACTGTTAAACTCATACTTAAAGGGACATAGTGTAAGAAGCAATTGTTTGCCTTATAGTAGCCTTGACAATATTTCAAACCAAATTCTAAAAGACAGTATTATTAATTCCAAGACAACACTGCTTATTCTTTTGGGAAACAGTGTTAAAGTGAACAAGAATGATTTAATTAAATTTTATGAAACTTTGAACACAATTATAGTTCAAGAAATTATTATGTTCACTTTTCCCTATTGTAAACAATTGACAAAATCTGAAAATGATACAAGATATATTTTAAATACATCTTTCATATGGGAGTAAGTTTAGAATAGTAGACGGTAACAAATATGTTAGTAATCATTATTTTTTGACAAAAGGTAAGTTTTACCTTTCCAATTATTGCAAACGACAAATAGTTTTGTCACTAGCCTATTTAATTGACATTTCTACCAAGAATTTGGTACATAACTCTGCTTCTATTGAGCAGTCCGACATTAATGTTGTTATGTGTAATAATTTAAACTAAGTGATGAGACAATGGAGAAATCCTTTTCGGGCAATGAAAAGTATATCTACCTGGTCCATCAAAATATGCAGTGTATTAGAGGGAAAGATTTGCAGATTGAATTATTTTTAAATGCCTATAATATTGATATCTTATGTATAACTGAACACTGGCTAACTTGCAATGAGATAATGCCCCAATTCAATAATCACCAGGTGGGTAGTTCGTTCACCAGACTTAGTTCCATACATGGTGGGTCGTTAATTATATTAAATAGTCAATTGAAATTTAAGGAACGTAAGGACATTGTATCCTTGTCTGTTGAACGGACCATAGAATTAAGTGCAGTAGAATTAGAGCAATTTATTGTAGTTTGTGTGTATAGGCCGCCATTAAGTAATTTCGATGTTTTTCAAACTATTATGGAATATGTGCTTTTTAAGATATCGCGTACTCGTATAAAATACTTATTTGCGGCGATTTCAATGTAAATCTTTTGGAAGATTCAACACTAAGTATTAGATTGTTGAATCTATTCAAATTATGGAACCTACTAGGGTGACCGATACCAGCGCCACCTGTATTGATAAATTCATCACCTTTGTCTGCCGTTTTGTTGTTAAAAGAAAACGTCCCAGAATGTAGTAAGGACTTTTATTTTGAACATGTCAGTCCTTCAGATGTAGTAAAGGCATTTAAATCAATTAATGTCAAAAAAACCAATGACCTATGGGGGGTCTCAGTCCATGCTGTCAAATCCCTAATAGAAGTAATAGCGCCTGACTTGGCAGATATATTCCATAACAGTGTTGACTACGGTGAGTTTCCTGATCTGATGAAACATAGCAAAATAACTCCTTTATTTAAATCAGGTAGTACCTCTGACCCCACTAACTTCAGACAAATATCTGTACTACCTACATTTAGTAAAATTTTTGAAAAGCTAATTCTATATCAATTGTTAAAACATTTTAATTTGAATAATTTGATGCATAGTAAGCAATTCGGTTTTACGCGGGGTCGCTCGACATCCAACGCCGGAGTTGAGCTCGTAAAACACATTTTCGATGCCTCGGAGGAATCGCGAGATACTTTAGGCATCTTCTGTGATTTATCTAAGGCCTTCGATTGCGTTAATCATGAGACACTGATCAGGAAGCTACACCACTACGGAGTTAAAGGATCAGCACTAAATTTATTAGAGTCTTATTTAAATGGTAGAGTACAAAGGGTTGACGTGAATGGAAAGCGTTCACCGGGGTCATTAGTCTCTATGGGTGTGCCGCAGGGATCAATATTGGGACCTTTCCTGTTCCTTATCTATATAAACGACTTGCCACACCTCGTAAAGACCCACCATGAGATAGTTTTGTTTGCAGATGATACGTCTCTAATTTTCGAAGTCGTACGAAATCAACGATCCTACAATGACGTAAACGACTAATACTAATGACGAGAAAAAGACTAAATGTGTTAAGTTTGTCACGAGTAACTTAAAACACGAGCAAGCAAGCGTTATGGTTAAAGGTGAGGAACTGGAACTAGTTAATAGTACAGTCTTCCTCGGTATAACATTAGATTCTAAGCTCCAATGGGGTCCCCATATTGCTAATCTCTCGAATAGACTGAGTTCTGCAGCTTTTGCAGTAAGTAAGATTCGTCAATTAACAGACTTGATAACGGCTCGATTGGTGTATTTCAGTTATTTCCACAGTATTATGTCGTATGGCATCTTACTATGGGGCAGTGCTTCCGACATTAATACTAAATTTGTTCTGCAGAAGCGGGCCGTTCGTGCGATATATAAAATGAACTATAGAGACTCGCTTAGAGATAAGTTTAAGGACATTAATATAATGACAGTGCATTGTCATTACATTTATGAGAATATTATGTATGTACATAAAAATATTACCGACTTTAAGAAGAACTGTGATATACATAATATTAATACTAGAAATAAGCATAAGCTCGCAGTGCCTGCTACTAGGCTCCATAAAATAAGGAGATCATTCATGTGTAACTGTGTGAGATTTTATAATAAACTTCCTAGCAGCATAACTGAGTTGTCTATAGGTAAATTCAAAAATATTGTGAAACGAAAATTATTTTCTAAAGCTTATTATAGCACACAAGACTACATGAATGATGAAGCCGCGTGGGATTAATGTAAATTTTAGCGTCATGTAGGTATATGAATAATTATTTTAACGAATACCTAAGGTATTATTATTATTTTAATCTTAATTGTTTTAAACATATACTCTGACATTTAGAATTTTATTCTAGACACATTCTAGATTATTTATTTTTTATTGACAATCCTTTTGGGATTTATCTTATTGATTATTTTAATTTTAAAAATGATGATTTTATCAATAATATTACACTTAAGTTAAATGATCTGATTAGGTTTTTCTGGGTTTCCCTAATCCTTGCAGCAAATGTTGGATCATATTGTATTTCTCCCAGCAAACATTCACTCTCATGTAACTGACATTTCGAAAGTGCTTGTAACTAGGCCTACTTGAATAAAGAATATTTTGATTTGATTTGATTTGATTTGATGGGATGTTTGTTAGTCCCAGTTTATCGACGTCAGACGAAATAACTTCATAACAAATGTAAAATAATTACAAACATTGTATAATACCGACACTTCATGCAACCATACTTGCTAATAAATAAAGTTTACTTTATATATTTGACAACATGACGCAATGATATAACATAAAATTATATGGGCTCCGAAAATGGCACACCAAAATTACGCCAATTGGCAAACCTTAACTCAGTCTCGCGCACAGAGTACTTTGTTATATATTGGAATATGCGTCAAATAAACAAAAATGCCGTCATGCATAATGAGATTTTGCACTAATTACTCAATAAAAGCGTCTAAAAGCATTAGCGATTAGTGTGTTATTCCAATATTATCAGATTTATGTGTGCATAAGCCTGGCTATTTTTACACGTGGATTATCGTGTAGGTAACCTATCTACCTCTTTTTATATTATATCTTTGACATGACGTAAAGAAACCATCAAGCTAATTGGCTTAAGATTACATCTACTAAATCTGTTTTATAGTGGATTGCACTGGGTACACCCTGTCTGACAGTACAACAACCAGCTTGTGAGAAGGTTAAAGACCTCGCATTATTTAGGTATTAAACGCTTATAATGCATCCCATTCAAGTATTGAGTTATCAGATCTGCATCGTATTACAAAGTTGTAAAAATGAAATATCTGTACTGTACGTACGAGTAGGTATATTGATGATATTTTATGAAAGCTTAGTGGAATCGCTTATTTGCAGGTCCCGAATCGAACAATATTATATACAACCATATGTTTTGCACCATTTGGAAGGCTTTAGCAAAGATTCCCGCTAAATTTCTATATCCATACTAATATTATAAATGCGAAAGTGTGTCTGTCTATCTGTCTGTCTGTTACCTCTTCACGCTAAAACCGCTGAACCGATTTGGATGAAATTTGGTATGGTGATAGTTTGAGTCCCGGGAAAGGACATAGGCTACTTTTTATTAACGAATTTAAGGCGGACAAAGTCGCGGGCAGAAGCTTGTATTTACATAAAAACAAAAGAAATGCAACTCTATGCTTTAATAATTAATAAGCATTGAGCTATGATGCCAGATCCTTATATGTATCATGCCACAGATTCTTTTTGTCATAGCTAGTAAAAAAACTTTCAAAGTTAATGCAGATTAATGTGGGATGTGTGAACGCCACTTAATACTGAGTATAAACAACGTTTTATCAAATTAACCCAATAATTTTGTGAAATAGCGGCCATTTACAGATTTCGCAAGAAAAAAGATAACCTTTAACCTTAGTCGAGCAAACTTCTGTCGCAAACAATTTATCGTAATCTTAACCTAAGTAGATCACGAATCTGTGCCTAATTATTGTTAATATACGGGATATTTTTTTTTACAATTGGCGCTTATTTCTGAATTATTTACAAAAACACTTCGTACCAAATATGGTACAGAATACCCAAGTAGGTAGTACCGGAACTAATAAATAAAAAACCGGCGAAGAGCATGTCGGACCATGCTCAGTGTAGGGTTCCGCAGCCGTTCATACAAATAAATGCACTACAGAAGAAAAAACTACGATACGAAAAAGTGCGCTAGCAGAAGAGCGTATCATCGCGGCACTCACGTCTTTTAGATGTGAAGCGCAGTTTTTCAGAAATAACTCAAAAACGGTTTATACGATGATCATGTTGAAAACAATTTTCGTTGAAAGTGTTTATTAAGCTCTATCTTTGTAATTGTGTCTATCTTGTGTACCTATTTAAGGTATAGAAAGTAGTGGTGTGTCCCCACAGGACACAGCTTATGCTTCTTTCGGAGCGACTTTTTTCGTAAATATTCACTAAATGAAAAAAAAAAAATAGAAACCTCAAAATGTTTCAAAAATAACTGTCGCAATATGTGCCATCAAGAATATTTGTTGAAAAAAATATATTTTTCAGTTTCGGTTACATGTATGGAGTAAGTAGCGGCTTATAAAAGACATCTATACTTAAATTTCATGAATACATATCTTGTACTTTTTAAGTAAAAGGCCTGTAATATACGGATGGACCGACGGACGCATGACGAAACTATAAGGGTTCCGTTTTCGCCATTTTGGCTACGGAACCCTAAAAAACCAACCTAAAGATTGTCGGACCATGCTGTGTAGGGTTCCGTAGCCGTTACTACAAAAAATGCAATGGGGGACGAAATGTTTGCTACTTCAGAGCTATTATTTCCGAAAATATTATATTTTTTAAAAAACCTCAATGTGTTTTTACAAGAACTGTCGAAATATGGGCATACGTTGATGTTTGTTGAAATATTTTTTTTGTAAGAAAAGCTAGATTTTCAAAAATTGTATTATTTAATTACCAAACTAAGTAGCGGGTTATAAAGTACACCTATAGGTACTCCAAATTTCATCAATATACGTATATTAGTTTTTGAGTAAAAAAGTGACATCCGGACGGACGGAAACTATAAGGGTTCCGCTTTTGCCATTTTGGCTACGGAACCCTAAAAACCAACAGGCCTTGATTACATTAAAAATATCATCATCTGAAGAGAAAGGGGTTGCCCCTTGTCATTCTGAACACGTAGCTATAAAATTTGCTCCCCAGTTAATAAGTTCAGGTCGCTAGATAACCAAATACACCTAGATCTACAACGGGTAAGCCTCTCGAAATGCACACATAGTCTTTAATTATTAAATCAAGGTAAGTTTTCATTGAGAATAAGGCTTTAAGATCATGAAAAAAAGACATATGACCAAAACTGCGGAAAAAGAAATTTTATTCCGTCTCTCGGCGGAAGCTTGTGTTGATAAGTTTAATTTGTCGAATTGTGGCGTGGATATATTTCTGTTTTATTATGATTATGATTTATGAACGTAGATTTGCGTCACGATTGCAAACGTTTTTTAGGCTTGCAATGTTTTTTTATCAAACTCTGGTTTTAATAATCATGTACTCATATCACCAGCTACATTTTTTCTGGATCACGGCTTAATAAATAAAAATAAAATAAAAAACATTTATTTCAGAGTCACTACATATTTTGTGTTAGTAACAATAGACTAGCTAGAACAGCATATTTTTAAAAATATATATAATAAAATACAGCTAATAAACATCTAGACAAAGACAGAGAGAGAGAGAGAGAGTGAGAGACTCACAGGGCAGCCCCTCGCAATGTCTGCCACATCGGACTGTTCCTCCGTTACCTAACGACCCACGTATTTAACTTTGGACACTCGCGCAAGTTCACTCCCACACACGAACACCTTCGGTATAGTACCAAAATCACCACCCCGCGGTTTAAAACTAAAAGTTCATTTTTTTTGCTTTATATGTCAGTCCATTGGTAACAGCATATTTTGCACATAATGTTAATATTATGATAAGTGAACTTTGATACAAAAAAAACATTATCCTAGATCATTTAAAATGTTGCGTCATAAATTGACTCATTCTTCTAATTTCGTTACCAAGTTTTTCAGGCATTAAATATATAAACAAAAGCTTGCAAAAAAAGCCAGACAAAGTAATCCTCATAATTTGGAAAATATTGTACAATGACTTAAAACTCGAAAGCCAAAATTAAAATAAGCTATTTATTTAATCACTAGCTTCTGCCGGCGACTTCGTCCGCCTTAAATTCGTTTATCGCGGATATGGGTATTTTTCCGAGATTAAAAGTATTTCTATACCAAATTTCATCCAAATCGGTTCAGCGGTTTAAGCGTGAAGAGGTAACAGACAGACAGACAGACACACACTCTCGCATTTATAATATTAGTATGGATTCCATATTGCACGCTTGCACGCATAACGTTCTATATTATACATACTTATACATATCTAATCTAATCGTCAATGTCTACTATGCAAGCCACAATGTTAACTATACTTGTAAAAAGAACTTAAAAATGTTGGTTGAAATGTTGATATTCATAATTTATATTAGATAAAAGTTAATGAATACATAAATACATAAGTATACGAGAACAATGACGATGATATTTTATTTGTTTCTGGACCGTACCAAAGAAAAGCCAAAATTGGGTTTCCAGAGTGCAATAAAATAAACACTTAATTTAATTATCATTTAAATAATATGATATTAAAAGCGCTCTACACGCTTTTATTACTTAATATACAACGTAATTTGGGGAATGACATTACTAAAATTGACCGGACACATTTAGCACAAGAAAATAAAAAAAAAACGGGTTTGATTCGAACGTCGTATATATGAACGGTACAGTTACCCTATCGTCCTAAGAAGTTCCGAAGTCTCCCCGAGAGGATGTTTTACTGCGCCACCCAAGGAAAGGAACCGCAGCCAGGCCGAAAGACGGCCGGAACCCAATCTCGGCAGTGGCAATTTAGGGGCTCCCAGCTCTGCTTTACTTTTCCGTGTTGTATATGATATGTCTGATCTTGTTAACAACGACCGTCTTCACTAATATACTGTTTCAGTTTATCTTTACGAATGAATCACCGAAACCATTATAAACGCCATCAAACTTTTTGCGGACTTGGTTCACTTGGTGATGAGACGTGGGACATTTTATGTATTTAAAAAAGCTCGTAATAAATGATATGATGATGACGAATGAACCCAGTATAATTATTTTGCAATATTAGGCAAAACTCATAATTTTTCCAATAAGGCATTGTACATTTTATTAATATTTTAAATTTGACAGGTTGTAAAGATGTTTGGACATTGATATGTTTTTTTTTCCGTCGATCGGATTAAGATGTAACTTGCTACGCAGATGAGACCTTGATCTTCGGTAACTTGGGCAAAGTGGCAGCTAAGGTAAGTATAAAAATAAATAATGTGTTCCATATTTTACTTTAAATCACAAGGCTCACATACTGCGTTCGATTTTATTCGGGACTAGAAAGAGTAGATTTATCTCAATACTATTATATTATAATACCTAGGACCCAGTAGCGTTGATATGATGTATTTTGTCAAAATACATCGTAATATAAACGTATTGTATGTAGGTAGGTGTATGTATCTAATGTATCACGCGAAGAGGGCTCCAAGTCAAGTGCTACAGATTTTATGTTCTGGCACTGAAATCCGTAACGGTCATCTGCAGATCTCACTTATCACTATAATATTCCCTCGCTAAAGGATTTTCGAGAAATCACATTTTCTTTTGAAGAATAGGTATAAGAAGTTGAGTCAATACTCGGTATAAAAATTGAACGAATCAAACCAAAGGTAAAAGTAAAAGTAGAGGTAAAAGTTTAATGGCAATGTTATTAAAGAATAAGCATGCTATGAAGCGTGCAAGTTATGAAAAGTTGCCAAAAAATCCATGGGAAAGTCCTCATAGAAAATTCGAATTTATTTTATGTGGAATGTTTCGCTTGTTTTTAACTTTCAGTCGGCGCTTCAGTAGTGACAGAATAACAATAGCTGTGGCTCTCACTATTATAACGATAGATAGGTCCTAGAGGCTCGCAGCGTTCAAATACTCTAGACGAAATCTCAGAGGCGATAATTAAACGCTGCTGCCGTTTCCCGCCCATTGGGGCAATACGGGCTCGCGTAAATCCGTGTGCTCCTCGATTTACTGTTACGACCCGCAGTGGGCATCTACACATCCTCTCAAATTTACCGCTATATTCACTTCGATAGTCTTGCAACAAATTGGAAGCTAAAATATTGTATTGTAGCAGCTCTTCTATATGTCTTGAGTAGATTTATTTCATACCTTATGCCGGCGACATCGTCTGCGACTATTAGGTATAGTATACTTTATTTATCGTCAATGTTTAGTTAGTGTTGATTACTTATCCTGTATGAAGGAAAATATTTAATTTCCATAGATGTTGAATTGGTTTTACTGGTATTGAATCATAAATTGTATGAAATTTCACATCTCTGCCTTTATGAAATATTTATTCTCTATTAAAGATAAAGGATATTTGAGTGTGTGTTAATTCGAAAATGTTTAGCAAAATTAACCAAGTAGGACCACGCACAATGAAAGGTTCCGTATTCGATCAGGATGACTGTGTACTACTTAATATCAACATTTATTTACAATAGTCTCAAACAGTAAAAATACGATACAAAAAAGTGCGTATTCTCACGGTATTTGTCCTTTTGTTACTTTATAAATTATACGTTTCCCATACTTACTATCAACCCCAAATTTAATTATACCCTCAGGTACCTTAAGGTTTAAGTTTAAAAAATAGCAAGACGGACTCTCTTACATAGGGTTCCGTACCACCGCACCGCAGTAGCTAACTCCAAAAAATACATATTTCACGGATGCCTTTTGGTTTTTGACTTTAATTGACTTTTAGAATTTGTCATTATAGCGACAGTAGAAATACACACCTGTTACGGTTCAAAAGGTACTATGGTTCAAAATATTACGTAAAAAGCGCCTCTAAAAATATGTTTCTCGTATGCACACCCATCAATTTTCAATTTTCGTTTATTTTACTATTTGCTGTTATAGCGGCCACAGCGGGTCTCCTTCGGAATTCTTTGTCCTAACGCATTTTTTCCGAACCGTATATTTTTCAGGATTTTAAAGAAATATATCGTATAGATTAGGTTAAGGTTTGTTTTATAACAATCCTGAAAAGTTCACAGTTTCATAAAAAAATGCGTACGGACAAACGAGACATTAGGACAAACGACATTAGGGATTCCGATATAGATCCGGCCACAGCAACATTCTGTGAATATTTCAAGTTCGTTCAAGAGTTTAGAGCCTTTGGGTAAGGAACCTTCAAAACGGTGAAACCACTTTTCTTAGTCTATACCTATAGGTACCTACTACTATAAAGTTGTAAAAATTAAATGTCCGTACATTGAATATATTAAAAAAAAACATAAGTGACGGTCAATGAATCGCTCTTTTTTTTCTGAATCGATTTTTTGTATGTGTGGTTTCCTCTCGTCAAAATGGCTGGGCATTCACAGGTGGTTATAGGATATAATTTTTACTCAACTATGCTGTAGAAAAAAGTGGATTATGATTTTTCTCTTGAGCTGACTAGGTAAGTGGCGGGCAATTAGAAAGTTTTTAATAAAGAGTCCATTCGTGAAGTCGGTATCATCTTCAAAAATCGTAATTACCGTATACTCACTTTCAACCTCCATTTAGCCCAATTAGGGGATGAATTTCAAAAAATCCCGTTTTATTCGTTACCTAGGTATTTTATAAGAGTATCATACTGTAAAAAAATCTGGATTTAGCAGTTTTGGCCCTACGTTGTTGACGAGTAAGGACTTCTTCTATGTACGAGTATATGCTTAGATCTGCTCAGAGAAATACCGCAGGTGGAAATGGTAAATTATGAGAATAATTTAGGGCTGAGAAAATTTCAGTGATGAATTTTGAATACGCTCATATATCATTAATTTTAGTTGTAATTTTACTTTGTAATTATTTTCATGGCCTGAGACACATTTAAGGACATTTTAGTTGAGAGATGGCGACTGTCTTATCTAAAGGTAATGAAAGGGACTGGTTCATCGCCTGTATAGGTACTAAACAATAGGGGCCTGCGTAATCCCGAGAATTACTGCAATGGCCCGCACCGTTTAACCTATCTTATCCGATAGCTATTTCATTAAGACTGTTAGGTCCCACATTTCTATACTACTGTAGAATTGTTAAAGCCTTACGGGTTCATATGATAATTCGAAGAAAAATCTTAACAATGCGATTTATGCTTTTTGAAATGTATGAGAGATGCACAGCATGCCATCATAATGTCATTTATCAGTCATAATATCCTCGCTCTTAGCACGCCAAAACGGCTGGATAGATTTCATAGATGTTTAAGGGTACTTTCATCTGACTACACTGAAGCACGAAAGAGAGTTATGCGTTTTTCTTCCTCCGCAAAAGAAATTTTAGGCACCGTCTAATAGCACTAGTACAGTATAAGTTGACTTATATTCTTGGTACTAAGTTACCACATTTAGAATGACAACACACTACCTAATTTTGGCAGGGTAATTGAAATACTGGTTTCAGTTTCCCACCTGTACTGCAGCGGAAATTCTAGTGCTACAGATTTACTGTTATGCCCCGCATCCGCATTTCCGCAGTTAACTATCGTCTGAAATAGGGGAATGTGATCTAAAATTTACTACGGACTGTATTTCTAAAGCATTTTTTCTATTCGGATCGAACTCAAATTTTGCCCAGGGCATTTCATCGCGTGGTAAGCTAACTCATCTCGGCAGAAGTTACGAAATAGTTTTCCGCCTACAGCTTAAATCCGTGTGCTTTACTGTTATTACCGCACCTCGCTGGCGTACCTGCTTTGTTGCGCTTTAAAAAGATGTTAAGCTCTAAATTTTCTTAGTAGGTTTTTCCGTTTTTACTACATGGATCGTATGACCATCTCCAAAGGGTTGTAGTTGGAGAGACCTCGCAAAAGCTATCTAATAATCCTAATACTAGTAGAAGGTAATGCGTTGGTTTTTCACCTCAGCATAAACTCGAGTATGTTACTGCTACCCCGCATGGCTATACGAACATCCTAGCCGAATATATTTTTTTTACTGTGCTGCAAGATGACCCAACCTTTTATTGCATTTTTTCTGTACTGTATATTATTAATTACCCTTCCGAAAGCGGTTGCAGTTATAAGGGCATTTTACAAAAATCTACACTTGTTGTCTCAGATTATGAACTTTTTGGACGAACATCCACTCTTATTGCTTTTTTATGCTGTACGACGACCCAACCTTTTTTTCTGTACACATCTTAGAACCCTGGCGAAGCGGTTGCTGTTATAAAATCGTCCGGAAGCAACCTAATCTCGGCAGAGGTAATTAAATGGCGTCGGTTTCCCGCCTACAGAGTAAATCCGAGTGCTACAAATTTACTGTTACTGCCGCGCGTCCATCCGTGCATCCTTCGCTGACTTATCGCAGGTCTCGGCCGCGCAAACGGCCTGCCCGCCCGCGCTACGACCACGCTTTTCGGCACATTGTTTATCAAGTGTTGATAACGCTCGCCTAGAGTTATGTCTATCGTCGATCCTTGATGCTTCATAAATCTTATGGTTTATAGTAATTTTTCCAATCTGATGTCGCGCTACAGATATTCAGAGCTGCTAGCAGCGTTGAATTTCTCTTCGATTCTTATTACTACTTAAACACTTAGTTAGCTCTGGTTATTTAGTCAAATTTATTGGTAACTTAATTATGCATTTTAATAGAATTTAATTTTAAAGGCGTGATTCCATTCCATTACAAAACTGTCTATTAAAAGTCTGTCTGTCTGTTACCTCTTCATGCTTAATTAAATCGCTGAACCGATTTGGATGAATTTCGGTATGGAGATAGTTTAAGCCCCGGGAAAGGACATTTTATCCCGGAAAAATAGCCTTATCCGCGATAAACGAATTTAAGGCACACGAAGTCGCGGGCAGAAACTAGTTAAATATAAGACCTGAGAATTTAATACACATTCATATAAACATACCTATAAGTGTAAATACGTTATACGTTATTTTACTGTAAACCCGTAGTGATAGTTGTCCCGTTGAGCATTTTTACATTTATTATTAATAGTGAGTAGGTACTGTACCGTTAGTCAAGAACACACTTATTTTATGTACCATTAGATACGACATTTGCAGTTTCTCAATGGACGGCAGTTATATCGTTTCGTATGTAGTATTTTCTTTATTTAGAATATGTTGACACGTGTGCCCTAGATTACTTACTTCAGTGCAATATAGACTATCGTTAACACCCACCACGTGGTTGTTAATTCTGTCAGCATGCCTGACTTCCCGCAACCTATCTTGCATCTGACATACATACATTTGACAGTACAGATGCACGACCCGTACAGTGTAGATTTACTTAGTAAAGAATTGCTCCACGACACAACACCTATATTTACAAAAACTGCGATTATCATATACATATAATAGTCCTCCTCTTTATTACATTTCATACTTATTGCCACACATCATGCCCTCCACTTTTAACCGTACCCAATAAGCATTTTATATCCCTAATAAAAGTGCACTTTCAAGGCTTCCAGGACTATTTGACTGATTTATCGCCAACACTCGCGCCAGCTGCGAGCGCACAAGGTAAAAAGCCAACCGTAAAAAACCTCGTAACAAACCCGTACAAAGTACCTGCCTTAATTCGATATCCTTGTCGCCAGGAATTGATAAACGATCGCGAATCGCCCCGAAGCTTGGATTCGGGAAGTTTCCTTGTTTCCTGAATTTATCATGTAACCTTTTTCACGAGGTGTCGAATGCGGAGCACTCGCGCGCACCTGCCTCGTCCCACGCGCCCACATGCCCTCCGGTCACATTTTCCTTCCGTACGTGCCTTGTACTTTATTGCGTCCTTAAGTACATAATATGGTTATATAGGCAACGTCAAACATAGCTGATCAAGATGATCGCTTTAGGCCTTCTGCTGTAAGATTACTGCGACTGTTGAAATTATGTCAAGTTAGTAAGAACTGACAAGATACTAATACTTTTTGTTTTACAAATATCATTTATTTATTATTATTATTATTTTATTATTTATTTAATTCATGAAATTCCACAGTATTACAGTTAGACCAAAGCACTGTAAAACTAAGATACAATTGTATACTACATACACAAGGAATACTTATGAAACAAATAAACATTAATAAAAGTTACACAGAAGACTGCCGTACCTACATCCATCCTCTCGCAGTACCTCAAACACTCATCACACCAGTCTAACCAGCTACTAACAAACACATCACAGCTTGGGGCCGATTCGAGGAGCGAGTTTATCAGGTTCAAAGCTCGAACAAGAGGAGATTTTCGGCGGGACACAGTGCGCGCTGCCGGTTCCGCCAATAAATGGCGACAACGGGGTCGGAAGAGAATTCTAGTCGGCGAGGGAACATAGAAACATACCAACTGAGCTACCGATTCGGGACAGTCTGAATTGCCACATAAAATGCTACTAGCTACAGTAATCAGTTTGTGATTCCGAGTTAAAACCTAAACCGCCTAGCAAGAATTTAGTTGGGTATAGAAATGGGTACATTTTTTGTATAAAAAGCGCAAGAATGCTTTTTGTACTCTTTCCAGGAGCAAGATATAAGTTGTTTCATGCGGGTTCCAAACAACGCAGGCTGCTTCGAGCTTGCTTCTTACAAGAGCGGTATAAAGGATCTTTATTGTCCTGATATCAACAAAGTCCCTAGCGTTCCGAATAACAAAACCCAGCTTTCTATAGCAATTCAGGGCTAGAGCCTGGATATGCTCATGAAAATAAAGACGAATATCCAGGATCACTCCCAAATCCCTAACAGTGTCAACACGAGTTATCGACTCAGAATCCAACTGATAATTGTTGAATATCGGATGACGAGCCCTGCAAAACGTTATTAGTGCACACTTCGCAGCATTGAACATAAGTCTATTTTCAATGCTCCATTGGTACACTCGATTAATGTCATTTTGCAGAGACGCACAATCCGAAATGTCCTGTACACCATATATAAGCTTCAGGTCATCGGCATAAAGTAAGGACCTGGCGCACTTAGGAACCGAGGCCAGATCGTTAACCATAACTCCAAAGAGCAACGGGCCCAATATCGAGCCCTGGCTGACTCCAGAACGAGTGTGGTACGGTTTAGAAACAAAACATCCATGCTGCACGTATTGCTGTCTGTCACGTAAATAGCTAGCAAAGAAACTTGAGTAGTTTTGGTGAGAGACCAATGCTACACAACTTCTTAAGAAGAACATCGTTATCTACGCGATCAAACGCTTTCTTGAAGTCGAAGTACAGCACGTCAACCTGAATTCCGTTATCCAAATGATCTGAAATGGAACCAACCAAGGTTAGAAGGTTAGTTTCGAGTGAGCGAAGAGGCCTACACCCATGTTGAGCATCGCAGAGGAACGGCTTTAATTGAGGAGCTACGATACCATTTATGATGGACTCAAACAATTTGGGCAACGAGGATAGGATAGCTATGGGCCGATAATCTTCAACTTTGCCCGTATTACCGGATTTCGGAATAGGCCTCACCCGGGTAACCTTCCATTGGTAAGGGTATTCGCCAGTAGCCAGAGCAAGGTTGAAAATGTGAAGAATTGGTGGTATTACCCATTCTTTGCATCCTTTTAAAATATATACCGGTAGGTTATCAGGACCTGGGGTACTTCGGGGTTTCAACCGGCTTATACCTTTATCTATATCATGATAATAATCACAATTTTCGCAATGTATAAGTGGATCACTCCACTAGCGTTATTATTATAAACAAAGATCAGAAGCAAATGAAAAAAAAATCGACGATACTGGACTTGACTAACGCTAAAGAGTCGGATGCACCATACAGAGATCCATAAGCAAGAACAGATGACGAAATTCGTCGACTATGGACGATTAGCTCAGTTGGTAGAGCGTGCTGCCCCGGTCTGGCACTGGTTCAAGTCCAGTATCGTCGAAAAAAAAAAAAACATTTGTTTCTGATCTTTGTTTATAATAAAAAGGTACTAATAATTAAGCTTTTCTGGGGCGCTGACTTCATATGAACACGTTTGCAGTTTTGATATACTGCATTCGTTGCGACAGAGCAGCGATAAAGATCGAGATTTGTTAAAAGGGAGATATTTCATGTTGTATTTTACACATACGAAATAGACAGCGAGGAGAAGTTTTTGCTACATACTCATTTGCCTATATTATCGGCTACGCGCGTAGCGCTACGAAAATCTAGTCGTAAAGTTAATAAAAGATTTGATACATAGAAATAGAGTAAAGGCACATTCAGACATGGTATGGCCCGCCACATATGTCTAGAGCTCGAATTGTGTCTCATGAAAGTACTCATTAAAAGAATTCGAAGTCCAAGATGAGCAATTGAGCATACACGTCCACACGGCGTGCGAGACGAGCCCAGGGCGTATGTGGCTAAGGCTAACCATTCACGGCGAGCGCCTCGCGACGTCTGTACTTAGGTATATAAAATTAATGTAGAATGCTCGAATACGCACTTACAAATGTTGCACTAAGATTCGCGTATAAATGTTTTACGTGACGTAACCAATTTGATTAAACTCATATCGTTTTAAGCAGACTATAATAATATAATAAATAGCCAATATGTTTAATAAGTTTAATCTTGTGTAGGTGGTAATTGCAACGATTGTTATAATTGCGCCCGTGCCACGAAAGTGAAACTGTAATTAGTTGTTCAATTCAAACAAAAGGCGCTTTGAACAAGTTGACTGCAGAAACGGGAAATTGCGCTGATGCCACCGGCCTGCATAATGAATCGTTCTAGGAACAAGTTGAATAAAATTAAACATAACTGCGATAAATAGATTATAGACATTGTTATTATACAACCTCCTTTTTCGACGCTTAGACAACTCTGATATCACTAATTACGAGTATATAGGTACAGTCGGTGACCTCACATAAGTACCCAGGCATATTCGTGACTATGAACGCGCACTGGAACTCACTAGTGGCGTGAGTTCGAACCCCGGTTGTATGTCCCTGTTTTTGCTTTTTTTTCATTATTATTTTAAAACGAATTTGCATTATTTACTTTAATATAGGTATGTAACACCCAGAATATATTTAAAAATAAAAACAGGGGTTAAAAAGCATTTCATTTCTTCATAAATGGCGAACTTATCAACTTGCGTAAAATTAAAATCCATTCTTTAATTGACAATTGAAAACGTTCACAATATTTTAAAAAATATCAGTAATTATAAAAGGAAGTTACTACTTTTCTGAAATCTTAAATTTTTTCAAAATTCAAAACTTTATTCTGCAAGTAAGCCTCGAGGGCACTTTTACACTTAACATTCAATGTTCATATTTGATTGCCTTATTTTTATCAATTCAGCCTCTTTGATATTCGGTGGCAGCACTGGGCGAGCGAGTGTCTCACTAAACAAATTATTCGACCTCTTCAAATTATCATATTCTAGATGGCAGCACTCACCGAATGTTATTTCATCATCATCTTGTTTCATTTGCAAATATTGTATTTCTTAAGAATGCATATTTCGCTTAGAATAATTCCCAGCAAGCTTGACTAAGAAGTCAAAAAACATTCTCTGACATCCCAAGTCAGGGTTTGAACCGTCGTCCTTCTGATCCAGTGTCAAGCGCGGTTACCACTAGACCACAGGACAGGTTGAGATCAGCTACAAAATTGCGGACGGGTTGTTTCAAATTAACATTGCTAGGGCGCATCATATGTATAATTTTTTTCAACCGTATGAATTCCGTCTCATAACAACCCACAATTTAAGCTATTTATTTGCGGGTATTAGGCAATTACATTAGTGGGCAATGTCGTTAATTATCTATAATTCGACTATTGCTCTCGGAACAACTCACGGTTGACATTACATATTTATTACACTTTTATATTTTGAAATAATGCTTCAATTAACAGCATTTTTGAAGGTGAAAATAGTGGTGTTGTTTGAAAACAACACGTCCATAAGCTAAATTGCTCATCAATTGCATTTAACGGTAAGTTGAATATATTAATTATATCTTATAAACTTACCTATAGCTCATATATATTAATGATTGTAATGGTCTTTGCCTTCGTTTATTCATTTGTCTAGGATATCAAAGGAAATTATTAAAACTGGTTTACGTATAACATTATATTACATGCTATTTATACTTTGTTATAATTTATAATTACATAACAATTCGCATTACGAATATCTTATAGTATAAGTATTTAGCATTATGAAAATGACGTTTTTCAACACTATAAATGCATTGCATCATTTTATTTTGTTGATGGTCTTTTAAAGTTATAAGGATGATTAAATAAAAATAACGTTTCTTTACAGAGAAAAACCGTTAGATTGTGAATCAAACGGCATCAGCATGTAGAAACTGAAGATATAGAAAGGAAGCGGCCAAGGTTTGCTCCTGTGATGTTTACTCCTCAGTCTGCACGGGATATAATCGCAAGGCACACTGAAGACCCGTTCCTTTCCACCAAAACGACAGTAAAACAGTGCGCAAACACTTACATGCATCAAGCAGGATTGAAGACATATGACTAATTTTGTATTTTACCTACCAGAACTAGCGGCAGAATAACATTAACTTATTGGGATTGGAAGTCATCATGGGGCCAGGCGAAATTATAGAAGTCGGTGGTCGCATAAATAGTGAAAAATACTTGGTAATTTTCCGAGACGTCATGTTGCCAACTGTGCGAGTTGCCTATCCCGAGGGTCAAATATACCTGATAAAAGACCAAATTGTAACAGATTGGCTCGGTTCCCAAAGTGATATCTCAACAGTTATCTGGCCGTCATAAAGCCCAGACTTAAATCTGATAGAAAATGTATGGGGCCAAATGGGCCTTAACTGGGACCTGTCCAACGTGAGGACAAGCCAAAACCTAAGGGACGGTAAACGGCATTAGTGAGAGGCTGCAAAAAGTTATCGACAATGACGGCAGAGCCTTGAAGTATTAAGTAATGTAATAAAAAGGATTGTAGTGATGCTATTCTATCAACATTAAACATACAGTTTGTTTTTTTTATTGTTTGTAAAGTAGGTGCCCCAGTGATGTTATTTTATTTTAAGATGGAAGCGTGTAATGTATGTTTCTATCTACATACATGTTGATTCACTGGGTGCCTCTTCATTGTGGTTAAAATAAATACTTTAATCAATAGCTACATATAGTTATATTAATTGTAATTGGTTATTTTGTTTATCTCATTTTTTATTTATTTTGGGTGTGTTTGACTACACCAGACTATCAAAAAGGTGGCGAAATTCTAGTAAAATGTAACATAAACATAACTAAATAGTTGTTTCATCTGTTAATCGAATTAAAATTGTTTAATGTTGGTGGAATGCAACATAAGTATGTTTACGAAATAAAATGTCTTTTATTATATGTTTTCATTCTTATTTATACCTTTATACGAGCAAAATACCAGAATGTGAAGGCTTGCCAAGATTAATTCTAGATGGCGTGACCACAGCGCAGTCACTTATAATACTTATAAGGAATTTCCATCATATTGTCATTAATGATGATTTATATACATCACACAATTTACTTGGCTTATTTTAAAAATAACTGTGGCATTTTGACAGTAGTCATCCCCATTGAACGAATTAAAATGGCATTAGCAGAAACCAGTAAGTAAAGTTTGCCAATGCGGTCTCCGTTAGATGGCGCTAGTTAAGTATGATCAAAATTGGTTACATTTTATAAAGCGTTGAAACCCATCTTTAATAGTGCCCACAGAAAAGGTTCACATTGGTATTATTTAAGTTTTATTTATTAATTCAACAATTTATAAATTACCAGTCGAACAAAAAAGTCTTTGCAATTTTTAACATATGGGCATAGATGTAATGTTTTAACTACGGGAAATTTCTACATTTCCATTAAAGTTAGAATTATCTCTTATTATAATTATATAGTTATTTCTTATTTATTTATTTTCTTTTTTTGACGCCTAGACATTCTATCTCTGAACAATATATACATCTCCCTGTAAAGTCTGCCCAAGTATTTGTCTGTTGTATTAATACTGTTATTAACTTTAATGTAATTATGTAGATTGCGAATGTTTTTCTGTATATTCTAAAATCAGACATGTAACGTGCCCTTGAGGCCTGCTAGTAGAACATTTTTTTTAATTTGATGAAAAATAGTTTTTTTTCCCCTCTACATCATATATGAATACTTATATAAGAATAATAGAAACTACTTAACTAATTAAACACAATTAAAAAGAAAAAAGTAAATTGAGCCAGGTTTCGAACCTGAACACCGTTGGAAATGTGTACCGATTGTGCGTTCAAAACCACGAATATGCCTGGATACTTAAGTCAGGTCACCGACTGTACGTTACTTGCTTAATTAATTCACAAAAATATCCATCTTTCAGTACTATGTAGTAATTTGATGTAAATGCTTTTATGAAAAAAAAAAGACTAACTGTTGTGTTTTATGCGGGGTTACACCTCAAAAGGTGATTTATTCCCGAGTAAAATGACAGAATAAAATTAAGTATTATGTTTTTTTTTTAACATCATGGGTAAATCTTACTCTTATCTTAGAATTCACTCTAGGCCATGATCAGCTTTCAAAGTCAAAGTCTTTTATTGTTTCGATGTGTTTGTGATACCAACATCGATCACATTTTACAGAAATAACATTGACATTTCATACAATCTCAGAATAGAGATACGTCTCGAACGTATTGAGAATTAGGCCAAACTGTAGTAGTTATGCAAACCGCATGCATACAGCGTCGTTATGGTCCACCCGTCTTGAAAAAGAAAGTGTTATTGATGTTAAAATCATCCACTACGTCATCATTATGAGTAGACTCTTCATAAACATTTCATTACAAGTTATACAAAAATAAAATACTAGTATAGGTACGTAATATAGTGTTCAGTGGCACGGGGACAGAAGAGCTCGGGGCAGCGCCCCGGGCTCGGCGTCTTGATTGCTTTGGACACAACGCTGAAAATCAATTTCGTTTATTCATGTTACTATATTATTGAATCACTTCGTAATGCAAACCTTGTCAAACATTTGAAGAAACAACCCAACCGATTTTTAATCGCCGATATTATGTCAGAAATTATTAAGCGATATTATTCTTTAGACTTAACTGATACAGATTTATAGAACGAGTGAGATGTTTTATGTGCGTCAGATTTTATGAGTTTCGCGACTCTTTTTTTGAATAAGACATAATGCACAATCTTAAGTTATTAAATAAAGATTCCGGCTCCGTAACAAAAGGGGTTCGCAAATCATAATTTATAACTCGACACAAAAAAATCAAAGCAATAGACAGCTTTTCCCATTTAGGCAGGAAAGGTGCGGCGAGCTGTCACACCGTCCGTCGATGTGATATTGATAAATGTTGCCCGTTGCCCTCTACCAAATTAAATATTTTTCCGATTCTGCCCAGCGCGCCGTATCTCAACATAAAAAACAATTTGCATTATTACCTACATAACATTTATAAATCCTCTGAATAAAGTTTCAAACCCGGGCTTACACATTTGCATTAATTAATTGCTTCTGCCTCGTCACCTTTTTTAATATTTCTGTTTTAGCGGTGATTTATATCGCGTCCGTCACGGTATGCCGGACGATCCTCCGGCCGGGTCGGCGTATACGAAACACGCTGGAGGGTCCACATTATTGGATATCGCTTACAAGGGACGTATTTGTCCGCTAGACAGGTGCCGATCGTTCGTTTCATCCCCGTGAAAGGAAGTTAAGTCACAAAAGAAACCCACTTGCGAGTTCACTTTGCAAAAGGAGATCGACAAAAACTGTCGTCTTCCGGTGGGTAAATAGCGGCAGTCCATTAGAGCGGAGTCGGCTCGAGAGTAACGTGTTCCGAACAAATCGAATCAGGGAGGGCGCGGCCCATTATGCAGATTTTCCATTAGTGAAAAACTCAAACATAGCCGTCCGTGTAGCTTGGCGACGCTTCAGCACTCCGGCGACGCTGCGCTTCTTGACTTCACGCGATTATCATTTCCGTACGTGACTGTGACGCTGTTATAGCGTTATACACTCGGTTGCATAAACGTTGTCTCATTAGGAAACGTGGATGTCACTTTCTGATTAGCAGAGATAAAAAGTGACGTGCATACGGTGCATAGTATATAGGTATAATACGCACTAACGCGATATACCTACATACAGATATTGTCATAGGGATTCTTGCAATGAATATATATCTATATATCCTATAAAACTCTTTGTTGTGAAAATGGTAAGTAAAGTACCTCAATCTTGCTTAACATTACATTTTTGGCGTCTATTTTTACTTCTTCCTTATAACATCTTGGCGTATAAAGTACGTTTTTTCCCCCCTAACTGCTTTATTATTTCCTAAATAGGCAAATCGCTATCCCGCTTAATCTAAACATCCCCTCTTAATCTGAAGGAAAAACCTCCCGGAATCGTCGCTTTATAAATCGATGTCCTCCCTCCCGGCTCGTTTTTTGCTCTTTATCTTCGTAAATTTTAATTTTACGGATTGCTAGTTCGCATTTCGTATCGTCAACGTCACTGTAATCAAGATTAACGTCGACTATCCTGTGTAGCTGTGTTGTGGCTCCATCGATCAATGACAGAGCGTCACTTTGACACCGCGGACTCGGAGGTCCGGACCCGTTAAACGCGGGGCCTGCAGAATCAACTGAATTTCAAACAGAAGCTGAAATGGATGGGCTTTTAATTTACTTATTGGTAGGCGGTTTTTGTCAACTATTTTTTTAAAGCTATTTTTATTAAAGCTGATATACACAAAGGAACATCTAATACAATTATTGCATTTTAGGCCGAAGGCTCTACCTCATCAAAGACAGTCTGTTAGGTAAAGTTTATATAACGCCCCTAGGGTAACATTTTTTTATCAGTATCCATAACTTGGATTAACTTGACTTGGATTTGTGAAGTCTCTATTGGGGTAAAGGCGGGGGAGATGCTGAGATAAATATAACAAGTCTGGGGTTCACTGCTCGGGAAGTGGACAAGGCGATCAAGTGTATGTCCCGGGAGATCAAGTGTATGTCCCGGGATAAATCACCGGGACACAATTTTCTCAGCATTGAGCATCTCCAGCATGCCAGCCCTCACTTATCGAGAGTTTGTTTTTTTGTTTTTGTTTTTGTTTTTCAACCTGTGTGTAACGCATTCTTATCTACCGGATGACTTAATGAGAACAATTGTTGTGCATATAGTTAAGAATATAACGGGAGACCTATCTGATGTAAACAACTAGGCCAATATCGCTCGCTACAGTAATAGCGAAAGTCTTTGATAGTGTGCTTAACACTCGATTAAACGAGTATGTGGAATTAAGTCACAATCAGTTTGGTTTTAAACCGGGACTATCAACTGAAAGTGCAATATTGTGTCTTAAGCACACGGTCAAATACTATGAGGACAGAAATTCACCTGTATATGCCTGCTTCCTTGACCTGTCTAAGGTTTTTGACCAGGTTTCCTATGAAATTTTATGGAAGAAACTTGAGGCAGTAAAACTTTTCTATGGATTGGTTCACATCTTCAGGTACTGGTATAGAAACCAGGTCAACAGAGTTAGATGGGCGGATGCATATTCGGATCCGTATAAATTGTAGTGTGGAGTGAGGCAGGGGGGGTTGAGCTCGCATACACCGTTAAGGTGTACGTCAACGGGCTCCTGAGGGCCTATGATTGTTGCGTTTGTCACGCGAGAAATAAGTGACATAGCTGCCGTCACCTTCTGATCCGTATGTGAGTACGAGTGACAGGCGCATTATCATATCATTTATCACGCGATAAACGCGACCATCATAGGCCCACTGGATGAGCTTAGCGGAATGCATGTTGGGTGATGTCATTGATGAGGTCTGCGTCAACAATATTAGTTATGCAGATGACATGGTTCAACTAAGTAAGTTGAGGTCGGACGTGGCAGGACAGAAGAAGTGGCATCTATCAAATTTAACGGATCAGCCCTAGATAAGGTTGATGTTTTTAAATATTTGGGGCACCTAGTCATTTGGGACCTTAAAGACGATAGGGATATAGAGCGAGAGCGAAGGGCTTTGTCGGTCCGGGCTAATATGATAGCACGAAAGTTTGCACGTTGCACAAGAGAGCATACTGCACCTCCATGTACTCATGCAGCTTGTGGCGGACGTATACGCAATGGGCCTATAGAGCCCTCCGCGCCCAGTATAACACTTTCCGGGTGATGATGGGGCTGCCTCGCTTCGGCAGCGAATCAGGGATGTTTACCGGAGTGGACTGCTTGCATGCCAGCCTGCGCAAAACGGCAGCATACCTGGTGCGCCGGGTGCGCGCCAGCCCCAAAATTATCCTAAGGATGATCGGGGACCGGGTGGACGCCCCCTATATACGCAACTGCTGTTGGCTGCATGCGCCGTACACAGCGAAGTTCAATTAATGTATAGTCATACATAATAATTAAGTGTTTAGGTATTAAAAACTAACATCTAGAATAAGGCTCTTCTACTAACCATATATGAAATCACTCGAAATAAAAGATTATTATTATTATTATAACTACAGTCGGCAGGTACTACAATCGTTTATATAGTCGATTAGTTTAATTGAGTCTAAGCTTTGTCTGTCAAATGTAGACGTACGATAAAAAGTATTGAATTATATGACCTAAAAATATCCACGCGGAAACTAAAACTATGACGTAAGGTTCGCAATCGAAACAATGATTTAAATGCCCACAAAGTTAACTCATTCTAAAAGCTCTTTTCTATATGGCCAGATTATAAGCGACAAAGGAATCAATTACATTAACATTCGTATCGTAACACAATCGAAATGTTTACACGTGTCCCAAACTTCATTCATAATTACTTACATATTCCATAAATCAAACTGGTATTGTCACGGAGGATCGTTATTACCTGAAATTGTAATACCAAATATGTAACGCAAAGACAAATCCAATGCAACACTTGAGGAAAAATATAAAAAAATGCGATTCGTTATTCGTGTTTTTGATCGCGTGTTGGTCATGGATACTTATCGATGATTCAAAAATATTTTTAGAGATGTATAATAAGAATACACAAGTTACGTTTAGTTCACCAAGCGGACTGAAAACTGGACAAAATCTAGAAAGGTAAACTTTAAAAAAAACCTAAAATATTACTATTATATCTTCTATACTCAGAGTTTCGAAAAATATTGGGGGAAATCATTACCAACCATGGATATGTTAGGTTACGAGGGTTGCTACTTATATATCCGGAAACAAAAAAACAAACAAACGTACACGGCTGAAAATAGTTTTATTGTTTTTCAAAGTATTCCCCTTGATGATCTATGCACTTTTGCATTCGCGTGAACCAATTTTTAAAGCACTTCTGCCACTCCGCCTGAGGTACCTCCATAACGTGTTGTTTGAATGCGTCGACAGCATCTTCAGCGGTCGAAAATCGTTGACCGCGTAATTTATTCTTTATATTTGGAAATAAATAAAAATCGTTGGGTGCCAAGTCAGGGCTGTACGGCGGATGACCCGTTAATTCCACATTTTGACCCTCCAAAAATAGAGTTGTTTCGCGTGACGTATGACAGCTGGCATTGTCATGATGAAGAATGATTCTTCGTCGCTGGTTAGTTTTACGAATTTGTTCAAATACTTCCGGTAAGCAAATGGTCGTGTACCACTCTGAATTAACCGTTCTACGGTTTTCTAGTGGCACTGTAGCTACATGGCCATTAATACCGAAGAAGCAGGCCACCATTTGTTTCAATGTACTTTTTGCACGAGTAACTTTCGTAGGGTTCGGCTCATTTTGAAACACCCATACCGTTGATTGTTGCTTCGTTTCGGGATCGTATGCATAGATCCAGGATTCGTCACCTGTATAGATGTTATAAACGGCTTTTGAGTCACCACGGTTATATTTTTTTAACATTTTATTGCACCATTCGACGCGAGCATGTTTTTGCTCATTTGTTAAGTTGTGGGGTATCCAACGCGAACAAATTTTTTTTACAGCCAAATAATTATGTAATATGCTATTAATGCTGGTCATAGAAATACCCAGAGTCGCCTCTATCTCGCGGTACGTAACATGTCGGTCGTCCATTATAAGTTTTCGCACAGCCTCGATATTTTGTTGTACAACGACCGATTTCGGGCGACCTGCCTTAACTTCGTCCGTAAGCATACTACGTCCACGATTGAACTCACTAAACCAGTGATACACAGTAGTTTTAGATGGGGCTTCATCACCAAAAGTTGAAGTTAGTTGATCTATGCACTGTTGTTGCGTTAAACCACGCCGAAAATCATAATAAATCATAGCACGAATATTTTCACGAGTGAGTTCCATTCTTGCTGCGAGATGACATTTAAAACCCGTCAAAAACAAAACACGAGCGTTAATAAGGAAGAAAAAATATACCTTATATACTTAAAAAAGTTCAAATTTTACCATGGCGGTCAAATATGCTATTTAAGAAGATTGTAATCCCGGTTTCCGGATATATAAATAGCAGCCCTCGTAGAGTTTTTGAACTTGTGATGGTTGCATATATCACGCGATAGAAAAATAAAAAGCATCCAACTCTTGCTGATACATAGGTATATGTATATATAAGCAAGAGTCACGGACGTGTGTGAAAAATACGTCCATCTTAGGGCCAGCTGAAGAAATAACTTAAGCTTTCCATAAGGTTGCGGTAATAAATTGTTCAATGTTCACATGGCCCAATGCTCATCGGTTTGCCTGATACCTTAAATTAGGGCACTTACATAAAGTGCTTTGGAGAAGTGAGCTATGTTTGTTCCAGTTTACTACCAAAATTTATAACGTCTCGCCGTTGTAACTGTACTTGTAACTATGCCACTAAAACGTCGTAGAATATAGAGGTACATTTTAATAAGAAGACAAGAAAAGCTTGGATAGTAGTCTTATAAAATATTTATGTTTAAACCAGGGACGGTTACCGATATTCATTTAAATTGAAATTAACTAAATAACTATTAAAAATCTGATACGGCAAGTGAGGGGTACACATTTTAGAATAAATAAATAAAAATACAGGTATATAGAGTCAACAACAGGCGGTGTTATAAGCGATATATTCCAGGTTGCCTATCTTTATTTTTTAGAAAAACACCAACTACTTTGTAGAAATTTAAATATTTATTATATTCTGTGAGCGCCGAAAATTGCGTATTTCATTGTAGCAAGTGACGCAAGTATCGATGAAATCGGCAGCTTTATGCGAGCCCTTTGTATCGATTACCATGTTTTTGATACGCCGGCATTGTGCTGGCCCATCGGCGCGTACACCCGACTTTATAAATGGTTGCGTGGTTGCATGTTAGCAATGAAATGGCCATTCAGCCAACAAACAAACGTAACTCTACAGCAGGTCCACCATATAGTGTGTCTTTACAACATTTTAGTATTTTCAGTGGGGTAACATAACAGAACTTTGAATTCCTTTTCTCAATTGTATTATTTTCCAAAACTTAGTTTACATAACCTTCTATGTTCTTGAAAGTCGTAATCGGTGAATCGATACAATAATCCCCGAAATATTAAAAACAGTTTTTGTAAAACCAAAGCTAAGAAGTAAAAACACTCTCAATGAAGTCCCGAAATAAAAAGATTTCATCAAAATCGATTTATCCGTTCAAGAGCATACGAATGCCACAGACAGATGCTTTTGTCCTACTTATTACATCCCTCTTTTTAGTTCGGGGGTTAATTATCCGCACTTTAAGTAATTATTATGAAAAATTTAGTCGTTACCACATGTTTTCTTTTAGAATAACAAAGGAACTTAAATTTTACGATTGGTAACTAATCTACAGCGGTTTAGGAGCGTACATACTGGTCCCGAGACAACAGTGGTAAAAAGTGATGGCTGTAAGAAGTGAAGGTTGTATGCACTTGCATCAGTTTGTACATTTCGTATTGATATTGAGGCCCAGGAGCCCATCTGTAGTCGTAAGATATGCCGTTAATGCACTATCAAGCAACGCTAAACGTATAACTGTCTTATATCTCTGTGATCTATCTATATTCGTGCAAAAATCTACAACAGAACAAAAAGATTCGAGATAGAAAGCTCATAGGCGATTTTAAGGGCTATAGCTGTTTTATACATTAGCAATCGTTAGGCGAAGGTCATGTCATGTTTATTTAATTTGTACGGCAGCATGTTTGCTGTTTACCGTCGTCATTTGTGCTAGGCGGCAGGATGCCACGACATCCAAGGCAAAGGTGAAATGACGCATAGGTGCTATGAAAAACGAACGATAGTTTTGAGGTGTTTGCTCATTGTGGGCCTTCTGTGCCTCGGCGCAGTAAGCCAGAGGGCTCGTGGTACTCCGCAGTAACGCAACGCCGCTCTATTTGTTCAGGACAGCGCAGACGGAAGTTCGTGCGCGTGGATCGAGGCTCGTTTCCGACAAGGTAATGGTATCATAATCAGTACATTTACTGTAATATAGCCGCTGTGCACAATTGGTGCCTGCACGTTTTACTCTATCATCTCTACGCACTGACACTTAACCCTTACATGCATGAGGTATCAATACCAATATTGATACTAAAGCGAACAAGTGCCGATCGAATTCACTTCAAATTATTACTTTGCTGTCGTGTCAATAAAAATTCATGCATCTAAGGGTTTTATTCGACTGTCAGTTCAGAGAAGTACAAATAAAACTAGAAACTGACACGATTAGTGGACGAGCAAGACAAGAGATACCTAAATGTTTAAGTTATCAGTTCACAATGGTTCTGCGACGTGACGACATGTGTGGTGCATGACACACCCTATAACTAATTGTTTACCTACAAAGCACGTCAACATTAACATCAAGACGTAATACAAAACAAAGGTGATTTAAAAAGTCGGTTCTCTTATCGACTAGTTTTAACTATTCACTTTTAAGTTAAGTACATACATAAAACTCGAAAATATTAAGAGCTCTCATGGATTTTAATCGGTATACCCACTGCTACATGGACAATTTCGTTGTTATATTTATGAAACCTGCAGGTAAATCTCAGGTTAGGAACCGAGTTCTCTTTATTTATAAGCAAGCGTCTCGAACGGTTTCATGTACTGATGTTGATGTTTTTACTGTGTTCCTGACCACCGCGGTACGCGATCGCGCCGCGCAATTAACTGCACCATCTATCATACATTCTATTTCCATGACTATCACTAGTTCAAAGAAAGAACTAAGAGAGACAAAGTATGTTCAAAAAATATTTATAAACATTTTTGTTTTCAATAATCATTTTGTCATTATTCAATTCGGTTCGTATTTTACAAAACTAAGTTATTCTGGCATGATTCTAGAAATCTCTTTGAATATAAAAATTTGAAATATTCCGAACCGTTATAAACAAAGAGAAAATTGCTATGATATTGTCCAACCTATATAGAACTTTTGTATGGCAAATTTTCGTTGCACAGATTACAATAAAAAAATATTTTTAATACATATAATGTATATATATTCCAACGAGACATACAAACCAACAAAGCATGAAGGCTGTAGGTAAAAACAGTAAAATCCAAGATAAAATCAAATATCGCTGGAGTGAAAGCGAAAATTATAAATTTAGGTACATCGTAACTCGGTCAGCTACTCTTTACCAATGAGACGGTATATTTATAGTCTTACATATTCATAGATGTATGTCTAATCATAAATAGTCGCAGAGTATCGTCTCTCGTTTTCGTAAGCGAAATAAGTTAGTGAATGCTATTCCAATGATATAATCGGATTAGGTAAACACAGCCCGGCGATATCATTGTGTTAGACTGAGACCGTGCGGAGGGATCCTAAACTGTAAGAGTTATAACATAATGAAACTGCCTTTGTATCGTCAAGTCCAAATAGGCTAGCAAATTTTTTTTACAATTTATTCTTGGTGTACACCCTCGTGCAGTTTGCCAACGCCGTAGCAAATTAAGTATGGCCTACGTTCAGAACGCGAAACGGTAATTCTCGAACGTATACACTGTTAACTATCTCAAACTCGCATTTCACTTTTCCATATCTCGCCCAAAGTATCCTTGTTTTCTGTTAAGTAAAGTTCACATTTCAAACCGGTAAAGCATATAAGAGGTGTAGGAAGTAAGCAGTAAATTTTCGCGACACCTGCAGAGCGCGTAAATTGCACGGCGGCAGCCGACTCTGCCCAGCTTATACTGAGTAATCGGCCTTACGAGGACTGCAATAAAAGCTGCTTACAAATATTTACATGGAAAAATGTCTACGATGAAATAATTTGCAAGGCGCGGTAAACCAACATGCCTTTTTGGAGGATTTTAAATGGCGGCTGAATATGACAATTTATGCTCTTCCAGTGCAGTCGTGTCAGGAAATGTAGATTTTACACTTGGTTTATGCTAAAAAAATAATGCCATAGGAGTAATCTGTTTACGCAGTTTCAGTTCTCATGAGATTGTGAGTATAAAAATAAACTTTTATTTACTTTTCTCTGTAATACATTATGAGTACCTACTTAGCGTCTCAAGCATTATACGAAAATTGTATGAAATAATAAAATACACGAGGGTCATATTGTGAATCATAAATAATCATAATAAAACAACACAACGCTTGTTATTATTAAGCACTAATAATTAAATAATACATTTAAAAATACAAAACAAAATGGTTGATTAAATGACGCAGGCTGCATCTGAATTTATTGTAATAGGTACAGTTGCAACTAATTACAGTAACGAATGAATTGCCACTGTGTTAAGTAGTGAATCGTCGTAGTTAAGCACTTTTAACATGAGAGAACTCGAAAATTCGATCATTTAGACGGCCCTGGGCGAAATAAGGAATTTAAAAACAGCCAAGCGAAAAGTTCCACTCACAGTGAAACTGGAAAGGCGTGAAATAAGAAAGAAAAGCGAGCGCAGCAGCGAAGTAGTCTGCGTTGAATCGGAGGCGGCGAGTTTATCTTTAGTGTAAACTTTCATTCGGGGCGCTAAGCCGCGGATTTAAGGCTTATACTAGGAGCCCTGCATTTTAGATGAAACTACCCCAGACGCTGCACCCCTGGTGCGCTGAAAAGTCAATGTATACATTATTTTATTATTGATATTTTTAACATGCTCTTAACCCTTTGAAATGGAAAACCTAACAAAACATTAAAGATGTAAAAACAATAACCTTGAGGCTCATGACGTACAGATTAAATCAACCCGAACTAATAGTTGAACGTTTAATGGAAATGTATTGAGTGACTAAATTGGAGAGGAGAGAATTTCAGTGGAAGCCTGTGATAATTCGCACGCCAATTTCACACTAAGCGGAAGTTATTTAAATCCGAATAGTTCTGATCACATACAATACTCGCAGTCAGATGTATTGATGATCATAACCTGCTTATTAATGATATAATAGAAGAATAGAATATAATAGAATATGTTTATTTACAGAATACCTACTTATGTCTAGTTATGTTACAGGGTGTTATTGTTGTTTATGGTAGGTACAGTATTCAATCGTAATTAAACGATATGCAAATATTATAGTAGCTTGCAACAAGTACATGCGATTTCTACCTTATTCCTAACAAGATTCATGCTATTTCTTATAATCTATAAATTCCTTGACACTATAAAAACAATTTTCCAACAGGTAATCATTCAGATTTCTCCTAAAGTCAGTAGCCTTCATATTTCTAATATTTTGAGGTAAGCTATTATATACAATTATGCACATATCATAAGCGTTTTTTTATAAGTAGCTGATCGACATCTAGGCTGGTATAATAGATTTTGGTATTATGCTCTCTGTTGTGCTGAGTAGACTTCCGACCTCATTTTGAAAAAATCTGGGCGTTCTTTTACAAGTAAACAAGCCTTTCGAATGTAGGTACATGCATGGTAACGGCAAAAGATTTAATTGTTTGAACAGGGGTCGACAACTATCTGTTACCCATGCCTTTTTTTTGTAGAAGGAATGCCCTTTCTACATCTACAGAATTCCCCCACAATAACAATCCATAGTTTAGAACTGACGACAAATATCCGTGATATGCAGTGACTTTTGCCTCTAGATTTGTAGTGTTTCTCAGTCTCCTCAATGCGAATACAAACCTATCAAGCCTACAGCAAACATAATTCACATGTTCTTTCCAATATAGATGCTGATCAATATATAAACCTAAGAACTTAATGGTTTCACACTTTAATGTGCTTATTGATGAACACCTAAAACCGTATAAATGAATGAAATATTATATACAAGTTTGTTACATGCAAAGGTTAGAGCGGAAACGGCTAAAACAGCATGCTTTAACATCTAAGATTAGGATAGGTTATCACAGATCGACCCCGACAAGATATTGGGTGACTTTGAAGGGTATCCGGCTTATCCTTTTGCCACAAAATTCACGGAGGTATAAATCACAAGACAACTTACAAATCTCTCAATATACGACTCGATCTAAAAAAAAACGTTGAACAGGACAAAAGCTCCGACAAAGAATAGAAAAGACTGAGTTGAAAAACAATCTTAGAAATTCGCAGCACGACTAAAGCGAATGACAACGAGTAAGTAATGGAAACTCGATTTATCCAAGTGGACGACCCTAACGAGAGAACCACTCTCGATGGCCGCAATGGCGGACGTACACGGAAAAGGCGGGATAAAGGATGTGCCGCTAAAATCATCTTTTGTTACGGGTGCGGCGGTTCTGTAGCCGCGGCTATCCGCTACATGGGGCACAATATCTATTCATTTTCTTTTACTTATGCTCCACAGAATACTGATAACCTTTCAACATATTGACCATAACCATGGTATAATATTCTTACTTTACGCATAACGAATAGTGTAAGACGGGTAACTAATTAAATATATTAGTAATAAAACGCAATACCTACGTCTTAGCGAGTGTGGGACGGTGGCCACGACAACCCGTAATTGATTCTTCATCCCTCGGGTGACCCGAACATTGGTGTTATTCTCTATTCAGTGCCAGTATTGAAATCGAATAGTTATCAACAATATAAGCCAACTTTTACATGCAGTTACAGTTGCTATAGCGTTGCATCGAATATAAATAAAATAATGTACGACAAGTGGGAGGGAGGCTGAGGTGTCATTTCTTGCAATAGTAATAGTCTGAATTCCTGTCCATTACACCGACGAAAATATCTATTAATGCTCTTTTATTTACGCGCTCTGAATTCTTTGAACATAAATCAAGCCCGCGATCTCAAGGCGCGCAAAAACGAGTTGCAAATTTACAAGGCATGTAGCAAAACGTTTTGACATTCCAATCGTGATATTCGGAATTGTATCAAAACGCGGGTGGCGGGCGAGGAATAAATTCCCGGGAAAGAATCGAACTGTGCAGAATATTGCGGGGTGGTTTAAGCCCCCGGTGCATCGCCGCAGCCTCCGTGCACTGAATAGGCTAACTTCGAAGGAACTGCTTTATTCATTAGGGAGAACGACGGTTTAAGTACTGCTCGAGCTTGGAGAATGTTAAACTTGCGACTTTTGATCCCCGTGAAAGGCGAGGCTCGTTTAATGGGAGTCAATGAGGTGCATAATTAACGACAAAAAGCCTCCGATCTAGGGTTCACAGAAGCTAGTTTTTTATCCCTTGACGCTCGACAAGGAGTCTATAGTGAAAGATGAAGCCCGAGAAAATCTATGTTAGCGTAAATTCCTTTAACATTCCTTTCAAAACCGCCAATATTTTCTAAATAACTTCTTCTAGAAAAACTAAGTCAATCAGAAAAATAAAAAAAAAAACCTACATTATATTATACCGTCTTTCGTAAACAATATTTGAGATCAAGATCGTAATCACAATATTAAATTCGCAATTGTTAGTAATGTATGATATACTAGCTTCTGCCCGCGACTTCGTCCGCCTTAAATTCGTTTATCGCGGATAAGGGTATTTTTCCGGCATAAAAAGTAGCTTATGTCCTTCCCCGGGACTCAAACTATCTCCATACCAAATTTCATCCAAATCGGTTCAGCGGTTTAAGCGTGAAGAGGTAACAGACAGACAGACAGACAGACAGACAGACACACTTTCGCATTTATAATATTAGTATGGAAGTATGGATTCCTATCAAACGAGAACATTATGCAGTTTTGGTAAGCGACACATATAATGGTAGCGATTAAGTGTCGATTAATCCAACATTTCGGTCAAACGTGGCAACAAACTCAACGCTCCGAATCACTTGAACACATTTTCTTACTTTTGATTATTTTCATTGATAGAAGTCCGGAATTAGACCGACGATCATTTTACAAGTAAACTTCACAACTGTCAGTCGTCCCCAATGCGACTCTGGTTTACTCAGCATTGAATAATATAATTATAGATTACATGAATTACTATTATCGGGATTAACAGCGTAGGTACATATAAAAAAAATATATATTTGTATTCACTAGTTAAGAGTTAGTCTGACCGTTCATTGACTCGACAAAGGTAAACAATAGGGTTAGATGGTTAAATACAAACCAACAACATGGACAGCAATTATGCGGGCCTTTATAAAACTGTCGACTTGTGGAGTTTTGGCACCGGACCGGCTGCGGCACAATAGCACCTAGTTTTACTTGCCAAATGGACTTGCACTACTACAACACTACATTTTAAACAGCAAACACTGCGCGCGAGCTTGAATGAAAACAATTAATGTTTGACTGAATTTTAAATGTTCATTATAGCATTAGGTAGTTCATTATATATTGGTAGTTGTTCATTATAGTGCAAGTATCGAATTAATCTTCTCGTAAATATATACCACAATTTTATTTTCTTGAAAAAGAGCGAAGGGGCTTATTTTTGAGAACGACCAGTCCATATTTTTACACTTGACTGTACAGTCCTGCGCCGTTTTATTTAAGGCAATGTTTGATAAAGTGCAGTGCATCAACGCGAGTTAACAGAGAACCTTTTAGAACCTGTACTATAGGTAATTTTTTTGACAAGAGCGTGGCCTGGGAAGAATTGGAGCAATGAGTCGGTGGCTTTTCTCGGGACGATAGGCAATGTTACTTACTTCAAAGTCGTCGGGGTCGGGTGTCGGCCGCCGGCGGCGGCTTACGAGCTAATGCGCTCCTGCGACACTCAAGAAATTGCTGTTTTGCTTCATGTAACGTTCTTTATCTTACATTTTCCTTTGATACAAGATCAAGCTAAAGGTGGACTATTTATTTCACGAGGATTGCTTCGCGATGAGATATCTATACACTCACACAGGACGCTCTATAAAAATGAAGAGGAGCCATAATCAAGAACGACACGATTGGCGATTGTGTGGCGTATAAGAAAATAATTGCTTGTACAGAACGCTTCAAAGGGTCCGGCTCGGCCTCGAATGTGGATTGCCAACACACATAATGACCGGTAGGTATTTAGAGGTGGGTGTATAACACAAAGGTCCAGTTTTTAGACCCAGATTCCTGAAGGTCCTGCAGGAGTCCACATACAAGCACATTAAATGCCAGGATCGGTGTCGGAACTTTGTGAGCATACCTCTAATTCAAGATATATCTTTCGTCGTATTATACGTACGTATTTCAGAAAGCGATCAACTTGAAACGCCCATATAAGTATCTAATTGTAAGTATTAGACACACACAGTCATACATAACAATTAAGCAGCAACTTTACTCAATTAATGAAGTATTTGCTGCATTTTTTAGCTCAAATAAAGAGCTACAAAACGCAGAAGATTCAAAAAGATAAGTAAGCTGTTAGAAGTATGAATAGTTATAAGTAAATTGCACCGCGCTGTTAATCGTATGTATCTCACATTGATTTTCAGTAACTGGGGGTTACTTTACCCATTTTCGGGGTTTAATTTCCTTAAGTGTATCGAAGTTAGTTGGAATGATTGCGATTGAGTTTAATGACCATTTTCAAGAGTGTCGGCGGCTAATGGCGACGGTGGGCCGCAAGCGGCGCGGCGCCCGATTGGCTAAGTTAGCATTTGGCACGGACATTATCCATTCAGCACCAATCAAAGCTCGAGTGTTGCTCTCAAACGCTCCTCTATTCTGCATTCAATTATACAACGAATAAGCTTTGTTTACCTTCTGCTGGTTCTGCTGCAATTTGTAGCTCTCTTGTTAGTTGTTATAGCGATATTTCTTTGTGAGCATTTACAGCTGGGTAAACATTCGCAATATTACTGCTACAGGTGTTTTTTCAAGTCGTATCAGCTATGTGATTTATTGACAATAACAGCTGGAAAACTTGAAACTGTTTTATATCAGAATGATAAATAATTACTATGAGCGAATAAAACCTTGTGGATTTTATTTGAAATACTGTAGAAAGACCAATAACAATATTTTGTAGTTACATAAATAATGTTCGGATCGCTAGATTCGCTTTCTCTATCGATGTAATAAATACAAGAGAATTCATGTCATTGTATTAATCGGGAGGTAGGATCGCGGGACGAGTCACGCTTGCGTTGCCGGGCCAATAGGGATTCACACGGCCTGGAGTGCATTCGTCGCTACCAATATCATAAAATATCCTTTACGTATTACAATAATACCATCTTGATGCCGCGATAAAGCATACGGGTTCGCTGTTAGCAATACTCGACCTTTAAAACCCCATTGTATCAATGCTGGCTTACAATGTAGGCAGCTTAAGTCTGTTCGTATAGCCCGGGAACCGCGGATTTATCAGACACAAAAAGTTCTGTGTTTTCCATAAGGCAGACTCACTGTATACAAAATTTAATGGAATCAACCGAACCATTAAACCGGAAAACGGTAAACGAATAAACTTTTAGCATTTCGCATAACAACAAAATTCATAGAAAGTTAATCGTTAGATTAAACATAGCAGCATCCAAAGAATGGCCGTAGCTGATAAAATATTTCTAAGCTCTAGGCGGCATGCACGAGTATTCAAAATACGCAGTCTAGACAAACATTTATGGACACCCATCTGCGACTGTACGCTGACCTCTCTTTAGCCTTCAGTACATTAGAGGTTAAAGTGGGACTAATTTCTTTAAAGTAAGGTAGTTCCAGGAAAGACGTACCAACAGGAGGGACGGACTGTCGCAATTTCTATCACATCACAATAATGTTTGTATCTGGCAAAGCAGTCTCGACGAGAAAATTACAATAGTGCTGTATTTCTACCAGTGATTTAGAAATTGAACTGGTTTACAGGTTTAAGAAGTACCAAATTTATTTTTTGTGAAGTACATCTACCAGACACATACGTTACTTCATTAATGTTCATTAATGTTGCATTTACATATGTTATTTCAATAAGTATCACTACATTGTAGTGCTCAAAAACAAATATTATATCCCCAACTTCCTTTTTACAAATATGCATCCCATTGGTGAGATGGGGTGGTCCGTCTTTTCTTACCTTTTAGGAGATGGGCCATTTGAAAAATCCTTTATTTCTAGGCAAAAATCGATATTAAAGTTATACATTGAGATCGAAACATGAAAACAGCTTGTTTTAAAAATAATTCAGTCTTTAATATTCGATTTCAGTAAATAGAAATGGAATAAAAAAGACCCATTAAAAAAGACTGCACATAAAAAGAGTAGCTACTGGAAAACCGAATCAAACTAGCCCATGCTCAATAAGGCTTGTGTTATGGGTGCTAGACGACGATATATTATTGAACTTAAGAGAGAATCTTTACTGCTTCCTACAGAAATTTTATGATGATAATGGTCTGGGTCATTTTTAATCAGCAAAATTTTTCATGATTATTGCTTAATACAAAGATAAAACTGTGCTCGATCATGAATGCATGATTCTGAAAGGGATTTGAATCCATTATCTTAGGTTTGCAATTCCAGACGTCTCAAGTGCTGGACCAGCGGCAGCGTTTCATTTTAACCGAAACTTAAAATGCTATATGCCTTAACAATCGTATTTTGATATAACACTAGAAGTTTGTCTTTGTTTACCTATTGATAAAGATAACGGTTTCAAAAAATGTGGTTAATTTCTCCTGATATTACCCTATATTGAATCAACAAGACTGATAATAAGTATTTAACACAAAAAACCGGCTTAAAATTAAGTTCACAAGACGGTATCTAACGACTATAGTTATGCAGAAAGCGCCCAGAATATATATTTTTTAATTGAGTTAACTCTTAACTCGATGAGTTTCGTCGCTTTTTGCATTACTATAAAAATATCTCTGGTCGCTTTTTTCAAAACGTTGTATTACATTTTGCGAGCAAATAGCGTCTATGTCGCACCGAATTTTATCTATCATGTTCCTATAATGCCCAATGCATTTTTAATGGTTCAAAATAGTATTAAATTTGACAAGTTGTATTTAAATAAGTGAAAAAATATATTCTAGACGTGAAGACAGCAGGAGGAATAATATTTGGGGCCAGAGAATTAAATTGCTTCAAGAATGACCCACAGATTTGTACTGTTAGCGCGCCGTGTTCGCGGAATAGCTTTAACACCCTTGAGTAGTTAGCATAGACCAAACAATGGACACTACAATGAGAAGCCTGCAGGCACTCGTAAATTGCTACGCTATATATCAGCATTTATATTGTTGCCACATTTCAACTGTTTTTCTGATTAATGGTCCCTGTGGAGTTACACTATTATTTTTGGGTAGGTTTTTGATATTAATAAAACACTTGATTTTATGATAATTTGTAGGTAGTACCTACAATATTAGTATTTTTAAACACAATAAAAATTGTTTGAATATATAAAATAAAATGAAAAATTTCCTTCCGTTGCGCAAATGCCTAAAGTAAACCTTAAGGCTTAGGCTCAAAAACCCACTTTCCCGAAATGTGCATTTTCTCTAAAAGTGTACTTTCCGCAAAATGCTTGCCCATTTAGGGCAATCTCCCTGTAAGTCCACGTTCCCAAAAAATCTTCTCCAATAGGTTCGCTCACTTTCCCATAATGTCCAATTTCTCAAAACGCACACTTTCCCAAAAAGTACATTTTCTCAAAATACACATTTTCCCAAGATGTACACTACCCAAAAATGTCATCTTCACCACAAAGTTTTAACATTTTTACACGTAGAATGTAGATATATTTATAAGTCCTTGCTGCTCGTGCATTTTTACCGTTTATCAAAAAGTCCATATTGGAAAAGTATGTATGCTGCATGTATGTATGTAAAGTAAGTACATAGTATACATACATACTTTTCCAAATCTTTCAAGTATGGATTGCAAACTCTTTTGGAAAAGTGGACCATATGAGAAAGGGCTCCATTTGAGAAAGTGCACTTTTTGGGAAAGTGCACCTTCTGATAAAATATACCATCTGAGATAGTGTACAAATTGGGAAGTGCACTTTTTGAGACTTTCACAGAAAAGTGATCCTTCTAAACAAGTGCAGGTACCTTTAGAAAGAGCGTATTTTGGGAAAGTGAGTCCTATGAACCTAAGCCAACCTGAATTCTCACACCTAGTATTGACACAAGCTGCATAATAGGCACTACTTTAACGATTCGCAGGGAATAAATTAGATGGACAAACGTCATTGTGGTTCATTTTAATAAAGAAAACAATAAAAATAAAATAAAAACAATGTTATCGTACAAATTAAGAAGAAAATGAAAATCCAATATAGTACATATAATCGTAAGGAAGCTTTTGTGTTAATTCAGATACACTCAGATACACGCATAATATTAAAGAAAATGCGAAATCAACTACAAACGTGAATTATTTATCAAAAGTATTCGTTATGAATTATGATTTCTCTTAGCTACCTAAATACTACAAAAATATGAAAAAAAAAACCGTCTACTTTTAATGTTGATACATTCAAAAACACAAAGCTATAAAACAAAAGCATATGACCCCCATTAAATTTACTATCCATTCGTCCCATTCGTCGGTCTCCGGTTTCAAAGGAGACCAACAATCAATAGGCAATCTATTCCCCGGCAGCGTGAGTCAAAGGTGATCGGAATGCATTCAGCTCGGAAAAAGACATCTCATTCGGGATCCAATTTACGTCCGTGGGGGGAGACCGCATCCACGCGAGAGTCGACTCCGCAAACAATTCATTTCAATTTCAATTCAAGTGCACGCCTGTTCCGTGGTCGGTGATGGCCATTCCCGGCCAACCTGCAGTGCCCGCACTGATATGGATAGCTTGTGGTGCAGTATGCAGGTAAACTATTATACTACCGTCCTGTGGAAAAACGGCGTAACATAATTTAAAGCTCGTGGAACTCTGATCTTTTTCTATCGAGGGAAAGCATGTTCATTTAGACTCGGGAAACATTAATCCCATATTCAGCCACCGCATAGACCAAAGGCTTTCGCAGAGTGTATGAAAAGGTGATTCGTATGCATTTTATAGTGTGCACCCATTAAGGCCCCATACATACACGTTCTCAAAATGAACATCTAATAAAAATAATTCCTGCCGCGATTTCCTCGCAGAGACAGGAAGATATCCACTCAAATTAGTCAGATAAATGTACACTCGTTTTTATTCTTTGTTTTCAAATAAATCAAAATGGAGTCGGAATGCCAACTCGCACCCAAGGGTCTTAATATTCAAGGGTCATAACGTCTATTTTTCCGATTACAGAGAGAGGGATCGGTTTGCTATTAATATTCTAATCTCGTATTCAGACGAAAATCTCGTTCGTGGCATAATGATTACGGATTAACGCCAGATTGTTAACACCGTACCTGTTGGATAGATATTTTAACTTGCTGCTGCTTACACTGTGATTTGATAAAGTTGAAATAATCCCAGCGAACAGAGATATAGATCACACACGCGCTGAATTTTCCCGGGTGTGATAGATATGGACTATACTACTTGTAAGTAAGTACGTATCACGCCACAGGTTCGATTGACATAAGAGTACTTCTATTTTATATCTCATCATGTGTAGTGAAGTTGTTAGTTGCTTAAATCGACTGCCAAAAATGTCCACTAATTACACTTCAAAGCCTTCGGTCGGAAAAGCAAGTTGCGATATAAACCTTCAAATTAGTTTCATATTATTAGAATTGGATTCAGTTGCGCAACATACGAGTAAAGATATTTCCCATTAAATGGCTACCGAATAAGTTATGTGGTCCTATCGACTTCTCAGATGAACATTTATTTAGACGAATATTTACTGTGCCAAAAATGTGCGCCTGGCTTTCTTTGAAGTGAAATCAAAGTTCAAATTAACTCATCAAAGTTCCCGCGCCACGAAGATTATGAAGGGCATTAAGTTTGAGCATTAGCTCGTGGATGGGAAATACAAAGGTGTCTAATTTTCTTAATTTCAAACTTTGAAGAGGGCGAAAGAAAATTTTTGAGAAATTTATTAGGTACGAGTATACATTATTTATATATATAAATAAAACGTTTGATTACTCAAAGAGCATATTATGAAATAATAGTAGGAACTCATACATTTAAGTCAGTCGTTTCATGAAATTTCTTACAAATGACATCCTACATTAGCCTAACTACGAGTATCTCAACGCAAAACCGCTGCCATTAACAAAAACGAGTTAACACGAAATGGTAGAGAAAATGGCAAAACATAGGTGCTTTGTCTGTAATGTCTACACGGAGCTATAAAATATAAATTGCAACAGATTTTTCGTACGCGCCCAGGTTAAATAAATTGTTATTTATACGGGCTTCAGGTGTAAAGGCTTTATTTTTCGATATTTCAGAGGCCAGCACTTAAGAGGATCGATCACCAACCGCGAAAACGTTTTTGTTTAGATAAATGGTACAAACGTCTTTAATTTTTTACATGTTCCCTGACTTAGGTCATTCTTGTATAATATGGCCTTGTACACTGTACACTGTCTAGTGTATGAATATACTATTAAAATAACGATTAACATCCCCAATTGAATAAAGCCACAAAAAGGTTTACATTCATGGAATTAATTTATAAATATTTAGTATCGAAAATACTGCTTCTTTTCTACACACAAACATTGCACAAGTAGACTTATTAACACCGCTATATGTTAACCGATTTTCATCATTTCCTTCTTTGCGTAGAGACTATTTGTTAGTCGATCCTCTCTCGGTGTCTTGTGTCTGAGGAGTGGAATATATAGCTCCAGAGAGACGGGCAAAGGTTAAACAAATGGAGATTCTCATCAGGCCGTCTGTCAAATGGTAAATAAATAATACGAAGAACTACTCGACCCCAGGAGCACGACATAGCGTCTAATATTTTTGAGCCGCGTGCATGAAACATAGCTTTGATTTAAATCTGCATAATTTAGATATACTAGAAGAGATACTACTCTTTGTGCGATTTTTCGTAAACTTTTCGCTTTTAGCCCCAATTTCACCATGTCCTTGCGTTATTAACTGTCGATTACGCCAGTTACTGTCAACCATTTGATGGGCGGTAGGTATCACTACAGGCAAAATTTTAAAACATTACTTATATACCTTGCATAAGTCTTCAGTTTTAACTAACCGATATACAAGTAGCCAGTTGATTTAATGAAGGCAGTACAATCTGTAGCTACTTCTGCTGCAGACGCAGACTATAAAGCAAAGGCTTAGTCATAACGACCTTGTTTAAATGCAGGAATGCAAACATTAGCAACTACGAGAAAATGCACCACTGGCAAAAACTCTTTTCCCACGATCGATGTCACTGAGATCCTTTAAAGGCTTTTCGCTAACACTGGCCAAGAAAATAAAAAGAAAACTTTAAAGTAACTTTTACTTCGAAGTCCCGAGAGCGCTAAATACCTCAATGGCTAACAAAAGGGATTTTTCACAGTGATTGTATAAAGTGGACTGTTATAATGGCTATTCCTTTGGACTTGTTGAACCCAAAGTCTGACTTCTTTTAAGGCGAACTGAATACAAGGGTATTTGATCCAGCTTCAGAGGGTCTGCAAGACGAAGTTGCTCGTTTTATATGCAAATTTTCCACGTCCTTATGAATATGAAAATTTTCTATTAGAGCGTGAGCGTGTCGCTGTCAGCGCTCCCTTGATGTACTGCGAGGGTTTCTCTGTATAGTTTTCGCCGGTTCAGCATTTTTCACTCGATCCTCAAGTGCTAAAAAACCGAGTCCCATTGGAGCAAGTCTAGCGCGATCTAGTTATAAACCGCTCGGGAGGCCGTAGATAGTAACGGTTGATAGAAAAAGGGTTCGATCACGTGTAATTGTGAGCAATTTGGAGCCTTACTCATTGGATTTAAGTTCTAAATCGTATGTTTATTATTGCTGGATGCAGAAATGTGGGCACGCCGGGGGCCGCGAGCGCATGCAAGCACGTAATCACTCCCTCAGGACTTTGACGTTCGCTGAATATCTTACGACCCGACACACCGACGGCGGCCAAATGAGCAACTGACAGAAATACCGATGAGATTGCGCCATGTTAGGAATCACAAGATCATTACGTAGTTAGAAAATAAGTTACAATACGGTTAATTATTTGCAATAACAACATTTAAAAAAATGTTATGTAGAATAAAACGGAATAAAAAAGTTAGATTTAGAAACCGGCAAAGATACCTGCTTAAGTGAATATTTTAATTGACATTCGCTGTAAAGTATTGCAGTGTGATCTTTGTAACATGACTTCCATTACAATTGTTGATTGATAATACTCACGCGAAAGATTCCGATTAACTTATAAGTCATCATCATCATCTCCCTGACCTTATCCCACTTATGTAAGGTCGGCACAACATGTATTCTTCTTCCATTCATCTCTATTATTCATCATTTTAGCGGTTACTCCTTCCTCCTCCAATTAAGTATTATGCAAGAATGCAACAGTGGTAGTTTCGATGGCTATCGCGTAGTCATACTAAGCAACAGTGTTTCTTCTCTTAATTTTACTATGACACCACTCGTGACTCGCGGGAACTTTTTACGTATTTATGCTGCGACGTGTTAAACATCCCTGCAGTGATAGTGTGACGGTATTTTTACTACGCAAAGTTCATTAAGCGTCCCGTAGCTACGGCTATACAGGGAGTACATTATTATGCAGGCTCGTATGCCCGTCGAGTGTACATCAAACATCACCCTGCACTACTGATTGGAAATTTTATTTCAAGATTACTGTCTGTAATCACAGGTTAAGGAGTCGGTAGATTTTGCTTTGACACCAAAATCTTAATGCGAAGTAAAACATGCACTTTACGCTTCCTATTTTAAAGGACTCCTTCTATTTGGTCCTTGTGGCCGAGAGGGCACGGTCGTCATCAATGTTAAAAATAGGTTGTTACGTCGACGTCACAATATATTAGATTGACACAATTTTCAGAGGAGCATAATTCGTCAACGATGGCAACGCCGTAGTCACTCTTGGTAACTCGGACGCCTGAAAGTAAAGACAACCTCTACGCTCGCAGCGCTGCCCCACTCGGGGCGCCAGTATATCACCGACTATTCGCCACTCGCGCTAACAAAGCGTTTTGCGTGCACTACACCTTTGGATGTAGAGTATACATGTGCATTTTACGCTTGCTATTTTAAAAGCTTTCGTTTATTTATTGATTTAATCATGTGCTATTATTACCTAGTCATGCATCTTCTGGAAAGATGTATATATTATAATTATAACATATTTAGTTAAATACTTGTTTACTACTAATACTTTGTTGGTTCAGCGACCCAAAGTGAATCTTGACCTCTGACATAAGATCACGTCATTATTCTGGGTTCTGTGGTACAACTTGCCAGTTGTCAATTTGGAGCTCGTGCAAAACCGCCTCAAACATATCGCTCCAGCAATAACCTGGGATGTCCAAAAGGGCTTAAAAAATTTAATATTAAAATAGAAAATAAGTTACTTGTTCTTTTACAAGCATGATTTTCTAGAGCAAACTTCAAAATTGCAACTTCCATACAACACATTATTGTCATATCGTTGTGAGCTGTGTTTTCAGCGCATTAAACGAAACACCAAAACCGTGAATTGTTCCAAAACTCCCAGTTCAGAGCGAACTTTAAATTTTAATTTAAACCCAGCTGGCATAACACCCGAAGTGGTACGAGAGCCGGCAGATGCTGGGACCAACAGTCCTGCGGGCAATCTGCCAAAGGCACCGGTCTACGTTGTTTTTTACTTCACAACCTGCAGACTAATGGTCTAATTTATCTAGTATTTCGAAAATTTTTTAGCGAATAATTTACTCACTTCCAGGAGAGTACACGTTTTAGTCTGTAGTTTCCAAGTATAAATATTTCAGAGTTGGATTAAAGTGTTACAATAAGAGTATTTATGCATCGCAATACTCGTAGAATTCTGAGATAAGATCAGACACTTGATTCTCCGTCCCGCCGAGATTCATCTCGATTGCGAGATTCCATAGAGTGGTATCTCGATAACCTCGAAATTTATAGGGGAGAGTTTGAGAATTAAAACAGATTTATCCGAATCAGCAAGTCACAATAAGTCTATAAAATCCCAAAGTACGTACAATGTTTCTTTAACGCTTCTTTTACTAGCATGTTACGGGAATAAACAATTTTATTACAAAATCAAAAACCGTGTTTATTAAGAATCAAGCCTCACAATGAGAGTTTTACACGAAAAACAATTTTAACTTTTCAACACACGTATGAAAGGCGAACTTTAGCAATAAAAACCGGAAAGGGGCTTCCCGGCCATAGCTCTTACCAAGTTAGGAGTTGGCAAGTTAGTCAAAGTGTAGGCTGGGGCCAAGTTAACGATGGTCAATAAAAGGCTGCCCCATTCTTGCACTTCGGAAATTAATAGTACCCTAGGCGGCAAATTAAAATGCCCCTTTGGTACAGTCAGCTGCAATAGAAAATACACGATTAGTATGTTCAAAAACATCTTCTCTTCAATCTATTGACGGGTAATACAGTCTAGCGAAGATAGTTTTGAATGGACCAATCTGTATATCTTTTTGCAGCTGACTGTAGGAGACGGATAGTATAAGAAAATAGAAGGCGCCCGCAACTTCATTAAAAAGGAGGAGAAAGTCATAACTCCTCTTTTTTCTTTAGCATAATCAGGTAAAAAGTATCCTATAACCACCTGGAGATACCCAGCTACCCGTGTACTAGATGAAATCCGTTTAGCCGATTTAGCGCGATGAAGCCACAACGACACATAAAAACACACAAACCTTTCATTTATACAACTTTATAATAGTATAGATATTACTTTTTTATACAATTGTTCTATTATCGACAACAGCCCATTTACAGACTATCGCTTTTAACCCCGATGAAGATAAGGTAAGTTTAAGGAAAAGCCAAGCCCTCAAGCTCTGACTTTACTGACCCTACACCTTATCTTCAAAAGTATGGCTCCAACTGGCTTGAAGCCCCTGATTTTACTTTGCACTACCGTGCCCCCAGATATTTTCTGTTCTTTGTATGTAAAATCTAGGCTCCATTCGGGAAGTATTTCCGTTTTACTAGTTTCGTACCGAGACCTGCACTCCCTATTTAGAGTTAAGAGGGTGAAAGTTTCAGATTTCTTGATTTTCCTATTATTTGTATGTATATCCTAGGCTCCATGCCAAATTTCAGCTTTCTAGGTCATCGGCAAGTACCCTATAATTTATATACGTGAGTGAATGAGTCAGTGATAAAATCGGCGTATTTTAGGTATCAATAAAACCTTAAGAATGAAAGCTAGATCAATGAAATTTAGTGCATTTCATATGTTCCCCGACTACATCTTAACCTGTGATTTTGGGCTCAGCTTAACTGGGAAGAAGCTATGAGGGTTTGAAAATGAAACGAAACGGTTCGGGATAAGGTAGGTAGTGCCCCGATTCTTTTTTTTTCGTCTTGGCGGGGGCACTACCATGGCCCCAGATAAGTTTAACCTGTGTGTTTGTATGTGCCATTGTAACTCTCAAACGCATGAACTATTTTTCAATACAGTTTTTTTTTTATTGCAAGCTACTATTTTATTTATGTTTTAAAAAATCGGACCTCGATTAGATAATATCGGAGGTCTAATGTTGCGTGGCTGACTCATTCGATTTCTTTTTAACCCCCCATACGGCCCGAGGAGAAAAAAGAGGAGTGTTATACCTTAGTTTCACTGTCTGTGGCATCGAAGCTCTTGAACAGATGAATCGATTTAAATATCGATTTCTGTTTTTGAAACGTGAATCAAAAGTGTTTTTAGCTATAATTCAAGAAAATCGGTTGAGCTGTTTAAAAATGATCAGCTATTTTGTAGATATATCGGGGCTTTTATAAAGCTTTAACTATTACTTGTTATATTATAAATATAACAAAAGCGACGATTTATACACAGCCGTATTCATCTATTATTTACTACGAAAATTAGGCACATCTAAGCCATAGGAAGATATTAATTTTCGCTTTGATGTATGCTGAGTAGGGGAGGGCATCAGATGTCGGCGGCAGTCGTAGCCGTAGGATGAGGTCGGGTCTGTTTGCCAAGAATTCAATCGTGGCGGCGCTCTCTCGGAATAGGTTTTACCTACTCTTAAAGCCTCAGATCCATTGCACCGTATTATACGCTAATGCGAATAAACATTTGTATATTTTAAATAGGAAAGAAAACTACCGAGAGACTCAAGCATATAAGGGAGAGACGGCGATATCGTATCGCCGGTTAAATCGTACTACTGCGAGATTTCATATAAAACAACCTTCTTATTCACACCATAGCACCAATATACACGTCGATAACAGGTATCAAAAATGGCGTACGGCTAAACATGAATGTGGAGAGGAAGAAATAAATATTCGTGGGACTAGTTAAGTGTTATTTCGTAACGACATACTTAACGACTTAAAATATGCCCTTATTTCATATAAATAGTAGTGTAAAGAACGGAAATGAGACTTGTGTATTCTAATATGCAATGTCAAATAGTCTATACGTACCTAAGATACGTACACGTTAATACACAAATACAAGAAAGGGCTGAACTATTTAAAAGTATAACGTACTACAAGTTAACCGCAACTTCTAGTAAACACTTTTGTTTCAGCGCAGTTTGAATAAAAGTATCCTATAATCATACTTAGGGACACCTGTATCAATAACTGTTAAAATCTCAAATCTGTCCAACCGTTTTGACGTGAAGATGTATATAAAGTTATTTATGTATTATGTTTATACGTATTTATTATGTATAGTTTGTATACCTACTATATATATATATAATTTGGGTTTCTTGTTATTATTATTTTGTATAAGTTTGATACCGATATCCCGCACCAATCATTTCTCTGTTTACCCCAATGGTTGACTGGAAGAGAATGACTTTATGGCATTAAGTCTGCCATTTGTACTTTCTTGTATCGTGTTGTGGAATGAAGTTTAAATGAATAAAGAAGATGAAACAACGTTGTTCCGAATATGATAAGGCTTTTCTTGAAACCGTATAACCCAGGAAAAAATGCTGGATGACATAATTGTATACTAGTATCACTACATAGTATAAAAACAAAAAACCCGGCTGCGTAAAAAAGTAAAAAGAAAAAAGCAAGTCCAGTGCCCTAGAAATTTGTTAAGTTATAATGGAAACCTTTCATGATTCATGATCGCTATGTTCCATATTAGAATTTACTATTTGTTATATTGTGAGTATCGATCATGAATCATGAAAGATTTCCATTATAACTTAACAAATTTCTAGGGCACCGGACTTGTTTTTTCTTTTTAGTTTTTTACGCAGTGGGGTTTTTTGTTTTTTTAGTTATTATTTTTTATTTTATACTTTTTAGTTAAAACTATAAAAGTCAGACAATTTCGCAATTTTTATCTTGGGGGTTATTGAGAAATTACGCAGATTTATTACAATGCAATTAAATGAAAATTTAGTGAGAACGGCTTGCTAACCAACTTTAAATCGTTATAGTTCCTAACTGGTAATTCCACATTAAAAATGATAAAAGAAACCTAATAATGATTTTTAAATCCCTATTCATTGATACCCCACTCGATATAGTACGTCAATTTTCATTTTTTTTCTTTTTCACAATATGGCGTCTCATTATCGCCATTTTGAGTTTTCATCGTTTTCATGTCTTCAGTGACATTCGGACAGTTAAGACAAATCGATTGACGTAAGAACCATCAAAATCAGTCTACGCGTTTGGTCTCTAGAGTGCCAGATAGGAACAAACATACAAACATACATACGACTTGACGACGACACGTTTGGCTCAGTGGGTTGTACAACGGCCTACGAAGCTGGCGGTCCTGGGTTCGAATCCCGGCCAGGGCAAGTGTTTGTGTGATGAGCACGAATGTTTGTTCCTGGGTCTTGGATGTTTTCTATGTATTTAAGTATTATAATTTATCTATATATTATGTATATCGTCGCCTAGTACCCATAGTACAAGCTTTGCTTAGTTTGGGACTAGGTCGATTTGTGTAAGATTGTCCCTGATATTTATTTATTTATTATTTTTATTTTTTATACATAGACTGATAAAACACATTACCACTCCTTTGCGTCGCGCAGTCGGGTAAAAACAAAGTCGCTTTCGCTGTCCCTATATCCCTTATGTACGCTTAAATCTTTAAAACTACGCAACGGATTTTGATGCGGTTTTTTTTAATAGATAGAGTGATTGAAGAGGAAGGTTTATATGTATAATAACATCCATTAAATAGTGGAGAAATACTATTTTTGAGGTTTCTAATGGTGCGTCGTAAATAATTATATTTTTTCCGCTTCCATTGCAAACGCAGGCTAAACCCTACGAGATTTATCAAAATAATGTACTAAGTATTGTACACATTGAAAAGGTCTACAGAAAACTCCGCGATCGTATATGTCTATCTCTTATGGATATCCCACAATAACATTTTTTGTAATTTACTTTTTACGACAAATAATGGCCAATTTTCAAAGCGATTTTAACCAATACAGCATTAATCCTTATCCAATTAAATACCTTAAATACATTGTTGATTTAATGTAGATCTATATGGCCCTTTACAGCATACGATTTAAATGAATATTTTCGAAGATATTACAGTTTTAAAAATTGCGGGCCGTAGCGTTTGCGGCGGTACCGGCCGGCCGGGTTAGTATTTAGTATCAGCATTGCACCCGTGCGAAGCCGGGGCGGGTCGCTAGTAATAGATAAAAGCGAATCTCTCAAGGACTGTATGTAACATGCGACAAAAATCAAAACAGCGTTTTTATGGTTATTATAAAACAGCGAAATCATTGCGCGACAGGTGAAATGGATTTCAACGAATATATCTATCAATTAGGAAAATTGTAGCGACGCCGTTAAAAATAACTTTTTAACGCCATCCAAGTCTCTGCAGATCATCAATCAAAATGTTTTTGTAGAATCGAAAAAATTGTGCCTATTCGCAAATCTGAATAAATTTTTTCGCGCTTATTTTCTGGAGGCCACCCATTCATATAGATAGTTTGAAATTCTCATCGTAAAGTATTATGTATTTCTAGTTCTTGAAGAACATTCATATGTAGGCACCTCAGTATTAATAAATAAATAAAATAAATAAATATCAGGGACAATCTTACACAAATCGACCTAGTCCCAAACTAAGCAAAGCTTGTACTATGGGTACTAGGCGACGATATACATAATAAATAGATAAATTATAATACTTAAATACATAGAAAACATCCAAGACCCAGGAACAAATATTCGTGCTCATCACACAAACACTTGCCCTGGCCGGGATTCGAACCCAGGACCGTCAGCTTCGTAGGCCGTTGTACAACCCACTGAGCCAAACGTGTCGTCAAAATTTTATTTAAAAAATAATCTGACTTTCTTGACTCTGGTACAAAAAAGCATACTTGGAATGGCTCAGATATATAACAAACTACCACAGGGAGTTGTAGCAAAAAAAGAAAGTGACATCGAATTTCAGAGGAGCCTCAAGGCGTTTCTCATCGAAAAAGCCTATTATTCAGTAACAGAATTCCTGACTGATACCATTAGCTGATAATATATTCACATACCATATTCTTATTTTGTTTTATAATCATTAATTAATTATAACCATGACATCCCATCATAATAATGACCTAAATAGATTAATATTTTATGTGTTATGCATGCTGCATGGAAGCATGTAAAAAATAAATTTGTATGCCGCACCTTGAATCCTACCTATGTTGTAGAAATAAATCTTTTGAATTTTGAACTTTATATAACTGTAGTCCTAGTTAGGGATTGCAATCCGGCTGGATTGAAGTTTTGCTATTGCATCTATCCAACATTATGCTTTTTGTCCAGTATATTGGCCGTAAAGTAGACATGCGGAGCTGTTTTTGCAAATTAACTACTGAAACAACACTGGTTTAGCGCTAAAAATCACCTTATTAAGTCAAAAATCAGTCTCACTAGCCACTTATTTTACAATAATGTGAAAATTTAAGCATTTCAATAATATTTAGCTTTCACTTAATAACATTATTAACCTTTTTACAGCCACACACATGGTAATCTTTGTCTCGTAGTAAATATAACAAAATGAAATCTTCTTTATAAAAAAATAAAAGTAACACTCTAATTAAAAGAAGTTTTTATAGAATTTATTGCCAAATCTAAGAATTTACCACTAATTTGGTGTAGTAGATCATGATTCATGATCGTTCTTTTAACTTTGACCCCACTTTTCTTCTCTTCGATGTAATATTTAATCAACTTTATGAATACTCTAAGAGGTAACATCAACAAAAATAAAATACTATAGTTCCTTAATACCTGTAATATTAAACATACATAAAGAAAGCTAATCAGTAATCACATATCACATCACATTACACTTTAAATAATGGGTAAGATACATGTTATAACGTTAATTGAAAAAAAAAAAAAATGTTTTTTTTTTTTTTTTTCAAATTTGGCCAAAGAAACATAATTAACCATTAAACAAAATTAACGTGTCAAACAATAATTAAGAAAGCTCGTTCTTTAAAGCTTAACTATATCATATTGACTCTTGAATTTATTTTCCTTACTCAAATTTTCAACAAATTAGAATCAGCTTTCGTAGGTTGGGTAGTCTGTATGTATGTCTGTTGAGGCGTCTCTCCAGTCTCTTCGGGTCTAACGGATCCGGTCCGGATCCGGGAAATTTTCGCCGGATCCGGAGCTCGCCAAAAAGTACCGGATCCTGCCGGATTACCGGATCCGCCGGACCGGATTGCAATCCCTAGATCTAGTACAACTGTCACTCGTCACTTATTGTCGTGAGATAAATATTTTCTGTCCCTTTCCATCAGTAAAGTTGCAGAGACAGGTGATGCTGTGTTCTGCCACAAGCCAAGTCGGAGCCTGCTACGAAAATGTTGCATTGTTTAAGATTTTTTCATACAACGTTTTGCAAAGCAAAAGGCCTACGTGCACTGGTAAGCTCATTAACATAATAGAGCCATGAACATATCAGTAATCATCTCACAGCAGTCGGTTCCAAAAATATTTTCGTGCAATTACGCTTTGCACTAACCAAATGGCCGAAAAAATAGGCGCTTGAGTGCTAAGCGTGAGAACGGTTCGTTAAGCTGAAGTGCCGTGTCTTATTCATGGCTTAAAATGTCTTAGATGCTTGATAGCTGCGGTATTTCAGTGTCAAGTAACCTCTTTGGCTTAATGTCTAGTTTGTATGGAAAGATAATGTGTAAATTAATTTTCATTACAATTATAGCAAAACACGTTATGCAAATAAATTGTATTAAAGTATACTTATTTCGAGTACTATACTTTGATTTATTATTCAAGTCATTTATTTTTCTTGATATCCACTTACAGTGTAACATATGTCCAAATTATCGCGTATCGGTAAATGCGTACGACACACTTACGACGAGAACGAACCTTTTTAAACATTATTTTATAAGTGCGATTTTTTAAGGAGATTAAAGATAGATCATGAACTGAAGAGTAACATAGACTACTTTAACCCGGGAAAATGCTCGATCTCGGGTAATCAAAAATAAAGTTTCCCAATACTATCAAATCGAAAGGATCGATTAAATGTATCAGTAAAATAGTTTGCATCTTTGTAAGTACAAGCATACACTAAATGTATACATATTGTTTGGGATGCACGAACACAATTTGCGAAAGAACCAGCAGAAATAGACAACAAGTAATCAAGTGATTGACTATTCTTGCTGTCTGGAACTATCAATTGAAGCCTTTTGACTTACCTACCGGAATTCTAGTCATAGTCAGTGAATAATATTTATAGATAACTTCTTTGCGCGGATTGAAAAAACAACCCTGACGGTTGATCTTGTTGTTGAAGTAGATCCGAAATCCGAAAACATCTAGCGACTTTAAGGCTTTTAATAAGATTACTGAATAAAATTTATAAGTGTTTTAGACAGTGCTATATTTCTATCTATTATCTGTTTTTAACGCGTTTGTAGAACCAATAAACACCCGCATCTTTTATGAACAGGAGACCCATTCGGTTCGGTAGTCAGGTTTACGGCGGCGGTTTGCAAATATAGTGTGCGCTAGGTGAATGGGAACTAGGCGAATAAAAACCGTTACGAGCTGCCGTGACAGAAACAATGTAAAATCCAATTTGCCGAATTCCCCGAGCGATCAGTCGCGGCGCCGTAACGCGCTTTTATCTCCCACGCTGCAGTCAAAGATCGTATGTATACACCAACTCGAATACCACATACGTCTTTTCAATCTTGCGAGGTTGACGTGGGCTTCCAGGACCCGGAACCCGCTTGCGGTTTAACTTTACACAATCAATCAGTGTTTTGAAGTTGAGACCGATATCAACCACGGCTCCTCGAGCACTATGTCATTCTCGCTGTAACACTAACGCTGAAATTGAATACGGTTAGCGGAGTGAGCGATCTGTTATGTTACTGCCTCGAGATCGACATGCGAATAAAGTTTAAGTAAAAAGTCTACGATTAGTGATGGCTTTTATGAATTCGAATAATGTTTCGATAAGACGAAATTAAGCTCTAATTATTGAATTATGTTTTTAATGTTGTATAATGAGCGACTAAAGAGTCGGGACAATGTCGGACGGACGGATGGGCCATAACAAAAAGCGAAGAGAGTACGCGTCGCGGAGCGAGACGCGCGTGTCATCTGCCGTCGACCACCGGCCGGCGACAATCGGAACACAACATGCGACATGATTAATGCCGGAACCTGCCTACGTATGATTTAACAATGCGACCACCGACCACAAAAAAGATCACGTTTATTTAATCCACACCGAGCATGAGAGCGAATCTGTGAGGGCTTTACGCTAAAAACATAATGTTAACGACAAGATAAAAGGCAAATTAGAAATGCAGACTTATTCGATAAAGATAAATGTGAAAGGAAAGACGCGACGGGAGGTAATGTTTTATGTAAGGTTCCGTATTTCATTAGGTTTGTTGTCAAAGGCGCCGACGACGTGGGATCAGTGTGTCGGGAGTCGGCGACAAATTGGATAAATCCGGAGATACTAGTGAAGTATTTAAAGCGTGTTTCAAACTGTAGCGCTCCCGAAAATGTGAGGGCGCGAGTAAAAAGGGCGTTATTATTTCTCGCGCGTACAGCCAAATGTATTGTTAAGTATGTGAAGATTTATCTGCTCGCATCGTCTGAGTGATGTACAATGAAATGCCTGCAAAAAGCGGGCGAGGCATCCGTCGCCGTCGGGCGCGGCATCCCGGCCGATGACGTATCGGGCGCTTGCGCGGCATCCATCACGGGCCCTCGCTGTCCGGCGACATAAACGTTAGCCTCATACTTATAATAACTGACAACCGACAGCCAAGTTCAGCCCGAAAAAACCGTATAATCACACGATTACTTTTGATTGACAAGCATACTTGTATCCCGAAAACATGCGTTTCAGTGTCAAAATGTCAGATATATTTCAGTAAGTAAAGCGCGACCTAACATTACATTATAATTTCATGTCGCAGAGAGAATTAAGCATAGCTTATGGCATTGGCGAGGTGTTCTTTCAACCATATCCATATACTTAGCATTAGCGTGGCGTCAAACATGTTGTTGGTAAAGCCGGAGTATATTTTCTCTTATGTTTTCTTTAAAAGCAGTAGAATAAAGTGCTCAAATGCCTTAAAGTTATACGGACACCACGCCACTGCCATATAGTCATGCCTATTTTAACACTCGTGAGAATCTTCACCGGATAGGTACAGGAAATGCAGTGTGCTATTTGTATTATGCGTAATATTTTTCTTCAGACAACATAATTAATTCGCAGGCTTAACATTCATGTAATTTGGCGCGTCGAGGTCTCATGGCAGGTGTGTTCAGTGCTCACAACTCGAATCTTGGCTCATGTAAACAAACGCTTGATGTAAAATCCCCCACAATCACGCAAGTGTCGCATAGCATAAGTTTACCAGATGATTGATTGGGCCACATGAGCCTATCTCCACAGTAACTCAGAGATTCCCTTTGTTGTCGCGGCAGTAAATTCTGGGCCGCTTCGCGTTTCACGCCCCCAGTTCTGGAGATCAATGACGGAAACTGTGATAATGCCGAACGGCTCAAATTACATAGAAATACAACACGAATCAAGATGGAAACAAGACGAACTGAACTTCAAGTGCTGGTTCCAAATATGGTTACACTTGGTTTATGAGTGTTCCGGTATTGTTTAAGTAACGATGTGATTTATTGCCAAATGAAAATTAAAACAGTATCACTAATTACGAGCTGGCCGATATTTAATTACAATGAAGACTTAAAATATAAAAACTTTCAGCCAAGTTTTAATTAAAAGGTAATACCCACTTACTGAAATTCCATCTTACAAAACCCATGCTTTAAACACGACAACTTACAGCTTGTTAAAAATTAAACTGCTCCTTTTGTTATGACTTTGTGGAAGTAATATGTGCAATCTGGTAAAATTTAAGCATTATTACTATACTACTAAAATGTGCTAATCACCGATTTGCGGGACGCTAATGGAATTATGCCTCTGTATCGGGAACGCGAAAACATTAACATAAATTATGTACAAAAATTTTAAACCAACCGAAAATTTGCGGGTACCACCCAAAATAACAGCTGTTATAGAGTAAACCAAGAGCTGGCGATATCTTTATTACGATCTAGTTTATATAATGGCGGTGGGCGAAATTAATTCATCGCACGGAGGCGGCATCGTCGGGATATCGAGTAATTACTTTCACAATCTCATATCTCAAAACTACTTATGTAACCTTATTTCGCAGCAAGTAGAAGCCAGATTTCAATATAATGTAACAGAGAGATACGATGTTGAAAGAGTAAGCAGGAGGTATCTCCCGATAAGTTCTGGGCCTGGGGCCGAACATGAAAACTATCGTAACGAGATCGGGATTTCTCAGAACGTTACGTTGAATCGTCGTCCGACAAAATGCGTACCTACATGCGCGTTGAAAACGCTTATCACGATTTTCGCGGCCTTACCATAGAGAGCCTTTCAGCGCTTAAGGTAGTCATATCAAATTCAGGCACGGCTATTTATGAGTTGTGATACGTGAGTTGCTTACAGGACTAGGGCAGATAAGGTACACTAATCTTCATATTCATTTTAATGTTTGTACAGTCTCAGCACAAAACGCAAGCTGCACTGAAAATACCATTGTCTTTAAATCAAAACATATAGGTACAAATAAATTTAAAAAAATAACACTTACTGCTTATTCGTCTCGAATGCGAGTAAACAAAACTCGTAACGATGAAAACAAAAGTTCAAACTTTCAGTTTAATACCTACTCATTTTATAAAATTGTTAATGAGCCGAGATGCCGTACTTCAAAGGTAAGAAATGTTAAGAAAATAATGAAAAAGAAACATTCAGTGGCTTGGTAACATCGTTATGGCAAAGTGGATGGGACTCAGAAACAGTATAAGCTTAGAAAAAGACAACAACAACGTAACAATAAAAATTTTCAACGCTTTCAGCGTTTTAGGAACAACGTTCGTATCCAGGTGTACAGAGGCCGTGCCAACATCAAAATGGTAAATTACATTGAGCCATCACCAGCATTATTAAAATGTAAATGAAGTAGATACGATCGTTGAAGAAGCTATAGTAAAAGCGGATGTCGGTGGCAGAGTTACGAGTTTTAAATGTCGATTAAAGAGGTTAAGTTGGCTAAGCGACAGTACCCTCTTCAAATTGTAGAAAAGGACGTAAATGCCGATGTTTTTTAACCGACTTCCAAAAAAAGGAGATTCTCAATTCAACGGAATGTTTTTTTTTTTTTTTTTTTTATGGATGTTCACCGATTACTCAAAGACTATTTGACCGATTTCAAAAAATTTTTTTTGGTTTTATAGAAGGTACTTTCTAGATGGTCCCATTTAATTTTGGTGAAGATCTGATGATGGAATCCATGAGGAATTGAAGGAACTCCTCAAATATTGTAGGCATACATATAGCGATTTTGGTATTATAAGAAACATAATAAGCATTTGCATTCAGAAAGTGTAAATTGGTGAAGTGGAACTGATGCAGAAGACATCAGAATGCCATCGGAACTCCTCAATGATAAATGATTTACGGGTGGCGACAAAATATCTTGATTAATTTAGCTAAGCAACCTCATAGTCACAAATTTAAATGTTCCTGATGAGAATGGTACCATCGAATTGATTTGATGATGGAGCCGGAAGGTAGGCACCAGATCTATGTAACAAAATAATGTATCCTAACCGTGTTTGGACTTGTTCGAATCCTCACGAGATACACTTTTATGTAACGATTAACTAAAAAGTGTGAAATAAATAAACTTTTAAACAAAAACATAAAACAGACTCCAAAAAAAACTAAAAAGTAAAAAATAACGCCATAATTCAGTTTCTTCAAATTACTTACAAGTAACCGTATGTATACTCAATCTATACAGTATATACAATTAATCTTATTTTGGAGTCGGTGCCATCGAGTCACAACTTACTAAAATCGTCAATTTTCAATATTTTACACATTCTTTATATGGCACCGACGCCAAAATAAGATTAATTGTATATACTGTATAGATTGAGTATATATACGGTTACTTGTAAGTAATTTGAAGAAACTGAATTATGGCGTTATTTTTTACTTTTTAGTTTTTTTGGAGTCGGTTTTATTTTTTTGTTTAAAAGTTTATCTCAATAAAATACATACTTTTGAGTTTGGGGCTTATTGTTTGCTTCAGGGGCACGCAATTGTTGACGCTCTCCTGTTTGGAGACGCTCTCCGGTTCGAAAATGCAAACAACATCCCGACTATTGCGAGGATGCGACATTTCCGTGCAAACACCAAATATGAATATTCTAACTCTGCCATTAGGAATGAATGTCACACATGTTAACTTAAGAAACTTGCACCGATATTAAATTGGAATTCCTCAAATGTATGTACGAAAATGTGCTAACCGGTTTATTTCTTGTCTCCGGAGGGAGAAAAAGGTCCGAATTACAGCGTTGTCGTGCGCAGTATACTAATTGATGCTCAGCGCGTAATTAATTAACGCTAATTCCGATACAAGATCGTTGACTTCGAGTGCTTTGTTGAATGTAATAAAGTTACTGTTTAAAAATGTTTTTTTAACAACAAATTGCAGCTTTGTTAACATAGACACGTTAAGAAAGTTCAAGTCAGAATACTATAGAAATTGAACAAAAGCTTTACTTTCACTTTAAATATCTATATTAGCGCAGTATTAGAATTACATACGAGTACCTATAAGTATAGTTAATAAAAGTCAATAACGCAGTCGCTTTCCAAGGAGTCTTAAAAGCATTACGGAAATATATCGGTTGAGTGATAAGAAACGATTGGTGAATTATATCGAAATAAATTCCAAGATGCGGTGAAGTAACGGGGGCTAATATCCACGAAGTGGCGGCGGCAGCGCTCACTCCTGACAGGACAATTGTCGATTTATGCTCACTGGATCCGCAGACCTCAATTTATGACCTCACCGCCAGCCCGGTTAGGCCTCCCAAATACGAGCCGATCCCCTATTTACGCATTATATTACCTACATTTCATTACTTTTACCAGAGCGTCCTCGAATTTATAGCTTCATGCTTTCAAGTCTGAAGCTTTACGGCATAAAACAAATCCGTCTAAAAATTCTCACGGAAACCGCTGAAACGCCGCCGGTCGCCATCGTGCAGAACAATAGGGTACTAATTGAATCAAAAGTTACAAAGCAAGAGCCAACGGTCCGGTGGAAAGGAAAAACTGCGCAATTAAGAGCTACGTTCAGTGATCAATTTGCGTTTCAGCGTTCACTTACGTACTCCGCACGGGCGACGGGCGGCTGCGTTCCTAAGCCCTCGATTATTTATGTGGCCTGCTCCGTCCCTACCCTCCTCGTGTCACTCCGTAAAGAGGAGTAATCGCTTGCGGTTGCTAGCTGAGTGAATTTTTCCATTCGGAAAATGGCCGTAGGAATTAGGTAACGCAGCGTTTCATATTTCAAGTGGAGCCGGCTCGTCCGTTCCCAGCTTTGTATCTGAGATACTGAGCTTCTGTTCGTCGGGTTGTTTTTTATGTTGCTCGTAAAAGGAGCATACGAAAATACTGCCGCAGGCGAGTAAATCGGCAAGTGCCTCAATTACGTCCGACAAAGCGATGGGAATAATTTAAGGCTCAAAACAATTTCCTAAGCGGGTACCTTCGTGTTGAGCGCGCATACCTGAAACAAAACACTTTCATTAGTTTTGTGAATACACAATAATTCTAAAATAGTAATTTTAGAAATAATGCAAATAACGAAATCTGAAGAATTATGGGCCCATAAATTTCTTCCAGGACTTTAAGTACAAGTATACAGGAAACCAAGGACCATTAAAACAAGAGGTCTGACCATCTCCATACAAAAAGCCGGTCCCCGATATGTACAACGTCAACTATGTATCAGATACATTATTTACAGTTATTCAATTTTGCAAGCGTATCACATTATTTAAACTTTACGATTTATTTATTATTGGCTATTTACGAACTAATTGTTTCTGCACTATGTTTCTTTGTAAAATTATAACACCGTTAAATTTTTAATTTTAAAGCGCCATCTAGTTTTTGCCAGAATATCTCCTTGCGATCAGGGCACGAACCGAAGTAGGTATGGCAAATGACAGTCCTCTTGTTTTAATAGTCCTTGCAGGAAACCTAAGTGATGATTCGTACGAGGTCGCGGAAGGTAAACCTCAATTTGGAATTGCATAATAACTGCCATCCATTCAAATAGCCACGCGGCTCATTAGCATGACAAGACAGCTACAAGACAGACGACAGTATTATAATGAACTTTCCCTTTAGCATGATAATAGTACAAGGCGATTAGTTTGAACAAAATATTGCGAAAGTATTTTCTAGGGGTTCTAACCCTTGCGCACATATTTTGTCAATTTTCTGCAGGATGATGAAGTTCGCGATACGATCCTGGACATTTTTAGGCCATCCGTTTGCATTTAATTTACATATCTGTATTTTTGCTCAATTGTTGCTCAAAAGTTAAAACCGAATCGGTGGAAAAGTTACAATGATACTAACATGTCTGCCTATACAATTATATCGTGCAAATCAAATCAATATACTTAGGTACATTGATTTGACTTGGTGTTTTATTTACATCAAAACGTAAATTGCATAGACGAAGATTAAATTTTAATTTGCCCAAGTAACCGACAAGAATTTATTTTCCACGCTCACTTAGCTACGTTTCACTACGTAGGTACAAACAACACAATCACCTGTATAAATAAAGACGATGCACAAAAATCGCAAATGCTCTCATGTCTCTTAGAATTGCTCTCTTATGCCTGCAGTTTAGCTATTTCTCTTGGAGAACGCGCATTATTTTAAGATATAAAGTCTTATTACTCGTGGTCAAAACTTTAAAACAAGAGTAATACGACTTTATATCTTTAGACTCTAAAGTAAAATAACCTTTATATTTTTTTGTCTGCACCTATTTTATTAAACATAAAAAAACATACATTAAAATAAACAGAAAAAAAAGACTTATGAACTAAATAAACTTAACTTAATTATTGTTTATTGGGACCCAAACTATATTTACATATATCCCCCATATCGCTGCCAGTGCACAGTGATTCCGCCGTAGGCCATAAATCGAAAAAAGTCATGAGCGTATCCTGGACTAAAAAGTAAGTAAAATGATTCACCGATAGACAATCTTCTAAATACTATATATAGCACAGCAATAAAGTACTATTATCATTTACTTTTGTGCAACGAAAGTGAACGCATCTCGACCCTAATTAGTAGTGTGTTTTTGTCGCCGCAACTTAATCACTTTGTTATTGTGTACTATTATTATTATTTGCGTGTGTCCACGTGGTATTATTATGGAAATCCAAGAAGAGGGTATGTACTTTATTTTTCAATTATGTTTTATATATAAATATGCGTGCTTATATTTTAAAATAATTTTCTAGTAGAGGTCTGTCGTTTACGATTAATTTTTAAGAAGTATGATTTCATTGAGAGTTATACTCTGATGCCGAGGTTTGCCGCACTTGACACATATATTATGTTATAGATGGAAGTGTCCTTAATAAGGGCTGTAACTTTCATCGACCTTTTTTGACCTCTTCTTAGGTAAAAGGGGTTTCAAAGAACAAGAGTAGGGTAGCCGAAAAAAATCCGATTTTTAAAAAATGTTTTTATCTTTGTTTTAGGTACATTTTTAAGGTGTTCTATTTCGAAACGTAGTGTTTTTGATATTTGGCACTCTGGACAAGGAACTGATACAGAAAAATTTCAACATGTTTTTACTACACTGACGGAAACATCAATTATTTCGGATAACATCGAAAATATTGGCATAGAGAATTTAAGGGTTAAAATAAGGAATTTATGTAAACGAATTGCATGTTATTGGAAAAAAACAAGATGTACAAAGTCTATATTTCTACATAAATATGCAGAGTGGCTTAATGATGTAGAATACATTGATGTGATCCAAAGTATCGAGCAGCGTATTTCTCAGCAGAATGATAACGTCGACCCCTCCCCTTCCACTTCTCGTGGCCGTCCGAGGAAAAACTTTAATGAAAGTAGTAAACGCACTAAAAGAAGGAGACTGGCGGAACTATCTAATTTTGACGAGTCTGCTGTAAATACACTGCTCAATGCTTCTGCTGATTCCAGCTTAACTTCTACAAAAGTCGACGAAAACAAAGTTTTGTCACTTATTGCAGAAGGTAAGATTTCTAGAAAGCAATATCTATTAATTAAGAATTTTATACATAATAATATACTGAAAGATTGTATGCCTTCCTATCAACGCATTGTAAAGGCTAAAAAGAGATGTTACCCTACAACTGTAGCCGTTACTGAATCATCAGCCGAAGTCGAACTTCAGAGTTTGTTAGATCACACTGCCACTCGGATTCTTGAGTCTCAAAAAGATATTTTAGATAAAATACCTGACCAGTCTTTAAATAAAATATCTTTGGTTGGGAAATGGGGATTTGATGGTAGTACAGGACATAGCGAATACAAACAAACTTTCTCAGATTCTTCTCTTGTGGATAGTAGCTTGTTTGTTACTTCATATGTACCGCTTCAACTTATTTTAAACCCGGATAATAAGGAAAACTCAATCATTTTGTGGAAAAATCCTCGTCCTTCTTCAACTCGATACTGCAGACCTATTCGCTTTCAGTTTTTTAAGGAAACAACTGCAGTATCAGTTGAAGAGGAGACTTATTTCAAACAGAAAATAAGTAACTTGCAACCGACTATCTTCAAGACAAATGCATGCGAATACACAATTAATCATAGCTTACAACTTACTATGGTCGATGGTAAGGTGTGTAATGCACTTAGTGATGTTTCTTCAACTAGATGTTATATATGTAAAGCTTTACCAAGTGAGATGAATCAAATTGATGTATGTTTGTGCAAAGCAACTGACGAAAGTAAATATGAATATGGCATGTCTCCACTTCACGCATTGATCCGATTTTTTGAATATTTCATTCATCTCGCTTACAAGTTAGAGGTTAAGAAATGGCAAGCTAGGTCTGATAGCGATAAACGACTTGTAGCTGAAAAAAAAAAACTTATACAATCGCAATTTAGGGAAAAGTTAGGTCTTATTATCGATAAACCCAAAAGTGGCGGAAGCGGGACATCGAACGATGGCAACACTGCTAGGCGGTTCTTCTCAAGCTCAGATATTTCAGCTGAAATTACGGGTATTAAGAAGGATCTCCTAGATCGTTGTTGGACTGTACTTCAGTGTATCAATTCGGGATATAACATTGATGCGACAAAATTCAGAGATTTCGCTTTAGAAACTGCGCGGCAATTAGTTGCCGAATATCCATGGTACTATTTGCCTGCTTCTGTCCACAAAATTTTGATTCATGGTGCTGACATTATCAATCACGGCCTACTGTCTATAGGAGAACTGTCTGAAGAAGCAGCTGAAGCGAGTAACAAATACTATAAAGCATTTCGACTAGATCACACACGAAAAATGAACCGCGTTTTGACTAATACTGATTTGATTAATCGACTTCTTCTTCACTCAGATCCCCTAATATCAAGTTTGAGAAGGTTACCTGTTAAAAAAAAAAGTTCTTTGTCTAAATCTGTATTGGACTTGTTGTGTGTAAATAGTAAGTAGGTAATATTGAATGTATAAATAGTAAGTAATCGCTTTGTTTTAATATAACCTTATTTGTATATATGTAAATAGTCTTGAAATAAATATTTTTATTATTTATGTAGTATGCTGTTTCATTTATGTTTTCATTAATTACAAATTTTTTTTATCTAATGGCTTTATGTTTAAAATAATAACGTTTTATAAAATGGTTTTGACTACAGATATTTTTTTAATAAAAATAGTCACACAAGTTTATTATAAATGTCTAAAAATGTTATTAATGATATATTTCATGCTTGTATAATAACCCTTTATAGTTTAAAATCGAAAAAATGGCTTTTTTTGGAGTTGAGGTATTTATGGCCGCCCTTGTACGGGAGCGGAATCACCGTGCAGTGGCCAAGGTGCTCATAAGGCTGGACGCGTTGCCGCGTTGGATGGCGATGCCGATCTGCTAAGCGAGGAATGAGCCCGCCATTTGGTCGCCCAAGAACCGGCCAAGCAAGTAACTGAGTTTTGTAAACAGTCTACTTGCATGGACTGGCCCCAAGGTTTCCATGGAAACGGCGCTAATACGTAACTGTCAATGAGAGTTACGTATTTGCGGCGCTTTGCTAATTTAGCAGCGCCAACCGCTCCACGAGCTCTCGACGAAGTGGTGCCCAGGTGGGACGGCGCTAGGGTATCCACACAAGTGGCATCCCAGATTAAGGGCCGTCCCTGTTACCAAGGCAAGAGGGTCATTCCGTCAGGCCTCTTGCCATCGTCGCGCGCCAGGCTATTCAGCTCTAATGTCTTGGTCTTAAAAGCCATTACTCTTCGACAGATAATCTCTATAAAATTACCGATCAGTTCATTGTTGTTCATTAATATTCAAAAACATAGGAACTTATAGTCCGTTTGTTTTTGTTTTACTAGGGCATAGAAACAACGAATCGCCATGAGATTTGTGTAAAGACATGATGGTCGTCTAACGTCAATTAAAAAAGTTACTAAAAGATAAGCAACAGAAGACACGCGGAAAACTAGTAAACAAATATTAGGTAGAAACAAGCAGTACCTATTCATTTTTGACGCATATTTTAAGTTTCATTGAACAAGTTTCTTCGACATACTGCTTCCAAATATCTTGATATCTGAATTTGCATGATACTCTGGCGTAAGTTATAACAACTGTTCGGGAAAATCTTTTCCAAAAATTGTCTGGAGAAGTAACACGGCGAGAGCACCACTCGAGACATCTGAAGTTGTATTGAGTTCCTTTGGAGTTCGCAACTCCAACTCCAATGTTATTATTGCTCACGTTTTAGAATAAACTAGCTTCTGCCCGCGACTTCGTCCGCCGTAAATTCGTTTATCGCGGATAAGGGTATTTTTCCGAGATAAAAAGTAGCCTATGTCCTTCCCCGGGACTCAAACTATCTCCATACCAAATTTCATCCAAATTGGTTCAGCGATTTAAGCGTGAAGAGGTAACAGACAGACAGACAGACAGACAGACACACTTTCGCATTTATAATATTAGTATGGAAGTATGGATTAGTCTTTGAGCATGTTAAGTACATTCAACTCGGCTAGTACTCTTCGGATGGCCTTTGTTCAGTAGTGAAAGTCTTTAGGCTGAGGTGATGATGAAGATGACTTATTAAGATGATTAGTCTTTGAGCATGTTAATGCAATTTCATAATCAACTATGTAATTTTACCAACAAACATCGAGAATCACAACATAATAAACATATTAAGAGCTAAATAAAGTGCAGCATGACTCGTATCGTAAAAATCAACAACACGGGTGTCTAAGGCGAATTTTCAAGCGTGTTTAGTAAAAGCAGTAAAAGTAGATAAGCTACGGATCAGCTACTTTATTTAGGAGCAATAAAACGCGCATACTACATATACACATATTTGTGCAAAGTTTTCGTTTTCTGCGCTCATGACATCATCGAGGCGATGTATACTCATACTTAATAAAAACCTTCAAAAATTCCCCAGCCCGTAATAAAGTGTAAGTTATCTTGTATCGAAAATATTAAAAGCCCGGCCGTTGAGTGAGCTCGGGCGTATCGGCTAAAGAGCTTCCCGGAGGACAAACGAGCTAGATAAGGCAGTGAACTCCTCCCAAAGTGCTAAGCACCCGGACAGGGCTAAAACATTACCGCGTGAGGGGAAATCGCTTTGCACGCTTGTGAACACGGAAACTGAGATATCCTTTGCGGGGAATGTTAAGTCTAAGCTTTACACGTTTTATGCCCGTAAATATGGTTGTTATATTTTTTCAACAAACCCGTGTAAAGACGACAACTTTATTATCAACTAAGGATTTTCTCGCGCGACATCGCCCGACTGGCGGCATAGGCCTGAAATATCAGTTTTGCTAAAAGGTTGTAATTACCGCCTATTGTTTACCTATTTTATGTTAAGGCTCTATTGTACTGTTTCTGTTGTTGGTGTGCAATAAAGAATTGTTGTTGTTGTTGTATTCCCAAAATGACTGCTTTGCATAATGTCAGCGCGTCTATGGTATAATTTTTGCTTGACATTGTGAGATGCAGTCATATTTTTTAGGAATAGAAGATTTTAGGAAAACGAATGATTCAGGCCTGAGACCGACTGGCGAATGCATTTCGAGTATCTTTCGGGAACCTTGCATTGTTCATTGAATTAAATTCGTATAATAAATGTCCCAATCAATCTGCGTATTCCGAAGAAACGTGAATACAACTCATACTTAAATAGGTACCTACCTCCTACCTAACATATCCTAAAAAATATATGTAAACTTATTCCGATTCAGGGACTTTGCAACAGCTAATTTCAGTAGTTTTACTACTTATTTAATACCTTATTTTTTCAACTTCAGAATAGTGTAATAAAATATATCGAAATTACGAAAACGTCATTAACGTGCTGTTATCTGTCAAACGAGTATTGAAGCACCTTCGATACCGACTTCGTTTCTTAAGCTGCCTGCGTCTCAAAGTTGGCTAGGCTTCTGTTTGCCGCCGTGATTCCGATTAGTGTTTACATATTCACCACTTGAATGTGCAAACAAAAACACTCCATCGCAACCGGAACGGAATAATTCTCGCGTAAACCAGCCCCAAAAACAAGTACCTAACCCTCACCTCGCAAATGAGATACGAGGTGAAAAATTAAATGTGAAGTTGTTTACCCCGAGCCCCTGATTCTACGAGCACAATCAAATTACAATATTAAATTTGCCCCATTTCACGTTCATTGATGGCCAGAACTTTGAGACATTGAATTTCAAATTATGATTTTACATACGCCTGCCGAAATATGGAGGTACATAACTGCTTTATCTAGGTCGGGTCATATTTACGACGTACGAACATAAAATCTCGTATCTAAGCTCTCTAGTGTAACTAAAGTAAATATAAGGATTTTATTTGGTAATAGAAACCGAATAGTCTAGAAACGTGACATTAGAGTTTAGTGGTTCGGGTCGCAGAGCTGCCATCGATGCCACCCAAAACAAGGTAGTCAAAGCTATAAATTTCGGATCCACTTACTGCCTTTCTTCTCAAAGGGTTACAAAGGAGCAGTGCTTGATATACTTTGTATTTAGTGACGTCTAGTAATAAACTCCTTTATATTTTATGATAAAAAGGCAGCTCTTACAACTAAGGGTATTTAGGAGCTAAACACGTAACACAATATATCATGAATGAGATATTTTTGCTTGAATTTATAAACCGTATTAAAACTCTGCGTTGTTTAGTGTTTTATCTACTGTGCAATACTTTAGAGAGATGATTGCAATTAACAATATCAAACATTTAATAAATGTTAATCCTTTTTCTATACAATAATTCGAATACTTAAATGCACATTACAATTTTCTTAATCCCAATGTATTTTTTTAATGAATAGATAAATAGAATTTGTTACTTATCGAATTATTTCACAAACTCCAAGTTCTGAGTTACTTACAACGTCACTGATTAAATTAAAAACTAATAACGCATACTCGTAGTTATGAGCAAATGGAATTCGAATAAAATAGGTGTACGAATTGAACCTATCATCGTATATCTCGATCAGTACGTGTTTTGAGACGGCCACACTGCTATACGTAGTATATTTGGTTGAAACCCAATTAGCCTTCGTACGAGTACCTTCGTTAGCACAGCTGCAAACTGTCTGTCCCTGTAGCTAGTCGCAAGACACATACCTCACATAATTTACACGTATCAGACAAAACATTAAAGTGCGAGCTCGTTATCCATTTTAATTAGTTAGTATTGTGATGGCTCTCGCGGCGAAGGTGCGAGTGTCCCGGGATTCGGAGAATAGCACAAGCTGTCTAATAAATTGGCTTGTCATAAACAACGCTTTGTAAGCCAGCTTTCGTAATTTTCGAGCGCCAGAGGCGTCGCTTAACGAAATCTTGGTAATTGAGTTAAATGAAGGAAGTGAATTAAATAAATACAAACAAGGAACAATCTGTACTCTATAGCTATATTTTAAATGTCGGTTTGTTATCCAGCATTTCAGTATACAATTACTATTTTGAAAACTCGTATTTACTATTTTTATGCCGGTAAAAGGGCTATTTCCGAAGGAAATGAACTATGGCTGCCCTTATTTAGGATACTTGCATGAAAATTTAATAGTGTCAGGGTTATTATCAACGTTAAAATATCAATCGACATTCATAATATGGCAAATTTGAGTTCAGTCTTGCTTTTACACAATTCTATACAAATTACACCTATTGGAGCTATCACACCAGTCGGTTGATTCAATTACTAATTCCAGTTATAATTGACGCAAATTAAGGGGCCGCTGTAGGATTACGAGACTAAATGTATTTGAGAGGGAGTTTTAGTAGTAATCAAGGACTATTAATACAAGAGGACTGACAGTTGCCATACTTTGTATCGTGTTCCGATCGCAAGGAGATACTCTGGCAAAAACTAGATGGCGCTTTAAAACTAAACGTTTAACGATTTAATAAAAAAACATAGTATAGTAACAATTAGTTCACAAATAGCTAATAATCAATAAATCGCAACATTTAAATACTGTGTAGATGGCGTTGTACATATCGGGGTACGGCTTTTTGTATGAAGATGGTCAGTCCTCTAGTTTTAATGGTCCTTGGTAGTAATTGAATAGCTGTCCTGACACAAACAGTCTCCTATTTTACCTTATCGCAGCCTCCTTATTTACAAAAACTCTGTGTATAATTTAATTATATCACAAAAGACAAGCAAAGCCTCCATATTATTTCACCCAAGGCAGCGGAAACAATCGAGACATTATCAGTCACAACCAATACCACTTTACAAGCATGTCGTTCCCCCTAAAGAAAACATCGACCCCTAATTGCATAACAAGTTTCCTTGTCAACCCATCGCACACGTCTTATGTCACCGGTGCGTCTCACGTCGCACGCAACACTCGAAGACAGACCTACACATGTACACGCTGGAGAAAACCTACAACATCACGTCAATAAAATGAAGTTACACTTCGGCGGACACTTTCGGCGTGACAGCTCTGCCATTCTAGGCCAAAAGAGCTAAAGAATGTTCGTTATTACAAAGCATATAAGCTGTTTTCGATTTGCGACTACTGTACAGTTTTGACATGGCATCTTCTAGGGACACTATTAATATTTATGACGTAGTTCGAGTCAATCTATGGTTGAAAGTGTGTAAAGTGAAGTATGAGGCCGTTTCCGTTCATGAGATTCTGTACGGAAGATGCTTTTATAATATTACAATGTAATTTTAATATTTTGTTACGGCTCACGGTTCAATAGAATTGACATGTAGAAACTCTCAGCTACTTTGCAGGCTGATCATATGTAGTGAAAAAAAAAAAGAATTACACTCCGACATTAAAAGTAAAAGGAAACAAAAATTGAGAATTCAAAGCAATAACTTGAAAAATTTGCGTCAAATCATTAATACGTCGTAAATTAAGAAGATCATCGATCAATTATCAAGACACAATATTCGAATTTGAATATTTTAAAACGGCAAATTGGTGAAATATATTAATAATGTTATCTTTAATTTTACGAAGATTATGTGATCCGAGTCGCATTCGGCAAGCACATTAATAAATCATTAAGGCACGTCGTTCCGTGACTTGTCTAACCTATAATACTATCCATCACACAAGGTGAAGCACTACATTTTTGCGAGACGTCACTGTAGCGGCGTGTATGTGGCGATAACCTAATCATGCTGATCGTGTCTGCCAGGGGTAGGTGACAGTGACATTGTCATTACTAACCTCTCCTCACCACCCTCAGTCAGGGTTACCAGGTGCTATTGAACAGTGAGTTTTGCGATCCATTGGTCGCTTGCTTAATTTTCTGATTCATTCATTGCTTTCCTCGTGTAGTTAAGTAACAGCCTAATCTATACTATTATAAAGTTGTAAAAATTAAATGTCTGTACATTGAAGATATTTTCAAAAAAATGATTGTTACGGACTATTTGTAAGTCACTAAATCGACTAATATTTTTTTTGGATTTTTTGTATGTTTGTATGTGTCGTTGTGGCTTCATCTCGCTAAATCGGCTAAACGGATGTCAACTATTTTTGGTACACGGGTATCTGGGTATCTCCAGATGGTTATAGGATACTTTATATCCGACTATGCTAAAGAAAAAAAGAGGGGTTATGACTTTAATTCTTCCGCGAACAAAGTTGCGGACGCCTTCTAGTACTTAATTTATACTATTATAAAGTTGTAAAAATGAAATGTCTGTACATTGAAGATGTTTTCAAAAAAATGATTGTTATGGACTATTTGGAGGTCACTTAAACGAAACATATTTTTTTTGGATTTTTTGTATGTTTGTATGTGTCGTTGTGGCTTCATCACGCAAAATCGGCTAAACAGATTTCAACTATTTTTGGTACACGGGTAGCTGGGTATCTCCAGATGGTTATAGGATATTTTTTATCCGACTACGCTAAAGAAAAAACGAAGGGTTATGACTTTTCTCCTCCGCGAACGAAGTTGCGGGCACCTTCTAGTACTTAATGTAACATTAAATACGAAAAAATATACCAAAACAAGCTTTCTTCTAAGCGACTGGCACACACAGATACTTTCTTCTAAGCGAATGGCACACACAGATACTTTCTTCTAAGCGACTGGCCCACGCAGATACTTTCTTCTAAGCGACGTGCACACACAGATACTTTCTTCTAAGCGACTGGCACACACAGATACTTTATCTAAGCGACTGGCACACACATATACTTTCTTCTAAGCGACTGGCACACACAGATACTTTCTTCTAAGCGACTGGCACACACAGATACTTTACTCGCATTATTATCTTTACATAAGTATAACAGGTGCTTGCGGCAAAAACGTAAAAACATTTTATTGATATCAGACGTCCCGTCAGATGTTTTCAGCGTTACACCTGGTAACCATGCGTCAGTCAACCTCCCAGTCCGCGGCCTACATTATCGCACATTAGCCGAACATCAAAAGACGCGATCAGCAAGGGTAATGCCCCGGTATCTGTATGACGGATGGGATAGCTCGCCTTAGGACATTCGTAAAATACTTTGTACTCGAGGATGAATGAGTCGTTTCCAAATTTGTTACCCGGGAGTTTTGGGAACTTATTACTTTTTCTTCGAACTGATCGCTGTGACATGAATAGGGATGATAACTAAATTTTCACTTCTCCTGCTCAAAAAGTACGTCATATTAGCTTCTTTTTTTACATAATCGAAAAAATAAAGGCGATACCTGGCCTCAAAATATTTATTTATTTATTTATTACAGTACAAATTTTATTTAGGAGTGACGTCACGAGCCCCCACTCCTAAACATCAATGCGATTTAAATGAGTATTTTCTTATTATTTTGAAAACGCAAAAAATGAGTGACCGATTTTTTATTTGCTATGACGAACTAATTAGAATTTTGAATTTCATACCCAGTTATCATGTCTATTCTTCTGTCGCGGTTAAGTATTCATTAATTATGAACGCTTTATACCAACTACTTTACGGTGATCGTTAATCGATAATGCAAATTGCCCATTCAGTTTACTTTGCATTGGTCTCAAATAACTATCATATTAAAGAGGCTTGATTATTTCACAGTATAGGCCCGTTATATCACACCTCAATCTCTAGACTCGAATTAAATTCCTAATTAAGAACCCGCCAAGACAAAAAAAAAGAAGCGGGGCTCTACCTACCTTTTCCCGAACCGTTTCGTCTCATTTTCAAACCCTCATAACTTCGTCCCAGTTAACACCTGAGAGCCCAAATTTAGCGAAACGGCCAAGCCATACTTTTGAAACCAAGGTGTTGGGTTTGTAAAATCAGACGAGCTTAGGGGCATCAAGCCAGTTGAAGCCATACTTTTTAAGATAAGGGTCAGTAAAGTCAGAGCTTGAGGGGTTGGCTTTTCCTGGGAGTCTTGGCTGCCATTTTACATGAAATGTTTTTGGTGGGATGGTCAATTGATAAATTCAAAATTTAAAAAAAAACTATTATTTTTCGCAGATTTATATAAGAAACCGTCCGATTCCAGATTGTATCTTCTTTGAAATTGAGAAACAGACTTTTCTAGTCACATCTACATACCTACTCATCGACATAGGTGTAGTAGACAGAAAAACTGGTGTAATCAAGAGGTCAAAGAGTTGACCTACAGAAAAACATGAGAAAGGAGTTTACTTTTCATGATATCAATATTCTTGTTTATTTATTTTGGAACTGAGCCCATCTACCGGTGTAAGTTTACCGCCATTTCCTTTGACCGCAACAAAGAAGGGTCCGTCCAAGTCGCGTCAGTGCGGTCAGGGGCGGAAGACGCTCGTAACGGGATATCCTGATGGACATTAACAATTACCGTTTAATTTTCAATGAGCATTATCAGCCTGAACCCCCGGCTAAACGGTGTAACGGGCCGGCTGAATTATGCATAGAGTCAAGGATAAACCGCGCTGCTGGATGTTTGTTTTAATTTGAGGACCACTTCTAAGTTAAGTGGTTAATAGTTTCAACGTTTGTGAATGTAAATCTTACGTACGAAAACTTCCCAAGATATAGTGTTGTGATACTTTTGATACAATGAGAAAGGAAATCGATGCCTGTAATTTTGTGCACGTTTCTTTATTTGTAGTATAATATCAGTTTTTGATAATAGGGGATACAAGGGATATAATAATAATACATATTAGGGACAATCTTACACAAATCTCCACTCCAATTTGTCACGTAAATAGGACCCTGGGAGAGGGGGCACCTACCACGGGAGCAAATAAGTAAGTCAGGTTTCAACAAATAATAAAGGCATTTATTGCTCTAAGCGGGGGTGGTTCTGAACCTATTTGGAGGTCACTGAAATGAGAAAAAATGATGGATTTTTGTATGTTCGTATGTCTCGTTTTGACTTCGTCACGCATAATCGGCTAAACGAATTTAAACTATTTTTGGTTCACGGATAGCTGGGTATCTCCAGATGGTTATAGGATACTTTTTACGCGATTACGCTGAAGAAAAAAAGGGGTTATGACGTTTTCTCCTCCGCTGCCTTCTAGTTTTGACATAAAATTCTTAAAACACTTTCAATATTTATGTTTCATATAGATAAAATGAAACAGGTAAGTATATATATAATAAACAATACTTTCCGGAAACGAATATAAACAAACATAGGTAATAAAATAAATCCCATTTCGAAGCACAAATAAAACTTCACGGCTATAATGATCAAATAGATTAACACACATTTTCGAATGTGTTAATGCTGTTAAATTATCTCATAGATATTGAATTACAATACAGTTATAATATGCGCAATTTCACACTCCCGTGCCATTGAGTGAAATGGCCAGAAATTTCGAATACATCCGAATTATGAATTGAATACGGTACTTACCTATCCATGTCTATGGCCCGTAATCAACTTTTACGCACAAGTAAATTACTTTAGATATCTAATTTATCAGCATCTCAATGTTTTAATAATGATGTGCCTCTTAATACATCAATATTGGAAATAGCCTGTTTGAAAGCTCCAAAATCTAACTCTAAAATTGACATAGACTAATATTTTCCTTCCCCTAATATTTTTTACCGATTTAGAAAAGAGGAATTAAGACTACAATTTTACCCCCGTTGGACAATGCTGCACGTAAATTTTAGTAGCAAGTATATGTCTTATGCAAACTCTATCTAGAATAAAGTACGGAATAACCTGGGTTTTAGACTCGCGGTCGAATATTTTGAGCCCAGTTTTATGCTAAATTATAATAAATTGCATTATTAGGGAGTAAATACTTTAGCTCAGCAGTAGTGCCGCTGCCTGCGAAGGGCTCAAATACCGGTAAGGGTAAATATCTGTCTGATGAGAGTAAATATTTTTGGATATTTTGGAGTCTTGGATATTTTCTATGAACATATATAATTAATACATATGCATATATGAAATACTAGCTTCGGCCCGGGACTTCGTCCGCCTTAAATTCGTTTATCGCGGATAAGGGTATTTTTCCGGGATAAAAAGTAGCCTATGTCCTTCCTTGGGACTCAAACTATCTCCATACCAAATTTCATCCAAATCGGTTCAGCGGTTTAAGCGTGAAGAGGTGACTGACAGACAGACACACAGACAGACAGACACACTTTCGCATTTATAATATTAGTATGGATATCGTTGTATAGTACTCATAATACAAGCCTTATTGAGCTTATCATAGGACTGGTTTGCTTAGTGTAAAGTTGTCCTCTAATATTTATTACTACACATTTTAATAACGATATGTTGCTCAACTTTTTGTAGTCGGTATACGACATCTTGTGATAGATATACTCGTACTAGCTTCTACCCGCGACTTCGTCTGCCTTAAATTCGTTTATCGCGGATAAGGGTATTTTTCCGGGATAAAAAGTAGCCTATGTCCTTCCCCGGGACTCAAACTATCTCCATACCATCTTTCATCCAAATCGGTTCAGCGGTTTAAGCGTGAAGAGGTGACAGATAGACAGACACACTTTTGCATTTATAATATTAGTATGGATTATTGTCGCGCGGAACAATATTACCTACTACTTGTTTGTGCAGTCACGCCAGAAAGAAATAGGTACATCTAAACAATTAGACACAGACACGACACAATTACATCCTATAAAACGCTACATCCTACTTCTAAACACGGAAAACGCAAACGCAGTTACTGTCACGAGGTACGAATGATTTAACAAACCAATCCATTACAAACCTAACAAAATTACTAATTCAAAGTTTTTTTACTGGCTCACAGTAATTCAAATCCCACTGGGTATTACTGTGATTTTAACTGGTGGATTTATGATTCTTGTGTAGGAATTAATTGACAATTATACGTAGATGCATTGAGACGAGGCATATTCAAATGTTTACTTAGCAACAACATTTTACTAACATATTAATTTGTCATACGTGGCGAGACAGATGAGTAAGCGCGTTCGCTCGCGAAATATTCAAATTAACATTTTTACGACGGAGTAAAGTCCGGAATAGTGAGATGGAGCAGTTTGTCCGGACATTAAGCCCAATAAAAGAGTTCCGGAGCGGTCTCCTCGCTAATTACACTACGCATTAGGGATAGTACGGACTAGGCTGATTGGTAACGTGGCTGAAAGATACCATGTCACCATGTGAGGGAGTTACATTAGCAGTATACGGGTAATATAATAAGAATCTGGCACTATGTATCATAACGTCAATACTATCATAACGTTTCCACAGTTCCTCGGTGTAATAATTTTGGATGTGTGCGTGGTTTTAACATTCTATTGTATTGTATTTCAAACCGTACGCGATTGAACAACAAAATAAGTTTAGCTATTCGTATCAGCTTTTAAAATATAATTTAAAAAAATATATATTTTCTAGCATAATCCTCTGAGCCTTTTACTTCTTCTTATTAACGCAAGGCGATTGTCGAGTGCTTTATTGACTGAAAAGCACTCGAGGCTTGGAGGGCGTGGCGTCCATATAAACCGATTCCCACAGGGTTGCCCAAGGAAAGGCTTGTAACCACCTTTTTCTTTAAATATGACTAATTAAATACGCTTCGGCTTCTCTTGTAATTTTGCTGACGCCACGTCTCTGCTGTACACAATATTAGACTTCCAGATTCCCCATAAACAGCCGGCAAGACGCTGTTAGCAGACATCAGCACCTACTTCTTGCCATCAGATGGCACGTTTGTCGTTAGTAGTGTAAATGGAGCTCTACGAGTAAGTACCTGAAGTACCAGAAATTAACCGTGTCGATGTTGATAGTTTCCTGCAGCGATTGTGCGAATGACGGTACAAATGACAAATTATTTCGATACCAACGTAACTAGGTCAATGTTCTGCCATCAAATACATGATACATAAATGGTTCATGACATTGAATGCTGGATCGTAGCAAGTAAAAAATTGGATAGCAATAATCGAATTGGGTTGGATGTGCGATTCGCGCGATACAGCGGATAACCGATAGACACGGAGACGTGTACCGAAGTATTGGTAAACAAGATTTCCAAACTCCCTATTCTCAAAATAGTTTGCCGTGAATACTTCTAACCTTGGACGTTTATACTTGCAATCGAATAATTACGGAGAGAAGTAATAAAAAAAACTCAGCAGGATAGTAGAACGAAATGGTAAAAGAACTCTTTTGAATCCCAGTCCTCAAGACTGAACGGCCATTGGAGAACGGGCGAATTCTCGACGCGGGAGAAATTATTATCCTTTAGTAGCTGAGTATCCACAGACGGTTATAGGACACTCTGTACCTGACTAACCCGACTATGCTGGAGAAAAAAATAGGGGTAATGACTTTTTCTCCTCCGCGAACGAAGTTGCGGGCACCTTCTAGTGTCTTAATAAATACAATCATATTTAGCAATTTTGCTGAAGTAAAAACAAAACATCGTTATCCCGTGTGGGTGAAGGAGGCCGGGAAGCTAATGTCTTCATTGTTTGTTTGTTCAAGAAAAATAAAACCGAATTTTCTTGGGATTTACGTAATTATACGTTATGAAGTAGAGAAATTATTTCTGGAAAGGCGAAAAGATCGGGGTTTACAGGTATAAGTGCAGTGAGGCAAGAAGCAAGTAATCCTTAAGTGGCAGTAATCTTGTTAACAATAACCACGCCAGCAGTTAACCTCCACGGACAATGTAAATAAAAATGTTAACTCGACGTGTGGGCATATAGCATACACTCCATACTATCACTAGTTTTAATAGTGTGCCTGTGTTCATACTCACTCACACAGGTAGTCGTTTTATATATGTCGTGAGAATTTATTATATATGTAGGTAGGCTAACGTAGCGTAAAACAATCGTTTTACTCAAAGTTTTGCTTACTTTCAGGAGTTGCAATCGGCAATAGCGGGTTTAAGCAAAATTAACTCTGGTGTAGGTTACTCCAAAATGGCTCAACTGACTGAATGAACAATTTGTGCCTTTAAATTGTGCCTGAGATGAGCCTTCGTCCTCCGCGGCATTTTCAGCCCACTTCATAAGGCAGAGATCGGTAAATCAACAGCGATGTGCTGCTTATTTTAAGCCCCATTGGTTTTTAATTAGGCTAATCAAGAATGAAGCCGTGTATTCCGTATTCATTTCTGTGAATTTCGTATTTATTTGACAGACACTAACCGCAACTACATTTGCGGCACGGATGCTGATACTCGATTGGATTATGTATTTTATTACGCGTACTTTAATTACCACGACCCTACTGTTGCACGCACGAGCCTGTTGTGGAAAACCCATGATAAAATTCGTATGTTCTCACGACTTATTTACGCGCGAACGGACCGTATACCTAACAATAAATAAACAGAACTCGACATAATGTATGTATGCACCCGTAAACCATATGCTCAACAAAGTGCAATGCAATCTCATGCTGTCCTTCGCGCATGGCTGACATAATTCAAGATTTTATCATAAATAATTATGAAAATTACTTGTAATTTTGTACCAAAGTGACCTTCAACCCCTGATTATTCACGGACAATAGAAAAATTATTTCAATTGTAATTACCTATGTCGCTTTGAACAGCAAAAATAGAGGTTTTAAAGGTTAACATAAGGAAAACTTAACTCAATATTTTATTTATCAAACCAGTTGATGGTTTTGTTTTTTATAGATATAAGAACCAGTTTTGCATTCTAGTTAATAGGTGCCTATTGATTTTAGTAAATGGTATCTGGTTGAACTTTTTAAGATGAAAAATGTACCTAGTATTATCTTTACGCAATCGTAATGTAAGCAGGTGAATATTAACAGTTTCAGCACATTTATTATGGAAGTGTTCGAACCACATTGAATGTGGTAAACAGATTTTTATGGCTTTCTTGTAATATTATCATATCTCTATTTAGCGTTTGAGTGTTCATGTTGCATGGTACGTCATCTGTTTATTGCTGGTTATAATATCGAAAGCCATGAGATTTTTATGCGTTTATTTTTTCTTTCAGCTTGTTTATTTCTAATAGGGCAGTGTCCAGATGTAGATACTGTTAAAAGCAAACGAAAAAAGTTGCATTTGTTTAATTTGCACCTGTAGCAGAAAGTATCTAAGAGCAATGCCTAAATCCATACTAATATTATAAATGCGAAAGTGTGTCTGTCTGTCTGTCTGTTACCTCTTCACGCTTAAACCGCTGAACCGATTTGGATGAAATTTGGTTTGGAGATAGTTTGAGTCCTAGGGAAGGACATAGGCTAGTTTTTATCCCGGAAAAATACCCTTATCCGCGATAAACGAATTTAAGGCGGACGAAGTCGCGGGCAGAAGCTAGTTAGGTATATGTAAAAAACTTAAGTAAAGCCTCTCTTGTATGTATAGTAGTGTACAAAATTGATATGGAATTTATGTCTAATATGTAACGTCAGATTGCCTGTACGGATACGCTACTACTACATACAACAGGTAACTTGCTTAAGTTTTTCACCTATAATGTCATGTCGCTGTGTTATTTTATTTCTCCTAATGTCGACCTACCCTAGCACAATTTCATCTATTATTATTGACAGTTGTAGTTTTAGTTTAGCGCAACATCCTTTTAACATTTTTTTAGACGTGTATTTATTTTACATTACACAAAGGGACAATAAGTAAAAGGATAAAAAAGCGGCAACTGTATTTTTTTTGGCTACCCTTCACCAGTTCTCAATAATTTGCCTACATTAGGTACATAATAAGCTAAGTTACAATATTTCGTTCGCGGTCGCCGTACCAGAGGGCTTGCAGTGGGCGGGGCGAACCGAGATATTTACCTTCCCGCCGGCTTGACCGGGTTGTGGCGATCAGTCCGGGGCTGGCGCCGAGGGAGTAAGCACGCGTACGCTACGATCTGCCGTCTGCATCGATCGGTCTCGGAGCGTCTCGTATTGATAGATATACTTACTTTAAGAATTGATTATAAAAGCGCCATGAAATGCACTTTGAAAAGAGGTTACGTGAATTGTTCTGTAAATGGATGTTTGAATACATATTATAAGGACGGAAAGTACTCTTTTTTTTGTCAAATTGTGAACAGTAAGTTATTTTTTTTTATTACTTATGAAGTAGGTACGTGTTTATTATTAAACTGTGTTTTACGTGACTTAAACCGTTAATTAATAAGATTTAAGCATCTACAGACGTACACAGTAGGTACTATGTGTGTACAAAAGATAAAACACTTTACCTTTACTTAATTTTTTTTTAACTACCTCGGTTATTAAGGTAGGTATGCGGAGGTGAATTTTTCGCGTCATATATAATAAATAAATTGGTTCATTATTACATTAAAGTCACACAATTGTAAATACATATATTTGTTTCGGATTATAAAATTTGTGTCTTTTTTGTGGAACCCATAGCAAGCTCTCACAACATCCTATCCTATCCTTTCCTATCCTGTTATCTTTATTTCCTTTTAAGGATGACATAAGAATTTGTTAATTAAATAAATGTAAATTAAATATGTCTTTTTTATCACTATGTTATGGTTATGTACGATAGCTACGCAACGGCTGAGTTGTCGATTTAAATGACATATGTGAAGTAGCTTGTAAAGTCAGCGTCAATTTGACATATTCCAGTAGTATAATCGTCAGCTACTTTTGATGCTGACTGTACTTAATGTCGGCTCAATTTACCCAAACGACATCTGGTAAGCTACAACACTTTTTGTCCTCATTGATGTATTCCTGACGTGACAACCCTAGCACTACACGTGCCGCGTGCGAATGAATACAAGTTATACGATAGTCAGAGAGGCATATAGTAGGCACGTTTCTCATGCGTAAACATCGTTTTTACGACGAAGTGAAATTTCTGTACTTGTACTATTACTTATTCTGTGGCCGTACCCGCTATAATTGCGCCGGTTTTGTGCGAGTCCTCCGCGACCCGTCAACAGACCTGTTTGTATTGCCGCTAACTTACGTCACCGAGGACGTTCCCGGACCGTAACCTACATTCCTGCATCAATGACGCCATCCTATTTACAAATTATTTAAATGGATTAAAGAAGAAAATGGATGAAGCCCGAAATGTTATTTACATCGTTAGCCGTATTTAATCATACAACCCCGACGAAACTGAAATGTTCTGATGTGCGACGAACATAATAAATAAAATAGTTATATGGTTAATAGTTCGTCGACATGAGATATGAGTTATCGAGCCCAACTTTTTGAACACCACCCAAATAAGAAACAGAAGGAAGATATGGACCAAAGGTGTGAATGATGGCGGCATGGATGGTAAAGAAGATCACGATTAGTTTTCTGCCTTGCTATTTAATCAACTGACACAGAATCGACAAGAACTCAACGAGTTATCCTTTACAGAAGATTTGACTCACTTTTTCTGCAAGAGCATAAGCAGAAGGTGCTTGTGCCATATATACATATAACCTGTAGAAACCTGTCACCCTGAATTGTTGACTTCGCTGAGAAAAAAAATGGGATTGAAGTCCTGGTATCTCTCGGGTGTTACTTTGTGATCTTTACAACTTTATCAACTGAATGAATACAGTAGATATAAGATTTCATAGTTGACCCCGTTAACCACAACTTCAGCAATCTAGCTTATTTCAACTTCCTTACACTAAAATTTTAATTACCATGATTCTATTTACGGCATACCTATATGTAGGTATATTAATACATAACAAAGTACGGATGATCGTGCAAGCATTTCCACATACTGCAACGTAATGACTCGACGATATAACCGATAATATATACAACTCATAAACTTAGAACTGCACGATTGCAACAGAGAAATAACAAGCTGGGTAGATGCAAGGTAGCTTTAAGATTCCACGCCATTACAACTAGCTAACAGCATTTTATGAATAGATTATACCCTAGACTAGACTAGACTTCGATATTCCACATATGAGGCCGACAAGTAAGATGCCTAAAATGGTACGCTTTGCGGCTATAAAAGGTTACAGGTTTAAATTGGAGGTGGGCGGACACCACACTGGAAGACGGCTCGTAGACCAAAATAAATCGTGGGGAAAACTCGCGGAGAAAGACCTGTAGGCGTGGCCCTGGATGATCAAGGTTGTGGTTGGGATGAGGTTCGGGATATCCCGAATAAGGCTTGTACAGGATCGAATAAAAAATGTCTAAGAATATAGATATGGATTATAACTCGTTAAGTCAGCGTCAAAAGTAAGTGATAATTCTAGTATGCAATTTGACATATGCCAGTAGTAAAATTGTCAGCTAATTTTGATGCTGACCGTACATACCAGTGGCATGGCGTCCATATAAGGCGATTCCCACCGGGTTGCCCATGAAAAGGCTTATAACCAACTTTTTCTTGAAATATGAGTAAATGAATACGCTTCAGCTTCATTTGTAATTTTCCTGACGCCACGCCTCTGGTACCTACGGTATCTGGGAAGTTACAACACGTTTTACTCTTTTCTAGAGTACCTACCTACGAGCAGTATTATCAAAGCCTTCCTGCCACCGAAATCTGAGCTATGGGTCTGAATTTCTGTCGAGACTTGCGAACTCATGAACCATTTAACCTATTATTTAGATCAGAATTTGTCAACACATCAAATCATCGGAATGACGTCCACTGCTAAACAAAAACCACATCCGCTTAGATATAAAAGAGCAATTATATATTTGCTTAAGCTTTGATAAGTATTAAGTATGTTAATGCCAAGTAGATGTCAGTTGGTATCAGTAACCGATACCTCGCCATATATTCATATTAGTGAAACTGTCGCCGTCACGCTACAACGGCGTTCCACTTTCTACCACAGAAAGTACAATGCAATTCAAACAAAGGGAGTTCTTCGAGGACGTCTGGGCACACAGAACCCAAGTTTCTTTAGAAGTTTAGAAGTGGCGTAAACAGAGAAGGGAAAGATTTAATTTGCGACGTTTGAGACACTAAGCACAAAATGTTGGCTTTGAGGTCGTACATCTTGACAAAGTTATGTGTGCCGCGACAGTTTGGACTTATGAACTTCAGTGGAAAATATATTTTTATTGATATATAAACTAAATTTCCATTGAAATTAAAACTATCTTATGGATTTGTATAGTAAATTCAATACAGCTCTACGCGACTGATTTAAATCAGGCATCCAGGAAATATACTCTCATGCTCGCTAGAATTAACGGGTTTCTGTTTACACTAAACGCCAATATTACTCAAAATCATATCTAATTATTTTTCTCATTATACCCGCGGCACAGAATGGCTTTCATCAGATCATAGTTCACGCAAACCCATTTATGCTAATCGTTCATCATACAACTCAAACCTCAAACCAAACAAACGGCCCTAATCTTTTTCCTTTTCGACAATTACGTAACCTAGATCACATAAAAAGTGAAATCTTTGCCGTACCCTTTTATGGTGAAATATAACGAGTGTTGTGTGCGTGCGATAAAGGGTCTGTCGTTAAGACTATAAAAATTATGAGCACCCGAAACTGTCCTAACAAGTCTAAGAAGAAAGTATTCGCATCGGAAAGTGTCGATAGCTGTTGTAGCTCGTCGCGGAGATAGTTCTCAACTTTTTGCCGTAAATGTATGTCGAGCGGGTCACAACGACACAACCTGACATCAGCACCGCAACGTCTTATGTGCCTGAGATCAATTGGCGCATGCAACGTTGTTCTTGTAATACTTTCGAGACGAGTGCCCGTTAGCCGTACTTAGTAATGGCGTAAGTGGCGTGCCATTCGATACAAACCAAAGTGGGGCTTAGCACGGTATAGTTTAACTAACCTTACCTAACGAGAGCCTAATACAGCGTTATCAATTGATTGTTTTTAGACTTCACATTTAGATGGCAGTAAAACCATATCACTTACTCGTTAGCCAACAGCCATAGAACCATTAATGCCGAAATATCAAATAAAAATCAACCATGCATATTACAATCCAGAGTTTCGATATCTAGAAACGCTTTCTTGCACGCATTTCAGGTAGAGATTAGAGGCACATAATCGTAAGACAGATAGAGAATTCCTTTAGACAACTCAGATATGAACCATGTTCTGTGTTTTCTTGGGCACCTGAGAGCCCATCAGATTAATCTAACGAAAATAGAGGTAAAGATTTGTGGCAATTATGGCATCGTCGCTCTACCAGATACAATGCATTTTTTCAACCCGGATCTACAGAACTTTTACAGTCAAACTCTTTCCTCAGTGACCGTTTGTTTTAATACCTGTATTTTCAAATGTTTCATTGTGTTTAGTCAAAATAAGTAATTTATTTTTACTTCTGTTAAATACCCTATTGGCATGATAACGGTTTTTTTTAAACATTCTGTTCTTCGTAAGGATCAAATGTCTATATGGGACTAAATACAAATAGAGTACTCTAAACGTCAGAAATGATAGTTAATGTTCGGCATAACTACTGAGTTGAGCGCTGACATCGCTCCATTCCATACTAATTGCTACTTAAGTGAGACGTCATTCTTGAGTTGGCGTACCAAATTTATATGAATAAAAAAATACAGTTTTGCCATTTTCATCGCGAAAAACTGCGTTTAACTAGGTACATGGTTGACATTATTTAGTGAATTAAGGATTCAGCAAAAAAAAGCATTGCGTAACTTTGAAGTTTTGTATTTCAAGGCTATCTAGATTTTTCTGGTATTTGTTATTCAAATTTGATATGCGGTATGATCCGTATTCGACCCGGGATTATCCATCTTTGTTGGCTTAACTTTATTAGATTATCTCTATGAATGACAACGTCATGCATAAACAAAAGCGCACCCACGTCTCAAATTAAGGTTTCAACTGACGGCATTGAGCCACATATTATATGGCAAAATCCACGGGTAATGAAGTGTGCCTAAATTAAACATAGAAATAAGGCCTTCTAACAAAAATCCATTTTGTGTCGCCTGTTATTAGGTAAAAGAAGGTTATTTTACCCGTCATACGAAAAGACAATAATACGCTTTGAATTGTGTAGGCACATAGGCCTTTTTCCAAATGAAAAACAGCTCGCGGCTCTATTTTTCTGGACTTCTTTCTCGACATAACTCAATAATTTCCACATTTGCAAAAACCACCTTGGAGCTTGCTCAATAGAGCCCTCATTTCTTTTGACAAGCGTTACAGATACGACATGTAAGAAGTGGATTGTTTTTCCAATGAACAAAGCACGAAAATGAAGTCCGCCGTGTTTGTGGACAGGGTTTGTCACGGATCAAATATTTACACATAAGCTATGGTGGGCCGGCATAATACGTGACTGATTGTGTGTTTGTTTAATGATCACGGAGGGTGACGGGTTCCTCTCTTCATCCTGATTAAGTACAACAGTAAAAATACTTAGGTAATCGGGTCAGGTCATAAGTTCTACCACAAGTATTTTGAGTGATAATAACAATCAATGAACTATTTTTGAAATAATGGTGTATATAGTCTAAAAGCTTATTTAATGATGAATTCATAAAATAAAAGAAATATTATAAACCATTGTCGCGGTATTACAAATTGCAGCTTTCCTTGCAATTATCCTTTAAAAAACACGTCCAAATCACGCATCACATTAAAGTCTCTATTTCATTTAATGGTTTCTCAAGAAAATTATGTCTGATTTTCTTACTATATTTTGAGGTACAATTGAAGAGGATCTGAGAGACAAAATCCACAGTTTTATTGTATTTCACCACCTGCCAGAGAAATTGACGTGTGTTTGAGAAAAGTAAAAATCAGTAAGGTTCATTAGTGCAATATTACTTGGACACGATACTTGTAATGCATGCACTGAAATAGAGATTTTACACAATTAAAGAGTCATATTTCATAACTAACTGTAACACTGTTTTTATCCACTTTAGGAAAATGATATTTCCACAAATTGCTCCTGTGATTGATTTACCGACCTAAATGTCAAATTAAACATCAAATTTAATAAAATCAGCGTTCTAAATTCTAATAACTTATGTTAGAAATTCGAAATTCAAAAACTTTATTTTGTAAGTAGGCCTCAAGGGCACTTTGATCTGTACACAATAAGATTTTGAAGCATGTTTTTACATATCAATTAACTACTTCATTTTATTGATATAAGTATGGCATATTTTTAAAGGCTTTACTTCTTTTGAATGTCTGTCCGTATTTCCGTTTCAAATATGCACCATTTTAATGTAGGCGATTTTCACTCACTTGATTTTGACTTGAAATTTGGAATGTGATAATAAATCTTTGGATTGGTCATGAAAATTCTAATAAAATACAATATAATCCACCTTTTGCATCCCTACATACAGTTAGTTGGATCAGGAGTTACATCATTCCGTCTTTGAGGAAACGCTGTAAAAAAAAATTGCTTTAAAAATTCTCTAGTTAGGCTAGCTGGCATGTTATTAGAAAGCGTTATTCGTTCGCTAACGGCCGAAACACACCGGATGCGTGCGCAGCACGTGCACTCGCGCGTGTGCGTGGTGTGCGCGTTGTATCGTATGAAATTTCATAGTAGATGGCACACCGTTTGCGTGGCGTGCACGTGTGCAGCGGTGTGTCATCTCTTGTGGGTATTCGTACTTTACAACGCGCACGCCACGCGCACGCCTACGTGCACGCCACGCACACGCATCCAGTGTGGCTTGGCCTTTAAGCAGTGACTCTAGTATGAAGCTTTTCACACGTAGACAAATCGGACCCTTCGTAAATCTATGCACATTACCATATACTCTTTATTTTATTTGAAAAACAAATGCGATTGTTTTTAACATGCCTAATGACTACACGTTTGAAAACTTGTTTCAATTATAGGATGCGTCAATCAAAAAGATGACGATGATCATGTGCAAATTGACGCGTATAAAAAAAGGTCAACCATATATGCGACTCTACAGGTTTTTGTCCGTCTATAATCGTAATTCTATTCCTTGCGGCTACAAGATGTGTGTCAGCCAACCCACAACGATATAATTAACTACTTAAAATACAAAATGTATCTTGATACAAAATGTTAATGTTAACATGATTTAATTACCATAATTATACTTTCAGGCTCCAAAAAAGAGAGTATTCAGCAATGCTAATAAACATTTATCACCCTTTTCTAGAGAGCCAAGTAATTTATTCAGGATCGTTAGTACCCTAGTAATTTCGGCAAATAATAATAAAGTATAAACTGACCTCTTTTATTTTTTACGATGCTTCTGATTCTTAAGTGTTTCTTTGTTTTAAATTATGTAGCCGCCGGTGCCAGATGATATGACGAGAAGAGGTACTCGACGACTATTTGATGAAAACTTCGATATTGTGGACTGTATTATATATTTATTCTAGGTTGACTGGTTTACAAAGAGTAGTGCCGCGGTCGCAAACAGAGGTGGTTAGGTTAAGATGGTAAGGAAGGTAAATGTGTCATGATTTGCATGATTTCACTAAACGGCTAAGTGGTTAGTAGTAGGGATGAAGTCCTATGTGGACCAATGTTATTGGCCCATTTTAAGAAGCCCCCCGCATACTAACTGCGCCTCGTATGAACGTTTCGACACTGCTTCGCAACGGATAAAATATAGAAAATAAGGGTTGCGGTCGCAACAAATTACGTAACATAACATTAGGCATTGTTTGCTCTGCTTTATAGTAATATAAGATTTCAGTTTTGAGCTCTAACAACTCCCGACGGATTAAATTCTCTACATATATTATAGATTCGAAAGTATGTTTGTTGGTTTGTCCGACCTTTACGTAACAACTTTATAATTGCGTAATTTAAAATACATAATATCTCTTTGAAGCGTTCAATGGTAATTTAGTTTAAAGTTTACTAAGCCAATGGCAGAATTAGAATTTCAATAAACGAATAAATAAAATATTAAATAACAACAGAACAATAAATCGATGTGATCCTTTGGCATAGAGATTCTGATTGGTATAGGCTACATTTATCCCGGGAAAAGCACGAACGTCAATAATACGTTTGTAAACTATGTTTGCCACGTGGGTGACAACTCAGAACAACCCTAGTGCCTAGATATCTAAAGAGAAAACGACCCCAATGCTTAAATACACACATTAGGGGCAAGATTTTCTAACTTTGCAAATAGAACATTGAATTTCCTTGTTCTGTCCACTTCAGACATCGAAATTGACACGGCATCCTATTTTCACTGCCTCTGACATTCGTAACGGTTGTTTGCATAAAGCGATATTCCAGACGACAGACGCCACACATTCACATGCACAGGGTTTTAGGAAGTTTTCCGAGCATATATGGAGCTATGGTCGTTCAGGGCTCCAGGGTAGGTAGTTTATCTGTGCCTATATGGAGCTATGGTCATTCAGGGCTTCAGGGTAGGTAGTTTCTCTGTGCCTGTATGGAGCTATGGTCGTTCACGGCTTCAGGGTAGGTAGTTTCTCTGTGCCTATATGGAGCTATGGTCGTTCAGGGCTTCAGGGTAGGTAGTTTCTCTGTGCCAATATGGAGCTATGGTCGTTCAGGGCTTCAGGGTAGGTAGTTTCTCTGTGCCTATATGGAGCCATGAACGTTCAGGGCTTCAGGGTAGGTAGTTTTTCTGTGCCTATATGGAGCTATGGTCGTTCAGGGCTTCAGGGTAGGTAGTTTCTCTGTGCCTATATGGAGCTATGGTCGTTCAGGGCTTCAGGGTAGGTAGTTTCTCTGTGCCTATACGGAGCTATGGACGTTCAGGGCTTCAGGGTAGGTAGATTCTCTGTGCCTATATGAAGCTATGGTCGTTCAGGGCTTCAGGGTAGGTAGTTTCTCTGTGCCTGTATGGAGCCATGGACGTTCAGGGTTTCAGGGTAGGTAGTTTCTCTGTGCCTATATGGAGCCATGGATGTTCAGGGCTTCAGGGTAGGTAGTTTCTCTGTGCCTGTATGGAGCCATGGACGTTCAGGGCTTCAGGGTAGGTAGTTTCACTGTGCCTATATGGAGCTATGGTCGTTCAGGGCTTCAGGGTAGGTAGTTTCTCTGTGCCTAAATGGAGCCATGGACGTTCAGGGTAGGCAGTGCCTTTGTGTCTATATGGACCGCACGCCACTGGTTCAAAGGAATAAAAAGAAAGCGATAGTCATAAATAATTGAAAAAGTTTTATTTCGAGTACTTCAATGTAAAAGAGAAAATTCTAACTGGCTCACTAAATAGTCAAATTTACGAAAATATAAAATACTCTTTAGCATACCTACTCGTAGAGATTTTATAATGTAGAAGAAGCATAGGCCGGATTTCTCGAAATCCCTACATGATCTCTGTCTGGGGGTGCAAACCGCGAGTAGGTAATATGAGTAGATATAACACAATACACACATTTGTTGGTGACGTCAGATTGAGTAAAAAGGACAACAAATGCAAACCTAATAAACTATATTTCTTTAGCACCGAAAATACTCGACGTTAGCTCTTCATGCCATGAGGCCCATGACACCATGACTTAAAGCTTAAAGTATCGTAGGTTGTCAACTTCCAGGACAATAATTGAACGAGACATAGCTGTTAGAAACGCATATAAAAATAAAAATATACAACAACAGACTTCAAATAATCCCAATTTAATAATGAAAGGTTCGCAGTCGATTGTGAACTTTCTTTATGCCGTTTGCAACCGATGAGGACATCGCTCGCTTAACACACACAAAACTAACTTTCCCTTTTTTGAAGGCGGTTAAATAAACTCTTAAAGTAATTGGGCCGCAGAGCTCGTGTTACCCGCAAAGCCGCTACTAAGAATAGATTAGAATAGAATATGCATTGTTTAAGAAGGTAATAATTGACACACGTCATAAATACATCTACTTTTTGCTATCAGTTTTTGTTTGTATTAGTCGTATTAGATTTTTTTAAACCAATAAGAACTGTCATTGGATAGGTCACTTTTTTATTTCAATTTTCTTATACAGGTTGACTTTCAGGCAAAGAAAATTAAGGTTTACGAATATCGGGAGTTATTCAATTGTAACTATTTGTTTAAAGAAGCCATTTCTGTAAAATCTTAACAGGAAATTCAGGTATTAGGAATCGCAAGTCGAAAGTCGAAAACGCTCGTAAATTCGATAAGAGAATCGGTACAGCTTTATCCAACGGCACAGGGAGTTGAATGAACCTGACTTTAAAAACAAATGATCGATGCTGGTAAGTCTCAATCGTCTTTTACTCGCTCTCGTGCCGTGTTAAACCCAGTTCTTGATATACTTGTACGTCAACGCTATTTGTGTGCCTATAAACAAACCTCTTGATACCCAATCTCAATTAGTAATTTGTTCAAGACTGAACAGCTTTCAAAATTAGAATAGGAGGAGGATAGACATCCTTCTTCTATTCTAATTTTGAAAGCTGCTTCTAGTCAGCGTAATCAATTAAATGCCATTAATATGATATGACTGGAAAATAGATCTCTTGGTAATACTATATTGAAAATCTAGAGCGTAGCACGCTACGCCACTGTTAGATATCTACATTGGTAGCTTAAACGGATGAAAGGAACTGCTTTCAGAATTGGACTTAAGTATGATACAGAAATATGTATTAAGCCTATTCGATGGAAAATCATATTTGAGGGCAACTTCTATATTCATCCTGGATACTTAAAAAAAAATCAGGAACAAATAGGTAAACAATGTTATTTTTGGATGGCGTAATTTTTGACTTTTCAAACGTAGACCAGCAAATGTGGCCAGGATTAATATACACATGTAAATGCATAATACATTTTATTATTTTATATTTATTCGGAAATTATTTTACCAAAGGGTTCAACGTCAGTACGTGCGACTTTCAAAGAATGCCCTCAGTCAGCTGTAAAATTCGTATCAAGTGAAGAATCAAGATGCTTTTTTACTTATTCCATGCAAGTGGGTCAAAGTAATTTTGCGTGATATGCATGCATGTTGGTTACACTACTATGCTGCCTGGCGCCATGCGGAGTCATTGGCCGCGAAATTAGTGTCAAACCGCGAGGAAAACGGCATAGAGCCTTGACTTTGTGTAGCTACCTAGTATACCTACTTCTTCATAGGTAGTGACTGAGTACACTAGCGACTAAGAGTAACGGTTAACTAGAAAATCGAGTGAATCTTTGGTGATGAAAATGTGACTGGTTTTTTTTAACTAAATGGAATTATGCATCATCATCATTTTAGCCATAGGACCGTCCACTCTTGATGGACACAGGCCTCCTCAATAGATTTCCACCTGGGCCGGATAGAGACGACCTGCATCCAGCAAGTCCCCGCAACCCTAACCAGGTCGTCCGACCACCTTGCGGGTGGCCTTCCCACGGTGCGCCGGTACGCGGTAATGCAATGATTGTCCGACTTGAAATAAATATCAGATTTTATGACAAGGGGCTAAAACAAGCTAATTTGAGGCAGTGACAAAATGGCTTCACTTCGAAATAAGCGAAAACATAAACTAAATCATTATTCATACTATTCCATACTCCATACTAATATTATAAATGCGAAAGTGTGTCTGTCTGTCTGTCTGTCTGTTACCTCTTCACGCTTAAACCGCTGAACCGATTTAGTATGGAGATAGTTTGATGCGCCGGGGAAGGACATAGGCTGCTTTTTATCCTGGAACAATACCCTTATCCGCGATAAACGAATTTAAGGCGGACGAAGTCGCGGGCAGAAGCTAGTTTATAATAATCATCATAGCGCACGTTCATCACTGACGTGTTGTTTCAAGTAGTGATAATTAGGACCCCTTCGGTGCTAGGCTAGGGCCCGGGCGTCTGCAGCGCCCTCCGCTCGTCGCCTTTAAACCCAAGGAGGTAAAACGATCAGTTTAGCCCCTCTCCACAAAGCTTAAATCAATCACTTTTAACACAACGTACAATCCAGGGAATACATGGTCTCTCGCGCATTATTAGTCGTGATTAGGATTTTTGAGTTTGGACGTGAATCTTTTGAACATACAACTTTCTAGTAATCCTTTAGTTTTATTTAAATAGGTCCCTTTTTGATTTCTACACTTCCAAAAATACATATCTGCTAAGTATTCTTGCTAGGTATTGGTGAAATAAATTAGATTACCTAAATGGCTTGGCTAGGTCGTGATCATATACCTATGAATAGAATAGAATAGAATAGAATAGAATACTTTATTGTTTAACTGTGTCAATACATGGGTTGGAAAATTATTACATTCTGGTTTCAACAGCTACCCATTCCGGGTGTACAATATATTATTTATATACTATTTTTTCTAGTTCTCTCTATTTCTACAGTTTTGACATTGTGTTTAGCTACTATAATATTCATTAAGATCATAGAAAGCCTTTTCGATCAGCCATTTCTTTAGCCTGCATTTGAAAGTTATCCCTTCCAGAGCTTTTAAGTCGGCAGGGAGATGGTTAAATATACAAATCGCCATTATAAAAGTACTCTTTTTATAAATAGAGTTTTTAACTTTAGGTAGATTTAAATTATATTTATATTGCTTTCTTGTATTATTCTTTAGTGAAGACTTTGTTGTAAAATACATTGATTGATTTTTGACGAATAAACACAGCTCTAAAATGTAAATGCCAGTTAACGTTAGAAAACGTTTATCTCGAAAGACGTCACGGAGCGAGTCTTCCATGCGCATCCGGTATACAGCCCTTAAACATTTCTTCTGTAATCTAAAAATCTTGTATACTTCGACAGAATTGCCCCAGTAGATCACACCGTAAGTAGTGGGTACACGCTTCCATAATAAGTATTTCTTACCACAGTTTCAGAACATGCTCCCGACAGAATTGAAAGAGCATAACACCTACTAGAGAGCTTCTTGTTTAAATGTTCAATGTGAGACTTCCAGTTTAAATGACAATCTATTTTGATCCCAAGAAAGTAAGCGCTAGTGACCTCCTATGTATTTACTCACTCCTACAAATACTTGTGTTCCGGTTCCCTACCTTCCTTTCCTTTTTTTTGTTGAGCTATAAGTAGCCAGGTATACTAAAATAAGTATATAATTATTTTAGTATCCCTTACTTTTGCATGCAAGTGTACACCCAATTTGTACCTATTCATGCTATAAAGTGAAGTGTATGAGGGTGCCCTAACTGTTTGGCCAGACGCTGCGTGTCATGCCCCGTACGGCCCGACGCTTAAATTGTCAACTCAGTTTTTAATTTCAAGCCGATGATTTTTTATGTAGATACACAGCCGTTGCTTACGTGTTTAAAACACATTCACCCTGTAAGTTGCGTTCAAGTACTATATAGCTATACCTACATAAACAGGTTCCCCACAAACTTAACACATGAAGGAAATAAGGTATAGTCAGCCTCAAAAGTAGCTTAACACTTTTGTACTATGTCACCATATTAAAATGTCCAGCTACTTTTGAGGCTGTCTGTACTTATTTTAAACATTACAAATTACAATTAAGATTGCAGGGTTTAATAGTTTCTGTTTTGGCAAATAGTGCAGGATTTCCAAAGATAATGTTTTAGAATAATAGTTGTTTTTTTTATAATGATAATGTTTGAGAATAATAATAGTTGTTAGATTTTAAATAATGTTACAGTTAGAAGAAATTTATCATTACAATTTACTCGTTTCACCATTTCAATAATTGTGAATCTGTGACATATACCCATAGGACACCCTGCATTAAGTCTTGATAGGTCAATATGACTTTCAAAAGGTGTATCTTACTTGGTACAGTGGCATGCGGTCCATATTACTCCATATAAGCACAGAAAAACTGCCTACCCATGTAATCAAAACACTAATATCTAATGTATTATGTATATCCAAATTACATCCGGTAAAATGCTCTATATACAGATACACTATCAAAACCAGGGTTGATGTGATTTAAATGACTTAATTTAAATCAGTCATTTAAATTGTGATTAAAATAAAGTGACCTAAAAAAACAATGATTCAAATCAATAACAATAAATTAGCTTCTTATTGTGAGATAATGATATCTCTAGCTACCTATTTTTCCTGAGCAATTATAGACTAGGCATGAACTTATGGATCAGTTAAAACAATAGCTAACTAAACCATATCACTGTTAATTATAACAGAATATTCCATTTAAGAATCATATCACTTGAAATAGGAGATATTTTTCTTTTAAATCAATAGGTATTTGAATTGTGTTCAAATATGGTGAATGGTAAATAAGAACAAGTGTTTTTCATTACTCTCATTAAATTGTTAATTCGTGAATGAACCGAGTTAAATTAACCAAGTGGGACTTACCTCTTTAACAACTCCTAGTTTATGCTTCACATCAGGATCAGCATTTGGTCCCAGCGGCACAACAATATATTGGTTATCGGAGCCTTCAGCTTTTGGCCCCGATGGAGAGACATCTTTGCTTGCAGCATTGTTACCAGCGGCAGGCTCTTCTAGGGCATCCACTGGTCTCTTACTAGTTCCTTTAGATGATGAGACGGATGGCACTGCCTCAAACTGTGGCCTTTCAAGCACTTTCATGCCCATGTCTTCTTCTATCTTGGCTCGCAGTCGGTTTCTGTCCTCGGCCACGTGAGGGTCGACTCCATCCACAGATTCTCCATGGTGAGCGGCCACGGGAAAGTCACCAAGTTCATTCTGCGCCAGTGGCGGCGGCATAAGCAGCTCAGGTCCTGCTTTCTGAATACGTTTGTACACATTATAAACACTGTCGTTCACACTCGTAGAACTTTTAAACTCTGGCAAATAGAAGAGTGCTCCTAGCCACACGATTCCGAATGTCAAAAGTACAGAAACAATCAAATATTTTTCCCGAAGGCGGAACGACCGCCGAGATATGGACGGCACAGGAACTCCATTAACAAAGCGTTGGTATGATGGTAATATGCCCGTCATATTTACGTAAACAAACGCCCTAAGGTTCTACGGTAAATAGTTCGCAGATGACAGGTCATACAGACGACCCGTCACTAGCGGTCGCCATTAAACATCTGCCAAGCTGCCAACAGAGTTGAAGTAACACAGTGCGGTTTTCCAGCAACGCAATACCATACACAGTGTCTGCCTCGGTGTAAAGCGGTCAGCATCGGCTAAATAATAACACAATGGAACACGGTGTCCTCCAAACCGGTTTGGTAGAAAGTGCTATACAGATAAATTATATTAGGGTAGCATACCATTTGAAATGCTGTTATTCTACCATTATGTTTGAAATTTATATTTATCTCTTTTTTATCACTCAACATAACCAAACTATCAGATTTTTACTTTATTTAATCAATACAATTTATAATTAGGTGAGATGAAAATGATAGGTACGTATTAAGGTACCTAACGATGCATTGCATGCAGTAAAGTCAATAATTGAAAATAGCCTGTTTTAATTTCATTGATTCATAACATAACCTAATACTGAAGCCAAATATTATAAAAGCTACTACAAACAATAAATAATTTGTTATGGTAACATTTTTTAAGACTACTCTGCAGTGCCATCTATACTATACCTGCGGTACTTGTGTGCAATATACCTACACCAAAATAATGTAACTTCCCGAGCTGTTTCGCTAGCTAGGTACACACCGACTGCTCCTTGCGCCCGAGCGCGGCAATCATCAACACGTGGTGCCGGGAGCTGCTGCGGCAGCTCCACCGCCACAACACACTCAATCGGTAACAGCTTATTAGCTAACCGAATAAACAATACCTCCAAGCTGTTTCGCTTCATTCATTCTGTACGTATAGGCATGGACCAAGTAAATGTAGACAGACATTCTCCATACTAAAAGACGGTTACCGGAGAAAAACCAAAATCCTGTATAATTTCTAGATGGCGCTAAAATCGTCCTGGTATATATCTACATGGCGCTCATCCTGTCTTGCTGACTAAAATAATATTGCTTACGGCGTCTCGTTGTCCCATAAAGGGTGTTAAGCAAACCACGCTATGTAGCGCAGCGATTTTATTTTAACTCAAGAGATGGCGGTGTCGCCACTGCAAACCTGCGTCACAGTATAAAAGTACACCGCGCGGTTTGTATGAGTGCTCGTCATAGATGAGAATGTGTATGGTGCTCGTCTTGTACGTACGCGATCGGCCCGCGTCACATGCAAACGGCGAGGAATTAATAAACATGAATCAGCCAGACGCGTTCCATACCTACAATCGTTACCCGCGCAGGGTTGTACTGTACAGTCAGCAGCAGAGAAACGTGACGCCTCTGCCATATAATGTAAGTATGGCAGAGGGGTTACTTTTCTCTGCAGCTGATTGTACCTACAAATTTGTCGGTACAGTCAGATATATCGTTGTTTTCATTGTTAGGTGACGTGTAATGTCAGGTGTTATTATAAAAACATTTATATGATATAGTAGAACCTTGTAATTAACAATACCCACCCCACCCCATCAGTAAGTACGGAAACAAAAATATACGAGTACTCGACAACTCGTAGTTACGTACTTCGTTAAACGAATACTCGCTGCACTAGAATACGATTACTTCAATATTTATATACTACTAGCTTCTGCCCGCGACTTCGTCCGCCTTAAATTCGTTTATCGCGGATAAGGGTATTTTTCCGGAATAAAAAGTAGCCTATGTCCTTCCCCGGGACTCAAACTATCTCCATACCAACTTTCATCCAAATCGGTTCAGCGGTTTAAGCGTGAAGAGGTAACAGACAGACAGACAAACAGACACACTTTCGCATTGATAATATTAGTATGGACTAGCTTCTGCCCGCGACTTCGTCCGCCTTAAATTCGTTAATCGCGGATAAGGGTATTTTTCCGGGATACAAAGTAGCCTATGTCCTTCCCCGGGACTCAAATTATCTCCATACTAAATTTCATCCAAATCGGTTCAGCGGTTTAAGCGTGAAAAAGTAACAGACAGACAGACACACACTTTCGCATTTATAATATTAGTATGGATATGGATATGGATAGTATGGAGTTTAACATTACCGAACTACCTGGCTAGGTTAATACCTAATATGTGTGTAAGGTGAAACAAGTGTTAAGGAAATAACACGCGTTCATAAAAGTTAACAAATAATAATTTGGAATTGATTTGCACGATCGAAACCAGTAAATAGCTATACTTACTGCAAAAATAAAATAGTAAGTACCTAATTTCCTAATGCCACAAGTTGCAAAAACATCAATTAACTTTAATGCCACAATGCAATTTTAATTAACTATAGTACTGGATTTTTATAAGTGTTTTCTAGACACCCATTACCATTACATTCGTGTCCGCGGACTGATGACAATTTACAGTTCCGTCTCAATAGCAATGATTATTGCGGCTCCGAGTTCCGAACACGGTAACAGTTTTTTTAGAACCTGACTTTGTTTGAACTGGATAGGTCTGGTTAGACCTCCTGACCAGTAATCGGATTTAGTGGGGGAGCGCAAACACACAAACGGGAATGCCACTTAGAGTTGGGGGGGGAGACGCACTGCGCAAGGCACAGGAACTGCGGAGGTAGGTTAAACCGGAACCGTTCAACCCTAGTTGGGACGGGGTAGAGATAAACAAGCGAAAGTGGGCGTAGGGGGGATTGCGAGACTACGGGCTGAGCGACCCCGCCGGCGGGATTGACTCTTAGACTTCATCGTCCGAAGAGTTCGCAGCTGCCATCCTCTTGATGCCTGCTATGATCTCGTCATCCGGATCAGAGAGCACGTGTCTAGGCCGCCGGGTATACCGGCCTCTTTCGAGACGGCTTCTGGGGAGTGGATCCTCTGAGGGATCGGGAATGGTCGTAAGGTAGTCGTCGGCTGCCTTCCTAATACGGTAACAACAACGGTAACAGCGCGGGCGCTTGTCTATGTATTACTCGCCGTTTGCATGTGACGCGTACGTACACGGCGCGCACACATAGAAACCGCGCGATGTACTTTTGTTTGAACTTTAACTACTGAGTATTATACTGTGGTGCCGTTTAGCACCCATTTCAAGCCGTTCATATACCCGACGGTTGGCTGTCAATGCGGTGCTAGAGGGGATAGCTTGAATACTTTTTTCAACTGAGGTACTTGTTGAAACCGGCACAAGCGCCACTAAATCTGTATTGTGCAAATTCGGGCGGGGGGGTCACAGGTAATGCGTTATCAAAGTCCGGTAGGCAAAATGTGTCGTTATAAAAATCAGAGAAAAAACCACGAATACGAAAAGAAATTGTTAACGGTAAGGCAAACGAACTTCAAACTCAAAACAAACAAATAAAAACGTAACGAAAAGAAAAACCATTTTCATTTCACGTGTGCTTGTTACTTATTCTCCTAAGCTTATCTGATATAGCAATCTGGTATACTAGTATATTAAGGATTAAAAAAAAATAAAGAAATAAGTTAAGATAGTATGTATATCTCGTTATACCATTATAACCATTTTTTTTTCGTACTCACAAATAATATCATTCAACATAAGGTGACTTGGGTTTTTACGCGAATTGGAAAGTAAAAAGGCCAGTCCGTTGAGATTTATTACGCCATCTAGACTTTACAATCTACAACACTACGTAAGCTACTAAACTCACGAAGAAGCCTAAGGAGTTGAACATTATTACCACCATACTACATTGGGCCTATGTCGCCACTGAAATTCGTTTCGATCGTGTATTGATACGTTTAGTGACATCTAGTTACTTATGCCGTACCAAGCAACGGCGAACGCTTCTTTGTTGGAAACTGTCGGTTCATATTTACTCGGTTCATGATTATGCGAAAAGTCAATTATTCCTACATAGATTATACTACTTAATTTTTTTAGTCATTATTTTGACTAAAAAAAATACTTATGCCAAAACAGAGGGACTAAAAATATTTGATGTTTCTGTGACAAATAGGTATATAAATGTCTCAAAATGTGCCATCATAACATTCAATAAAGCTCAAAATCCGCTTGTCTACAAATACGTCTTGGGTTCTGAACAAGGTTCTGAAGAACTAGTCCCACTGATAAGATTACTTACTAATTTGTATCTTAGTCAACTTTTGTTAGTTTTGGCGCTGATAACTTTTGCAATTTGTGGCGACTATTTGACAGTCTGACCCAGCCCATCGACACCTCATATCATAATATGATAAATTATGTGCGCACTTTGTACCAACGTTGCGATACAGAAATAATATCATCGAATTAAAATGACTTCTGATGCATTTTGGCAGCAAATACCATAATTGCTTTCAAACATAGACGTATACTTGTTATTATGTTGGTATGATTGGTTAAACGTCTGATATGCCATGATATGCGTCAGATTAATTCTCGTGGGTGCGGTGGGCCGAATTTGTTATTTATTGTGTTTTAGATAAAATAACTTTAGATTTTATTTGAATGGGGGACAAATCATTGATATAATGTGAAGTTTGTGGTGTGAGGCGTGTGAGACGATCAACTTCTGACGTATTTTTGGCCAGATTTACACTTGAACCGGACAGGTCGGTAAGCTAATGCGATATTTTCAATCATTCTTGACTTCGAGTCTTGAACAGTTATTAATTTAATATTAGAAGGAGAGTTAATTATGAATTGTACAAACATTCTGTGACTAAAGTTACTCTTGTGAAAAAAACCGGTAACCTAAAACTCGAATGGTGTGCGAACACTTATCGATAATCCTCTTATTTCAGATATTACATGAAGAAATTGTTGGCCAAAGTTTTGCACTCTGCAAACTGGTGGAAATGCAAAAATCAAGAATATTTATGACAAGACAATTGTATTGGCTCATGGCAATTTTTTTATTAGAAGACAGTGCCAAATACTAAATTCACATATTATTAAAACAGAGGAAATTCCTGCGAATGCTTCCAAGGTGGCTCAACTGAGAAGTGTCGCAAATTAATGTATGTGTTTGTTCATACATACATATAATAACCTTTTTCTCATTACGGGGTAGGCAGAGACTACCTCCTTCCACTTGCTTCGGTCCTAGCACACAACTGCCGCTTCATCAACATGTGTTTGTACAATATCTTTAATTTGTCATAAGTTGCATTCCTTGTACATTCATGATGTTGATAATGTTGTGAAAATGATTAATAAATTCATTGAAATAAAACAATTTAACGGATTATATCTATATTATCTCATTTTAGTTCCCGACGTTTCGGAAGCTTTCCAGCTTTCCATGGTCACGGGTGGACTGAGAAAAGATGTATTTTCCTTTGTCAAAGTTACAATTTGTGCAAACTACCCATTTTTGAAAAACAAATAATGGTGTACATACATGCCAGATGGGCCTAAGCTGTAAAGACAGCTACACATGTGCCAGAAGGGCTTAATTATTTTATTCTAATAATTTACCAAGCAGCATTTAACGAATGAGGCGTACTGAGCAGAAAAGAAACGCTGCAAAGAAAAACTCCCAGGCTACCTCATTACTAATTATAATATTTTAAAAACAGAGACTATTAAACTACTTTTAAACAGATAAAATACGGTGTAAAATATCTTATCTGTTTAAAAGTAGTTTAATAGTCTCTGTTTTTAAAATATTATAATTAGTACTAAACCTTTTCATAGGGCTTGCAACTATTCTCAATGTCGATATCCATATTCTCTAGTATCGCGGCTTCGGGGCTGTTCATAAATTACGTCATCTATTTAATTTGAATGACCCCCCCCCCCCCGTACCAAATAAAATGATGTCATTTCCAAAGTGCGTTTTTATGAACAGTTAATAGAAACACGAATTTCATTCCCTTTTTTACTCAGCAAGCACTTTTTATAGTTGCGAAAGATGACCTTGAGACCGACCCCCCCCCCCCCCCTCCTTCGTCATGCTACCATCATCCGATGTCTAGTCTAGACCTCCCCCCTCCAAATTTCAAATGACGGAATTAATGAATAACCCCTTCGATAAAAAAAAAACGTACGATACCCGTACGCAGTGGGTAGGCAAAGGTCACTCTTTACCAGGCCAAGGGATATAGGTATTCCTCCCACATTCCAGCCGTTTAAATTCACTTGAACTCTAATTTCAGTACTTAAACTACGGAGAAGTCGAACACTTTCCTTAATTTCTATGAAACATAGGTGCATAGGTCGAACAATTTTTTGATATTTTGTAGATTTTGAATGTTGAAAGGTAATGTAATCATAAACATTGCTAAAAAATTGCATGCATTATTATGTATGACCAGAATTACGATGAGGGTTGACATTATCCCATGGCCTTATTAGAGTTTAACTGTGCGGGAGCTACTTACTTCTCATGGCCCAGTAAATTATCTTGTCATGTCATAAAAACTTACGTAAGTAATAAAAAGATCATAAAATAATGGTTTCAGTGATATAATATTTCGTATCGTAGTAGATTTGGAGACCTTGACTATGATAACCGATATAAGGTGTGGGAGGAATATATCCCTTCGCCTAATCAAGAATATAATAAGACAAAATCGAGTATTACAAATTTACAACAGTTCATTACTTAGACAGACGATAGGACAACCTTAACCCACATTTTTATTTCTGGTTTAAAGGAACATCTCCGACTTTCGTAAATATATTTTTTACAAGGCATTCAATACCGTTATAACAGTATACGAGGGCTGCTATTTATATATCCGGAAACCGGGATTACAATCTTCTTAAATAGCATATTTGACCGCCATGGTAAAATTTGAACTTTTTTAAGTATATAAGGTATATTTTTTCTTCCTTATTAACGCTCGTGTTTTGTTTTTGACGGGTTTTAAATGTCATCTCGCAGCAAGAATGGAACTCACTCGTGAAAATATTCGTGCTATGATTTATTATGATTTTCGGCGTGGTTTAACGCAACAACAGTGCATAGATCAACTAACTTCAACTTTTGGTGATGAAGCCCCATCTAAAACTACTGTGTATCACTGGTTTAGTGAGTTCAATCGTGGACGTAGTATGCTTACGGACGAAGTTAAGGCAGGTCGCCCGAAATCGGTCGTTGTACAACAAAATATCGAGGCTGTGCGAAAACTTATAATGGACGACCGACATGTTACGTACCGCGAGATAGAGGCGACTCTGGGTATTTCTATGACCAGCATTAATAGCATATTACATAATTATTTGGCTGTAAAAAAAATTTGTTCGCGTTGGATACCCCACAACTTAACAAATGAGCAAAAACATGCTCGCGTCGAATGGTGCAATAAAATGTTAAAAAAATATAACCGTGGTGACTCAAAAGCCGTTTATAACATCTATACAGGTGACGAATCCTGGATCTATGCATACGATCCCGAAACGAAGCAACAATCAACGGTATGGGTGTTTCAAAATGAGCCGAACCCTACGAAAGTTACTCGTGCAAAAAGTACATTGAAACAAATGGTGGCCTGCTTCTTCGGTATTAATGGCCATGTAGCTACAGTGCCACTAGAAAACCGTAGAACGGTTAATTCAGAGTGGTACACGACCATTTGCTTACCGGAAGTATTTGAACAAATTCGTAAAACTAACCAGCGACGAAGAATCATTCTTCATCATGACAATGCCAGCTGTCATACGTCACGCGAAACAACTCTATTTTTGGAGGGTCAAAATGTGGAATTAACGGGTCATCCGCCGTACAGCCCTGACTTGGCACCCAACGATTTTTATTTATTTCCAAATATAAAGAATAAATTACGCGGTCAACGATTTTCGACCGCTGAAGATGCTGTCGACGCATTCAAACAACACGTTATGGAGGTACCTCAGGCGGAGTGGCAGAAGTGCTTTAAAAATTGGTTCACGCGAATGCAAAAGTGCATAGATCATCAAGGGGAATACTTTGAAAAACAATAAAACTATTTTCAGCCGTGTACGTTTGTTTGTTTTTTTGTTTCCGGATATATAAGTAGCAACCCTCGTATACAGTACGTATGAAGTCACGCTAGTTCTTAGGGGCTTGGTAAAGGGTTAATTAATAAATAGTAGAAAAAACTACAAAGTAGGTATAGCAATCTTTTATTCATTGTTCTCAGTAGATTTTTGTCTGAACCTATGCGTTTTATATTTCTAAAATGCCGCTAAGTGCATGACTTACCACACAATATTTTATTTATTACTAGCGACCCGCCCCGGCTTCGCACGGGTGCAATGCTGATACTAAATACTAACCCGGACGGCCGGTACCGCCGCAAACACTACGTCCCGCAATTTTTAAATCTGTAATATCTTCGAAAATATTCATTTAAATCATATGCTGTATCTATTTATTTATCGTATGGCGTTAATACACTGCGTGTTTATAATCTAAATTTACAATTAGTGAAATAGTCAATAGCTTCGCTTGTTAAGTCTTTGAGATCTTCCACTTGACCTGTGAATTTTGTAAATGCTGTAAAGGGCCATATAGATCTATATTAAATCAACAATGTATTTAAGGTATTTAATTAGATACTGATTAATGCTGTATTGGTTAAAATCGCTTCGAAAATTAGCCATTATTTGTCGTAAAAAGTAATTGAAAAAAAAAATGTTATTGTGGGATATCCATAAGAGTTAGACGTATACCATCGCGGAGTTTTCTGTAGACCTTATCTCTCGAATCTCGTAGGGTTCAGCCTGCGTTTGCAATGGAAGCGGAAAAAAATAAATATTTACGACTTCACATTAGAAACCTCAAAAATAACAGTATTTTTCCACTATTTAATGGATGTTATTATACATATAAACCTTCCTCTTTAATCACTCTATCTATTAAAAAAAACCGCATCAAAATCCGTTGCGTAGTTTTAAAGATTTAAGCATACATAGGGATATAGGGACAGAGAAAGCGACTATTTATTTATTTATTTAAACTTTATTGCACAAAAGAAAGGCATTCTCTACCAGTCAACCATAGGGCCAAACAGAGAAGCATGAAAATGGTGCAGTGGGGAAAAACATTCAGTACTGAGAGCGTTAGGACACACAAGCAAATAATGCATACATAATTGCTTATACCTATACTATATATGGTATACAATATATATATATATATATATATTACATATAAATAATAAATACAAAATATACAAGCTACTGCATGGAAGATGGACGCTACTTGAGTTCTTGTTCCAGCAGATGCCTACGTAGCATCCGCTTGAAAACTACCTTGCTTGGGGACTATGATGATATTGTGTAGGCGAATAATTATTGTAAAAAAATACTCTTTTATTAAATTATTGTGATCTTTGCAGCCTAACCAAGACATGCTAAATCGTTTGCCAATTATATAAGCTGTGTTTTTATTTTTATATTGGACTTGTGGCAATCTGTATTTTAAAAAAAATAATAAGCTGGGCACAATCTGTATACAAACATAAAATACTTTCAGTAGGGTATGCTATACTGTTATTTATGTCATGCTCTCCAGCAACCCCAAATTTATTTGACTATATTTTCGAATCTATTAAGGTTTTCTTTTTTCTAAATAAGTATGTACAAATTAAGTACAAATGGCGTACATTTTTTTGATATATTCATAAATACCAAAACAGACATTGGGATTGCTAACCCCAAATTCATTTGACTATATTTTCAAATCTATTGAGGTACTTTTTTTCGAAATAAGTACAAATTCTGTACAAAATGACAACATTTTTTTTACGTTAATCAATACCAAAACAGACCGCGGGGTTGCTGGGGAGATGCTCTACAGCAACCCCAAATTCATTTCACTGTAATTTCGAATCTATTAAGGTAATTTTTTTTCTAAATAAGTACAAATTAAGTACAGTTACTTTGAGTACGATTTCTTTGAGTTTACCACTGACATATGCTTTTATTCTACTTATTAAGTGGTTGAAGTGTTTAAATCGTGATAATCTTGCAAAATTATCGCCCGCAGAACTAGCAAACATTATGTCCAAGAATTCATTTTGTTTCTTTGACTGTGCTGAGCACAAAACTATTATCAGTCATTTCATCGCTCTGACAGTCCGATTTACAATTTTGTATTGGTGCAACACAACCAACAAAATATTAAAGGCGACAGATGTTGTCCGATTAAAAAACCGCGTATTACTTGCAATGCAGAAGAAAGCTTACGACAAATTTAAAAAGAATATGAAAAATAAATATTTTAATAAATAATGTGATGTTTACTTTTTTCGCCACTGAGGTATAATTCTCAGCATAGAATTTGATCACAATATATACAATTACTGAAGCTACGTATTCAATTTACGTGCCGGGAATTATTCATTCTAAATATTAGACCTCATTCAATGAACCTAGACCGCTTTGGCTGAATACGTTACGATCCCTTGCCATATAGCTATCTCGAATAGAAAAAAAATAAACGTTAGTCAACACTAATCGTACAGATTAAATATAGTTGCCTAGTGCAAATAATATTTGTTTCTGAGTTGGCAGTCTGATACGAAGTATCTCTTATTAGTCTGTGGATATAACCAGCAGTGTACTGTACACCGATGTTTGCACTTTTATTTTTTCGTTTATGACTGATTCTTTACTAATAGTTTGTCCTTGAGTGCACGAAGACGACAATGGCAGCTGATTTGAATTGATAGGCGGCGGCGGTATGTTTTCTTTGTCATTTTCAGACACCGAAAAATATAATTTAAGTCTATTAAGGTTTCGCCATTGTCGTCTTCACAATTAGTGTGCTAAGACTTTGGGCTTAATATATTTGATATCACTAGCGATTTGAATGTATGCATAAAAGTGTGAACATCCGGGTTTACGTTTCTATAATGCATGGCTCTAATTCAACCAAAGAAATTTTGAAGGGGGTCTTGATTAATTAAGCGGGGGTAGAAGTATTCCACTTTATACGTTGTAAATAACACCTCTGAGGAACCCAAAGTGTTGATCCAGCCTTATAAAGATGGGACGCGTACATGTCTTGGCTAGCCAGCACGTTTCGCTAGTTTACTGTTGGTGTCTATGAATTTCATAGTTTTCAATTTTCTTATTGATGCTCTCCAAAACTCAAAACAACTAACCCATAACCTTCCGAACTTCAAAACTGACATTACATATTCATTGACAGGAGTTCACAGAATAAAAAAAAAGCGCGCGACTACAGCGCCAAAACTTTTATTGGAACTAAACTGTCAGACCCTGTCAATTCCATTCGGGACTTCAGCGTTACACTCGACAGGCAGCTAAACTTCCGAGCACATGTATGCGTTGACTCGCGATTGCTATAAGAGATTAGGGTTCGTCATTAGAAATGCTAGGTACTTGTATGATGACAGAACAATAAAGCCGCTTTACACAGCTTTAGTGCGACTGCGAAGTAAGCTTGAGTCAACTTATGTATTGCTCCTTGAGAGAGTACAAAAAGTAAGTAATTTGTTTATAGGCTTCTAGAAAAATGTTTTTTTACCATCCAAATGCAATTACTTTTTTATAATTACCAGTTTTAGTTTGAAAGGCGGGTTTAAAAAAAAAGAACAAAAACTCAAATAACTTGGTAACTATCAAATTTAGACCCCTAGTTGACAGGGCTACAATTATTGCAAATTAACTCTAGTTTAACCTCCTTCAAGGAATAGGTCGAATTACCAATCACCCTATATAACAATCTCAATTGAATTGTTTATTATAGAATTTAGCCGTACCTCTCTGTATATTATGTTGGTTAAATAAATGTATTTGTATTTTTGTATCTGCGGACACGATCAGCAGATCATACCGTCTCGTCTGCCGTACTGACAGCCCTACGGGCACGGGCCCAAAGCCTCCAATCTCACGAGGGCTCCGACAGATCTTAGGCGACTTTTTTTACAGTCTATAATTAAGATATTTTTTTTTACAGTCTATAAACCGGGCAAGAGCATGTCCGACCATGCTCAGTGTAGGGTTCCGTGTGTGCCGCTCTGCGGCGGCTCCACCATAATGAAAGTCAATGAATAATGTGATGAAATGTTGTACGTTGAAGGTACACCATGTACATGTGATCTTTATGGTTGTACCTATACCGGAGGATGAAATAATGGGCATTGATTGTGGCGCCGCTGCAGAGCATACTCTCGTTACACCACCACGAAATGATATTAGCTATTTTTTCTTATGGAAATTCATGTACCAATGCTGTTTATTGTGTACCATTGAAAACAATAATTATTATTATTTTTAATTAATTCCGCGTTCCACCTGATTGCTTCGGAGCGATTATTTCCGAAAATATTCAATAACTAAACCAACAATTTTTTTTTTAGGTACAGTCAAGGGCAAAGATAAATATCCACGCAAAGTTCCAAAATATGCGATGAGGTGGAGTACGAGGAGCGAAAGGACATTGTGGATCATTCTATCGAATATGTTAAGAAATCGCTGCTGTCGAACTGACTAAATTGAATATAATTTCAATTGTAATTTATTGGAATAACCGGGAAATTGATGTTTTTTACACGCAATTGAAACTTGTTCTAAAACATATCAGTAAAAAATATAATTAGAAAAATTAACATTTTTCTAATTATATTTTCTATATTCTTCATAGGTGGTCAACACCAACATCTTATGCAATTATAGAGACACCTCGACCCTATTGAAGTGCATGTTGCAGAACAATTATGTTCAACATATCAAAGAACCAACGCGCGTAACAAGTACGTCTTCTACGTGCCTAGACTTGATCTTCACAAATTACATTGATAAAGATCTAAACATACAAGTGCACGATTTCGGATTTTCAGACCACAAAGAAACCATCATATCCACCAGTATGCCACAAAAATCTAATGTTTTCTGGAAAATACGCAAAAGATTATTCAATAATAAAAATATTTCCAGATTTAAATTAGAATTACAAAAAAATTATTGACATCTTATAATTAACTCCAACAACAATCTAAATAGTAAAACTATAAAAATCCTGAGAATCAGTTAAAAGATATATTAAATCGATGCATACCATTAAAACAAATAACGCTACAACCAAACAAAAAAAAGACATGGATCACAAAAGGAATTAAAAAATCATGCAAAAACAAAAGACTTTTAAAGATTCAAGTTCATACACTAGAAATCAAATACTGACTAAACACTATAAAACGTACGAAAAACTAAACTGAAACCGAAACGCATCATTATAAAGTCTAAAAAACTCCAATATATCAAGCAAAGATATTAATAACGCCGAAAATATCTCTAAATCCATGTGGAGAATAATTAAAGAAGGTTACGTAGCAGAATGTCTAAAATCAAATGTCATAAGCTTCAAACACATATGTCTAGAATTTCGAAAGCCTAAAGGAATAACGCTCGAATAAAATTTCGAAACCATCTTGACACAATATTGAACTGGCGATCCACAATAAACTTACGTCCGACCCAAAACAAGTAGCAAACGCGTTCAATACTTTTTTTGCATCTATCGGAGGAGTAAGCGGGGGAAGCCAGCCGAGCGGGCGGCCGGCGGTCCACTCTGTCAACTTGATGTACCTACGGCCCGTGGAGGCGCGCGAAGTTAATAGAATTACATTTCGATGTCGCATCCTCGATATTTAATTAACAATTCACTGGTAGTATACTCTTCAATCCCGAGGGTATCACAGTATTTTAGAGATCTATAATAAAAAAAATGCTTTAGACCGGTCCTTGTCACCGGCGCCATCGCCATCCCCGCTACCGCCCGTCATTCTTTTCTTTACTGTCACGGGTATCACACGCTCTGCTCCAGCTAGGAAAAATATAGTTTTCTTTTCTACGTTAATAGCAAAAATCGTGTTGAAAAGGTGAAGAATGCGACGTGAATAATTTCGACGACGTAATGGAGCCTAAAGAGCTATCTATCTAAGGTTAGCCACGTGAAATTTTCTATAAATTACGTTAAACATGAAGATTGTAATTTCTTGATATTTCTACTGATTGAGCCTTGATGAGTTGTCCATTATGTTTTAATAAAGATAGGCAACCAGTTTTATTCAACAGGGGATTAAAAATCACAAATTTGCGTGACGTAATATTTGGACGGCTCCTAAGGTTTGGTATTAAAACTGCAGTCTTAAGCTATGAAATTGTTTATTTTCATGATTTTTAATTTCTTCGTAACAAAAATACATTTATATAGTTTAAAATATTTATAGTAAACATTCTAATCAAAATTAAGTAGCTCAGCTAATCTAAGTTAAAATTACGGATTTCATATTCTCAAGTGAGATCAGTCAATCTTATTTTTAAAATTCTATTCGTTGCTAATTTACATTGTCTGTTGACTTTATTAAATTCATTTAATTGGATGAGTTTATTTAATTAATTTGAATATATTTTATGTACAGGATTAACTACAATGCTATGAGCGGGGCTTGAACCTCGACATGTAGAAGTCACAGTCCGGGCAGTACATGGCTGGGGGATTGATCGACTTCTTGCGACACAGGTTGCAGAGCAACTTCTGCCCTACGAGCTGATTCCCCTGGCTGTCCACATAAGGACCATTTCCATTCATCTGCGGAGGGATTGGAGACTCTGTGCCGCCTTTCGTGCCAGGCTCGAACGATACAGACTTCTTCTGCAACTGTTTTGGAGGCGGTAGGTGTTGGTAGGGATTGTAACCGCTTTGAGAATACTGGTACTGTTCGCCATTGGCTGGAGGGGAATCGTTCATCGGGGTGTACAGAGCCCTCTGTTGCTGCGTGTTAGCGTAATGTCGCACGTCTCCGCCTCGATTCTGGTTGTTATCAGAGTAGTAGTTCGTCTTCTGATAAGCGGCATTATAGTTGTCGAGAGGCGCGTCCCCGTGAGGAGGCGGGACACGCTGGTAAGGCGAGGGTGCGGCACTGTAGTGGTTTGTACTGTTCTGCGGGTATCGACTAGAATACTCGGCGCTAGCGTAGCTTGTCGGTGGGTTGTGGTAGTTCTGGTAAGCTGGCGAGTTGGTGGGCACACTTTGGTACGGTGAAGAGTTGCTTTGAGGAAATTGGCGGTTTGCGTTGTAGTTATTACTAGGGAGCGTTGGGGTGGCGGAATGCTGGGGTAATCGGTGGTAGTAAGCGTTGTTCGGTGCTTGATTTTGGTGCATTTGCGTCGGTGGGAACGTGTTAGGAACTGTTCGCGGCAGCTGCTTGCTGACGTAAGCGGGGTTGTGGGTGGGCGTGAGTCTGTTCGCGGGATTTTGGCTAAAGTTCGGTGGGCTTGAGTTGTTGTGGTTCGCGTAGACTGCAGGCGGCTGGTTGTACGGTATAGGGTTCGATGTGTTCTGCGTGTTATTTGGCAGCGCCTGGTATATCTGGCTATTCCCAGTGTTTTGAGGTTGAGCGGGCTGCACGGGCGAGTTGGTGCGATAAACTCCTGTGCTCTTTTGAGTATTGAACTGTTGTTGAGTTCTAGTTTGCGCCACTTGGTAGGGTGGATAGCCGTTCTGTACTCTGATGTAGTCCGCGTGTGCATTATCATTTGGCACAAAGGAGTTCTGAGAAAGGGAGGATATCGTTGATCGTGAAGATTGACTATCAAATGATTCTGTCCTTTGCAATGACGGCTTTTCTGTCTGTAATGGCATCGTGGTTAATTCAGGCTTGTTCATAGCCGATTTCAACACACGTTCCAGGATTGGATTAGGAATGTAGCTGTCATCCTCTTGGTCTTCAGCAGTAGCGACTAAAATGACTTGATCGCAAAAAGATACCGATTTCTTTTTCGGTTTAGATCGCTCGCTGTAGATGTTGTTATTGCCTGTTTTCTGCTCGCCGTAGTCTTCGTCCATTTGTTTAGGATCTATTGATGATGCTGAAGCGCGCCGGTTATACATTCCAGCGTTAGATTGATTTGAACAATTAATTACATCTCTATTGGCACTCATACCTACAAATCCTATATGAGATCTTTCTCCATCTGAAGAATTTTGTGCGTTATTCTCAAATCTAGATGCAATGTTTCTTACGTTATTGTTGTTAGGTGAAACGACTTCACTTGGGCTAGAAAGCTGACCTTCTAGGGATCCAGACCTTTTCAATTTCAATGCAACCTGCTTGGCCTGGAGCTCTTTAAGCCAAATGTCAGCGCTGCTGCTATTAGACGTTTCCATTTGGTTCATTTGTGACAAACATTCGTTTCTCAAGATCTGATTTCTCTTCTCTTGTAACTGGGCTAATAGAGAACCTTTGGGGACGTTTCTTTCTTCATCAGTTTGTGCGCTGATTCCATTCATGTTGGAGTTTTGTATGCACTTCAACTCATCTTGGAGAGGTGTTAAGTCAATAGGAGGCGGGGGTGGTGGAAATTCCTCACTGGGTTGTCTCGAGTGATTGACTGAGTTCATGGGACTGGGGTATGGTGGCAAATCTAGCATTTGAGGAGATCTGCGCATGGGCAACGCACAGTCGACAACATCGACGCCATGGTCAAATGCGTGACTAAGATTTTGCATATGACTACGAGATGGTTGTACCGGCGCCATTATCTCTCTCTTGATGGGGCTTTGTTCTTGATGAATCATCGCTTTCGTAACGACTGTGTGAAAATTTTGCGATGGCGAGTCTTCAAGTCGGTTGTAATGAGGATTGCCGTCGTAGGAAGGCAAAAATGGCAGTGATTGTGGTTCGTCCCCATATTGCTCCGAGAAACCACCATCTTCGTCAACATCGTGAGGGTAAGGATAATCTCCACGGCCCGCCATTGGCACCGGTGGTGGTGGCCTCGACTGTATGTGGTGCTCAATCACTTCGGACTCGAACTTAGGCCCGCTAAGCTGTGAAGTGGTTCGCAGCGGGGGCGGCGGGGGCACTTTGGCCGCGGTTAGCATCTTGCCAGCACTGCCGTGGAAACTCTTTCTCATCAACTTACTCCTCTCAAGGTTGGGGTTCGTGCCGCTTGCTGCCGAATACTCTAAATGCCCTTCCGACAAGTAACCACTCAAGTTTGATTTGTCGTCAGTCTTTTTCCTTCCAACATCGCCGTCGTCGACAGATGACACGCGTTTCTCTTTGTTTTTGGCTTCATTATTACCATCTGCGCCCTCGGTAAGGTCGGGCATTGAACGGTTCTTTCTTCGAATCAAACCACCCATTAATAATTTTCTACGTATCTTGTGTTGCTTTTTGTTAGCTTTCTTGTCTTCTACAGGCTCTTCTTTCTTTTCCGTTGCCACCGTTATTTCTTTTCTCGCGCGGCCACGATCTTCACTCCTCGAACGCTTTTCCCTAACTTTCTCTTCATCTCTCGACTTGTGCCTCGGCGGCCGTTCGCGTGGAGGGTTATCCAAGTCATCGTCCATACTTTTGGGTGACTTTTTCGAAGATCCTTTCTTTTTGGGTAATGTGGCATATATTTCGATAGGTGTGGTTGTACACTCTAAGCCTCCCTTGGTGTTTCGTATTGGAGCAGCTTGTGGGATTTCTGTGACTCTGGTCATCCCAGCCATTCGTCGCTGAAGACTTCGAGCACGCATTACACAGGTGTTGTGCTTCATTCGAGCAAATGTCATCGTATGAGGGTTGTTGTAGGGTGCATCCATTGCAGCTCTGGCTTTAGACGCAGCTGCATCGCACAGCACGAGAGCGGTTTCATAATCAGCGGCATCTTCTGCATGACGAGACTTTTCGAGCAACCTGTCTGCTTCTAGACACAAAGCTTCGCAGTCCCCTCGTGTCGTAAGCTCGGGTATTTGAGCCAATTGCAAGTTGTGTCGTAGACCTTGTTGGAGAGGTAAGCTGTCCGTCGATGACAGTGAGTAGGAATCGTAGCCCGCGTCGCACGACCCACCACTGGATAGTTCTCCTTTGCGGGTAGGGCTGCTTGGCACACTGCCGGCCCCACGACCCCTCGTATACATGTAAGGACTCTCGACAGTAGACGAGGAGGCAGACGATGCGCTGTTCCTGTCGCCACTCCAGTTACCGGAGTCTCGCCTCGCTCGCGGACGGTCTTGTGTGTCAGATGCTGATCCTGTACTTAGACTGCGGGCTAATTGAGCCCTTCTGTTAGCTTGAACCTCGAGCATATTTTCTACAGCTTTTCGACTGACATAGTCGGATTCGTTGTCGGGGCCCGGCGTGACCGCTCGCCTTGCAAAACCGGCGCTGTTTCTTTCAGGGGCCGGCGTCACTGCACGGCGTGGCTCAGGGGCAGGGAATGGCACTACATCTTTAGGAGCATGGCGTGTATCACATGGAGTTCCATCAACCGCAGCATAGAGAAGCAGGAGGGGTTGGAATCGCCCTCTTCGACACTTATCGACGACGTGCGACCATTCCGGCCCGATTTCTTTAACGTCAGCATCATCGAAGTAAATCCATAGGCGTAATTTGCTATGGAAGAAGAAGGTCGAGTAGTGTTTTCCATAGTAGGTGACGAGACCGACGAGACGATGCGTGGCTCGGGCTGCCCACGCTCGGTCAACGCAGGCGTGGAAGGCGTCGGTAGGGCGAAGCTCCGTGCCGAGGGCTGCGTAGACTGCTGCCACGTGGTCGGCGTTGGGTCGTTCAGAGTCCCACACCATGCCGATTGAAACCACTTCTGGGCGGTTCATCAATGTCCGGCAGATTTGAATCTTGGCACCACAGGCGTTCTGTAAACAAAAGACAAACAGGTTTAGTTATTGAGTATAAAAACCGTGTTACGAAATTTATTTAGATTAGAGAAAAATGCCACAACACTACACAGTGTGAACTGTTTATCATCTCGGGCAACTGCTTTCGATTTTTTTAGGCATGTGCAAATCTACTACGTGGCTGAAAAGCTCCAAGATAAGTATTTTAATTAACTTTATCCTTTTTCACCCATATCTTTTATACTTTTCTGTACAAGGTGTCACCTACCGGGCAGTCTCTGATGTCGCCCATGCCGCCAGCCTTCCGCAGTAGCAGACCGAAGCTGTCGCCATGCTCGCCTAGCGCCGCCTGCGCAGTCAGTGCGGTCGCTGACACGTAGTGAACCATCTGTAAATAATAATCCTTAAATTGACCATATTGCATAAAAATGCTTGTGGTATGGTAACCTTCACTAAAGGATTGGATTGCCTGCAGTACAGGCCAATGCGGTAAAATTCTTTTTTTGACGACCGGTTTGGCTCAGTGGGTGTAACGTTGCCTGCGAAGCTGAGGTCCTGGGTTCAAATCCCGGAAAGGGCAAATATTTGTGTGATGAGCAATAAATATTCCTGAGTCTTGGATGTTTTTCTATGTATATAAGTAATATATCTATTAAATATATCGTCGTCTAGTACCCATAACACAAGCCTTATTGAGCTTACCATGGGACTAGAGCGATTTGTGTAAATTGTCCCGTAATATTTATTTATTTATTTATTTATTTATTTATTTATTCTTGATTTTTGATAGTTAGATAGGGCTCTTAGAGATACTCGTCAATTTAACACGTCTTCCCAATCTGGCTATAGTTTTCTAGGGAATTTACATTGTCAATCAGGTCGGTAGTTAAATATTAAACTACGAGTAGGTATTCATAAATGCGTGATTTAAGGAGTACTCACCTGAGTAAACGGCAGCGGCTCCGAAGTGGCCTGACACGCGCCGCACACAGACTGCTCGACCAGCATCATTGCGAACTTCCTGTGTGGCACGCAGTGTGGCGCCCTGCAGGCGTCGTCATCTCTCCTGTCCGCCCCAGCGGCCACGTGGGCGTGGACTCGGAGAAGCAAGTGCTCGAAGCACTCGCTGGCGTCGGCCATGCAGCCCAGCTGGAAGCGAGCACCGCCGCCACCGAGGGCTCGACGTAGGCTGTCGGCGGCCGGCGCGCGCTCCGCCGACCATTGCAGCTGTGCGAATAGTTCCTGAGGACACGAGGAAAGGGACGTTAAACCTTAAACCTGGATTATTTTTATCCACCCTGTTTAAATTAAGCATGTTAAGGGTTCGAGATCTGCATTGTGGAAAAGAGTTCGACCAAGTACTCCACGTAAATCTATACTTCGGCACCAATCTATAACTACGGGTAATCTTCAATCTTTCTTCATAAACTGAAGTTCCATAGGTACTTATAGATGTGACTTATACCATAGAATGTAAAATACTCAATGAATGTGTTCTAATTAGAAGGTACTGTATTTAATAATTAGTCTAAAAATGAACCCGACGGTCTGCTACCTCTTAAAAGCGTTTTATCATTCAATCGTCTTTCAGGTTTCTACACGACTGGTTTTAAGCGGTCATCAGATTTGCAAAAAATATGCAAATAGGTTCGTCAAACAGTAAAATCCTTTTATAAGCAAACTGGTACCGGAAATGTGTTAATATTGACTCTGCTAAATGCTCAAACGTAAAAAAACCTCGACGATTGTAACTGGCCCTCCATAAAGAAAGTCTTGACCGGAACATTTAGTAAGTGAAAAAATGCTTTGAGAGTTGAAGTATTGGGTTGAATCTTGTTTGTTTCGTTGGATAAGGCTGGACTAAAACCGGTACGGCACGAATACGAGAAGGCAACCGTTGGACGAAAACGAAAGGTCGTGTAAGCGTTGGAACATCGAATGTTCATAGGCCGTTTTAGCCCCGATTAGTAGATAGTATAGGTCACAAATACGCCGTGACCCCAAGATGATGTTTTGATGTACAAACGTGCCTGTCTTGTTTTAACACTTTTAGTAGTTTTGCTTTGGATGAGGCACTGTCCAACTTCACCGCAAAGGTCGGCGATCTAAAATAAGTAGTTATGAAATCGGTTAATCTCATACACACGACTGTTTTCACGCGAGATAGATCTAATATCGCAGAAATTACAAGAATTAAATGAAGACTTGAGCTTTAACTTTTCCAATCCTAACATTTAGGATAGATCTTTTAGCCCTCAAATAAACAACATTGGATAGCTAATTTTAGTTTTCATCCTTATTTCAAACGTAATAAAAAACGATTCCGTACTTTATATAACTCAACAGACTATAGTTAACAGCATTTACACTCCTAACGCCTCCTTCGCCGATAACATTTCTTATACTCTGTCGCCTCTTGACAATAGCAGATGTACCTACCTTGTCAGCATGGATATCACATAAGACAACGATACCAATTAGCGTTTGTTTCTACGGAATCTACGGGCGTCATATAACCTGACACCAACGCATATAAAAACTACGCGCAATGCCCATGGATTCTAAGAGAAGATTGAATCTGTTGAAGACACTAAAGGTAGGTTTTACGGTTTCGTGTTCTAAACTGCTAATTGCATTTACTCCGTTTTGTAATTTAATTACAAAATCAAACATTTATAGGCGCACATAAGCTGTGATAACTATATTTTGGTTGGAGGGTACATATTTTTAACAACAAAACTTACCCGAATTACACTTCAAGAACTAAATAAATAAAATTGAAACCGTTAGAATTTGAAATTGAATTATGAATGAGAGTTTAGATAGTACCGTTCTCTCTAAAGATCGAGATGGACGCAGATCGCACACGGCTTTGATACGCAACGCAAGACGCAAGATGGCAAGGATCCGGCGGGCGGCGGACGCAGCTTGCGCCTGCCTTCCGCTACACGCAGGAAGAAAACACCGAGCGCAAAAAAGTCAGGACAAACAGTTACATACATTAACTTTTGACAGCTCGAGTTTAACTAGCCATAAACGCGGAACAATAAGGTTAAGAGTCAGGTGAATTTTGTATGTGCCACAATTAGCTCCATATTGAGTTTAATGAGCGGAACATAACGCATTTCAGGGAATACTGCGGATTATTTGCTAGTTAATTAGTTATGAGCTCGTATTGAGTAGCCATGTAATTAATACTTTTTTCTGCCTGTTTTTGTTTTGTTGCGTTTTTAAATTTCCCTCCAAGTTTATTCTCCGACTCTATAGGTACTTTATCTCCAGAACGAATTTGACTTTTTTGACGATTATATACCAATCATCTTTAAACCTAGATTTTATTAACATGACCCGATTTATTGTTTTTATTTGGTTTTATACATAACCAAGCGCCACAACGTCAGTCTAACCTTGAAATCGAGGGTTCTCCTAGGGTATCATGGCAGTAGAAACTGCGCCTATACGCATATCTTTTTCAATATTTTAATTTCTTTAGTAGAAACCTATACGAAACCGTTTCTTAATAAATTAACTATAGATTACTATCTGAGATACTGCTTAAATGGGGTCAAACTAAGCGTATGAGCCCATTAGCTCTTCCGCTAATGCAACAAAGCCTGTTTGGCATCAATTAACGACTACCACGCGAATCGCAGGCGCAAGCTCTCACACCATTGTTTTAAATATTTCCTAGAATTACTTCAACAAGTTCGCATCTCACTAATTAAAATCTGAGCAAATATAATCTTACTCCATGATATTAAAGTTGCAATCTGAAAAATAAATAAATGCTTTCCAAGATATTCTGGCAGGTGTTGAAAATAAAAGGCTTGCTTAAACTAGGCGTGTTAAGATTGATATTTAGATAAAACTTCTGGATTTAATGCTTTTTGGCATCGATGACGTGAATATGAATGTGGAAGGTTTGATTGGAGTTCGATAGTAATTTGGTTTCGATAATCAAAGAAAATTGTAATGTTCTTACACTGACTTGTGTGATGGTTTAACACTGTAAATAATAATGATTAAGCTATTATGTGAACGTGAAAAATGTGTAATTATCACTTACATCATAAACATTTGTAAATCACATACAAATAATTGTAGACACATGAATAACTGTAGACTTGACAAATCAGTAGTGCATATGTATCATATTGTTTGTGTAAACACTTCAGTAAATTGTCTCTCTCTAAAGAAGTCTATATATAGATTATTATAGGTTTAAATTATAAAGATAACTCGCCAGACTAATACAGCAAGTACGAGAAATGTTCCGATTTTCACTCTATATTCGTGCAGTTACGCCCGCCTACGTAAATGCGTACTGCACCCTCTGACCTTACGTATAAAGGCATGAACTTCAAGAACAAAGCCCGCCCTTAAGATTGTGATATGATGAGACACCCGGAACTAATGTTTCAAACATGAGATGACATTTGTAGAGCGCATTGTGCTGTGAGAACCGCGCGGCTCCCATGCGCGTGACCCGGCTTGCGGTTCCAGCGCTGGTGTCGAAAGTTCATAGTCTAGAAAGAGTAACATTATAGGGGCTTATGGACACTTCTATCTTTGGTTTTTAATCACCGGAAACGGCGATACTAATGTGATCATAGCAAACTTGCTGGTTGCCGAAAATATATCAAGCATTTTAGAACTAAGTACCTATCCACTCGAACTTAACATTTTTTTTTATCTTGCTTTTATCATTAATAGAAGGGCGCCCTTTCATTCGTGGAGGAGAAAAAGCCCCAACCCTTTTTTTCAACGTAGTCAGGCCAAAAGTATCCTTTAACCATTTGTGGATACCCAGCTACACGTGTACCATAAATAGTTGAAATCTGTTCAGCCGATTTAGCGTGATGAGGACACAACGACATATACAAACATACCTAAATAAAAAATAAATATTTCTCGATTTGATGACCTCCAAATAGTCCATTGGTATATATATTTTTTATATCTTCGATGTAGAGACATTTTATTTTTATAACTTTATAATAGTATAGATAATAATTGTCTATAATATATAAAAAATAACTTCTTATTGTAATATGGTGTTCATACTTGATTGCTGATTATATAACATGATATTGATAATTAACGAAAGTTTAACTAGTTCAAGTCCTTTTGTTGCACGACTTGGAATAGAAAAGAGTTCTAATTTCAGTGCGGGTATTTTAATTAATCAAAATGGTTTAAGGTATGTGCTGCTGGTGTGTAAGTACAGGAAGTTCAATAAGAGTTAACGGCTTAATAAAACCTAACTACTATTAGATTTATAGATTCTGCGTGTATGAGTGAGTAGTCTCTAGGTATCAAAATTTGCACACGTTTATTTGCATCTATGTCCGGGGTTACATTATAAAAGACGCAGGCCTGCTTGAAAAGTAGCACTAGTAGTATTTTTATTTATCCAAGCTACATTATAAGTAACTTGGATAAAAATATTACATTTTCATAGAGAAAAATCAACAAGCTAAAGTCTCACCTTTTATGACTATTGCTTATCTAGTTCGCTCAATGAGTTCTAGTCTAATTTTTCCTTTCCTCACTTGAACACTAATAAATGAACCCAAGCTAATAAATTGAAAGCTCACAGAAGCCCTTCAATACGTGTACAAAAGCTGCTTAGCTGAATCATGAATATAAATAACACGCTCAATAAATTATCTTTCTGTTCGTCACAAATTTCCTTTTGGAACAATGGTCGATTGAAGGGACCACCAGCCGGCAGAGTTATTTGTAATACTTGAATATCTCTATTCCGTTTTAAGACGGTGTATATTTGCTTGATTTATATAGTTTTAAAGTTGGAAGGCTGTACCGGAGGAGGCTCTGCGCCGGCGCATACTAAACCGTCTGCTGTTTCGTTAGTATTCTCGACAAATTGCCTTTGGAGGACACAATGGCCGTAAGGGGGGTCAGCTACTCGCCATACATCACAAGTACTTACCTTCTACATGTGTATAAATACTTATTTTGTGAAATTCAAAATTTACTGCTATACAAATATTCGTAAGCTGTTTTCAGGATGAAGTTCATAATTTATAGAAAGAATTTTAAATGTAAAAGAATTTTAAATGATAAAGTATGTTAAGATTTCGAATGTATTGTCTTCAAATAACTTATGAAAGATACTTAGCTGTAAACAGATACTAAATAGCACTGTCATGAAAATAGCTTCAAAGTGGGAAAATGAACTAGGTAATAGATACAGCTAATGTTTAAGTTCCTGGTTAATCTTAGTAAAGTTAAATAGAATATATAACCGATCATTATGCGAATAATCAATTACATATTAGCATGTTAATGTTAAATAATTACCGCTAACTGTGTCCTTAACGACTGCCAAGTAGGCAATAAGCATTTACCTGTATCTATACGAATACTTAATAAGGTAACGACCAACTTCTGTTGCGCTTGCGTTGATGTCTATGTAGAAGAGGCGCGCGAACTTTGCAAAAACAAATGCTCAACCTTATTTTATGTTGTTTTCTGTTTTAATATCGCATCCAGTATTCCTATTTATCTGAAACTTTTTATCGATTGTGACTACATCGCAATACCTATAAATTCGCTAGAGGTTGTGAATTTATATATCATTCACAACAAACGCAGAATTTTCCATCTCAGTATGATAATGAAGTAAATAAAAGAACACCTATTGGATGCTATAAAGGGCTCCACCTTCCTGAGTCAGCTTAACCTTGTAAACTTCTTATTTAAAACAAATTAGTGTGTTACGTTTATACCAAAAACTTACTCTAAATAGTGCTATAGTGGTCTGGCTGAGCGGCGCCCTCTCTGGCGAGTCCCGGCGAGTCCTCAGCCTCGGTAGCGTGTTGTGCCTCACTGGCATTGGCCCCACCACCACCATATCCTTCGGTGGCAGCAACTCCCGATCCTTGAGCACATCTATTTTCTGTATCGTCCCGCTCTTCCCATCGCCGGGCTCCTTACGTTTGTAGCGAAACTTGATCATTTCGCTCTACTCATCGTATTCATTCGGATTCAATCGACGTCGCGAACAATGCTCGTGCTACATACGTTCATATATAAGTACATATGTTAGCGATAAAACACGGACCACGTATTGGAGACGTTTATATTCAAATGAGTACGTTTAACTATGCTAGCTTTGTACAATAGATCTGCCGTTTATGAGTAAATTGTTCGTTTATCGTTAAAGTAAAATATATATTTACCAAATGGTAAAATAATTTCAATACACTTAAAGGTTCACAGTGGCCATTTGGCGGGAAACGGAGCAACAGGTGGTCACAAAGCCGGTCACTTTAAAGCAACTGTTACACTTAAACCATTAGAGCACATTATGTCCACACAAATCATAAGTAACGAGCTTCCCTTATCAATAAAATTACATTAATATATTATTTAAAATTTCTGAAACGCTCGTCGCGGTGAAGGCTGTAGAACAGACTGGTGAGACGGAGCGGGGGACACAAGCTACCTTCCAAGCAGGTAAACTTTTTTTCGAAACCTATTGTCAACGTAACTCACGTGGATTGTTTACTGTCTCGTTCACACCCGCGGCTGTCTGATAATGCTATCGCCGTTTTTTACGGCTACACGAACCTTTGTTTATATTTCTAAGGCGATAACTAAGTTTGAGCGCGGTAAAGTTGGGATGAGGTTTAAGACAATGTTTGCACGAACACGTGCGTGCAACGTGCACCTAATGCACGTGTGCGTTTGCGTGGTAGTTTTTTACAGTTATCATCTACCTACAACAAATGTCAAAATATTTACAAAAAACACCATTATCAATAACCAAGTAAAATAAGTCAAAACCCAATCCCTATTTGAGTGAGGACCAAGTTTTTGGCAAGTAGTTAAGGCATTTCATTTGCCTAATTTTAATTGGTTCCGTTGTGATACGAAATAATTCATACAATTTATATGCCAACTTTCGTGTCACATCGGAATCAATTAAAATTAGGAAGATGAAATGCCCTAAATACTTGCTAAAGTTTGGTCCTTGCCCATTTATCTACAATAAATTTGGAAGCTACATTACCTATGCACATATTACTAATTAACTATGATATTCTACTATACTACATACATATTCTATCAGCATCTTTAGATTTTATCGGTAAGCGATATAACAGATATTTTATCCTGTATGTCGTGTAGGTATTACATCGGAAATTAAATTAAATATACAGAAATGTCACTACAATAAATGCGTGTTTATACAGCGTGTGTTGGTGTACTTTGCGTAGGTTAATATTAGTCGTTTGTCCCATATTTATCACGTCAATTTCATGTTCTATCCATGAATAAGAATGTTATAAACGTCAACAATGTAAATACTATAAACTATAATTTAGCAAATATGTTTTATTGACCAAAGCCCGACCTAAATTAAACCGCAGCAGTATAAGACGTGTCATAAAATATTACAAAGTAATTTAACGATACTTGCACAACATACTGAAGTACAATTTGTCCAAAAACAAGAACAAAACTCTAAGAATGCATTGTGAACTTTATTGGCCCTTCATGACTCACACTCCACACATCTAAAGAATGTTTGAAGGGATGAATGTGTAAACAGTTTTGACAACCCAGTCCCGAAAATCACTCTTACAAGTCTTACAAAAACATAAATAATACAACCAATATAATAAAAAAAGTCTCATGCATCAGTGAAGTGATCGTATTTATTTTATGAATTGACTTTCACGTTGAGTCACCGTAAGTATGTCGAATTGTAAAACGATGGCCAGTTTCATTCTCGAATGTGTGATACTTTTGGAGTCTTCAGTAACGCATTAATGACTAAGAAATGTGAGTTAGATAACACCCACAAAGTACTTTAAGTAACTAATCGTTAATCAAGCAAAGTTATACGATCATTAAAATAAAGTTGTCAAGTGGATTTTACTTTTTAAAAACCTGACCACACAAATTTGTGTTTTTGTTATCAATATTTTATTATAATCAGTTCCACGAAGAGCATTATTAATACAGAGTGATGTCATACAGCCACGCCACTCCGTAGTGCAGATACTAAGTGTCAGCTCATTTGTTAAAAAAGTCAAGTGGTTTCAAAAGGCCTTCCAATTTTAAAAACGTAAATCATAAGATTTTTCTTTGCTTGGGCTCTACTATGGTCTTAATATTTCTGTCGTCTTAATAATTTTATCTATTAAAACTTAAAACGTATGATTTCTTTATATAAGAGCATCCAAAGGAGTATAACGAAGTTCGTCAATTAACCAGTGATTTATTAGTCATCGATGACTACGTGACTTTCGTAGTCGATCGAGATCCTTTCAGCACAGCCTCTTGCTTAAGGCCTTTCTTGGAACGCATGCTAAAAAGCCTATAGCGCGTCTTAAGGAAAATGGTTGTTGGACCGCCCACGCAAAAGATCCTGGGAATATTTTTCAACTTCCGTTGGCTAATCGCGAATTTATATTTATTGACACATTATTAAAATTCTTTATATCTGCTTGGGTCATCACTTGGTGTAGACGTATCCATACTTCCATACTAATATTATAAATGCGAAAGTGTGTCTGTCTGTCTGTCTGTTACCTCTTCACGCTTAAACCGCTGAACCGATTTGGATGAAATTTGGTATGGAGATATTTTGGGTCCCAGGGAAGGACATAGGCTACTTTTTATCCCGGAAAAATACCCGATGTAATGAACATTTATTTTGTAATCACGATCAATGATCTTGATGAAGATAAAACACTGCCAAATAATATCATCATCAACTCAGCATCAACTCTTTTACGAAATTGCAATAATTGATCTTATTAAGTTATAATATATACGAGTATATAATTATACCTAGAGTAAATCTATGAAAATTGATTGTAAAAGTGTGACATGACATGAGACACACGTAGTAGGTAACCGGTGTTTATTGGAAACTTCATCAATTTTAGCACCAATGGCTGTCTGAGAGGGGCATGGCCCCTCTTTTCTAACCAAGCCACCGAAACATAGACAATCTCCGAAAGTGTTACTCTTAATGTAACCCTTGCCGAGATGGCGGGACTATCCAGACGCGTTTCTCAACAGCCGGATGCCGGAGGAGGCATCTAATCGGGAGACGTGGAGATCTAGAGGAGAGCCTATTGCCCAGCAGTAGGACACTTAAATACATAGGTTGATAAAACAAAAACCTATCCTAAATCTTTGACTGGGACCACGTCTGACATACACTATAGCAAATTACCACTTTTATAGACTTGAATCGATAATTTGTATGAATGGCGTCGTGAGAGGTTCTCGTGTGATAGGTCGCGATCTAGTTACAACCAGAAGCGTAACGGGTTCTGCAACCACTAATCACACATCATTTATGTGACAACTAGGTACGGAACTGGAGCAATTGGGATGTTAAACATATATTTAAAAAATTATTACTGTGTTAACGCGCAATTAAGCTCAATAAAATGTTAATAATGATGGTAATTAAGAATTAAGTATCCAAAGAAGTAATAGAAAATTATGAAATTGAAAAAGTATACCTACTTATTAAGAACAATGATTTAAGAATCAAATGTTTGTCTCCTGTTCATAAAGCACGATATATGGGTATCGTTTGTTTACCAACCTTTACTAATTACATAATATAAAAATTCTAGATCCGGAGAATACTTCAATTGAAAAGAACCCAAGTTTATACACAAATATTTAAACCAATATCTAATGCTAACTCCAATAGAACCAAAATCTTTTCTGCTGATCCACTTAATATTTGTTCTTATTTACATACATTACTGATTATTCTAAATATTGAAGTGATTACCTAACCGAAGAGATAACTTAGTGAGTTAACATTGTCAACACACGTACTGAAGTGAATCAGACGACTGCGAGCGGATCTGTAAGATCGGCTCATTGCCCAACAGTCCTTGTCCGCATAAGGCCATTTCTTTCTTAGAAACTCTTACAAAACCACAACTTACCGCGCCCATTTAGGGAATCACGTTGATTTGAAAGATAGACAACTTATTTTACAAAAATGGTTCGGTTAAGTATCTAAAAAACCGGACGAATTAAGTATTCAAACTAGATCTACATGAGATTTTTTCGCAACCAATTGCCAAATACGAATTATAAGTCGATTTATAAAGGTGCGTACTGGCGTGTTAACTATCTAAAGATAATCATTTGATCTGAACATCCGTAAAACCAGACACAACAATAGCTTCCTGCAACTTGCGATGTTACGATCTCAAGTGTGAATTGTGTTCGCAAATCAATAGACCATGTGTAAGGCGTTTACGGTAAGAAACAACCTCGACTCGGCGTTAAACACAATACCAATTGCACCAGAACTCTTAATACTATGGAATTAAACATTACATCAAGCCTATGGACTAACTGGCTACGTGTGAAACTATCGCCGTAGAACTAATCGGACCCTAGACTATCGTTGTTAATTTCATAACTTAATAGCTCTACGCAATGTGAGTGCGGGGACGATTATTGAACGGATATTGACAGTATTTTTAACGCGCGCGGCTTTTCCTGCAGACGTGATTCTGAGTAAAAACGTCTGCAAGCGGAAGCCCATCCAAAGTGCACCTATGTCGATGTTGTAAATCAAAGGCACGAGAAACAGTTATACCTATAGCATGGAACTGTGAATAATTAACGTAATTACTAAGGAGTTATTGCTATGTTAACTGCGGTAAGGTAAGATTTATTAAATGTTATTTGCGGTTAGATTGCATTCCAGCTTGATATCATAGCAGAAATTAAGCAATATCTTCGCAACCCTTTGCAAGACTTAGACCAATAGATATCTGAACTATTAAGTGATCATAGCAAAACGATTCCTTATCGAAGATATATGATGAACTCTTGTAACGTATATTTCCATGTAGGTATCGATCGTAAGAACTATCGGCGGTAAAATCGATTTGTTCTACTCGTACGCACACTTCAATAAAATTACGTAGAAACAATAATCGATTGAGCAAACGATAGTATGAATAGTGACGTGAGATAAAAAACGTTGATAAGGATTATGCGTGCGGCGTGCGTCTTACAAATAAACACACAGAAGCTTATTAAATCCAATGCTCCTTAAATATTTCTGAATTAAAGCCTCGTACACGTACACAAGTGATTGTTAACAAATAATTAACAAGACATCCTGTAGAACATGGCTATAATGGTGGGTAAAACTTTTTTTACCGAACGTTTCACTTTAAGTGGCTTAATACAAACTCGTAGGTAACTAAGGTACCTTCTATTTCTAGATGCCGCCGTGGGTTAGTATTAGTATGAATAAATTGTACCCATGTTGCAGGGTCGATTTAAAGGGAACGCGAGTGAAAGCGAACTAAATTGGCTCCTAAACTTAGCAGTTTCGAATTGGTCCTTTCCAAATGGGTTGCACAGCGTAATGCGAGCGTTTCGCGACCCCGAGAAACCGCGACAATACCGGTGCAGTCATCAAGCATACAAATGCAAAACAAGTTTGACAAGGCAAGTTATATGAAAATTATTGTCAAAGCACCTAAAACGTGTTCCTTGCTGGAGTGGGAGTAATTTGCAATTGGTCACGAGGACAATGAGAGTATGAGTGGGACGTTTGTTTGGCGAATAGGTATTTAACCGAAGATCTAAAAGGACACATGTCTATAAGAACTTTAACTGCTCATATATCCTTTTTTGGTGTAGCAAGTATAGGAGTTGTTGCGGACACAAGTGCACCGTGGTTGAACAATGGTACCGAATAATGACATTGTAATTAGTGACGCATTACACCAACTGCTCGAAAAACGTGTATGAGATCTTAATGGGTTCAAAGAGTTATGCTTTAAGTATGTTGTGTTAAGCGCGCTTAAGTTTGATAAGATTAGATAACAAAACGCTTAAAGCTTTCAAGTAACTGTCTTTTAGATTATGGTGTGAAGAGATGTAAAGTTATGTTGTTTGTAGTTCTATAGGTAGATTGTGTACACGTTGACATTGCCTAGTTAAAACTTGTATCGGTAAATATTAACCCTGAAGCATATGGACCGTGTTCTATCGCAACATTTAAATAAATTAATCGTAAGTAGACAAGTGAATTCGGTTCACCATGGTAGCACACAAGGCTAACAAGTAACCAGCGAAGTCACTGCAGATTCCAATACACAACATTCACTTTACAATTACACAGAAAATAACCTTTGACACTTCACTTACGAAAACACATGTCTGACTGAGACGTTCGGATAAGAAAGAAGTGGCTGCACTATCACAACAATAACAGATATATTTGTTACACGTGTGCGCGACGTCTACCCACGGCGATAGAGGCACAGTACACTGCGTGTGCGCAGAAATCGCGCAGTGACAGGCGCGAGCGACGAGGACGAAGCATGGAGGCTTTGGCGCCGGCGCCGTTCGCCGCAAGAGCGAGAGGGACGGAAGAGAGGCTTGCGCGGGAGTCCGGTTACGTATAAGCTTGTTGTGGCGATCATAAAGCTTTGTAGAGACTGAAATAGATGTTTAATGAATTGTCTATTCAGCTGTGACGGAAGCTCAGCCTATTATTAATCTTAATTGAAGTTGCGAAAAGTCTAGCTGAAAAATCCAGTCCATTATGCAGAGCTCAATACGTCTATAGAGAGAAGCAGTCTAATAGTGCTTTGTTTTTGGTAATTTGATTTCTCATAATGACGTCATTGGCGGTGACAATGAAGCACATAGTTAAGTGACATTGAAATTCGAAATCGCTGATTTCTAAAATTAATGCAGATAGACTTCAATAATAGCGGACTGCTGTCCTGTGTCTGATTAGAGCTGAGTACCGTGAATAATCTGGCCAGCGTGGTGACCTAATCGTGGCCAGTCTAGAATTCATCCAGGATACAGTAAAACCAACCCAGTAATTAACCCATTTAGATTGAATTTCCACACTTTGCTTAAATTTCTGCGGAAAGGTCTGAATATAATTTGCTTCATCTAATTACTCTAGTAGATACATCACAGCGAGTATTGAAATCAGGGATCACGATCATGCGGTAAGGTTTCATAAGCTCGGCAAGTTGCTATATTACTTGCCACATGCAACAGTCTCGGTACAGGGGTCGCATTCGACTTTGCAAACAGATATACCATACAAATCCAATAACAATAATAATGAGATATGACTATTTCGGTATTCCAGTGGCTCAAAAGTAACAGCAGTATCACTTTTATAATGCTAAACTAGCAATTCGTTAGATATTTGCTTTATGCATATTGTTTATCGATTGTATTGCTTTTAACTGTAAAATTCCCTACAAAAGCGAACTGTGAAACTGACATAAGCGCAATCCAATTGCGATACGAACTGTCATTAAAAAAATAGTAAAACGGTGAGACAAGGGACAGCGGGGGCAGTAGATAGCGATGTGAATCCAGAATTTTTTCTTGAATTTATGGGCTCAGGTTAACTCAGGTCAGGAAAAAAATATTTTTATCGGGGTTTATTTTTCTGTTTAGTCCCATCTCCCCCCGCTTTACCGTACTAAATAAATATACCTGACATACATATAGGTGCACTTATAATAAAGTCTAAAAACACGTCGTCAAGCCATACCGGTTCTGTAACACGACTCACATCCTCATTTCGCATAATAACGATAACACTAACACCGTAACGCTCGTAACCGGAGAACACTCTTATCCTGCTGTTGCAATGACAATGCAATGAGTTTACTACGCCTTTGAAGAACCTTTTTATATATTTGGTAAAAAAAACTCAGAAACGAATTTTTGACGTTTATATTTATAAGAAATAAAAATATATTTAAAATAGCCATCCGTTTTTTGTATAAAGTCAGTTCCTGTTTTTTTTTATGTAGCGGCCTCAAATTTAAGTAGCACTGAATATTTTACATAAATTACCCGATTACCGAGACTAGTTTTCTTAAAAGCGCGCGTAGTCATAAGTTTGAGCTCTTGAAACTTTATAATGTCATATGAAATCCTAGTTGCTTAAATGGTTTGTCACAACCAAAATATACGTTTATACGCTGCGGCCTCAAATTTTCGTTATTTTGTACTTACACACATGTAAGTCGTTCCTATTTATACCATATTTTTCAATAAAATCTCACTAAAAACCCAAGGATTTTTAATATTATGCATCGTATATTACAATAGAGTACCTACATAATTGTAACAACACAATTCAGTAAATAATTCAGAACTTATTGAACTTTCTTTTTTCGATTACACAGAAAAAAAAAGTTGTATACATTTTGGGCTGCACGCGCGGTATGGCTCTCAGTACCACGCGACCATGTTTCGTGATATGGGTCTTAAGTTCTTATTAAAAGCCGAACGCAATAAACTGGTAAATGAAAGGTAAATACGGAGAAGTTGGCAATCTCGTCCTTTTCAAACGCATCTTTTGGTATTTTCCGAGTAAATCTAAACGAAACAATTTAAAGCCAGAGAGGTTACCCCGAAACTCAAAAATCGAAGTTCGTAACGTGCTGTCCCGCTCTCTCTCATGTTATGCTCTATTGCAGTAAGCGGGATGGCGCTATACGAACTTCGTTTTCGGATTTCAGAGTACAATAATCCCTCTGCTTGGCCGAGTGGCTGCCGGCAGGGTGGCTTCGCTTGTCGCGCGACACAGCCTCATCTTTCGCGCACTGTATTGAAGGGAAAGAGATAGACAATATTTGTCGCGCGATCACGGTAGAGGTGCTGTTAATAATCAGCGTGACTCGTAATAAGTACGTATAAAATTTGTTGTACAACGGCCTACGAAGCTGGCGGTCCCGGGTTCGAATCACGGCCAGGGCAAGTGTTTGTGTGATGAGCACGAATGTTTGTTCTAGGTCTTGGATGTTTTCTATGTATTTAAGTATTATAATTTATCTATATATTATGTATATCGTCGCTTAGTACCCATAGTACAAGCTTTGCTTAGTTTGGGACTAGGTCGGTTTGTGTAAGATTGTCCCTGATATTTATAATGATGTCCTTAACAAACAGTATTCAAGATTCATATGAATTCTGATACATTGTATTAACTTTTCTCTTTAATTATCAATTTCACCGTGCTTTGTTAAGTTCCTAATAGTAAGTTCCGACACTATAACAGGAGTAAACGGTCTTTAAATCTGACAGAGTATGGTAAAATAGGAGATACCACACTGCCGTATTACAATAACATGTAAAGATAGGTGCATGTTAAAAACAAGAAATGGATATTAATCACGACTCCGCGCTCATTAAGAGGACCTCAGCCAAATAATTAATTTGATATATTTTCTTATACTTATTAATAGAGATAGAGTGTGAAACAGTTTATATTTGAGGCAGGCTGATAATGAGTTATCCTCGCTCAAATTAGAAAGGACCCGTAAGGTCAGGTGGCTATGCAAACGTCCGGGCCCTGAACTTATGCGCAGTCAGTTACCGATCGCTACATTAAACTTAAGGCTGTGTCTATTAATCTATATATTTAATTACACTAAATAAATTTTAAACAGGCGCATGTTCAGAGCTAATCTATACTACTTATTATAAAGTTGTAAAAATGAAATGTCTGTACCTACATTGAAGATATTTTAAAAAAATCGATTGTTATGGACTATTTGGAGATCACTAAAACGAAAAATATTTTTATTTTTTATTTTTTGTATGTTTGTATGTGACGTTGCGGCTTTATTGCGCAAAATCGGCTATACAGATTTCAACAATTTTTCGTGCACGGGTAGCTGGCTATCTCCAGATGGTTATAGGATACTTTTTACCGAATACGCTGAAAAAAACACGAGGGGTTATGACTTTTTCTCCTCCGCGAACGAAGTTGCGGGCATCTTCTAGTCCATATCCATACTAATATTATAAATGCGAAAGTGTGTCAGTCTGTGTGTCAGTCTGCCTGTCTGTCTGTCTGTTACCTCTTCACGCTTAAACCGCTGAACCGATTTGGATGAAATTTGGTATGGAGATAGTTTGAGTCCCGGGAAAGGACATAGGCTACTTTTTATCCCGGAAAAATACCCTTATTCGAGATAAACGAATTTAAGGCGGACGAAGTTGCGGGCAGAAGCTAGTTTTTAATATAATAAATTGTCATGATTAGGACCAGTACTCTAAAATAATAATATATTAAGTAAAATTGTACGTCTAATTCTGTTAGCAATTGTTCATTATCATTGATTCTGATGACTCTATCATTTAATTAATGTGTAATTATTTATTTCAGAAGTAGCTCTACATTTTGTTATTAGATGCTACAAAACAATGGGTCGTTATAGCTGTTTCGGGGTGAATTAGACCAACAAATTCCACGTAAGGTAAATGTTCCAGTGCTTTATTTTGTCCCAATAATTGGCACCGTATTGCGAAAGAGTTGACAAGCATGTCGTCAGTAATAAAAAATATGATGTCTATAACTGAGACGTTAACTACATACAAGTAATAATTTAAATAGAGAACTATAAATGATACGGAATTTAAAGTCTTTTTAGTTCAAGGCGCCCTACCCGAGTTAAGCTGTAATTTAATTTGGTCTGTATTTACACTATACATTCATTCTCGACGTAATGAACTTGTAAATTGCGTATTTTAAAACCCACTTCATTGTCCAATTATTGCAACGTCGATTTAACGCTTGTGGCGTCTTCAGTCCGAGGTTACAGCAAACAAGCACCTCGTTAGGTGACTATGTAGTATGTCGGATACGAATGTGTGCCGCGGACATCATAAATGTCAAGAGTTTATGTCTGTCGTCCCCCGCCAATGTATGACGGAGTTTGGCAATGCCGTCAATATATTATTACTATTGGTAACTAAATAATTATGATGATTTCTTGAAAAGTAACTCCTACTTACAATATACATGGTACAGTAAAACAAGACAGCATTTAAAAGCACAATGTAACCTGACATCACGATTCTCAATATCTACCAACTTTAGCCTGCCTACTATCTACTAACTTTAGCCTGCATGGCCATTGTATTTTGCACTGACACGCGCTTATATTATTCGTACTAAATCTTCTACATTGTAATCATTTTCACCATCAATACGTCTTCCACAATTAGTATTCCTCCATAGTAGTAAGCTTCAATAATACGACAGAACATTCTATACTTTATTCATCCTTACTTGTCCTTAATAGTAAACAACATTATAACCTAAAAATATGCATTTAATGCCAATACCAGATGTTTTCTCACAAGGAAATCAATTTAATGAATGAAATTGGCAACGTGGCACTAAAAATATTAATTCCTGTTACTTTATTTACAAGAAAATGAGAGTGTAAGACAAAAAAGGTGTACTTTAGTATAGAATGTTGTTTACTCTTTAGGGCAAGTAAGGATGAACAAAGTATAAGTAGGTATCTATAGGAACCCTGATGACTGCTGAGGCGTAGCAATACCTACATTTCTTATTTCTATATTTTCATTTGTTCTTATAGACTACTTTACAAGGATATACAGTATATATCCTGTTTGTACAGTATATACATGTCTTAGACAAATGTTATAATGTTTTTTTTTTTTCTTGAGTTAAAAAAAAAAACTGAGATAACTCTGCTATCGGCTTAAAATGTTCTAAATGGCCGAAACTATCACCTACTTTCAGCTTTGCATCTTGTAACCAAACACCCTGTATTTAACTGATGTAGCGATAAGACCCCCTGTTCTTTTTACTACTTCTCTTAGTACTTCCCTATATATGTTTCAGATTTAAGTGTTTCATTTTTTTATTTCTTTTGGTGGGCAATATTTGTATTTTAGTCGAAATGAATACTATCGCCTATCTGTTACTGCTACGCGAATAGTCTTAAGCAAATAGAAAGCTATAATCAGTCTCTAATTTGACTAAGTCTCAAAAACACATAGAATAAGTCACACGTAAGTAGAACCATTGAAGGCAATTAAACAATATACAATTTCATCCCATCTCACAGGGTAAAGCGTATAATTAGTAGGTAGTTGAAAGTAAGTCCTCCCGATGTTGCGCGCGTGTGAATTCGCTCACAATGCTAGTTTTTTGCGTATATATTCAAACAGGTGATTATAGTAGAGGTATTGCAGTTTCCGTGCCGTGTAGGTGCCACATTGAATCCGTTCCGGACAAGGTTCTCATGCGGAATTCGTGGTATTTAATATTCGATTTTTAAATAAGGAAGTTTTTAACAAAACGATAACAAATCTGCTCACTGAGAGATTCAAGACAGTCTTATTTAATTGTTTACCTTAATTAATATGCTTTTGTTATAACAAACTAGTACTTCTGTTTTGATGTCCTTAACTTAAAGTCGGTACACATAATGCCAACATCTTTTAAGTCAGTGCTAGCGCTGCCTGTGGGCAAAAGATCTAGGATTTTTTTTCAATAACAAACAAATAAATATATTTTTGCTGTGTGTGTATAAGTATCCATACTTCTATACTAATATTATAAATGTGAAAGTGTGTCTGTCTGTCTGTTACCTCTTCACGCTTAAATCGCTGAACCGATTGGAATGAAATGGAATGGAGATAGTTTGAGTCCAGGGGAAGGACATAGGCTACTTTTTATCCCGGAAAAATACCTTTATCCACGATAAATGAATTTTCTCAAACATGCAATGAAATGTCGTCATTACGTGCGTTAAAACCCGCTTCTAAGTATCCCGTTTCGGGCGGAACAACCTGAGAGAACTGTTAAGGTGCGTCCACATTTGTATCATTTGCCCGTATCAGATCATCATCGCGTGGCATGATCGCGTGTCACGATCACGCGTTTGGACGTTGCGCCGATCGGATCGCTCGAAATCCATTTTGCTACGCGTATCACACAGTTATATCGGACGAGTACGGCATGATCGGCGCGCCGACAATAAGCGTCCAAGCAGCGCGGTACGCAGTCATGCCACGGCATGGTGATCGGATACGAGCAAATGATACAAGTGTGGACGCACCTTAAAGGAAGTTCATACAAAATTGAAGGCCTAGGCCGGGAAGTAATTTTAACTTAAATTTTAATGTAAACATTGCGTCTGTGTCATGCATAGGCTCAACAGCTGTTTTTTTTTTTCTAGTTGCTGAATGGTTATCGGACCAAAATTATCCGCGTTAATGCCTATTACACACGAACTGCTATTAAGAACACAAATCTGTATGGTTCATATATTTATGACTAAATTTAAAATATTGTCCAAAGACAATATTTAAAATCCTTTGCATTTATTTTATTTATTATCTATAGAAATGAAGATTCTTATTATAAAGGTTGTGTATAACGGGCCTAATTGAGTCTACTCGAACACTACACACGTGAAATACGGACGACTTCCGTAAAAAAAAAAAAACATTATGGAGGGATTGAAGGGAAAATTTCACAAACTTTAGTCGTGTAATTTTTTGAGTGGTGTATTTTTTTATTTCATTGCATATGTTTGAGAAAAGCACCATACTTTGCCTATGGCCGTGAAAAGTGCTTGCCGGCTTCGTATCACTATTCGGCGTCCCTACGGTCGGCCGTCTATACCTACTCACCCGGCAAGCCCTTCTTTCCCCGCGTCTGCAGTAATGTACTATTAAGGCGGACGAAGTCGCGGGCAGAAGCTAGTACTCTATAAAAACGATAGTTGTTATGATCATGTGAGTAAACCTCCCTATATTCTTTCCCACAAAAATGAAAAGAAAACGCAAAACCGTACTGTGACTAATTGCAGGTGCTTTTTGAGTGAACTTCACCGTGATACGTGATAGTAAATCAAGCCTTTTGTTGAGAATCGCGGGGCGTCGGCAGTCAATACTGACTCCAAGCACAGAAAGACGTATATCACATGAATTTTCTACTCAAAGATGGCATGTTGTGCATTTAGCAGGGCAGAATAGACGAACGTTAGAACCTGAACCAACACTGAAAAAAGCACCTGAGACTTTGGGAGATTCACACGGCCATAAAATATGAGTTAAAGACCAACTGGTCACTCGAATGGGTACGAAGAATCACGCACAATTAAATACTATTGTTCAATTTACCCATTCATTTGAGCGACAAGAGGATAGTTGTATGTAATGTACATAATATATAAGTCTTCCAAATTCATTATTTAAAATTCAGCTTGAATTTTTTTATTTCTTTAAGTAAAAAAAAGTTATTGTTAGGTTTAAACAAGATCTTATTAAAGATTATAGAAAATCTTCGCAGTACGAGTTTACAATGCAAATAAAAGCAAAAGGTCCATATCATCTTATATCAATATCGTCTCGTATGATTTTTTCTGTTTTATTTCATAGTAATTTTTGTCGCTAGCCGTATTATAAACATGCAGTTTATAGTAATCACGTCGTGATTTACGAGTTACGACTCACTCTCACATTACACGATGCGTGCAAACTACATTACAACAAATTGGTTTTGACGCTGGATGGAAAGCAATTTTCTGTGTCATTTGACCAGTATAAAGTTTGCATGTCCAAAATTCCAAATGTTGGCGAGGCAAATAAAATTTCAATTCATTTCATTTCAGTCTACCACAGACAGAACCATGCACAGTAAGCTGACTTTGCAAGTCAGATAGATATATTGGGCTACATTACTTACAGCCACCTGCTAATATTTTTACATTTTTTATCCTATAGTGCCCGGGTTCCATACTAAGTCTATAAAAAGTACATGTATTTTTCCCTTATAACATGTGTGGAGGCTGGACTTTTCAAAATCCTTGCGCTAATAAGCACTGTGAGTTATTTGTTAAGCACTGCAAATATTTTATAATAAAAACTACGTAAACTTTGAATCGTCAGGCGACCGCGCTCTCATGTAGGATACACGCCATAATGCTAAAGTTTCTCCGAAGGAGCGTGGCGCCCATTACACACCTCTAAAACGGTCTCCACAGACTGAAAGAGATAAGGAACAAACAAAAAAAAAAACAATTCTAAAGTTTCTATCGTAGTCAAATTACTGATTATCATACCTCCACAGTGCCAGTGTGTATACCACAACATGTACTTGTATGTATACCATGGGATTGTGCTGATGGCACTGTTGGCCTAGATTGGGCGCACTTGTCCGTTTCACTCGACCAGTTCCACGCCCAATCCTCCACCCAAACTTGTATTCACAAGATAATTAATCTCACCTGACATTTCTGTATTAATTGGACTGGTTTTAATCTCATTACTTGTAGCTTCTAGCGAGATGGAATAGTTACAACTCTAGGATAAAAGTTTAGTAACACTTTCAAACGAACAGGTTGACGTAGATGGAACAGAAGATAGTGACTTTATGAGCAGACATATTAGTTGTCTATAGCTTAGCTAGGATAGTGACCCATCACGGCACTGAATCTCCTTACAATTTTTGCTTTAAAATACGTTACGAATACGACAGCCTGCAAGCTGCATATTATTTTATACATACGTGAATATATTATTGTATTGTATTAGGTAGTAACCTTGGTCCTCTCCTATTTCTTATTTTAATTAATGATTTGCCAACATCCATAAAATATTCCACATGCTTAATGTTTGCTGATGATTTAAAGTTAATAAAACCCGTGAGTGACCATATTGATTGTGCCAAGCTACAACAGGACATAGATAGTGTCTGCGAATGGAGTATAAAAAATAAACTGACTCTCAATGAAGAGAAATGCTCAATTATGTCATACACCCGCGCTAGAAACAAGTTGCATTTTGATTATAAAATACAGGACACCTTTCTCGAACATATTTTATCAGTTCGAGATCTTGGTACACGTTTTGATCCACACCTCACTTTCAATGACCATATTGTAGCCACTTGCAATAGTGCAAGAAAATGTTTGGGCTTTGTAATCCGCCAATCTAAATCTTTTAATTCACAAACCGCTTTAAGGATATTATATAATGCATATGTTCGGAGCCGTCTCGAAATGAATTCCATTATATGGAACCCCCATGAAAAACAGCACACGCTTATGTTAGAGCGAGTTCAGAAATCCTTTGTACGCTTTCTTTTCCTCAAAATCTACGGGTATTACCCACGGATGTACCCCACTCTGTACGTTCTGGGAATGGTTAATTATACTTCCCTCGAGAGTAGAAGGAACATATCTCTTATAAAATACTTCTTCCGTTTAATACGCGGGCAAATTAGTAACCCTTTGTTGCTCGCCCTCATTCCACTGCGGGCAAAGTCTATCACCTCTGTCCAGCTCCGGCGCCGGCCTGCGCTCTTCGTTGTCCCAGCGGCACGCACCCAGGCACTTACCCATACACCGCTACACAGAGCACTAACACTTCTCAACAATATACTGGACAGCGACAGCGAACTTGATATATTCTGCAGTTCCGAACCTAGATTTCTTTCAGTTGCCGGTCGGTATCTGGAGTCCATTTCCACACCAAGCTCCATCATGTAACAGGCCTGTTGTACCAGTCCATTGTTTTTTGTCCAATGTTTATGTTTTTAATTAGTTTTAATGTTACAAATTAATTGCTATTGTGTATACTTACTCTCCTGTTAACACGTGTAGCTTGACTGTAATGTGTTAATTTATGGAAATAAATAAATAAATAAATAAATAAATAAATAAATAAATTATTCATGTATGTATAAAAGGTAGACGAGAGATAGACTTGAGACAGGCTACATAAGAAAAGAGGCCTTGAGTGATACTGATTAACACTGGAAATCATTCCACTTCAAAATATGCAGTAGGCATTTGAGCACGGACAAAGACTGCAAAGAATGTAAACGGCGGCAATCTAAACAAATGCAGTAGTGAATTGTAATTGCTTCAGATAACACTCAGCCAAGATAATGGCTCCAATCTCGCATTCCGGCTGACCAGTCGCCGGCTGAAGGTTGCGATGGCCCGTTACTTATTGTTTCCCAGACGTACAATCAATATGATTCCCATTGTTGTGATGCGAAAAAACATACAACAGTTATGATTCTAATTCATCATACATTCATTTCTTTGCATATGTACAGTACAGACTATACAGTAGGTAATCAACAAAACGTAGGGTAACGCGTTAAAGCGTTGCCTTCCACGAAGTTATTGGACCAGGTATTTTACTTAATTGTCTTCACTAATGCTTTAAATAAGATTGAAAGGGATCTTATCTGTAGAGGTGGGCACCTCTAGGTCCCTTTCACTGCCCAGTGCCCACACGAGTGTAATTCTTGAGAGTGTAATTTGAGCGTAGAACCTAAGATTAGAGCCTCAAATTAAAAATGTTTTTTCAGAATTAAAACCTCTAAGTCGTATTGTAAAAAGTCCCTAGGTTAGTGAATGGGAAATAATTTTAATGCTTAACACTAACATGGTCCAAACCAGTCTTAGCGAAAAAGAAATATGCACCGAGACACCTGCCAAAGATGCACTTGTAGATACAAAAACATGATATCGAAGCTCACCCTAGCAAGTTATGTTGTACATTACCCGCTAGTTTATTTGCTTCGCAAGTATTAAATACCAGCGTATAGTAATTATCAAAGACATGTTAAGTTGGATCAACACTGTGTCCTTCATTGCAAATGCCACGCCATTATATGTTAAAGTTGTTAACAGCTTGCCTAAGACTTGCTAACATAAATACCAATACTTATCCCCGTGCCAATATCCCTTTTAAAAACTTGCAATTTTGATGTATGGGTTTAATTTTATTAGAGTCGCTAAAATAAAGATGTGGTAATTTGATTTTGTGATATGTATCTGTAAGAAGAAATTTAGTATGTATTTAGTTGCTGTTCTTATCTAAACCAATTAGCGTGCTGATTTTTCACCAATTTTTCCGAGTCATTTCATTAAATAAATAAATAAATAAATATTACGGGACAATTTTACATAAATCGAACAAGTCCCATATTTATTTATTAGCTCTCTAAATTGCTAATTTGACGACACGTTTGGCTTGGTGGGTTGCATAGCGGCCTACGAAGCTGGCGGTCCCGGCTTCGAATCCCGGCCAGGGCAAGTATTTGTGCGATGAGCAAGAATGTTTGTTCCCGGGTTTGGATGTTTTCTATGTATTTAAGTTTTATAATTTATCTGTATATTACGTATGTCGTTCGCCTAGTATCCATAGTACAAGCTTTGCTTAGTTTGGGAGTAAGCCGATTCGTATACGATTGGCCCTGAATATTAATTTTATTTATTGAATTAACTGATGATTACGCCTGTCATAAAGTCAACATTGGCAGCCGTAAACAGTCATCAAAACTAACAGAGCATGATGAAATTAGATTTCGCCATTACGTTTGAACGCCTAAATTATTTTATTGTGGCGTTTTATTCCCTGGTCATTATTATAGCAACCACTAATCATTGATATGCTGTTCGTAACTAAGAATACAAGGCATCAAACCGCGGGTTGGGGCCGTGGTCCGTGCGCATGCGTCAGACGGCAATGACATGTGTGATGATTGACGTGCGCTTGAGATGTCCCTGGTGATAGGCTGGTACTTGGCTCTTTTGTTAGAAAGAATTCGGGGCTTGACATTGACATACCCGGGTAATGTCAAAAATATGGCCGCTGATTTGTCTCTGCAATTGGTACATCTAATATTGACAGAAATTGGAAATAATATTTTTTTTTTTATAAAAAAGAACCGACTTCAAAATAAAATAAAAAGCCAAAAATAATCTTTTATGTACGGTACGGATCACATTTGAATCACCTTTTGAAGTCGGTGTCAAACCACTGATTTATTACTATTAAGAACCGCGGCGGCGAGCCTTTAGTTAATAATACTTACATATATATATTTAGCCATAGTAATTCGTTTTTGTTGAATAAAAAACTTTATTCACTTCAGTTTTGGCACCGACTTCAAAAGGTGATTCAAATGTGATCCGTACCATACATAAGATTATTTTTGGCTTTTTAGTTTATTTTGAAGTCGGTTCTTTTTTTATTTAAAAAAAAATATTATTTGCTTTTTAGTGATGGATTTTAGTAGTGATATAAAGTATTTTGTAGAGCCCAGAATAGGAAAATTGAGGAGGCACTTTGCACGCATCTCGAGTCTTTGGACGTAAGAAATGTAAAAGTTGGTTAGTTCATTGTACCTTCCATCATCAGCTCAGCATGGAATGATGACAAGGAAAAAACTGATAACTTTAGAAAAATATAAACAAAACATTGTTAGTGCGTAAAAAATTTGAGGGTTTCTCTCGATTTCCCTGGTATTCCATCATCTGATCCTGACTTGGTGATAAGGAGACTACTTCAGGGACACACTATAAAGAATATGACTAACAGTCTTAACGTATCTACCTATAATAGATGATTTTTTTAAGAGTTATCCTCCAACTCTTAACTATTAAGGAGTTGTACCTTCCGTCATCAGCTCAGCACGATGAGATGATGACTACCATATGCAATTACATAAATAGCTTAAGAAAATATATGAAAAACGTTATAAGTGCCTATAAAATTTGAGGATTGCCCTCGATTTCCCTGGGATTATCCCATCATCAGATCCCAACTTGGTGGCAATGGGACCACCTCAGAAGTATATCCTTTCAAATAAAAAATAAATTAAAATCGGTCTTCAATTGGCGGAGTAATCGGTGAACATACATAAAAAAAAAACTATCGAACATATAACCTCCTCCTTTTTTGGAAGTCTGTTAAAAAGGAAGCAAGGTTACTGCCAAATATTAAGTGAAAAAAATACGTTCGAAAATGTATACGTCACGTCACAAACAGATATAAAATAGACCACCTTCTGTAATAAGATTAGTACTTACTTATTTCCAATAGCACTTTCAATAAAGATAAAATTATGTTTATGTCAAGTTCAATTAAAATCCGAGAGCCACTTAGCTTTCCAGTATTACACCATACGGTATAATTTACTGGTATCTATCATTATACTAATTTATTCACCGCAATCAACGCAATAATCAATCAGATACCAACTAATGACTTCGTGCGGCTAATGTCGTATTGACATACAACCAGAGCCGTATACGGGCTTAACACTAATCAAAACTGCTTGTTTTTAGGAAACGTCCAATAAAAGTCAGTGAGATAAAATCGGGGAGCGAACACCATCGGCGACTTGAAGACGCGACCGCCCACGAGCTTCCTACGGCTATGAACTTTGACTCAAGCATCAGCAGCGGTTGATTATGCTATAAATCTGGTCAGATTAGTGTTTGTATTGCTGTATTATGTAAGTGATTTGTTGATGGTTTTGTGGAGTAGGGATAGACGGCGGGGGCGGCGGCGCCGGTCGGCGCACGTGGCACCGCCTACTGTACCGGCCTACGTAAAAAGCAGGGAATGAGTTCAACGATTAGTAGGTGTACTAAATTGTGCGATCTGATTATCGCCCCGCTAATTGCCGGTCGGTGGGCGACAGCCTTGCTTCTAATAACGGTGTAGGAGTTGATGCTGAGCATATCTTTGCATTTTCTTTCCGCTTAATCAATATCTTTTACGGTGCGCAAAGGTTATTTACTGATCTATAAAGATGTATTCCAAACGGTTCATAGCCGCCATGAAGTTCATAAATCTCAATGTGTTTAAAAAAATGGCTGATTGAAATAACCCTGTGGTCGTAGTAAACCTGTCCTAGAAACGGTTTCAATAAACGTGCATTGACAATACCTGCATTGTTGAGAAGGTGCATCGCACAATGCACAGGAAGCAGTATGTAATGCAGGTAAACGGGTGTTTTTTGCTGCCACAATGGCGAGGGTGGACAAATCGGGCATTTGGTATTGTGTGTGATCATTTTGTAGATATGGATAATTGCAGGCTACATTGTACGATCCAATTCAGGGCATTGTAGCAAGGTATTTTCAGGATATTGTTTATATTACTAAATGGGACAATTTAGATTTAAAATCGTTAAAATGTTTAGGTACTTGAAACTTCAAAGTAAATAATTATTTAATGAAGGAAACTCCATCATTGCTTTTATTTAGTCGGATGGGACGAAGTTTCATAGGCAACGGTAAAGATATGTTTAGACTAGGAATCAATGAAAAGATGATATTTTAAAATATTTAAATATTAATAAAGGGTGTCTAGAACTCCCTGACATGTGACGACAAATATAAATTTTGATAAATATTGCAAATGCAATTGAGATAGGTACTATTTGTGGTATTCCGCCAGATTGTCGGTTACGTGACGCCACTCTTTTGATACTTCTAACGATGCTAGGGAGTTAATTTGTTTGGTATGATAATATTTCACAACTCGATTCTGCATTGGTAGGGCCTTTAAGAGTTTATATATTTTGATAAGACTACTGTAGCTGTCACGTGTCCGACATAGTGCTTATTCTATGGGAATGCCTAATTTGCTTAGAATTCTATCCTCCTTTGTCCCTACAACCTTCGGGCTACGCAAATGGCTACACGCTCTTGTATTGGATCATCTTGAGATCTATCATAAACTCCTTTACAGCGGTCATGACGACGCAGAACGTGTAAACGAGAAGTCCAACCGGTCCTGCAGCTGTGCACGGCACGATTATACACTCACGATACAAACACGCGATTTAGACCTTAAGATTACAGAACAAGAGCTAAAACTGTATACATGTTATTAGGCATGACTTGGTTGAAGTCCACGGTGATCTATCGGTATAATGTTACCACAATTAATCCCAGCACGTGGCTCTCGCGTGACTACCCCCATCACCAATAAACGGTCAATCGAAACGAATTTTCGAAACGATAAAGGATGTGAGTTACACGCATCGTTATTTATAGGCTAAAGGAGGATTTGGAATCATTTTAATGGGCGAATTTGAATTTAAAATGTCGAAATTTCATGGGAACTTTAAATTGGGATATTTTGGTGTCGCTTACAGCAACACGGTTTTGTAAAAGCGCCTATCCGAAACGAATAGCAAAGTTTTTGTTGGCATTTAACTCACTCTGGTAAAAGTGAAAATTGCTATATAATAACATGTAATAACTATTGGTTTGTAAAGAAACAACCTTCTAAACATATAGTTAAGTAATAATATAGTTCACAAAGCATTTCAAATTGTATGTCAAATAGCAATCGCAAGCATTTGCTTAGATTTTCATCGCGTCTCGTACTTAACGAGCGTATTTCATGGGTGATTTATATGTGTGAAGGAAATTTTTCTACATTTTTATCAAGTGCCGTAGATTTAAATTTAAAGCTAGTTTACAATGTTACTCACTTATTATTCTCATTTCATGGCTAAAGCTAAAGTTAATGTCGTAGTTACAAATACTGACTGCTGTGATTGCTTTTATTGATCCAGCATTATCAGGGATCAGTGTTCGCATTATCGCCCAGCCCATCACGCTCGAGTAACGCGATACTTTCTCCGTATCTGGATGATCGACCTTATGATCCAGTTACCTTACGTGACGTGAACGCTAATTTGTTAGGAAATCAAGCCGTAAGCTTTAGACTGTCAGACAGACAGTCACGAATGTACGTTATGGTAAAAATAAGAAAGACTCTAGCACGTTGGAATAAGGTTGTTTTGTAAATTAAAGGTGTGGTAATGGGCAGTGTAATTAAATTTGGTCATGTCCTATCACTATATAATATTTTTGGAATGTAATGTAATACATGAGAGAATATAATCATACATACATCGTTTAATCTAACGCAGCGCAGGAAGGGTGTTAAAGATAGAATCTATCTGGAATAAAGTATCCATCTTCCTCGCCTAAGAGATAGATAATCTGTCTATAATAAAGGATACCATCGTAGGTTCATAGGAAAATAGAATCCATAGGTCAAAATCTGACCATATCTAACATCAAGCAACGAATTTCGATCCCATCAAGCAAAAAATATCCGCTATATTAATATTTTTAACAATAATAACAGTCCTCCCGTGACCATGGAAAGCTGGAAAGCTTCCGAAACGTCGGGAACTAAAATGAGATAATATACGCGATATAATCCGTTAAATTGTTTTATTTCAATAATAACAAAAACAAACAACCAATTAAATAAAACAATCAATATTGATTAATTGCCGTTCGTGACTAACATTGACACATATAAACATACATTGATATCCGTTGCCTAACTTGGCGTTTTGATGTAATGCAACAAGAGCCAAACAAAGGCATTAAATTACAGACTTGTATGGAGTGGCGCGGCGCCTAGATTTAGTCTACAAAACAACGAACCAACAGATAGATAAGTAGATATAATAGGAGATTTGGACACGACTGAGCTACGTGAAATGCCTGAAGCGATGGATTATTACTCGTTTTCCACCTCTCTAACCGTTCATGAACATTCAAATGTTAGTTCATATGGAACTATGTTAACTATAGTTGAAAATCTTTTAGTAAACACTAACAAATTTTCAACTATAACAGAGTTCCCACGAATTTGTTAGCGTTAATTGAGAAGAAATTTATTCGATAGGGACATAAAATAAACTCTTTGAATAATTGAATTCCAGAATTTGAATGAGTGAGAAAAGTATCACCACATTCGTTGTGAGTGCCACTCTAGATTATCTACTTGACAAATAAGACTTTGATTCAAATAAGTTTGTTATACAAATCTAGAATCTATCGTATTAATAGTACCTTAAACATACTTATTCAAATAATTATACCGTTGATTGTATGAATCAAATAATTTGCAATGTATGTACTATAGGAAATTCTCCTCCAAATCCAATCAACTAGCGACAAGGATTTAACCATTCATACAAATTGTATGTATCATCGTCGTAGTAACAAATCGATCCAACTAAAGCGGTTATTTTTGTAATTAACCAACTACTCTAATTATTAAATCTTAGGCAATAGATGGAGTGGAACGAACTCGTGCCCGAGACTGGCTGTCCAGTTTGCGACGGCTTTAACCATGGTTCCAACGCAATCTAACCAAATTGGTTATGTAAACTAATCTACATCTATGTGCATGAAATTATAGGTAACGCGACGAGTAATCATAGTGTATAATTGTAATAAGAATTACTATAATAGAGGTATAATGAAGTAATTTATAAGCTTATGAGCTTCATGGCTGCATGTTAGGTATGTACTGCTATTCTAGGTATTACTTGAGCGTGGAATGTTGCCGGTTAAGTTTAGCACTTCCGTGCGTCCCGTCCATCCATTATTAAAAAAACTCAAGTGTTTACCCATAGTTTTCCCGGCGCGACTAATATATTTTCTTTTTTCTTCAGAAGCCGTAACTTTTTCCGAGAAAAATTAGCTTACGTCATATCCAACTGATAATATACTATCCATTAAAAAAACCGGCAAGTGCGAGTCGCATTCGACCACCGAGGGTTCCGTACAAATTTTCACTTACCCTACCTTCATGACCCGATTCCGGTTGAGTTAAGTTTGCACCTGATATCTATAGCATTGCTTACAAATGAGGTGCAAACCGGTTTTTGAAAAATTAAAAAAGAATAGCTAGTTAGAGACATTGTTATATTTTTTGTGTAATATTTATATTTATTTATACAAGTACTGAAAATTTCAAAATTTTCGTTTGGTTAACTTCGGAAATAAAGGGGGGGAAATGGTGTTATTTTCACATTTTCCTTAATAAAATCAAATATAATCACTTTTTTTCCTTTTTTTAAGTATTTGTGCAGGTAGGTCAAGCCCCAACATATGATATCTTACTTGACCCAGTAGCTAGGCTTTTAATTTTAGTCCTCATATTCGTTGTTTTTTTTTAGAATTTTTAAATTTTTTCCTTTGCAATACATGTGGGATGACCATGTTTATAAATATTCCAAATTTCAAATAGATAGCGTAAGTAGTTTTTGAAATATGCCGCTCTAATAGTAGGACAGACAGACAAGAGTCGCACCATAAGGGTTCCATTTCTACCTTTTTGCTACGGAACCCTCAAAACCCTAAAAACGGGCTTTGTTTCTATATTGCGATATACAAATAAAATGACACAGATAACACAATCAAACAAACAGCCTTTGGCATATATATATATACATATATATATAGTGGGATATTGAATACAGACTTAGCGTTTGATATCTCCACGTTCTTATGGAACTCTCTTGAATTATCCCCCTTTGTTTTGCTAAAGTTGACTGCCACGAGATTCTAATCGCCTAAGAAAATGTCTACCAAAGTTCTATGTTAACCAAGACAAGACGGCTAAAACTAACATTCATTCTAGCCAACAGTAATTTAATATTCTTGTGTAAAACTATATCAAACTGGCGAAACAGTAATGGTGTAACGACAGTCCCTAATAGGTTGGCCTAGTTAGTGTAGTCAGCACGTAGCGTAGCAGACAAACGTGCCTAGATCATGGACACTCATTGTTGTACTTACAAATATGTACCCACAACAATTAACAACAAATATATTTAACCTTACCACTTATCGACAGATTCGTGACATGTAAATTGAGACTTGGCGTATATTTTACATTCTTGGTTAATTTATCCAGAACCTTTGCTGTTACAAGAATAAGTGACTACACTGTGGCTGTTAGCTGTTAGCATGCTTAGTTATTCACGATGATAAGGGCATCCGTTTCTTTTCTAGTATTCTGGTGTGATAAAGAAGGATGTTATCAAGTTATTGCTTATCGGATTCGTAATTAACTATACCTTTAAAATAAACTATACAGTTATTTCAACATTCTTATTATAACAATATAATAAGTATGAGTAGGTATTATAAATTAATTTGTAAACTACATTTTCCCCGTACGATTCTGAAAATAAACTGACTAGCGAGGTGTACCTTGACAAAACGAATAGCGCCAAATCTGGGACAATTAGCAAACCAGTTTTAAGTAAATTAAGTTTGAATAAGTCGTTTAATTTGTATCACTTTACTCAGCCTGAGTCAGAGTGTTATTAAAGTCTATGTACCGTGGAAGAAAGCAGACTGTAATTGGCAGATATGGCGCGAGGGTGCGAATTGTCTGCGATTGTCTCAACGAAGATCTTCTTTGTGCGAACAATTACTTTATGCATTCGAGTTATTAGCGTAGGTACTTGAAATCTTGCGAAGACTATGCACAGTAAACATGCACGTTTTCTCCAATTTAACTTAATAGCTTATCTGTCAGTTTACGGGTAATTGGGAGGACCGTTGATGTTTGTTATTAAAATCTGTTAGTATATCGGGCTATGAACGTGTTAATTTCCCTCATATCAGAAGTACTGCCTCTATATTATTATTAAAAAAATATATTAAATGTGTCGCTTCATGAAATAATTTATACATTTATACAACTAGTCAACTACTAATGTAACACAATACACCTACATAAAAAAGGAATCGAAATAATATCTCATGCTTGTGATAATCAACGATGACTGTCCAAAAGTAACGCTATCGATTACGATCAAGCAATTTGGTGTGTTTGTTTCAATAAAACGAATTACAGATAAAGCTCTGGCTCTCAAAGGTTGGTCATCCTCTTAAATGCACACTATAATTTTCTATTGACGCTTCAAATCCATTCTTCCGGAACTCGAAGAAGCTCTGTTGCTTCCAAATATTGATTTTGATCATTTTAATGGGGGTATTAAATCAGGTAGCCATTTGTGCTGTCATCGACGGATTTATTATGCTTTAATCCTTGAACTATCATATCAATTAACTATTAATTGTCTAAATAAAGCAAACACAATAGTGGATGGCGAAGAATTTATGTACGGTTTGGTACCAATGGCATTCCAAAAAAAAAATAGCAATAGAAGGCTCACTAGTAAAACTTCGTGATAATGGATGATAATTGTACTGATCCCAGATAAGTTCATAAATCTGTTTCCTTATTAGTACTAGTAATCAAACCGTTACTAAATACTTCATTGAGTATTCTGTCCACATTTTCCACACAAACAAAGATCTTACGCAACGTTATGTTTTAAAAATAAGCAACTTGTAAATTAACGGTATTTGTACGTAAAAGTATAACTAAACGGTGACGGCAGCGGTTGAGTAACAGCGGAGCCTATAGTTATGGCTGACAGTGTTAAGGTCGGATGCGCCTACGCAAACCAAAGCCAATTCAATTTCAAACACCCAAGAATAAGTTGTCAAACTTTTTATTAACTTTTTAAAGTAAACATTGAGGATAGAGAGAGTTGCTAAGTTTTTTTGCCATTATTAAAATTAGCTCAATTTTTACGGTAGATAGACACTCTTTTTTACAGACTTTTTGAAACTCATTGTAAAGAATAAGTGCAACTTTGAATTGTAACTGACACAGTTTACAAAAATTATCACCAAGCAAAGCACCTACTAGTTATACATATTCTTATTAAGTATTAAATTTCTATTAAAAAACCTTCAACGATTTTCAGATCGTAAATTTCTTGATTTAAATCCAACAGTAAAAGCTCTCGCTATAAAAACATGTATCAACTATCAAGTTAAAGCTGAGTTGGGTAACTTGCGGCGCACGCGCTTGGCGTGGACCGCTCGGCCAATCAGGTTCGAGGCCAAAAGTTCCACGAACTCTTGCGCGCACCCGATTGGTCGAAAAGCGCGCCAACTTCCAAATATCTACCCGATTGAAAATGGAAACGTAAGCTCGTGCACGTGCTTACGCCGTACTATACGTAGTAGTAGCTATAGTATATTGTGCTTTTGGAGCAATAGAAAGTTTGTTTCGAATGTAATGAAACGAATCGTTGTTGTACTGGGAGGTAGATATTGAGAAATTTAACAGAAGAACAATATCTGACGGCAGCCGTACTTTTAAAGCCTAGGTAGGTACTATGTGTCATTGCTCAGGGTTCGAGTATTTATAGTGTTTTCCTTGGTTGGGTTTATGACTAGTGTAGTCAATGTTTGTACTTAATATAGTCAAAGAATATCACTTATAATAAGGCTCCGAACATTGAGCATTCTACTTGTACTCGTATTTACAATGGCAAATTTTGCTTGATAAATTAATAATATATTGCCAAAAGAAAAGAAAACACGCTACCTACATTTTTTATTTCATTCAGCAAATAAGAATATCCTCTATTAAATTATTCAAACGTGCATTGCTATCAATTTTAGCGTAGTCTGTAACTAATTTGTAAATAACATCAGATTTGTAAGACAAAGAGCTATAAACTAAAGCGCAGCGCGCTCTTAAAGCTAGACTTATAGGTAGAACTATAGGTAGTGATTTAAGGCTAGCTATGTAGCTAGCCTTAAATCACGACCGGGACCTATTCCGCAGGAACCAGTCAGGCCAGTAGTCCGTTCAGCGGGTCTAGCCGCGTAATAAAGTGGCTATTTCAAGCGTGCAACACGTACAAACGGCTTCTATGAAATTGACATTTTAAATTGTATAGATAAAACCGTGAAATTACCTCATATTTATTTATTTCCGGAGGTAACAGCTAATATTCATACATGATGGAGTATTGCGGTCCAGGTTTTGTATTTCAACCGCAAGCATATTTTGTTCGGTATTGTATCATGACATAATTGTAGAAATGATGGCAATAACATTAGTACTTACCCACATCAAGATAAGCTCATTTGACAGTAAGAATTTATCATAGAAAAATAATTGTTGTTATCTATGGATATGAGGTTACATTTACGGCATAAATAAACAATATAAAAAAAATAACCGTTTGAAAAAGCTCGGCTATATAATTTGATCCCGTCAAAGTGTGAAACAAACGGTGTTTGACCTCTCTTGCGACCTCGAATCTAAAGTTAGGACATTTACACAAAATACTGAAAGTATATTTATTCTAGCACACCGAATAGCTATATCAACTTGTTGAGCAAATATTCCTTTTCTTATAAATATAGGTACTAGATGTGAATTTAAAAGTCCAATTCACATTTCCTGATACAAAGCTGTCTGTCTCTATACTACATACTTAATCGACTGTGTGTCCCAACGCTATTTGTACGCGATGTAATTAGCTAAGCCATCGATTTATGTAACAAGAATTCAATATCAAGAAGCTCTCCAACTCAAGCTCAGGGATTTGAGGCCTGAATAAGGCTGCTCGGAGGCTATTGTTCCAAAAGGTCACGTCTGATGTAGCGCAGGCGCAGAGGCCGGCGTGCTCTTACTTCTACCAACACCATCAATTCGCTCTTCTGAACCTTAGTACCCTGAGATATGGTTACAATTAGCATTATATTAAACGCCTTTTAGATAGGTACCATGAAATAGAATGGTCATGCTTCTAATTATTATTAAGTAACCAAGCTCCAGGTATCGCTAAAATCAAAGTAAAAGTAATAAATGACAAGTGTCAGAGAAACGATATATTTTTAGTGTTTTTAAAGCTCATTATATCCAGGTAGATAAAACTTGTACAATAAAGAATACTTCAACGTTTCGTTGATGTTATTTATGATCTTAATCGGCCATAAATTATTTTAATCCTCGCGCTTTCAATAAGCGCACTTAACTATTCAACGATGTAGTGGAAAAAGTTATTTTCGCGTCAAGACATCGGTCACGTAGGCAGCTGCAAAACAAATTAAACTAGTGGTTAATAATGAGTGTTTCTTACCTTAAGTGCGCAAAAAATGCAGGACGGGCCGAGGCAAGCGTGGCCCGAGAGCTCGCGGAAGCTGCGGCGGAATATATCCAGATGCCATAGCACCTGCGGGCGAAAAGCAATACATTATCAACTGGATTAACACTACTACTACCTATATAAGGAACATAGTTATATAAACAACCAAGGTAGAGTAAACAGCTATTTAAATTTAAATTTCATAATGCGTGGAAAACATAAATAATGTCTGAGCGCCTCAGCAAACTTAGGCGAAGTTCATAAAGAAGTTACGAACAAGTTTTAGAAATTTAAATTATGTTAAGAGTTTTAAACCTGACACTCACAAAACCTGGAGCCAATCACGCAAGTAGGTACATAATTAATTTCGAGAAATATGTCAGTTGTTTTATTTGTGCCACTTAATCCATTTTCTTTCCGATTTTCCATCAAAATTTATATCTTACAGCTTTCTTGTGAGAAGCGGAGGTGTATCTAAGTTTTTGTAAATAATCAATAAAGTTACGATACTTGATTGAGTTATAAATTTCCATGCAAACTTGCGTGACTCGTTATCGATTTTTGTTACGTGTATGCTTTTGTATGACGTGTGATATTTCTCTAGCATTGTCTATGGCAGTTTTCTTCCCCGGTTTCTAGTTGAAAGTGCATCCATATTTTTAATCGAATCTTTTTATCAAATTTTTTGCTGGTAAGGACGCATGTACTTAAAAACATTGCATTTATTGAATCGAACATCTGGAATTCTGGATGCAATTACTGTTTGTAAGTTTTTTTTAACGGTGACTATTTTGTAATTTACCTACAAGACTTGCACGTGTGCCGAAAGCAGCTGCATCGTCTTCAATGTTATCATACAATTCAAGCCATCGATTATTAAGTAAAGTTATTTATAGTTTGCTGCACCTAGCCACCAAAACATATGCCGATCGTATTAGATAAACGTATTGCGTTACTTATAAGGTCATGGTCGGATTTTAAATTAACATTTTGTGACAGTTGCACGACGACTAAAAAAACTTCATCTTGTCTGCAATTCGGTAGCGAACAGCTTGTGAGTCGGTTTGAGATGTTTTTCTTGTGTGATTATGACGTTAGGTGCACTTCGGTGCGCGTGGCGCGCGTCAGGTGCAGGGTGACATGTGACGTCGCAAAAAACACTTAAGGTTTTCCGGCGAAGGCCCTCCAAAAAAAGGCGTACGATGCCTATAGGCCATAAGCAAATAACGTTAACGCTTTGTTAAAACTTTATAAACTTATTTGTCGGTTGATGACAAAAGAAGCCGATTTGACATGATTTCTAGGACAAATGTTAGGAAGTAGAAATTCAAGACATTGTTTACTTAGGTCAAGAAAATGTTAGCCTGGTGATTTAAATCAGAAGGTCACAAATCTTCGCAGATGTTACTTTTTCTTGAAGCATTAACATCCAATGATAAAACTATTATAGTTCGTCCGGCGGGGTAAGAGCTAAAAGCCATAAAGATAAGTTAATTAGTCATCTATTGTAAAAAGAGCATAAGTGATTTCTTACATATATTGAAAGCTAACGTAAACGTCTGCATTAGGGTTCAATATCAAATGACATGACTAAAATTGCAAATGCAATAACAAACATCTGGAGGGTAGGGCTGCAACAAACGGGAAATTTCCATCTAGTATTCCGTTGGAACTGATTTAGTGATAACGTGTATATGCTATTTAGTTGTTTCGGTAAAAATGTTTCGTCCGTGGGAAGATAAAAAGGAAACCAGCCGTACAAGTGCTCGAACTCATTTAAACAGTCAAAGTAGGCACATAGTTCAAAATGTGTACAATGGACTTTTTAGAGAAATTGGACCCGCAGCATTAAAAAAAACCTCTGAACTTACTCAGGTGCCATATGCAACTGTGAAAAAAATTATCTGTCTCGGTACAAGTGAAAGAGTTACCAATACCAATATAGAAGCAAAAAAGTTTCCGAAAATGGACAACTTCACAGAAGATCTTATAAGTCGAATAATTTATGACAGCTATAGACAAAATATTGTTGTGACTATTGATAGCCTTCTGAAAAAAATCCAAGAGTGTGATGAAAATTTTCCTTACGGCAGAACGACACTTTGTGAGTACCTAAAGCATGCTGGATTTTCCTATAAAACCCTTGACAAACGTCACAAAATCATGGAATCACCTCGACTTGTAGACCTCAGAAAAGAATATTTAAAAAAAATACGAGAATTTCAGTCCGAAGGCCGAAATATAGTTGTGACAGATGAAACGTGGTACGACACTCACGACATTGTGAAGAAAGGTTGGGTTGATACGACCGGTAAATGCTGCCTTAACGCTCCTTGTTCCAGGGGACAACGCGTTATAATACTTCTTGCTGGATCTAAATACGGAAGTGTACCGGGGTCCCTTCTTTTATCTGCTAAGAATATTAAAACCTGTTCAGCAGACTACCATGAAGACATGACAGCGAATCTTTACGAAAAGTGGTTTCAAGAGCAATTACTGCCGAACTTGCCACCAAATAGTGTTATTGTGCTAGACAACGCCTCCTATCACTCCAGGCAAGCTAAAAAGATTCCGAACAGTTCTTCAAGAAAGGCTGATTTAATAACATTTTTACAAGAACGAGATCAAATAATACCTCCGAAGATAAAAAAGAAGGCTCTGTTAGATCTCGTCCAAAGCTTGAAGCCTGAGAAAAAGATGGTTATTGATGAAATGGCAAGGGAGAGTGGTCACACGGTTTTAAGATTACCGCCTTATTATTGCCAATTTAACCCAATTGAGTTGGTTTGGAGTGAACTTAAACAAAGAATACGACGTAACAATACCCAACCACAGCTAAATTCGAACGTGGTCGAATTAGTTCGCAAGGAGACGATGCAAATTTCTAATAATGTATGGACCGCATGTTTTAGCCATGTTGAGGGTATCGAGAACACATTTATTACTCAAGATCAGCAACGCTTCGTTATTAACGTGACAGAGAGCTCAGACAGTGAATAATTACATTATTTTTATTAAAGTAGGTAATATATGATTAAATAATTTATGTTGTATTATTTTTACTCCATTCCATTGTTACATTTTTGACAACCCTATGCAGAAGTGAGGATGTCTTTTGTTAAAGAAACATAAAGTGCATTATAAGCTTTAATAGAAGTGTTTTTGGGTCGAATCTCACTCCGTCGTATTACGACTTCACACCTTTTGAAATAAAAATGCCATTGTAACAAGTTTTATGGCTTCTAGCTCTTAAACTGTCGGACAGACTATACAACTGTTTCAAATAGCCGAATACGTACCTCAATACGTACAAAGAAAGCAATTCATTCGAATTTATTCAAAACCAATAAAATATTCAAAACTAGCTCCACTTCGTAAGCAATTTGTTAATATTCTTATCACCCATGAATACAATTTATTGCGAAAGATATAAAAAACCAGTTCATGCGATATTTAGATAAATTTCCACTCGAGATGAAGGCGAAGCTATCAGTTACAAAAATAATGGTCACATAACGCCAACACATTTCCTGTTGCAACCTACGAAACTGATGAACTCATACTTGTCATAACCAGGGGGAATAAAAACTAGCTTAGAGAGACCTATACTGGCTATACTAGACTTCTGATGAAAGTTTTCAGATAAAATGGTTCTTTTTATAGCGGTATCACTGGAGGTTATTAAAGGGACGGTGAAAATGAAGCGCAAGCGATATGGTTTGAGTTTACAGAGCGTAACTGTCCATGATTTGCGGGAGAACTAATGAAGGGCTATTACTGAGCATCTAGACATTATACGCTAATAGGTAATCATAGTCACGTATCATTTTAATTACGTGCCATAGTGCTTTATCGTCTTTTATTAGGTATATGATGAAAGAGAACTGTCTACAACAATTTTAATAGTAGATTATAAAAATAAAACTTTAATGGCTTTAACTATCAAGATTGTATGTACTTCAAGTATTGAGAATGTGTATTAATGTATGTATGTTCTATAACATAACTCATTATATATTACAACTTGCTATAAAAATATGGATCCAAGTTCCAAACATCTGCCGTTGCTAATTATGAGCAACCATCTTTAAGTATGTACATTATCATTTGTTTATCAAACTATGGTGCGGTGAGGTAATGAAGCATCTGTCAACATATTTTTTTTTGCGGTGCGAATTAATTTAGCCAGATTAGGAGCTCAGACATCGTTGCTTCTGCGCCACTTTTTCTTCCAGGTGAATCCAGAAGGGCGTATGTGTATAAGAATTACGGCAACATCTCGATCCTTTTAGTTTTGAAGGCGAGCTCCCCCTGCATCGCCCCCTCGTTCACCTGTCATTACGCGATGCTCGCGATTGTTGGGAGGCAGGTGCGTCTGCGCAGAACGGGCAGATGCACGGACAATGATGCTGCCTTAATCCCATACAGCTCATCATTATTGTTTTTTTTATTTCATCGTATTTTTAGCAATTGAAGAGGTTCAAAAAGTTCACGTAAACCACTGTCTCTCTCTGTTTTTGTTTTGAATATTCAGTAGCTATACCCAGGGAGGGGCCCTTTGACCCTTTATTGGATTTTATTACTCACGATTTTAGGAACCTCAAGATGATGACTTATTATATCAGAATTTGTAATAAAACAAAAGTAAAGATCGAACCATTAATGACTGAAGATGATATTTTTTTTTGATCTTAGATTCGATTTGATTATTAAGCCCATAAATATTACTCTATATTAGATATTAGACGAAGTTTTAACTGCTAATGAATACGAGTATGAGTAGGTAAGTAACTTCCTGATACTTTGAATACGGTATATGAGCATTAATGTTGATGCTATGTAATTAAACTTTAATAAAGAAACGAATCAACGCCTGTTAATAGCTTGTTTTAAACATTAGCTAGTGAGAAATGGTTTATCTCCATCTAAAATAAAATATCATTAAACGTAAATGACTATTCATTACGCTGCATTGGATTTTATGTACATACCGTGTACTAAATTAAAGAATGAGTTAATTTTGCATTTTTACAACACAAGCGTGTTTTTACTATTACCTTATACTTGGTTATTTTATTATATCACTATCAGGATGTATATAAAATCTATATTTTTAGTATTCTAAAGGTTCACAAAGATAGCAATTCAATGTTTGACATGAGTATATTGCCATATTGGGGCACGTACCATTTCGAGGTCATCCTTATATAAATCCAGTTTAGAGTGAGTGTCACGATGACTGTAGTATATAAAATTACAATGCCACTGCATATCCTGAAACATATGTGCCAATACCAAGACATAGAATAATACAAAGATTTAAATCCTTACTGGCATCGCCCACTTTATCGGGGGTTAATAAGTATCCCATGTTTTATTTAATCCATGACCAACCACGTCTGTGTACCAAGTTTATTATAAATCCGTATAATATTTAGACCAAATTATTCAGAAACAAACATCCAAGTATCCAAACATTCAAACATGTTCCGTTATAGTATTAAATTAAGTAGGATTTAGACAGGTCAGCGTAGTTATATTCCGACGACAGAACAGGCCCAGGCTAAGTGACCGCTGTTTACGGTACATCCGCGACTACGTAATCTTCGTACGCGCAGTCTGATTACGCGCAAGGAATGACAGATGCGCTACGCGCATGCGCCGGGCCTATCAACATTTCCTAGAACTCGCTAAAACACTTTTTCACTCGCATAACTAGGATGTTGCGGGCAGTCGAATAGAAGTGGTATTTTAAACGCATGTAGGTAAGTCCTAATTGCGGTAGAAATGTTAATTGGACTAAGAATTTTGCAACGCGTAACGAAGCTAACAAATAAAGAATAATTTTGTAAACTAAAATGAAAAGGTATGTTATAAAGAATTTAAAAAAACATGCTACTTAAATTAGTATTCATTGTTTACATTACATACATGGTAAGTAATTTAAACAATGGAAAGTCGAAGACAGTAAACTACTCATACATCAAATATCTACACGTAGTGTTGGCAGTGTTTAACGCCGGTCATACAATATGAAAACGTTGTTTGAATTCAGAATATTTACAAAAACGTGACAATTCTTCCTAGTACTTATTTCGTAAAAAACTCCGTCGCCTTTATCATCGTAAACAATCTTCTAAAGCCTTACGCACACTCGCATTGTGAAATACTGAAGCTATTCTTCGAGAACGCTAAGTGATCCAGTAAACCAGTGTACATTTAGCTTTACAGAGCTCGTGACAAACAGATAAAATTTCTCGCTAATGGAAGGGACGAATCGTTGGGAGATAAAGAAAAACTATTTCGAAACACGAGACAATATTTGATAATCGTTTGCAGGTGCTTAAAGAGACCAATTATGTTAGCATATTGGAACTTAATTGGCATTTTAATTCCAGCTTTAAAAGTATAGGGTTATTAAAATTAGGATTATGGCCGGCACACGCCTTTGAGGAGCGACCGGCTTCAATTTGTTTAAATAAAAATTTAGTCGCTGTATAGATAAAGATAATTGCGAGGTGATAAAAATATTTATATAAAATGTGCTTTACATACGTGCAAAAAAATATGACGCTTTTTTAGATGTTATCCGATTCGGATATCAACAGAAATTAACACTTAAGGACTTAAGTATGTGTATGGTGTTTTCTTTTCAGTCACTGCTTTAATTATAATATCAGCAGAGAAAGACAAAGACTGTTTACACAGGGACCTTCCCCAGGGATCTCTACGACGACCGGTCGTTTATCAGTCATCATTCAATGGTTTCGCGCGATCCTTGTTGTAATATATTTGTTTAATTATCCACTATATTTTACGCACACTTCTAAACTTCTAATATGTTAGCTCGTACATATAAGCGTAGTAGCTGCCTATCTACATACAGTACATCAGTCTCAATCAGCAGTTTATTCAGCTTTGCGCGAAGCCTTAACGAGTACTGCTTCTACAACAAAAAGTCGTATGTATTGCAAGCTTTAACTTTACATAAGACTTTGTGGATAGTGGCAGGCGCCAGCGCACATAACGGGACGACGGCCACAAGTTCGTAATCATCATGTGTATGGAGTTGTTCTATCTTCCTAAAGATGCCCGCCAATACACATTCAGTCTTAATATGAACACTATAAAGTTGGAACTTTGTGTGGTGTAAAATCTTGTTGTGAATACAGGGAGCTATGGACTCTTGAGTTTACTATAAACACGTGTTGTTTATTAGCAAAGTAAAATAATAAAGACGCTGAATTATTAACTTGAGTTGACAAAAACTGTTTTTTGTCTCCATTTCGAGACGAATTTCTTGGACAAACTGGCGCCGTGGCCACTTGAATAGCAAAAAAAACAAACATCAGATCGTCTTGCTGTTTATGATTTGCTTTACAGATGTGAAAATTACGTCACTGTTTCTTTGCTATGCTGTCTATTTTAAACGAACCATTAAAGGAGCTATTTAATAAGCGGTTCGTGTGAACACTATTAATGCCGGCTTTAATAACTTCTTACTGTGTAATCTGCGCTTGTTGGCAACTTTTTTCAGTACAAATGAATCGCGTAAGGGTCAGTTTACACACGTTTTTGTGGGAGGGAGAGCAGTGATGCGTCCCACGTTGAATTTATAATGTAAATGTAAAAACTACGATTTGACGGCTCGTAACTCTCGTGGGAAGCGACCAGCCGCACGATCCATCGCGCTAATCGTTCGGTAATCTGTTTTAAGCTAAACAAGACGTCTTTATCTTTCTATTGAATATATTTCTGTTGCGTAACACTAATATCCATTTTGCTGGCTTTTGTTAAGTTTTTATTCAGTTTCTCTTGTTGATTTTAAGCATGATTTACAAATCTCAGTTGGCTGAGTGAAAGAACACATGTCAATATTACACACACATGACACATATGCACACAATATGTATTTTATCTCTGGGGACATTAAATTGTACCTGCTACTATCCTTACCTAATTCGTTTGGTAGCTGCGTGTTTTTTTTTTTCGTGACAGAACATCCACTGTCATTATATTATACCTGTAAAACTTGAATAAAATTATTACAAACGAATTTCAACTATTTTTGGTACACGGGTAGCTGGGTATCTCGAGATAGTTATGACTTTTTCTCCTCCGCGAACGAAGTTGCGAGCGCCTTCTAGTAAATTAATACTTCTATAGAACAAGCATCTTCAAATCTATTGCCGAAATGTTATTTATTTATGTTGATATGCAGTTACTCGATTAACTAAACTTCAATAGCGACTACAGCGCACGCGCAGACGGAAGTAGATTTGAATCAAAATATAGACTTCCCCTGCGGAAGCCACGCCTGCACTTTTACGTCCGATGGCGTATTTTTAGGCCCAATAAAAATCGGACGATTGGATTTGGTCGAAAAATTTTTATTTTTTTGTCTAGCCCATTCTGTGTTTCGCTGTCGGGCACCGGTCTCCCCACTTTTTTCACTATTTATTACGGTAAAAGATACTACGTTATCGTCTCAAATGATTATCATGCAGCTATATCTGTTGACAACACTGCCTCGAATGAGCTACATACGATGCAAGTATTACAAACCTACGTAATAAAATGGCAAATTACTCTCTTGAACTTTGTCACTGGCCTTGGTATATTTTCTGTAAGCTCAGCACTTGTTTACTAACTTACATTCTATTTAATGATGACACGCGTAGAAAAATACATACAAAGTGCACGATGTAGACTAGAGAAAGAACGTACTATGCCGTTGTCCTTATCTCACGTCTATCTCATTTCGTACTACTCCAGAAACGTTATCGGTAATAGGATCTTGCTTCGTTATAGGGCAAGCGATTTTATTGTGAAATGCTTTCGACTAGATCCATCTATTTATTTCTATGAGGAATCTTCAATATTCTAATACGTATTTCAATCCTCCTGAAGACCGTTTCATAAACGCCTGTAACTTGTATTAGGTACAAGCTGAAATCTCTTTCCAACAAAAAGGTGAACTACTTTTGAGAATCGAGGCCCTGGTATGAAAATACTCGCGTTAAAAATACTCGTAGCTACTCGTCAACAAGCGATGAGCCAGTATTGTAAGCGAATTAGGAAGTGCACAGTTTTTACCAAATCAATCAATAAAAGTATTTTTAACCCTGAAACAATTCATATAACACAGTTTCACTACAAAATTTATATTAAGCTATTAAACCGAATTTCACTAAGTAGATATATACTCACTCTAAATTAAATTGCAACTTAGTAAGTCTAATAAATTTTGAGTTCTGGTGGGTCGAATGTAGTTCAAAATGGTTTATGTTATAGCTCAGCCCCGAGTTGCCCTTTATCTAAACTCTCATTTTTTATCCAAGACCAAAATCTGACAGTTCGCATCTTGATTATTTAAACAAATAAACATTATTTCATAAAAACATGAAAGAGAAATCGTGCATCGAGTAATATTAGGGTAAGTCTTATTGATAGACATACCTACATTTAAACCAATATGCAGTAATCACAGCGAATGTGCGCCCGTTGACGTTAGATTTTGGTATTGAATTAAAAATCAGAGTTTAAGCCTGGCTTTACACACTGCTGTATGTATTGATTTATTTACTTTACTTAGGTACATATTTATGGTGACTTTTGCGCAATTTTGTCGTAGTTGGAAAACTCGTTCAGTTGCAGCTAAATACAAGCAATAACAGAGCAGCTTAAATGGTACGTAATTGAAGGGTTGCTGGACAGCCGGCAATTTCGCGGCAACAGTCCGGCCCAGGTGCTGTCGAATTTCCTTCGAACAAATCAAAATTATGGGCAAGAAGAAGCAATTACAATATTGTATTGTAATAATTATGTTCCAGTTTATATGACAGCTGAGTAGGGAAAGTTTACATCTAGAGTAATATCTTACCGCCATTGCCACTTAATAAGTTACAAGGTATTCGTAAGTGAAACTTACAATTAATTAATACATTTGATACAACATAACATGTACAGTTTTGAACTCTCTCAATGTACTGTTATTTCTAATCTTAGATAAAAATAAGTCGGGGTCACGATCCCCGTCACGGATGAAGCATCGTATCGTAAGAGCTGCTGAATAGATATGGTCAACTCTGAAAAAATACAAGTAATGATATGTAGTAACAATGAGAGAATTGAGAGACGAACACTGCGTCTGCGTGGTATGTGTCTGCTACACTAAACTAGACTAGGCTAGACTAAACACAAACTGCATCCATAACAGCAAAGCTTATCTATACTACTCGTATTATAAATTTGTAAAAATTAAATGTTTGTATGTGTCGTTGTGGCTTCATCACATCACGCTAAATCGGCTGAACGGATTTCAACTATATTTGGTACGCGGGTAGCAGGGTATCTCCAGATGGTTATAGGATACTTTTTACCCGACTATGCTAAAAGAAAGAGGGGTTATGGCTTTTTCTCCTCTGCAAGCGAAGTTGCGGGCGCCTTCTAGTACTATTATATAGTTGTAAATATAAAATGTCTGTACATTCAAGATATCAAAAAAATATATCGTAGCGGATTATTTGAAGGTCGCTCTTTCGATTTTTTTATTTTTTGTTTGTTTATGTTTGCTGTTTTAGCTTCATCACGCTAAATCAGCTAAACGGACTTCAATTATTTTTGGTACAAGAGTATCTGGCTGCACAGATGGTTAGTAGGATAATTTTTACCCGACAACTCTGAAATAGAAAAAAGGGTTATGACGGTTTCTCTTCCGCGAACGAAGTTGTGGGCACTGCCTAGCATAAACTACTAGATGCCAGGAAAAATCATTTAAAGGTATGCTGGGTATTATTATTTATAACTAGGTGCCCCCCTTCTAGTTATAAATAATATTACCCAGGTATCCTCCTTAAATTTATTTACGGGAGTGCGTCTTGTAAATTGCACCGCAATTTGATACCTTCAATTAAATCAGTTTCACATTTTAGTTAATTTTTATGAAAGAAAACAAGCGGTTTTGGGTATGGTTGGTTACTTAACAAATCGGTCAATAATGGCTTTATCGAATCGAATTACGATTACTGTTATGATTATTACTTTACTTAATTAATTGGTTACACAAGCTTGGAAATGTATACATTTGTGAAATCTGAGTAATTCATTTTATTACCTTTTAACTGTTTTTGATTTTCCTCTAGAAGCCATTGATAAATAAATATACATGAACTTCATGAATGCATTATCTATGCTATTATAAAGTTGTAAAAATGAAATGTCTGAACATTGAAGATATTTAAAAAAAAATACTGTAATGGACTAAGTAGAGGTCACAGAAACGAAAAAAAAAAAAATATTTTTTGTATGTTTGTACGTTCGTATGTGTCGTTGTGGCTTCATCACGCAAAATCGGCTAAACGGATTTCAACAACTTTTAGTACGCGAGTAGCTGGGTGTTTCCAGATGGTTATAAGATACTTTTCACCCGACTACACTGTCGAAAAAAACAGGGTTATGAATTTATCTCCTCCGCCAACGAAGTTGGGCGCCTTCTAGTTGATAATAATTCCAGTTTTGACTTTTCATGATCCAAAGAGCTAACTAACGAAATTCAGAAAAACGAATAATAAGAATTTTATTGTATTTAAAGTAATAATGAAGATAAATTATCAATGGGGTCAAATGTTATCCGACAAATTAGGTTACGATAAGTTTCTAATTAAAATAAAGAAAGGCGCCTGTCACGCGCATTGTCACAATAGTTACGCAACAGACCCAATAGAAACACCTATGAACATGATCCAGTTCTCACAACCACATTGAAACCAGTGTCCTTTTGCGGTGTGGAGCTTGAAAACATTCTAATCTCAACCTTTTTATGGGCTCTTTAGTACAATTATGGCTATCAAAGTTTACAAAACAAATACTCACGCAAACAAAAAGTACAGAGGGGCGTAACATCTATACTAAGTATTATGAAGTTGTAAAAATTAAATGTTTGTATGTGTCGTTGTGTATTCATCACGGGTAGCTAGGTATCTACAGAAGTTTATTGGTACTTTTTACCCAACTACGATAACGGAAGAAAGAAGGTTATGGCTTTTTTCTCCTCCGTGAACCAAGTTGCAAGCCACTTCTAGTTTTATAATAAAAATATACAGGCTATTTTTAAATCCACGCGAGCCATCTGATCCACATGCCCACGATACATATGTATTAGCCAAAGAACCGCAAGCGGCCGGTTTCGCAGTTCCGAGAACGGCCAATTTACTTTTTATATCAAACCTAAAGTAATGAACGAGTTTCTACGTTCATTAAAACAGAATTAGTACCTCCACAAATCTGCTGATTCCTAGTAAAGATCATCATTTGCGACACGCAGGTCGTTAGCGCTAAGTGCTTAACCTCTTGATGATAGGTGATAGGTATATATAGGTGTCAATTAACCTTATAGGTACGGTCGGCCAGAAAATAGGTCTACCACTTTTGAATCTAGAGTGAGATTGAAATATAAAATCGAAAATGGTGGACCAATTTCGTGGCCTGTTTTTTTCTAGATTCAAGTTTAACGGACAAATTCACGTATATTCTTTTACCTAGGATACGAGGGACATGTTATTAATTTTAACGGTACCTATGCTTTTCAAAGAATGGCTCAGTGTTTTTCTTTTTGAAAATTGATTTACTCACAATCGGATGATGGCTATCGCAAGATGTTTATACTATTGATATTCATCTATAATCTGGAAAATAAACGACGTATAAGATGCAACACCAAAGTCAGTTTTTGGGTGCATTTTTGGGTAATTAATCTACGGATAAGATGAAGGCATATATACGCATTGTTTGGATTATAGGAAGTTAAAAGTATTTAAAACAAACGTGATTCATTATCATCATTGTCCACTACCTCTATACCTAATCATACATTCTTAAAATATACCTAATCATACATTCTTCATTCCGTCAATAGGTGGCGAAATTTCAAGTAACGTTTTTTAACGCCATGGATTTTTTACTAGATATTGTTAATAATGGCAGTTATATCTGAAATTCTAAATACTTCAATGATTCATTGATAACAAAACATCAATATTATAAATTTAAAAATTGAAGCATTTCATGTTCCTCCAAAACCTACTCCTCCGACGAATACAAATTAACCCCAATAAGGTCAAGAGTGTAATGAATCTTACATTAAAAGTCAAAGAAATCGTTTCATTTACGCATCATTAGTGGTCACCATCCGAGACGAACTCTGCCCCCCGGCTCTGTCCGAACTAGAGACGGCCTAAACACGCACTCAAAAATTGCCCCATTAACGAACATCCCTTGTTCAAAATAGGGAGAGCGTCCATCCGTAGCGATGGTCACTTTATTTTTTATACCTGCGTACCTGTATAAAATCCCTGTATAATATCTATACATATAAACAATACATCCGTCTCGCTTCCGCAAACGGGAAAACCGGGTTGTATTTATGTTTTCTTTTTTACTCGAACGCGTTGATGTCGTTTGCTTGGGACGGGAGTTGCAGGTAACAGAAAGATCAGAACAAACATTTTGCGGGAATAGGTACGAACTTTGTATTGTGGTACTGTAACGGTACTTAATTATCTCATTATATTGAGTATGTACCTTGTACACCATGTGTTACTAGTAGTTTGATTTTATATTAATCATCTATTGTATTAAATTAAAAATATAAAATGCGTTTTACACCTTGGTCATGGTGATTGAAACTCAAGTCACTTAGGTATACAATACAGTTATTTATAATTAAAAAAAAAGGTATAGCAGTCATAACAAAAACACAATTTGTAAATACGAGCTAATACAATCACAAAAGTGTTCCCAGAACTTTTCCCAGTAAATACTAAAGGAAGCATGTTATTTCTTTCGGTATACTGCGCGATGCAGTCGTTTATTTTAAATCAAAGGCAGAGAAGGCTACGGAGGGCCAGGAGGGCCGGGAGAGGAGAGGGGATCAAGATCGCGGCGCGGGCGCGGAACCGGCTCCTCTTACAATAATACACAAATGTTGGAAAACGACACAAACTAGCCACTCACATTATTCTGCACTTATAAAATGAAAGTATGAAAGCATTGTTTACGTTTTGAGATCATGAATCAAGATTAATTTGCATAAATAACACGCTGACTGACAATGAAGTCTTAATTTAGGCTATTGTCCGAAACTTACTTTAACAAATCGTGATGGGAAATAGTAAAATATCAGCATGTAAACTGGTCATCGCATGAACAACTTAGAAGTGCCTGAGTGTGTACAAACACAAAGTTGTAATTTGTTTAGGTAAGTTTAAGTAAAAGGGCTCACCTTAGCGCTGTGGAACAAGGCGCTGTTCCTAGTCATCTTGGCCTTAGTCATTATTCCGTCACAGTTCTCATCACAACACTTCATAAACTTTCATCTTGTTGACAATCCTTTTATGTCCATGGGAAAACGGCGGAACGGTGAAACGCGCGAACCAAACGGTGTTTACAATGGGAGCTCGGACGTGGGAGTGTAGAGCGCGCAGCGAGACGCGCGCGCCGGCGCTCGCAGCGCCGCCAGCGGCTAACGGAGGAACTACACGCACATTACTTACTTTCCCAAACTCATATCCCACTTGGTGTTCCGAAATATAAACCTTATTTTGTTAATTCAAAGGTGATTCTTTAATTCTTTCAGTTGGTAATATACGCGTTTTGTAAACCAGATTTAAGATCGAGAAGATTGTTGATGTACAGTAGCGCCGCATGCGGCTACGAAGGAAAACAGTGGAAATTACGAAAATTGCTACTATAAGGAACTACGGATGTGGTGTCTCTTTCACTCTAATCTCACTGGAAGGGAGTAAGAGTGAGCTCAAAAATCTCGTATTTCGGAATAGAGCCTATACAACTCTACATCAGCTACGCACCTTCCAACGCGCCTGTGATCTAAGCTAAAATAAACTTTTTGTCAATGCAATAAGAACTTTTTTTACATTGTATCATTGAAATTTTAATATCCTAAGGCTTTTGTTTTAAGCGGCCATTTTGATTTGCGTGACGTCAGAGAGCCCGAGGGAACGCGGGAACACTGATGACATAAAAATAGAGACAATAATTTACTTTATTATGGGAATATGAGGCTAGGTAATTAGGTTTTTTGTCCAAAGGGATGTAGAGGATATATGAGCTAACGTGTGTGTTTCTCCTTGTTGTGATCACACATACAATCTTTTAGTGGTGCAGTATAATTGTAGGTACGTTTTTATGTTTTATTTTTAGGATTACACATTTTAAAAATTAAGCAAATGTTGATATGTATTTGTACCCATAAAATTCGGCACAATATGTATACACCAAATGGCTTCACTATTATTATTGGCCGTAATTATCCGTATTTTTTTTCTAATAAATCATTACAAGATTAAATTACATTATATTAGCTACTACTTTTAAAAACTGTATTAAGACAGTTCAAGGTGGCTGTGCATCGATGTAGGTTCATCTACACATATCGTATTGTACTGGTATTCATACATGATCTTGTATTTTACTCTATTTATAATCCTATTGTATAGCTCAAAAAACAACAAATACCCTTTGGCACGAAGGGGTGTACAGAATTGATTTGGGACCTAAGTCATTTTCTAACGTCACTTTGTAACATGGAACGTCAAATTATCTACACCGACTCGTAACAACCAAGTAGGTCGTTCAGTAAGCTTTTTATATACATACTCGTAATATTACTACATCTTACTACATGTTTAGGTAGCGGAGAGCCAAAACATTATCCACGCACCGTACGCACCTAACAAAAGACGATCGGAGATGGTATTATTGTGCAAGGCATTCAATCAAAAATAATAATATTTCGTATAATGAAACCTGCCCTCGCGTTTTTTTGGGCTCGAGCAGGTGGCTGGAGAAAAAAAGGTTCGTTTAAATTGTGAGGGAGGCGAACGTGAAGCCTCTAAGGATCCTTTAGCACGTTAGATTTAAGTCTTAAGGCCAAGTCACACCGGATGCGTGTGCGTGGCGTGCACGTAGACGTGCGCGTAGCGTGCGCGTTGTAAAGTACGAATACCCATAAGAGATGACACACCGTTGCGCACGTGCATGCCACGCAAGCGGTGTGTCATCTACTATGACATTTCATACGATACAACGCGCACACCACGCACACGCGCACGTGCACGAATCCGGTGTGTTTCGCCCTTTAATCTTATTTAATTCTCTTGTATTAAAAAATTAAAAACACAATGTTTTGCATAGGTGTTTATCTATTTGGCTAGTGACAGACCTGTCATTAATTATAAGTATTATACAGTGTAATATTCCCGCTATATGATCAAAATACAGATATGAAATTGTAAAAAAATAAATATGCAATTAATTGAATTGAAGGAAACTATTATAGTATTAAACCATTACGCGTTCCAAAACATCTTTGATAAGCTTATCAGCTTACGTAATTAGGTAACATAATGGTAACCTACCTATTATAAAACCTGATAATAAGTTTCTTACCTAATGTCTCTGTCTAATTAGTAAATTTGAAATCCAGCGATGGTGATGTGCCAGATTAAAGTTAATTAGTGTAATGTAATCCGATCCTTATAATGACATTACCGTGATTTTCTCGCAATTGTTGCTCACAGTGATATGTCAATTTTATCTAAATAAAAATACGCTTAATGCACAGTGTCGCCACAGATGGAACAAATATCTCCAGAAGTGAAGAAACGTTTAACGTAAATTTGTAACGTTCCTCCGTGAACAAGTCAAAGTGTTACTAATAAGAAGGCCGATTTTTCGATCAGGACATTGTGATTTTTTTCAACCTGACATTATTTTTCTCTACAATCATGCTGCATGTTATAAGTAACTAGGTCACCTAGTGTAACATGTACTTTACATGGATGTATAGACAATCTGCAGCGGCCCAGCCTTATATTAGAGACCTTGGCAGAGATTTGGACTCCTTTGTCTCGGCACACGTGCGGAGTCTACGATTAAAGGACTGAAGAACGCAATGCGCAATCACTCGCTCACAAGAGTGAAAAGATGAAATATGTGCAAGAACATACGTAAGTACATCTTTCATGTATTTTGTTAGTGTCATGTAATTTTTTTTTCAAATGTATATAAATAATTATATAAAAAAATCTATTATTATAAGTGGTATTTTGAACATCCTTTGGGAACTATTCATTTTACGGGATAAAATAACCTCCGTTACTATACGGATCTTATTTTATAGAATGCTTTTAAGTCATAATTGTAATAATGGTCATGTACGTTATATGTGTACGAGTATAGCCTAAAAGACGGCGATACTGATGTGACTGCTGCATGCATAAACATGACGAATAATTGAAATAATACAAAATCCCCGACCCGACATTTGTATTTTGATCATAAAAATCACCATCAAATCATAAGCAAATAATAATAACTATTTCCTTTACTCACTCACGTTTCAGTAATCAGCTTATTTTCTAAACAGAAATCACCACAAAGCTTAAGCTGCAGCGCTCCCCTCGGAGTTATAATCTAATTTCACGCTTAATCCTGAGCTCCGAGAAAAAAACGAGTTAAAAAACTAAGGGCAGCGAGATTCCTGACTATAAGTAGCGAGTCTATTACTTATTTTCATTCCTGAGTAATTGCGGTTGACTTGGCCCAATTACCAGCAACGCAACGTAGTACAGTCAACGACAATTGTTATATGCGTAATTTGACGAGCGTTTCAACCGCTATCAGTGTCCTGTTGCATATACTGAAGTAAAAAATAGTAAAACGATCCTCTGTGCTTGTGGCACAATCGTTCTATTTCATGATAGCGGACGTCACTTTTTTCATAACTCGTCATGGGTGTCGTTATCTAGGTTTTTGGGGCTGTAGATTCCAAAAATATCATGCATCTTGAATTTCAAGATGGCGGATGAAACGTTTTCAAAAAATCGTCGTGGGGTCTTTTTCTAGGGTTTGGGTTTAAATTCCAAAAATAACATCCATTTTGGATTTCAAGATGGTGGACGTCACTTTGTTGGAACAAATAGTTAGATTAGATGTTATTTTCTACATTTAAGGGTGCAGATTTCAAAAAAGTATGTTCACAATCTTGAAATCCAAAATGGCTTCTATTTTTGAAAACGACACACATGGTGATTTTTCCAAAAAAAGTTATGTCCGTCAGCTTGAAATAACTAATATTACTATTACCGACGAGTATTTTTCGTTGCGTTATCGTTAATAAAATATATTCGCTCCATCACTCATTCATATTAATTACTTTAAAAAATATATATTTTTTACGAGATTTGTTAATTTCCTCGTATTAAATAGTCTTCAAAAGCAATATGTTATGTCTCGGCCGAAAGTGTATTAGATAGACTCGTATTAAAGAGCTAAATCGTTCATATACCTATTGTATAATTTCTAGCCTCTACACCAATGTACTATACAAGTTAAAAACTCAATACCTACGGCATCAAGAAAAATACTAAAAAAGCAGAAGGGATTTTAGGTTATTATTATTTTTTTCCTATTGACTATCCGTAAACTATAATTGATCGACAAAATGTATGGCCCAAAACAGAAACCAAATAATTTACTTTTACCAGGAGACGGTTCTTATATTCGTAAGAAGGCATATCACACGTACGTAAGATGTTTTAAAAAACATATTTTGCTTTTTACTTCTATTTTATTTTTACTTTTCTAAGTGGATATGTTTCTTGGAGAAATACGAATTGAGCTTATACTTTAAAAAGATATATTTACGATAGCTAAGTACTAATATTGTAATAGTTAATAGTTATTTCGAAAAAAGTACTGACTGCTGAGTTTGCATCGGCTTTCTTCTCAACATTGGTCTCCTTTTGGGAAATGCCGTTGAGTCACACTTGTAAACGTTGCCCTGGCGGCCTACTTACAGAATAAAGAAAATTCTTTCATAATTAAAAAAACTCAAAAAGTTATGTATTCGTTCATCATAGGTCTCTCCCAAAAAAATCTACAAAAGACGGTCACATCCTGCAGCCATCAGCTTCCAGCGATTTTAATCAGGTTGTCAGTCCATCTTGTGGGAGTCTTTAGGAAAATCAGGTTTGCCAAATCTTGTACAGTAAAATTATACGTTATACGAGGTTTAGACCATCTTACCATTAACTTGAAACTAAACTTATACATTTGAAAAATGCCTGAGATGTAGTCGTTAACCTTTTATACGCTTTCACAGATCTTGATCCGTAGCTAACTGTACAAAATTACTCAAAGTAGTAGCCAGTTACTAACTCCAAGTGTAAGTGAGAAATGGAGTAAGGGAACGAGATGTCGGTATTGTCGGTAAACTAATTCAAAATTACAGGTGCGGTGCAGTCGCTCCAAAACTAGGACTAAATCGGGTTGCCGAAGAAAACAGGTTGTTTGAAACTTTGAACCACCAATCACTAGTTTTTAATCGATTCGTACAAACAAGTTAGATGAGACTGCGATATTACTGCGTTTATAATTTTCTGTTCCTTTCTTTTGCGCTAGAAATGAGTTACTGATCGTAAAAACATTTTTGGTGCCGCAACGATCAGGTAGGCAGATTAAGCTATAGACGCGGAAGATACCAATTTAAACTCTACCTTGGTCGCTGCACCGAAAATGCTACCAAAATTACGATCACTGGTTATGACATGAGTATATATGTACAGTAAGGAAAACTGAACCACGTAACTCTTTAACCGACTCCCAAAAAAGGAGGAGGTTCTCAATTCGGTTGTATGTTAATTTCTGTTTGTTACCTCAGAACTCCGTCATTTATAAACCGATTTCAATTTTTTTTTTGTTTAAAAGAAGGTGCCTCCAGATTGGTTCCATTTAATTTTCGTGAAGATCTGATTAGTTTTATTTTTTGTTATTAGTCCTTATTATCATTTTGACAAGAGTGAAAAGGTGTTTCAATATCTCTACTGTACCTACGGAATGAAATATATATGTATGTATTAAATTATATGTATTTTAGTATTTCGTTTGTTAAGTTTGTTTATATAAAGGCAGTTGCGTTTTGCTACAAATTTCCAGCCTCGCACGACTCGACTGTGGAATGAATTGTCGCCGGCATTGTTTCCGGACCGAAGCGACCTTCGAACCTTCAAGAAAAGAGCGTACTCCCACCCGAAAGGCCGGCAAAGCACTTGTGACGCTTCTGGTATTGCAGGTGTCTATGGGCGACGGTGATCGCTTATATATTACATTAAAAAAACATGCGTAGAGAAATTCAGGCCAAAATTAACGAGAGCAAGAGGGATGGCACGATAGGAACTTCGTTTTCCAATCTTAGGAGTAACCTCTCAGTTCCTAATCCTTTTTCACGCTTCGCTCCGAAACAGAAAAATAAATCTGGATTTTTTTTAATCGTCGTGTAGACTTAAATCCAACAGGTAAGGTTAAGTTTGTCGTATAAAAATGCCGAAAATTTCACGGTTTCCGAAAAAACTATTTGAGAAATGAAATAGTTTGTGAAACAAAGTTTGCTCATTTATTAGTAACCTCCTAATTCACCTTACTCCATTGGTTAGTTATTAACGGCAAATTATACCTGCCAAACAAACATAGATAGCCGTAAACAACTGTTAATATCTAAAAGAGCATGGTGAAATTAGACTTCAATATCGCAGATGCAGAAATAGAGGTGTAGTCGGCGTTCCGAAACTAATAACCAAGGATAACAGTAATCAGCAGTAGGCAATCATTTTGAGCTGTATCTGTACTACTTAAACACTACCTGCAACCTGCTGACCAGAGCCAAAGTTAAGCTTTGCTTAGTTTGACATTGAATAATCCGTGTTAGTCAAATGCCGGGTATCTACCTACCTAGTGATTAAAAAAATTAGACAGAGAGTATCCATGTAAGGGATTTACCAACCGATCTTTTGTTGTTCAATATTAAAAGATATATACCGGGCCACCTTGGAACGAGGCGATTTTGTAAACTCCATACAAAACACTTAATAAATTCATGAATCCCAATGTGTTTTCATTAATTATAATCGTCATGAAACGCGCTTTCTGAAGGTAAAAGTTTGATAGTTGTAAGTTTTATAATGTTTCAGAAAATCGTAGCGATAGTGGGTGGCCCGGTTTATTTGCTGTCGAGTGTATTTTATATTGCAGAGTAGCTAAGTGTATAATTTTACAGTAGTTATAATTTCTCATAAAACGACATTTTTCCTTTGTCCGTTGTAGTGTCTAGTTCAAATTACAGGTCACAAAATACACTAGTTAATCCGATCCCGCAGTTATAGGCTTACGTCATGTTAGTAAGAAATTAATCAGAAACCGTATCGATTATTATGAATATATTAATAAAGTATACAATATGTATTAATTAACAATAGGAGTGATTCACGAGAAGCCTTACGCTGTAGCGAATACCCATACCCACACGTGACTCATATGGCCCTTGCCCAAGAAAGCACGACAAAAAATAGATTCTGACGTAGATAAATAAATATCAGAGACAATCTTACACAAATCGACCTAGTCCCAAACTAAGCAAAGCTTGTACTATGAGTACTAGGCGACGATATACATAATATACAGATAAATTATAATACTTAAATACGTAGAAAACATCCAAGACCCAGGAACAAACACTCGTGCTCATCACACAAACACATGCCCTGGCCGGGATTCGAACCAGGGACCGCCAGCTTCGTAGACCGTTGTACAACCCACTGAGCCAAACGTGTCGTCTAGATGTTGGAACGTTGTTCCTTAATTACAACTAATTACAAATAATTTCAGGTTCTCAGCGTTCATTGTTATTTTTAAAGCATTGGCCTCTACTTTTTACGAGAAATGCAAACCCGTACGAATTCAAATGTGTATTGCTTATCCACTAACATTAGGTACAATCAGCGTCAAATAGTCTGTTTCATCCAAAGCGCCAAATATATCGCAACACATCTTTATTACTATATAGCCACAAAGATGTGTGATGATGATGATAGATATATTTGGCGCTCTGGCAGTTACAAACTATTTGACGCTGACTGTACACTATCGCTTCGAGAAAAAAGTTACTATACTATAAATGTTTTAATGCATATATTTTTTATCATTTCAGATTATATACATTTAGATAATAGATATATTTCCTATCAGGGAAGATAGATGATGATGTTGAATGAGGATGTTGCTACACGTCAACAATTCAGTGCGACACATGAATAAAGGCTACACTAGTGTGGGAAATAACTAGGATTAGGAAATTATTAATTGTGTAAACTTAGTTATAAGAGATAAATCAATATTATTTCGCTATTTTTAATCATAATTATTTTATTTCATTTACTACTCTGTGTCATATATTTTTTACCCTGTTATATAAAATACGTGTTATGTTGTTTTAAAGTATTAAGAAATTAATATAACTGTGTATATCATTCTATTGTAAAACATGATGAATAAAGAATATCTTTTGTCGCATTTATTAATTCGCCTGCATCAGCCGATAAGCCGCTAATTCAGGCCCTAGTATGTGGGAATAATAAGTGGCCATTTTGATAGCCACAGTCAGTCTTCTACTACACTGAGAGTCTTCTACACTCAGTCATCTACTCTACTCTCTTACGGCTATTAGCTGATTATGGCTAATTAGCAAATACTTACCATGAAGAAATAAGTATTTTATTTTAAATCAAGAAAGAAGTAGTCCAATACAGTCCACACATTCAACAACTAGGATTAGGACTTTTTACACATAGAAGACCTACACAATTTACTCGTTCAACTTTCACTATTATTAATTAAACTCAACTAGGTGCGAGTATCACTTACATAATTATGTATTTTTCTAGTTAAATTTGAAAGCACTCTATCCCCGAAAGCCCATGACCATAAATAAGTACCCCCGTCTGCTGACAAGCAATATGGGATTAGTAACCAGCACTTAAACCAGCGGGGTATGTAATTAAAAGAATGTGTTAAAACTGCCTCGGAATTCGGATGGCTGTCATTTATCACTTCAAAGTTAATAACGACTTGCTCACTAACCTTCCGAGGAGGAATTAACTTTTGATGCATTTTAAAAATGATTCGTATGAGAAAATGAGTTAAATCAGGGAAAGTAATACGTGTAGTTTTCAAAAGGGCTTCTTTGAGGTGTTATGTTCAATCTTCTAAAAGTCCTCAGATCTGACGTCAGGATTTTGTTTAAAGATTTTTGTTCAGTTACTTATTTGCTTTTAACTAGAAAACCTTAACAAATATTCGTACCAATGGTTATTGGTCTTCCCTTCTTGACTATCTGATAAACAACTTTACCATGATTTAGATATAGCAGATCAAAGAGCCCAACTTTTGTAGGTTTTAAAAAATTCGAAACTTTTTGTCTGAAACCAACAATAAAAATTAATAAAACAATTTTTCCGCTGATTGGCTTCATTTATACTTATTTTCTTAGGCTATCGTAAACATTATTATAACATATTACGGCCTACATAATTTTCGTATTTAGTTTTCATAGAATGACAGATTATGCAAACAACCTATACACCTATACCCTACCTAAACCTACGTACATTTTTTCACTATACTCGCCTAATTAACAGCACTATTCTGCTGATATAAATGCACAGGTAAATTTTCTTAATTGCAAAGTATCATAGATCTTAGATAACACAGTCATATTATTTACCTTTACTCAATCAAAAGTATCATTAATCACATTTGTAACCGTTATAAATAGCCCCGTGAACGTGCAACAATACAATGAACTATATATAACTACGACTAATAACAATAACTATAAATCATTCCACGCATAGTAGCCTTCTATTCTTGTCAGAATCTATTAAATTCATCTTCAAAATACAAAAGATTTCACGCTACCCCTTTCATCCCTTCCAAATCTCCCAATCGCCGCGGAAAGAACAGGTAACGTCGTTTTTTAGTTTTTTTGTGAAGGCAGTGGCGACGCTACCAGACACAATTATAGATTGGTTATAGTTATACATATACCCATCAACAGCGGGAATAGATATACCTTAATTCGTTAGTTAATGCATTTCTTAAAACGATCAGGGTCAAGTACCTCAGATTAAACGACTATCGATAGATTGTCCATTAAAGCTGTATGTGGATATTTTTTGTTAACTAACACGATCTTTCCTCAAGACACGTGTGTTCATTTACAACTTCTACAACCGGTTTTGTATTTCGTACTTACTCACCAATACTGCCTATCCAGCTATCTCTCGGGATGCCTCAGGGCGCTATAACAACAACTCGTACAATAAGCCTTATATTGTTCTACATAAGACTCCTTCTTATAGGTTTGAAGATTAATGTTTGAGTTGTAGTAACTCGTAGTAAACTGAAACGGGTTCCGCGCTAAGTGGACGTGCTAACTCTGCTCAAAAGTAATGTACCGTTACAGTCTCCGAATATAGACTGACGCGAGTGCAAAATATGGACGGAAACATGCGAGGAATATTAACTTATGACTTCTTCGTAAAACAATTAAAATTTACAGTCACTTAAATCCGTGGCTGTAGCGTAGGTACTTAATGAAAAGTAGGTAATCAAATTACTACCACAATTTCATTATTTGAAATTCATGAAATACTACTATGGCTTTGTCGTACTAATCACATCAACAAAGCAACGTTGGTGAAATTGAAAATAAATGAGAAACTAACCACAAGCAACAAGATCTCAATATAGCGCCTACAAGAATTATACGAGCAAAATGTTATTCTACCTTGCGTTGCCTTCGTCAATTTGAAGGCGCAATTTTCAATAACAATTGGCTGTGTAGCGGTTGTAATTTTCAATATTCTTACTTATATTATTTTGACATGCTAATTACGACGATGATGTAGTATTTTGATGCTCTCTTTACAACTTATCATAATATAAAACGAACGGTTCGAAATTAAGATGGTAAGACTTGCGATATCGTGGTTAGGTTAGACAAATTATGTTACCTAATTTAAATAATACAGTCAGCAAAAGAGAGGTAAGAACTTTATCATTGTAGGGGGGTTACTTTCTCTACGGTTGGCATTAGCAGCGCATATTTACGGGTAGTTTTCAACCACTCTCAAGTCTCAATATACTGATCGCACAATGAAACGCATTTCCCTGTAAGTTTAGACACGATTTTATTTCCTGAAAAACCGGTTATTCTACGAAGCAATCGAAAATGGTAAAGCTGAAAGCGGTTGAAATGCTGGTCGTGATCTATACCCTTGTTTTACTTACTCATTGACCATTTTTCACATCAATATCATAGTGCAATGTTTATTCAAATTATTCGTGCAATGTAGAATTACCGCTCAGATTGTTAAACCATGTAGTGGACAATGCAAGTAAACTGGTCACTTAATCGCCGTGTTATCATTCCCCTTATCCTTTTAGTAAACTATTGGCGGTGCTGTTTTGTTAGACTTATGTTATAGACAGGAATTCTCAACATTTTGTAAACACGCCTTGCAAATTCGCGTCGTTAATGGCTCAGGTGTCCAAACACTCGAGACTCGAGATGAGTTGAATGGCCACTTATTTACACAACACGGTGCTTCGCCCCATTGTTCTTATCGTTATAATTCGCGGTTTGTAAACTTTCTTCGCTCATCGAGGCCCGCATGGTACAATACAAGTATTATAATCAGTACTTTCTCTTCAAATATTATAGTCAAATTTTACCATGCACAGCACCACAAAGCTCACACATCTAAGGTTCGCAAAACATCGATTTCGAAACAGGTGAGAACGAGTATGCTTTGAACAAATTATCTTAAACTTCATTCAGTTGACATTATGCTACACAATATCAAGTCAATATCCTCATAATAAAAGTCATAACATATGAAATATCGTCAAACATTGCTCAATAACGCACCTGCAATCCTTACTAATATGCTGGTCCTGATCAAAGTCAAGTTAAATCTATTCTAAATTAAAAAATATATAACTTAACTTAAATCATTCCTTTTATACACATCAAAAATTCCGCTTTAAATTTCAGACTATACAAAATAATGCTGTGCAAATATCGAATGCAAATTTCAGCAATAATGTGGCCACCGCACTGAAGTCAGAGCCCTAGAGAGACGAGCACGGAGAAGACTTTCGGATGCAAGGTAGAACTTCCAACGTAGCACGTCAACATACTGCATCTGATGCTTCTACTGCGTGCTTGCCGTGCCGAATCTAAGGCTGAACATGCGATTCTCACGGCTCCGCCATTCATAAAGACACTTACGGTAAGAATGGTATCTGCAATGTCAGCAGCCGATTATCTAATGCCGCGATCCGTTCTAGGGTTTGACTTGAGCAATAGGGTTAAAACTTAGGTTTACTTCTTAGTGCAATTCTACGAGTATTAACAAAATTGCTATCAACAAGCCAGTTTATATTATAAGTTATACATCCATACTAATATTATAAATGCGAAAGTGTGTCTGTCTGTTTGTCTGTCTGTCTGTCTGTCTGTCTGTCTGTCTGTCTGTCTGTCTGTCTGTCTGTCTGCTTGTCTGTCTGTCTGTCTGTTACCTCTTTGGTATGGAGATAGTTTGAGTCCCGGGGAAGGACATAGGCTGCTTTTTATCCCGGAAAAATACCCTTATCCGCGATAAACGAATTTAAGGCGGACGAAGTCGCGGGCAGAAGCTAGTAGGTAATATAAAAACACTATCCTTCGACGTACGCATGACAGCTATGTTTCTTCTAACGCACGATTACCATACTTTCAGAGTTTATTATTTCGTTGTTGTATACGTGTTTAGTTGGCTAGGGACACAGCAGAGTTAAATCTATAATGATAGCTTGTCTTGAAAAATGTTTCGTCTCTTGAAAAAAGAGATAGAAGAGTTGAGGTGAATTTCAAAGAATTTCAATTTAGACTATACGCAATCAATCACCCGATGCAATCAACGAAACAATTTACTTGTCGTGCACAATAAAAATATTAATAACACATCTTTAAAGTACATTCCAATTCGTCTTCCCTTTCCAGTTTAGCAGCGATAACTGTTTCTATAATTATTACCTTCATTGGCATCGGCCATTGTTGGAGATGCTCTATGAGAACATATTTAAATAACAGAACTCAATCTGAGATAAGGGAGACTGTAGCTAATAAACACACAAACGTCATGGAGGTAATTTATCTGTATATATTTGCATGATGCTCAGTGGGTTTGGATCGCAGATGCGACTGAGCTGAACATAAAAGAGCTTAATCGCCGTGGCTTTACACACATTTCAGACCGTTTTAGCACTATGTCATAACCAGCATAGCACGAGATTTCTCCAAAATTCGACAACCTGTTTGACTCGAGCCGTGCCTTATGGTGTTTTCTCTCGTAACCGTTTAGATAATGAACCAGAAGAGCCGGAATCCTCTGATTAGCTGGCTGGCTGCATCCCATTTAGGAGGTTAATCGGTCAACTTATGCCGTTAGAGCATTAGTTAATATAATATATTTAATGAAGGTACTGATTATTCAGTATCTTAAACCATAATAAATTTAGGTTAATAACTATAAAAAATATATTTAATAGGTTTTTCATTTCGCTTCTATGCTAAAAAACTTAACGAAAGCCCCTCTTGTATGTAGTAGTGTACATAATTGATATGGAACTTATATCACTTTTCTAAAATCAAACATTATTAAATTGCATGCGCATGTAGATATAAAAACTGAAGACAATTTGAATCAGAAGTGGGATCACAAGTTGAGCAAAATTTGTTTTGATAAAATTTGTTTTCATATAATGAATACGCATAAACTGCGTGGAAACCTTGTAAATAAAAAACAATATTGAATGTTCATTAACAACATTTAAGCTACTAACTACTTTCATTGCCAGGAACCTCTGCTCGTAGACGTGGCGTGCAATCCGTTTAGGCACAAAGGCACATGTCTACCTTGAACGGCCAGGAATCCATACAGGCACCTAGAAACTGCCTACCCTGCAGCCCTACCTTGACCAAAAATCTTGCGCCCGTTAAACTGTATGAGCCCGTTTGTAGAGGAAAGTGCGTAGCGCTACGAAAAGCTTTCCAGCGAAAGTGTTAAGTATAGATATGGAAACTCATCTTTCTGCACAATGAACTTGTGTGAAAATTTGTTTATTTTTAACGATTTCAAAGTAACCCAGTTCAATACTGATATTGTGCATTTCAGTGGCAATTAATGAGACAACAAAAACAAATCTTACACACAAATGTGACTGCTATCCTCCTTAAGACACACAAATGTGTCTATTCAAAGCAGCACCGTTTACTAATCGATAGACTCCATCGTTACGAGACTCCAACCACTCCAAGTTTAGGGTTATTTACGGTCTCCGAGTTTATGATCGGGCGAGGACAGGTTAACTATCGCTCGTCCAACCTATTTGCATTTTATTGCCCACCTCTTAAAATGATAGCTCCGTCCATCACTGTTTTATGCTAATCTATTGTTCTGAAAGCTTTTATCGAATTATGGCCTCGAATTCTATCCATGTCAATATTGGGGAAAATTGAAGTTGTTATGAATGGTAATGTGTTCCATTACCATTTATCTTATTTGTTATTTGCCTCTACCATTGTATCGCCTTGATGGACCTCTGCGCAGAGTGTTAAGAATATAAATGACATCATAACTCACACACGATGGTGAAGATGTGATTTTATGGGTGTGTAATATTTATTATAAAATCAAATAGTATAACGTTCACAACATGAAACAGCATACATATAATATAATTTCAATAGATAGAAAGAATAACTACATAGATCCATTATTTGTTTAAAAAACACATCGTATATTTTAATTTCTTATAACAACACTTGGCATATTGCATATTTCATATACTCTACACCTTATTCTAATGAACATATAGTAGAATGATCAAAGCGCATAATATTGAGATGATTCATCAAATTCGACCCACCAAAAATCAACAGAGCGCTGCTTCGCGGAGCTCCTATTTCCACTCAGAGGGACGAAAGGTAAAGACAGAATCTAACTCGGTTGTATTAAATTACAACAACAAGTACTAAAGTACCAGTCGAAAATAACTTGTTAGATGCCTCGGTTTCTACATTATGAAAAGTACGATATGCCAAACTTGAATTTTATTAAATTATTTCAATGAACATTAATTTTATGTATGTATAATATGATATCGTTATACAGATTTATACGAATGTACCGTCTTGTCCAAATAAACATTAAAACATTAAAGGTGCTTCTACAAAATAACGATAATGAAATAACATTCTAAGTAAGTTGTTATATCCTTTAAACATTCTACCAAAAGTATCTTCGGACATATAAAAGACATAATTGGTTTCTCTAAGAAATGAAGGGCAACCGTGATTTCATATTTAGTAGCAGGCTCCTATAAGTATTAGTTAGACCATCGTTGCGTAGATGAGAAGGTTAGGTCAGGTTTAATACTTACCTATATGTAAATATTTGTGAGATATACTCCAGATGAGGCTAAGTTTCAATAGTAGGTACCTTCAATAGTACTCTGTGTACCCAATACAATAATTGGTAAAGTAGTTACCCTTTTATGTACCTATTTCGAAAGCTTGCTAAGTGCTTACATTTAAATTATCAGAAAATGTACTTGTGACCAAAAAATTACAATCTCTGGAAAAAAATGTCGCCTCAAATTAGGAAAGTGAGCGTGAAGGAATGTCACCACAGAGGTATGTTTATTGGGCAACCAAACTATCTAATTGGTGGATGAAAAATGTCGACAATAGCACTTGCGCTTCTCAACTGTACCTAGTTAAAAAGGTAATTTAAGCTCAACAAGTTCTCATGTTCTTGAACTAAGTTAACCTACCGGGCAACCACCACTAGATAAGTATTCACTGTGGATAAATGTTTTAATATTGAACCTTTACGTTTGATTCACTGTAATAAACACGCACTTAAATATTGGGTAGGAGAAAATTTAAGACCTTTATTTAATTAGTTATCAATTACAAAAAAATAAAAGCGCAAGCGATATCATTGAAAACACAAAAGAGCATGTCGATTTGTTACCTCAATTTATTTCCTACAAAAGCCAGGAATAATGAAGTAAGAAATTGGCATAATAACATAATAAAACAATAAACAAGTCTAGTGATGTTCACATTAAGTCGCATTATAAATAAGAAGTCCGTGAACCGCGACCGGGCGGTAATTCTCACGGCGATCGCGGTCTGCGCACACGCGTGGCGAAGAAAAATCAAAGATGGCGGAACGGTGCGGTGGGAGAGGATCTTATTGATATGACGTATTAGGCCGTCCCGTTAGTTTCCTATTACATCCGCAATGTGATTTGAAGGGATGTGTTTGTATCCTGCTCAGAAACCCACGCGCTAATAAAGACGATTTGCAATCTCGCAAGCTTATTATATTATAGTGCCGATGTGGTTCTAAAAAGGTATTTTATCTAACCTTCACATTCATTACAGATTTTGACATCCTTGTAAATCATAATTACTACCACATATTTCTATATATCCTTTAAAATTTATTTGATTGAAATTACTGACTACGCCTTATGTAGAATAATATTACACTGGTTTTATGTCCATTGATTTGAGAAAGCACATTATAGGGTCAAAATCCCTATTAAGTTACAAATATTCGAAAACCTTTTATTGCTAGTTGACAGTATCACGGGTCAGCACGGGTAGCTACAAAACATAAAAGTCATAAAATTGTCAACGTGTCTACTTTCACACTTGGGTCCAGTCGTAAACCTATGAGAAAAGCCAAGTTTTTTAACCGCAAAAACATAACATGGCGCTGTGTACCTAACCGGGAAGCGTGGAGCGACCGCGGTCCCACACTTATCCCGTAGTTTGTGGCGATTGCTCAACATATCAATAAATTCTATTACAAATCAACTGTTACAATTACTCGGGAAACAACTGAACACGACTCTCCTAGCCTGATCCAATTCGTGAAGTAAAGCAGTATATCTCGGGCAAAAAGTAAAGTCGGTACAATAATAATGTGAGGTAGAACTTTTCTCGGAACTTTTAACAAATTCGACTCGTTTCTAAGTTCTTATATCTTAGTTGGCGAGCAGAATTGAAATCATTTCAGTATTTATAGCTATAATTTACCGGTGGACACTGGACATAGTTCTTTTTCAAAATATTTTCTGTCAAAAATATGAGAATTACAACGTACGAGTACGTTAATAGAAATGTTTGATCAACCACAGGACTTCAACTTAGAACCTTAAAACCATTCGTAAGGGCGCGAACGGTCAGCAGTCTACCCTAATCACATATCATTATTCTAACTGGACTCCAAATTACCGGCATGCACCTGCAATCAGTTATAAAAGACATCAGTAACAATAAAATTGCTTCTGGCAAAATCTTCAATTGATATGCGAGCAAAGCTTCCTTATTGCAGACTGCGCTTTGACAATCACATGCAATTGGTGGCCAGCTTTATTCATAACGTGATTAGCCTATGACCAGCCAGTTGTAAATGTAGTAATTATATCGTTGCCCAAGACGCCGGTCATGGTTCGCTGCTGTTCCCACACGTCTCGGTGTAAGCCCCGAGGCTTTTGAAATTGAAGACGTTTTTCTGGTAAAACAAACAATTTCGCATGCTAAGGCTTAGGAGAAGAAAAAAATACATTGAACCATAAGCTTATAAATTAGTGTTATTGATGAGTTCAACTCTCGGAAGCTACCTACGTGTTTCAAGAGCGTCACATTACGGACGTAGGTGTAGCCAACTCATTGAGTAAAGCGTCAATAAAAGTCACCAGCAATCAGCCTAAACTGCCACAATTTAGGGAGCCATAAAGTTGACGAAGAAATGAAAGCGTGTTCGTTACCACCGTAAGTAAAGTTTCACAATGGACAATGGCGGTTTTTTGTGGCGGTTAGTCACAGGAGGCCCGAATCCTTGAAGACGACCAGGAAGGGTGAGTCAGCAGGTCGCGGTTCAGAGAGCACGATACGACCCAAGCGCTAACAATAACATAACTTGCCTTAATTTATCGTTCAACTTTGTATTACAGACCCCTCATTCTTATTCGCGAACTCTATACCTAACTCAAACGACAAGAGCTGATTCTTTTCTTGGAAATTCATATATTGCAAGTTCGGCTCGTTACTTTTTCTATCAGCAAATTAACCCGGAAACAATCTCCTTTTGGTGGTATGTATATGTACTAACGGTTATTTATATCCTACAAGTAGAATAAACCGAGTCGATAAAGTACAAGATCGTATACATAGGTATAGCTTCATAGACTCAAGTTTAACCCGGTCGTTGAAGACTGAGGAACCTAATTCACGGTTTATAAATGTCTCATAATTTAATTTACTTCATTTAAATAAAACGTGTGAATGCGTGCTGTGTTGACCCATATCCCATATATGACACTAGCTTAGGAAAAAACAGCATATTAAGCAAGTTGTGTCTATTAATGTTATATCTACCTTTTGAAACATATACCTTGGAAATAAGACTCTAAATCGACATACTTTTAGACTTGACGCCACGTCTATCGACCGGTGTGTCCAAGCAGTCAATAGAGCGAGTAATATGGCTTAAACAGACGGGGTCAGACGTAATTATCAGGAAGTACACGTTTTAATTATACGTGTATTAGTTTAAGTACTAGGTGTAATGCTCGTGTAACTAGTCATCTAATCTTCCGAAGCAGCAACCTCGGGATATAACCGATGTAAGTAAAAAAACCTATAGCCTCTATCCGGCCCTTTGGGAAATCTATTGAGGAGGCCTGTGACCAGCAGTGGACGTCCTATGGCTGAAATAATGAAGTATAAATTATACTTAAGTGTTGAAAAGCTACTTGCTTATACGGTTCGTTAGCTAACCGGTATATCTAAAGGTTGACGATTACTTTAATCTACTGGGAAAGAATCACGGGAGAATTTTGTAAATCGATCTCAAAGGATAATTTACAGGGACAAAATTCTAAAAATAATATAAATGTTTCCATAATCTATTGTAAACACCGGAGCTCGAATTATGCTCTAAATTATTTAAGCATTAGGGTTTCCGGCTGACATAGAGAAACGGTTAAAGAGAAGGCAGCTCCGTGGAAACGCTTGATAGCACATTTCCGGACACACACGTCGATCGCAGCACTGAAATTGTTACAAAATTATATGTGATGACGTAATTTTAGTCAAATAAATTGGTATGACGTGATGCTAGCATTATTTTACCGTTGTTAATTTTAACTGACCGTCAAAAATCGTTACAGAATGCCGATGTGCAAAAACACATGGAAAATTAATTCTCTAATAGCTATTTCTATCCCACATCGTAAAAGTCTTTTACAGGAGATAATCCTATCTGTATTATAAACGTGAAAGTATGTATATACGTTCTACTTAATCTCAAAAACTACTGGACGATTTTTTATGAAACTTTCTTGTTAGGTATGTACCTTATATATCAGAATAGGACATAGGCTATAATTTAATTTCATCCCTTGTTAGGACGAAAAAGGGGTGAAACTTTGTAAGCTATAAATTGCAACTATACGCGGATGAAGTTGGGGGCAACAGCTAGTCCTTAAATACTATATTATAAACGTGAAAGTATGTATGTATGTTCCACTTAATCTCAAAAACGACTGGACAATTTTTTACACACATAGGCTATAATGTATGTCAAATTTCATCCCTTTTAGGCACTAAAAAGGGGTTGAAACTTTGTATGGAGAGAAAATGTTTTTACAAGCTAGGGACTTGAAATCTTGATAATATGCTTAACGTTTAAATTAGGAAAAATATTATAAATGCGAAAGTGTGTGTGTCTGTCTGTCTGTCTGTTACGTCTTTACGCTTAAACCACAGATAAGAATGAAATTTGGTTTGGAGATAGTTTGAGTCCAGGGGAAAGACATAGGCTACTTTTTATCCCGGAAAAATACCCTTATCCGAGATAAACGAATTTAAAGCGGACGAAGTCACGGGCAGAAACTAGTTCATCCATATATGCGCTCATTTTCACTTGCGCTCCCATTGACATAAGTCGCACAGTAGGTATGCTATGCTATCCTGCACACCCAACCGGCTGGCCCACAGATAATCAGCGCTATTGGCATTGCACAGTGATTCCGCCGTAGGCCATAAATCGAAAAAAGTCATGAGCGTATCCTGGACTAAAAAGTAAGTAAAATGATTCACCGATAGACAATCTTCTAAATACTATATATAGCACAGCAATAAAGTACTATTATCATTTACTTTTGTGCAACGAAAGTGAACGCATCTCGACCCTAATTAGTAGTGTGTTTTTGTCGCCGCAACTTAATCACTTTGTTATTGTGTACTATTATTATTATTTGCGTGTGTCCACGTGGTATTATTATGGAAATCCAAGAAGAGGGTATGTACTTTATTTTTCAATTATGTTTTATATATAAATATGCGTGCTTATATTTTAAAATAATTTTCTAGTAGAGGTCTGTCGTTTACGATTAATTTTTAAGAAGTATGATTTCATTGAGAGTTATACTCTGATGCCGAGGTTTGCCGCACTTGACACATATATTATGTTATAGATGGAAGTGTCCTTAATAAGGGCTGTAACTTTCATCGACCTTTTTTGACCTCTTCTTAGGTAAAAGGGGTTTCAAAGAACAAGAGTAGGGTAGCCGAAAAAAATCCGATTTTAAAAAAATGTTTTTATCTTTGTTTTAGGTACATTTTTAAGGTGTTCTATTTCGAAACGTAGTGTTTTTGATATTTGGCACTCTGGACAAGGAACTGATACAGAAAAATTTCAACATGTTTTTACTACACTGACGGAAACATCAATTATTTCGGATAACATCGAAAATATTGGCATAGAGAATTTAAGGGTTAAAATAAGGAATTTATGTAAACGAATTGCATGTTATTGGAAAAAAACAAGATGTACAAAGTCTATATTTCTACATAAATATGCAGAGTGGCTTAATGATGTAGAATACATTGATGTGATCCAAAGTATCGAGCAGCGTATTTCTCAGCAGAATGATAACGTCGACCCCTCCCCTTCCACTTCTCGTGGCCGTCCGAGGAAAAACTTTAATGAAAGTAGTAAACGCACTAAAAGAAGGAGACTGGCGGAACTATCTAATTTTGACGAGTCTGCTGTAAATACACTGCTCAATGCTTCTGCTGATTCCAGCTTAACTTCTACAAAAGTCGACGAAAACAAAGTTTTGTCACTTATTGCAGAAGGTAAGATTTCTAGAAAGCAATATCTATTAATTAAGAATTTTATACATAATAATATACTGAAAGATTGTATGCCTTCCTATCAACGCATTGTAAAGGCTAAAAAGAGATGTTACCCTACAACTGTAGCCGTTACTGAATCATCAGCCGAAGTCGAACTTCAGAGTTTGTTAGATCACACTGCCACTCGGATTCTTGAGTCTCAAAAAGATATTTTAGATAAAATACCTGACCAGTCTTTAAATAAAATATCTTTGGTTGGGAAATGGGGATTTGATGGTAGTACAGGACATAGCGAATACAAACAAACTTTCTCAGATTCTTCTCTTGTGGATAGTAGCTTGTTTGTTACTTCATATGTACCGCTTCAACTTATTTTAAACCCGGATAATAAGGAAAACTCAATCATTTTGTGGAAAAATCCTCGTCCTTCTTCAAATCGATACTGCAGACCTATTCGCTTTCAGTTTTTTAAGGAAACAACTGCAGTATCAGTTGAAGAGGAGACTTATTTCAAACAGAAAATAAGTAACTTGCAACCGACTATCTTCAAGACAAATGCATGCGAATACACAATTAATCATAGCTTACAACTTACTATGGTCGATGGTAAGGTGTGTAATGCACTTAGTGATGTTTCTTCAACTAGATGTTATATATGTAAAGCTTTACCAAGTGAGATGAATCAAATTGATGTATGTTCGTGCAAAGCAACTGACGAAAGTAAATATGAATATGGCATGTCTCCACTTCACGCATTGATCCGATTTTTTGAATATTTCATTCATCTCGCTTACAAGTTAGAGGTTAAGAAATGGCAAGCTAGGTCTGATAGCGATAAACGACTTGTAGCTGAAAAAAAAAAACTTATACAATCGCAATTTAGGGAAAAGTTAGGTCTTATTATCGATAAACCCAAAAGTGGCGGAAGCGGGACATCGCACGATGGCAACACTGCTAGGCGGTTCTTCTCAAGCTCAGATATTTCAGCTGAAATTACGGGTATTAAGAAGGATCTCCTAGATCGTTGTTGGACTGTACTTCAGTGTATCAATTCGGGATATAACATTGATGCGACAAAATTCAGAGATTTCGCTTTAGAAACTGCACGGCAATTAGTTGCCGAATATCCATGGTACTATTTGCCTGCTTCTGTCCACAAAATTTTGATTCATGGTGCTGACATTATCAATCACGGCCTACTGTCTATAGGAGAACTGTCTGAAGAAGCAGCTGAAGCGAGTAACAAATACTATAAAGCATTTCGACTAGATCACACACGAAAAATGAACCGCGTTTTGACTAATACTGATTTGATTAATCGACTTCTTCTTCACTCAGATCCCCTAATATCAAGTTTGAGAAGGTTACCTGTTAAAAAAAAAAGTTCTTTGTCTAAATCTGTATTGGACTTGTTGTGTGTAAATAGTAAGTAGGTAATATTGAATGTATAAATAGTAAGTAATCGCTTTGTTTTAATATAACCTTATTTGTATATATGTAAATAGTCTTGAAATAAATATTTTTATTATTTATGTAGTATGCTGTTTATGTTTTCATTAATTACAAATTTTTTTTATCTTATGGCTTTATGTTTAAAATAATAACGTTTTATAAAATGGTTTTGACTACAGATATTTTTTTAATAAAAATAGTCACACAAGTTTATTATAAATGTCTAAAAATGTTATTAATGATATATTTCATGCTTGTATAATAACCCTTTATAGTTTAAAATCGAAAAAATGGCTTTTTTTGGAGTTGAGGTATTTATGGCCGCCCTTGTACGGGAGCGGAATCACCGTGCATTGGCATATCTAGTCAAGACAACGGCGTTGCTGAGTAGAGGCCGTTTCAGGTGACCATGACTCGTTTGTATAATATTGCCTGTTTTGTCCATGTAAATTTGTAACGATGTGTTATCCTGAATTAAGTTTACTTTATTCTATTCTACGTATATTCGATTATGTCTATGATTAAAACACTGTCTAAGAACCATTAATTTGCAGTTACTAGGTAAGTAGGTCCTTTCAAATATCGTCGCGGTCAGACTGTGCCACAAAACTGCTCAGGTCTGTGCCATTCGAGGTTAATGCCTAGGGTTCGAAAGCTTTTATTAAGCGCAATAATTCTCCGGCTTCAATGGACAATTTGACCAACTTCATATTCCAAAGCTCGCCGTTACGGTGCACAATCAGCAAAAGTAATAGAATAAAAGGTATTCAAGTCTAAATTATGACAGAGTGATCCTCGATTTTCACAGACCATAATCTTGCTTTCAGAGACGTTGATGGCCGACTTCCATCAGTTTCTTCAAGTCGTTCTGAATAAAACAATTAAATCATGGACCGCGACGGGTGCACCCACAAAACCGCTTATTAAAAATGCAATAAAATGACCTACAATGTATGAAGCAGCGATTATGGCAGCCGTGGGATCTGGATTGATGCTCCACTGAAATAATTACGATTTCCAATCAGATTTTTTTGAACTCGCTAGTTTGGTACGTCAAATAATAAACAAGCATGTCCCGGCTCACGATCGTGTTTTAGGCGGGTTCCTTAGATTACACGAATAATTATTCACTAATTAAACCGCACAGTCGCAGGTGGATGGAAGAACGGCCACTAGCGTCTGTTCCCACAGGGTTCCCACGATAAGGTTCCTTCCGGAGGCGGCGACCCGTGACGCTACCGTCTTGGTGCTTGGCTTGGCGCCCACGCCACGTCGCGCCTCTTATTGTTCCACACTATCTTAGTACTGTGTATTGGTTCCAACATTTGACCCAACCTAGTTGTACTATCGTCCAACGTACACGCTGCTTCGTTCACTGTCTTGGCACAGACTTGGACCAAATTATCGCGAAGTCTTCGCTTCCAGCCGCTACTTGAATAACAATTTGAGTTCAACCACCCGGGACGCCTACAAATTCATACAATTATAATATTAAGTTGTTTTTACGAGATCGAAAAACTATCTGTCGTGGATTTTATGATAGAAGATTAAGCGTCAAACCCATTCAATTTTAAAAGCACAAACATGGCAACAGGATATTTCATCCGAACTTAAAAATTTAGGTTTGTACAGACAAGTTCCTTAGGTACGAATCCTCTCTTAATTTTGCCAGAATTACCGGTCTTTTAGTGCACTTTTACGACCCAACCGATGTGGGGTAATTAAGGGGAAATTGCATTCAAACAGAATCACGAGCCGCATTTAAGTAAAATGCCGCAATCTAAACATTTGATGACAGTCATGAAATAACCATTTCGAGCGCCACATATATTATGCAAGTTGCTAATGCACGACAAAGAAAGAGTGGCATACAATTATGTAACATTATAGAACTTTGTTCTTCTGACTACTTTGTGTGTCTTCAGGGTGTATGGTTTTTAATAATAAAAGGGCGCATTTCAATAAGAAAAATACCTACTCTCAACATACCAACTACAACAGACTTCGTTATACATGATTTTATTATTTTATCACTATAAAGTTAATAATATACAATGTGAATAGTGTATAAGTATATTCTAGGATTGGTAAGCGTACTATTTTAAGATAGACTATGTGTTTTAAAATAAAATAGGCTTTTGTATAATAAAGCTGTAACAACAACATAAAAATAATGTTGATAATAATCGAGGAAACATACGATCCGTCCGATATAAATAATTTATAGTTAGTGGAAGAATCAATGAAGAAGTCCGCGCGGAAGTGGCTGGATATCGACGTCGGCGCGCGCCGGAATGCCGCGCAGCTGCGCCGGCGCAAAACCACACGAGCCTTATAATAAAGCTTCTTGAGATAAAGAAAGAAGACACATTGTTTACGAGTAATTTATATTATTTATTACTTATTCTCCGCGGGATCACAAAGAAATTCTTCAGTGTTTTATATGAAGGAATATTCTGAAAATCGCATAGGAAACATGAATCATGCCAAACTGGCTTATATATTAGTAGCTAGAAGCTGTAAGAAAAGCTCATGAAGGCGACACTTAAAATACATTTTCTAAATAGTCATTGTTAAGCACTATCCCAAAAATCATAAAATTTGTTTTATTATTTTTTATTTTAACCATATTACTACCAAAAGTATCAGTGATCTTTACTTCCTATTCTGCGGCATATCTTAATGGATGCCTAAGTAAACCTTCATAACTATGGTCTGGAGAGTGGGATGGCTAGGTATCACAATAAAATGGCGAAATGAGCGAGCCACGCTGACAGTAGGTCGAGGGGTTGCGCGGTCGTTCACCAACAAGATGGACCGATCAATTGAAAGACTCGTCGTCCTCCAAATTCTACACGGTTGTGAGAGACGTGCTAGACAGAAACCGATGGAGGCAGATCATCCGCTCCAGGTGTAACCCTGATGCTGACCACGATCCTCAGACACGAGGGTCCGACCCCAGAGAGAGACCACACCTCTAGCACAAGTAGTACAACTGACACGCGAGTCTTTGTCGCGCAATATATATTGTCTGTCTCTTTCCTTTCAATGCAGTGTGAGAAAGTCGGGTGATTCTATGCCGTGCGACTGGTAAAGTTGCTGTAAGTTGCGCTGACCTAAATGGTTAGTTCAAGCTGCGGATCTAAAATGGCTACTTTTTAGGGTTCCGTAACTCAAAAGGAAAAAACGGAACTCTTCTAGGATCACTTTGTTGTCCATCCGTCTGTCCGTCTGTCTGTCTGTCTGTCTGTCATCTCGGGAATGCGTGGTGGTATCGAGTTGAAATTCAAGCTATATACTCAAGTCTACGGTGCCTTGAAGCTGTAAATAAATCAAAGTTGTAAGTTTACATAAAAAAAAGATGCGACCATTTATGCCGCAAAAACGTATATTTCGACACTTTTTGAAATTGATAGGGTACTTCCAGTTGTTCTAGAAACTTGAAATTTCGTATGAAGGAATCTCCTATAGCACAGTCAAAAAAATAAATCTGAAAAACATTTTTTTTATGTCTGTCTGTCTATATCATTAAACAATATAAAATGATCGAGCACCGTGTACATTTTGCTTAGGCGCAGGTCTCTGCTAACACTTTTCATAGATAAGTCCATTTGTAGCGTATATTTTGCACGGAACCCTCGGTGCGCGAGTCCGACTTGCACTTGGCCGGTTTTTTTATCACGCAACACAAATGACAAAGCAGTCACCAGTTATAGGCACCTATCGTTAATCATATTTTATTAATAGTTAAAATAAAACATGCACTGAATTGCATATTGCCTTTATAAACTATTGCAAAGATGATAAATAGGTAGCTTGGGATCCTAAATACAATTGTATTTTTTTTGTTTTATAAATATCATGATAATAATCACAATATTTGCAATTTATTAGTGGATTACTCCACTAGCGTTATTATTATAAACAAAGATCAGAAACAAATGAAAAAAAAAATTCGACGATACTGGCTGGGCTTGAACCAGTGCCTTTAGCCAGACCGGGGCAGCACTTTTTTTTTCTTCTTTATTTGTTTCTGATCTTTGTTTATAATTACAATTGTATTTATTCATAACATCCACAAATTTAATTCTGTCTACAGCCGAGAGCACCTTTCCGACATTACAAATGTTAATGACATAGTTGACATTTAATTAAAAGTAAATTTGAATTCATATGCGCACGCGCGCCTTCTAATGGCTGTTAACAACCTGCGTGAAATATCGAATCGATATCGACAGATGCTTCAACAGGTGTAGCGGAAAAATTGCTATACCATTAAGGTTCTGGGCTAAAAGGTAACATGTAAGACCCAGTTTCGCAACACGTTGGTCGTTTTTGTACGGGGCGGCGAAATCGTCCATAAACATCAGCATAGTTTGTAATTATGCAGCACCCTGCGTATGTAAAAAGCATTTTAGATGACAGTTCGATGAGTTATATTATGCAAATAGTCAATTGAAAAAAATTATTACTTTTGTATAGTCACCAACATCAACTGTAAATATGTATTAAATATTTGCTCTAGATAATTCAGTGTGTTTTCAAAAAGAAACAAGATTCATATACCTTCGTGGATCCTACAAATCTTACATTGTAGTAGGTTCTGGTCCTGTATCTCTTCGTCAAGTTCTTATAATGTGAAAGTAACAAACAGTAACTGCCCCGTGTTGTGTGTAACTAACACCTATTCACAATTAGACTCACACTTTTATGTCTAACGAGGCTTAACACAGCTACATAGCTTATGGGATCTAAATGCATGTAATTGTGTGATACATTTTAAAAAGCTATAAAATGTAAATATAGTACGCCACCTTTTTTACTATTTCAATGCTATATCCAAAGAATTCTAATCTCAATTTAAATTAGGTATTTTGTTATTTAATATTCAGTTCCCACCGCTCGCTGCGTGTACCCGTTTACTACTTTTGGATAGAGTTATAGTAGGCCATTTAAATTTATCAAAGGTTAAATAAAATCGTTTAAAATTCAGCATTTGATTTTATACTACTCTTTAGTTATTCTGTACAAATACGTAAAGCATGCTCCGAGTTTTATAACCCGCCTCACACCCATATGCTTCACACGTGTCCAAAATTAGAATCAAAATCAGATTACGATCTCAAATATTTTATATACTCGTATTCCATCTCGTAAATATTTATATGACACATAATCAATATAATTACATTTACATTAACTTAATCGGTAGCAAATGAGAATGACATGATATGGAATGATATAGTGAAAAAACAAATTACTTTTGTACCGGTAACCACAGACCGTGTGGAAAGAATGAAGCAACATTTGTTTCAGGCGCTACCCGTTCTGTCTTCTGAAATGAGTCCTAATCACATGTATGATTCATTCTTTACAACTTTTATGAAACATTATAATACAATATTTACTTCCAAATCGGTTGTGGCTGGCGGTGCACCAGTATTTAGCGAATGGGCTACTGCGGACTTACACAAACGTAGACAAGCACTGTATGCCATGTATGAGGAACGGCGGTTTAATACGAGTGATGAATTTAAAGAACATGTAAAGAAATATTCGAAACAATTCAAAATTGATTGTCATATTGCCAAACGTAATTATTTATCCCAGAAAATCAAAAATAGTTCTAATATTATCAAAACCACCTGGAAAGTGATTAATGCGGAGACTGGTAGATCAAGGCACGCAATTAGTGATCTAGAATTAAAAATTGATGGCAAAATTATAGATTCTAGTTTAGATGTAGCAACAGAATTTGAAAATTTCTTCACCGATATACCAGTATCCACAACAAAGTGTTTAAATTCATCACCTTCGTCTGCCGTTTTGTTCTTAAAAGAAAACGTCCCAGAATGTAGTAAGGACTTAAGAATGTACTAAGGTTATTTTGAACATGTCAGTCCTTCAGATGTAGTAAAGGCATTTAAATCAATTAATGTCAAAAAAACCAATGACCTATGGGGGGTCTCAGTCCATGCTGTCAAATCCCTAATAGAAGTAATAGCGCCTGACTTGGCAGATATATTCAATAACAGTGTTGACTGCGGTGAGTTTCCTGATCTGATGAAACATAGCAAAATAACTCCTTTATTTAAATCAGTTAGTACCTCTGACCCCACTAACTTTAGACCAATATCTGTACTACCTACATTTAGTAAAATTTTTGAAAAGCTAATTCTATATCAATTGTTAAATCATTTTAATTTGAATAATTTGATGCATAGTAAGCAATTCGGTTTTACGCGGGGTCGCTCGACATCCAACGCCGGAGTTGAGCTCGTAAAACACATTTTCGATGCCTGGGAGGAATCGCGAGATGCTTTAGGCATCTTCTGTGATTTATCTAAGGCCTTCGATTGCGTTAATCATGAGACACTGATCAGGAAGCTACACCACTACGGAGTTAAAGGATTAGCACTAAATTTATTAGAGTCTTATTTAAATGGTAGAATACAAAGGGTTGACGTTAATGGAAAGCGTTCACCGGGGTCATTAGTCTCTATGGGTGTGCCGCAGGGATCAATATTGGGACCTTTCCTGTTCCTTACCTATATTTACGACTTGCCACACCTCGTAAAGACCCACCATGAGATAGTTTTGTTTGCAGATGATACGTCTCTAATTTTCAAAGTCGTACGAAATCAACGATCCTACAATGACGTAAACAATGCTATCTGTGAAGTAGTAAATTGGTTTAATATAAATAATTTATTGTTGAATGAGAAAAAGACTAAATGTGTTAAGTTTGTCACGAGTAACGTAAAACACGAGCAAGCAAGCGTTATGGTTAAAGGTGAGGAACTGGAACTAGTTAATAGTACAGTCTTTCTCGGTATAACATTAGATTCTAAGCTCCAATGGGGTCCCCATATTGCTAATCTCTCGAATAGACTGAGTTCTGCAGCTTTTGCAGTAAGTAAGATTCGTCAATTAACAGACGTGATAACGGCTCGATTAGTGTATTTCAGTTATTTCCACAGTATTATGTCGTATGGCATCTTACTATGGGGCAGTGCTTCCGACATTAATACTATATTTGTTCTGCAGAAGCGGGCTGTTCGTGCGATATATAAAATGAACTATAGAGAGTCGCTTAGAGATAAGTTTAAGGACATTAATATAATGACAGTGCATAGTCAATACATTTATGAGAATATTATGTATGTACATCAAAATATTACCAACTTTAAGAAGAACTGTGATATACATAATATTAATACTAGAAATAAGCATAAGCTCGCAGTGCCTGCTACTAGGCTCCATAAAATAAGGAGATCATTCATGGGTAACTGTGTGAGATTTTATAATAAACTTCCTAGCAGCATAACTGAGTTGTCTATTGGTAAATTCAAAAATATTGTGAAACGAAAATTATTTTCTAAAGCTTGTTATAGCACACAAGACTACATGAATGATGAAGCCGCGTGGGATTAATGTAAATTATAGCCTCATGTAGGTATATGAATAATTATTTTAACGAATACCTAAGGTATTATTATTATTTTAATCTTAATTGTTTTATATACTCTGACATTTAGAATTTTATTCTAGACACATTCTAGATTATTTATTTTTTATTGACAATCCTTTTGGGATTTATCTTATTGATTATTTTAATTTTAAAAATGATGATTTTATCAATAATATTACACTTAAGCTAAATGATCTGATTAGGTTTTTCTGGGTTTCCCTAATCCTTGCAGCAAATGTTGGATCATATTGTATTTCTCCCAGCAAACATTCACTCTCATGTAACTGACATTTCGAAAGTGCTTGTAACTAGGCCTACTTGAATAAAGAATATTTTGATTTGATTTGATTTGACCTTAAGGCCTATTTAAATGAAAATATTGAATTTTCAATTATTATTCGCGCAGACAGTAGTAGACATTAGCATAAACCTATCAGATATGGTAAGTAGATGTTCATGAATATCACACCGAGTAAGAGGTCGCGACACTGATCGGAGAAAAACTGGCTAAGCTAATTTAATATGCATATCAAATAGCATGACATGCACCCTCTATTATTAGTACCTAATGTAATAATGACGCGATAACGAATTATACTCAGTAACAATAACGCTAAAAACTACTATTTCAATGACTAAATCAACCAATAGAAAAGTGTGAATCAACATAATCGGTAGCAGAAGAAGCACGCTAATTTACTTACCTTTGTCTCTGGCTTATATACTTGACAATTGCCTCACCCGATACAATCGACCCCAAATACTAACAATATTTTATCTGCTTTGATACATCTGACCCCGGCAGTACCAGGAGAAGTGTAGATTAAAGAATGAATAAGTGCAATAAACTACCGTCCGAGAGGATTGCAGGCACGTGGACATTAATCTTAAAAGAATGCGCGCGCACTCCGTCAAACTAACGAGCCAGCATTTATCACTGCGCCAGATTATTGTTTCTCAAATTGCCCCCAAGATCACTGCCAACATTTTTCATTTCGATACCAACTTTCCACGATCAATCTGTTGCACAGTTTTAAAGTAAGAGCAATTAAATTCCATTAGACAGTTTTCATAAAAGCCTTTTACGTGCCGTGTGTGTAAACATTTGAGCGTGAGGAGAATGCCCGATACTTAGTAAAATAATTTCTGTACGTGCACCTGTTGAAAGAGAACCATTTAGAGGCTAACATCGTCTGCGCGCCGAATGTATCGACTTGTATACTTTTATCTTGCTCGCACTAATCGTATTCAAATTAGGAAACCGATCAAAAGGAAACGTTTTGGGATCTAAACATAGCCCGATAGCTGCGAGTATACAAGCGTAGACGGCAGTGCAGCCAGTAACGGGGGCAAGTTGTCATAACAAAACTTTATAGAGAGTAACAGTGACCGAAGCAAAGGTAAACTTACACGATTGAACTGACTTTACAAACATAGGCGAAGATATTACTGATTTGTATTGAAACGGGAGTTATAAAACATTGACGTAGGTAAGACCAAGCGGCAATCGGTTAAATGATCATACTCGTATCATAACAATGTGAGGTATTTCCTTGTTCTAGAGAGCACTTTTTGTACACAATAAATTTAACTAAGGCTGGTGCAACGCTGTTCTAATGGGTCCTCAAACGTAGGAGAACAATTATCATAATCTACATGCTGTAGGTACTGTTAGCCATAAGGAAGAGATAAGGGCTCTGCAAACAATACGGAAGGGCTCAGTGAGCATGCGCTGGCACAGGTGCGCAAACATGAGTGCGTGAGGCAATCCGTCGCGTACGGTAATCATAGCACTGTAACGGGCATAGCTGCTGCATAATATGCAATATTTTACCATAAAATACATAGGTATTGTTTATGTAGTCAATAAGGTTTAAATAACTAAGTAGAAGAGATCTTGACTGATTGACTGACTCATCAGCCCGTGGAAATTTGCTGAGGTTGTCTGTGTGGTGTAGTGTAGATAGGCCTAGAATGAGATACAGTTTTCTGTAAATCCTACTGTAAAAGCTAGTATTTTTATGTACGTAATAGGCTCTATAAAAAATCTAATTATCAATCAATCATTCTAATCGTCCTCATGCTAACAGCCGTAATTACTTAGGTAAATACATCGAGTTGCACGAGCTGCCAACACCTCAGACGCGGATTTGAGTTTTTCAGAGTTCATCGTCCGCATAATTTTAATTAAATCAGACGCCTTGAGACCAGACAGTTACGGCACAATGAAGTCATTTCGACTTCTCCAACCTCTTATCTTTCATGAGATTGTTCGAAACCTGAGCTTATTTCTACGTGTAGCAACGCTGCTTTTACAATTAAACTGATAATATATGTGAGGTTCTGAAAGGTGAGTCTCTAATTCTTTTACGAGAGATTGATAGGGCAATCGCGTGCTCCAATTAGATAGTGGGAGTGACTTTTATGGGAACCAACCTGCTATTAAACGTATCAAACACTGTTTATTGAGTACCCTTGATTGTTTTTTTGTTTAATTTTATTAATGAATGACATTAATATTAGGCTACTTCAAAATAAATGTAACGTTAAAATTACATTGTAAGCTTAGGAGTAACTTTGTGTTTCATTGTAGTTGCATCAAATATAGTAGCAGGTAAACTGAACTGAAGATACATTTATATCATAAATCAAAAGTCAGAACAAACGTTTTGCACTATAAAAGCAAGTCTTTCAAGAACTGACATTGCAGTCTGCGTCATCAGAAAACTGCAAGTAATTCATCATGCGCGATCCTTTCACCGGACGGCGCCGGAGCGTTGGTCCGCAAATCGGTGCTGACGTCACATGTTAATGTCTAACATGCGAGTTTTTCATGCATTCCAAGCACGAGCTAACATGCATACTCTTAGCCTTTAGATAGGGTAGGACAAGGAAACTTGGGAATCAACGCAGATTTGAAAGATAACTTAGTATGTCGCTTCCACCTTCCAGATTATGCCAGTGCACGGTGGCGGTCAAAACTGATTATGTGAAGTTAATTTACACGTCTTTTCTTTAGCATGAAGAGATCAGATCATGAAAAAGACGCATTTCAAAATAAAACAGTGCTTGTTACCATAACTATTCAAATGTTTCATGTAAAATTATATATAAAAATAAAATTATATCTAAACCAGCTCATGCTATCCTTCATTAGTCCAGTGCAGACATGAGTCTGACGTAGATAATAGGTTGTCATTATGGTAACAAAAATAAAACCATCGGCTGACTGCGATGGCGTGTGTGCGTCGTACTTTTATGGGATCCATTGTCCGTCACCGCAGTATCATAGGTGAAGGCATTTTAATGAGAATTTGATGCGGCTTCCTACACCACCTTGGTCCGTTTTTTCTCGTGTCCGTGTCGTAATTACGTGTATGTAAATTGTATCAGATTTATCAAACAGCTACAAGCTGGAATGTTAGTCACGCGTGTATGAAACATGGTTAATATATTTCCATGAACCGTTTTTGTCTTGTTAGAGCTCTGGGTTGCGAGCCTCTTTGTAATGAGCCTTATAATTGTATATTTAAAAATAAGTAAAGCGAATAAGAAACTAATGGGTGTAAGTTATGAGTTTGCGTTGCGAAAGTAGACCATAATGGTGTGGGAATTTCATAATGCATTGTCTTACAAGTTTCAATGAAATCTGCTCGCAAATGTATGGCTATGCGAGTAAATTTAAATAAATGGCAAAGTTTTTAGCTTCAATTGTGAGATTTATGCATTACTAGTTAGAGGCTGCACGGCTGTTTAATTTAAATTGAAGTAATTCGGGGTATTCACTGATCACACAGGACACCGACAAAACAGAAGCCAACGGGTTTATACCGCTGGTTCTAACAGATTTTATTGGTACAAAAATCACGTCAACAGACGACCCTCATAAGACTCCTATAGCCTCGCGACAGCCTCAAAACACCACTCAAATTTAAACTTTAAGAGTAGGTAGTTGAGTTTCCATTTAGAGTGTAAGCGCATGACGCTTCATCGTGAAGAGACGCAAGCGCAAATGAGTCCGCACCGTTACGTGTGTCGCCAAACCAAATTGTCCACTTGGGCATGACCACTATGTTTGCTATTGACCATAAGAAAAATATTATCACCTTTTCTTCCTGGTACTACTTTGAGAAACGTGTAAAAGCTCTCGCTAAGATAACCCGCTTTTCTAAATAATAATAACTAGATGATGCTCGCAACTTCATCGTCAGCAGAGGAGAAAAAAACATAACCCTCTTTTTACTTCAGCGTGTAGTCGAGTAAAAAGTATCCTTTAACCATCTGGGGAGGATGCCCTGCTACCCGTGTACCAAAATTAGTTGAAATCCGTTAAGCCATTTTGGCGTGATGAAGTCACATCATACAAAAATCCATAGTAATATTATAAATGCGAAAGTGTATCTGTCTGTCTGTTACCTCTTCACGCTTAAACAGCTGAACCAATTTGGATGAAAAATGGTATGGAGATAGTTTGAGTCCCGGGGAAGGAGATAGGCTACTTTTTATCCTGGAAAAATACCCTTATCCGCGATAAACGAATTTAAGTCGTGGGCAGAAGCTAGTAAAAAATCAAATTCGATTCAGTGACCCTCTAACAGCCTGTTTCACTTGTTTTTTATTTAAAAATATCTTCAATGTACACAGATATTTAATTGTTATAAAGTTGCGGTCACCTTCTAGTTAATTAATATAATATGTCACAATAAAATATTCCAAAAGCGATAAATAAACATGAATAATTTGAATTTTTATACAATTTTGCAATCACTGGACTTGCCTAGCTTTCTTGCTTGCCTTAGGGTAACGTGGGCAGATTAAATAAATATAACCCTGTCGTGTGTGACTGACTAATCAATCATGGATGGTAATCGCTGATTATTTATTCTTGAGACACCAGCCCCCGGCTTACCCGACGATATTTAAATAATGCCCGTCGTCGACTCCAATGCCCATTTATCCTCATATTTATCACTAAGCATTAAAGTCAGGATTATAGAAGTTTTTAAACCGGTCCGGCTCGAGCTGCGAAGGTGTGAGCTTAAAAAGTTAAAACCTTTTCCACGTTTGAAGCACTTTGCGGTAAAGTGTTGTTTATTTTAGTTTTATCTAAGAAGGCATTATAAGGAGTGAAAAAAGTAGATAATTGCTATTACGACTCTGTCTGTTATTTTAAATATTTAGTTTCAACACTAGAACTGATTTTTATTTAGAAAAACATTAGATATAGCAACCTAGAACTTCGTCTAAAATATTAAATAGTCTATAATATTTTCTTCTGTTTCCGCGATTATCACTAATTTAAATAAAACTTAGTTTAGATTAGAATTTATCAGTTATCACTCATTTGAGTTCCTGGAACGAGATATGATATGACTCATGAACTCAAATGAGATAATATACGCGATATAATCCGTTAAAATTGTTTTATTTATATTAAATGGTCTTATAAATTAATTGCTTTTTATTATAAACAAAGATCAGAAACAAATGAAAAATTTTTTCGACGATACTGGACTTGAACCAGTGCCTTGAGCCAGACCGGGGCAGCACGCTCTACCATCTGAGCTAATCGTCACATCAATCGTCGTAAAAGTCCAGTATCGTCGAAATTTTTTTTCATTTGTTTCTGATCTTTGTTTATAATAATAACACTAGTGGAGTGATCCACTAATAAATTGCAAAAATTGAGATTATTATCATGATATTTGTAAAACAAAAAGTATTAATTGCTTTTTGTTTAGAAATGAAGACACTTAAAAATGCAAACCTACCTAAGTGTAAATTGAATGTTCAAATAGATTTATGCCAAGTTCAGGATCTAACTAAACTCTCGGTCAATGTTAAATTTAAAGCCATCGTAAATTATAAATCCGACTCAACAATAAGCTTGTATGTAAAACTTTTACGGTTTCGTAAGTAGGTAAGCTCAAGTACGTGCCTTTTAATGTGTGAACACAGGCTACCGCCCACGGGGGCATACAAAGCAAATAGTTTGCGAATCCATTTAGGCATTCGCTTTATTTAATCAACACCTCGCGGAATTTGCGAGTGGCGCGCGAACATTCTTAACGAAAGTTCTTTTTAACCGACTTCCAAAAAAAGGAGGAGGTTCTCAATTCATCGAAATGTTTTTTCTTTTTTTTTTATGGATGTTCACCGATTACTCGAAGACTATTCGACCGATTTCAATTTTTTTTTTTGGTTTCATAGAAGGTACTTTCAAGTTGGTCCCATTTAATTTTGGTGAAGATCTGATGATAATCTGATGATGGAATCCATGAGAAATTGAAGGAACTCCTCAAATATTGTAGGCATACATATAGCGATTTTGGTACTATAAGAAAAGTAATAAGCATTTGCATTCAAAAAGTGTAACTTGGTGAAGTGGAACTGATGCAGAAGACCACAGAATGCCATCGGAACTCCTCAATGATAAATGATTTACGGGTGGCGACAAACTATCTTGATTAATTTAGCTAAGGTACGGTATCCTTCTTTGGGGCAATTCTTGTCACGCAAAGCGAGCCTTAATAGCACAAAAACAGTGCGTCAGAGCGATATGTAACGTAGATGTCTTGACATCATGTAAACCCTTATTTAAACAGCTGAAGCTTTTAACTGTGCCCTGCATGTACATATATGAGGTTTGTTTATTTGTGAAATTGCATCCAGAGCTATATAAAAGGAATAAGGACATATGTAAATTTAATACTAGATACCCAAATCGTCTCGTTATTCCTGCTATAAAAACGAAACTATATGGAAAAAGTACCTATTGCATGTCAATCAGTATTTTTAATCGCTTGCACGATGACATTAAAGAATTGCCACTAAAAATATTTAAAAGCAAGCTGAAAAAGTGGTTAATAGAACAATGTTTTTATTGTATTGACGAATACTTCAATTATTTTAAAGACTGACTGATTATTTATTACATTTGAGTTAGTTCCAATTAATTATTAGTCGCGATAGATCTGACATCTAATATTTATATCTTGACATTAAATACATATATATTGACCTGGAAATTTAGATTAGATATTGGTAGAATATAGACCTGGCTATTTATATTTATAAGCATGACATTGAATTTATATTGATTATGTGGAAGCTCTAACTGCATTTCCTGTATTTTAGTTAATTGAAAGTATTGATATTGAAACTTTCAATCTCGATTATAAATGTATACCGTAGACATTTAAGTTATTTAGAATAATGGTGTTGACATTGTTATAATTACCTACTTATTTTTACTGCAACCGATATTGCAATTGGCGGTTCCAGTAACCATCTTACTGTATTTCATGTTTTGCGTGCCAGCTGCTGGTGAAATGTGCGTGTTTATTACTATATATTTGCAATGTATCATCTGTTGTACCACATTTCAAGCAAATAAAGATATTATTATTATTCACTTATTTATTTAAAATCTTAGGGTAGGTTTTTTACAATATATATATATAAAAAGTAAAATACAAAATGCAAATACAAAATATAAACACATTATAAAAAACCTAACCTAGGGTGCCGCCGGCAGCGGGGCAGGGCTCAAGCTACCGGTGGTTAGGGCTGCACAGAGAGGAATCTCCTGACAATGCGGGTCGTGTCCAGGATTACTGCCTTCTGTATCTGACCCTTGACCCAGCCATCTAGCGAGAGTCTCTTAAGATGTTCGTTGAGACTCTTCGCTATAAGACCGTTTGCCGAAACCACTATCGGGACAATTATCGTCGAATCAACATCCCACATGGCGGTCACCTCGTGAGCCAAGTCGAGGTACTTGCTGAGTTTGTCCTTCTCAGCCTTCACGAGGTTCTCGTCATGTGGAATGGTGATGTCGATGAGTATTGCCCGGCGCTTAGATCGATCTACCAGCACGATATCAGGCTTATTGGCTACAATAGTCCTGTCCGTGATGATAGATCGATCCCAATAAAGCGTGGCACGACCATTTTCAAGAACTGGCATGGGTGCGTACTTATAGTACGGCACCTCAGACCCCACAAGACCGTATTTAACAGCAAGTTGCTGGTGAATAATCCTGGCTACTTGGTTATGTCTGTGCAAGTACTCGCTGTTAGCAAGATGAGAACAACCGGAAATTATATGTCTGAGTGACTCTCCGGGACGGCGGCATGCCCGACAAATGTCGACCGTACCGTCCTTCAGGATATACTTCCGGTAGTTGTTCGTCATGATAACTTCGTCCGTAATTGCACAGGCAAAACCTTCGGTTTCCCCGAAGAGATCGCCGAAACGTAGCCAGTTCACCGACGCGAGCAGATCTACATCAGGCCCTGTAAGGGCCTTGTAGAACCGCCCGTGTAGCTCTTTACTCCTCCATACGTCCTTGCGGTCTACAGTGCTAAGCACCGTTGGTCTGCGCCAGTTCTCGTTTGCCAAGGATAGAGAGGTGAGGCCTTTGTCTACTGCCACTACATCGCGATGTATCCCACACTCATTGTTTAGGAAATACTCCCTGAGACTGCACACCTCGCGGTTATGGAGGTCCTTGGCATTTAAAAAGCCACGGCCCCCACACTTGCGCGGGATGTACAGTCTCATTACTGACGAGCGTGGGTGTAGCATGCGATGTGTAGTGAGCAGCATACGGACCCTCCTATCCAGGGCGTCCAGCTCAGTCTGGGTCCACTTTAGTATGCCAAAGGAGTAAGTGAGCAGGGGCATCACCCAAGCGTTGAAGGCGCGCGCCCTGTTGCCACCCGACAAAAGACTGTTCAGTACTTTTGTCAAGCGGCAAAAAAAAACGCTCCCTCACTGCCTGTTTAATGTCTCCGTCCGCAATACTCAATGACTGTGACATACCGAGATACTTGTAGGTTTCAACTTCGGAGAGAGATTTGAGAGACATTGTCTCGGAAAGCTGTAAATTCGTTGAATTTACGACTTTCCCCCGCTGTACATGCATGATCGCACATTTGTCTACACCAAACTCCATTTTGATGGCACTACTGAATGTTTCTGTGACTTTGAGTAGCTCCACCAGTTCTGGTCGTTTTGGTGCAAACAGCTTGAGATCGTCCATGTACAGCAGATGAGAAATGATCTCACCCCCTCTGCGAAGCCGGCAACCTAATCCTGAATCCTTCAGCAGAGTGCTGAGTGGATTTAGGGCTAGGCAGAACCACAACGGACTCAAACTGTTGCCCTGGAAAATACCCCTCTTAATCCTTATAAAGTCCTGCGGATCAGGGGGGCCATCTCGGCCACCTGGGTGACGAAGGACTGTGGTCCACTGCCTCATACATGAGCCTATAAAGGATCTTAAAACTGTATCGATTTTATACAGCTCCAAGACCCTCCCAAGCCATGAATGAGGCACCGAATCATAGGCCTTCTTGTAGTCAATCCAAGCGGCCGAAAGAGTCCCCCTGTTCCGCCGAACTTGTTGACAAATAGTCGTGTCAATGAGGAGGAGCTCCTTAGTACCACGGGACCCAACCCTACATCTATTTTGAGAGAAGGCCAAAACGTTGTTCGCAACAATGTGCGTGTTAATTTTTGCTCTCAAAATAGATGTAAGGAGCTTGTACAGCGTAGGCAAGCACGTGATGGGTCGATAGTTTTTCGCTTCCGTGGTACTACCGGACTTATAGAGCAGGAAGGTAACACCAGTTGTTAGGAAAGATGGCAGGGAACCAAGCTCGAGGGCTTGTTGGAATTGTGTTGCCAGTCGTTCGTGTGAACATCGAAACCACTTGACCCAGAAGTTGTGCAACCCGTCCGGCCCAGGACTTTTCCAGTTCTGGGTCGTACGAGCTGCACAGCTCACGTCATCGGGGCTGATGGTAACAGCCCCCATGGTTTCGATGGGCTCACACTCACGTTCGACAACATTCATCCACTCGCCCTCGGTGTGCTCGACTGGCACCGACCAGATACTACGCCAGAAATTATTCATGGCAGTAGGATCCGGCAGCCGCCCGTCGGACACACGTTGGTCGGTTCCCTCCCACTTTCGGTATACCTTCCTTTGATCGCTCTGGAAGAGGCGATTCTGCTGGAATCGATCCACACGTTCTCTGTAGCGGCGGATACGGCTTGCCCACGCATATACTTTCTGCTTCAGGAAGTCGATGCGCTCCGTAACACAGGCCATGTAATCACGGGGTCTGACAGCAGTCCCCACAAAGGCCTGTGCTACGTAGCGCATGACACGAGGGCGGTTGTTACCCCCTCTGAAGCAGATTAGCTTTGCAATGAGAGTCCTGAACGTGCTGATACGCCGCTCGATCCGTACTTGCCAGGCGGGGACACCACCGGCAGTCCGCGGTGCTCGGTCAGCGTCCGGGAACTTGACACGAGCAACGCGGCACGCCGCGATGGCCCCACAGTACATGATCGATTGGGTATCAGCTAGATCTTCGCTAGCCCGCAGATACGGGTCTAGCAAAGCGTTCAGGGCTCCCACTAGCGCTAAGTTACGTCTATTCGTGGGCAAGCGTGGTAATCGCGGCCTAGAGTCAGGCGCGAATCGATACCGCTCAATCGTCTCTTCCAGAGTCCTCCTCAATTGCTCATTGGCCTGGGTACTTACGCTACTCGCGCAGTGCTCCTCGTCAGAGCCGGGATCGACCCGCGGCGCGTCCGGCACCAGGTCGAGTGCTGGCGCCGAAACTGGCGACGTAGCAGGTGGATTCCGAGACGACGTGGAGGCCGCGCGAGCAGCTAGTACTTCCAGGCGCAGTTGATCAAGCATCGCGTCGTCCAGCAACTTACGCCGTTGGATAGCGCGCACTTGATCCGATAGCCGCTGTGCAGATACGGCGATGGCCGGTTCGAGGGTCTGGAACAGAAGGAGCATCCTGTCTCGGTACGCAGACAGGTGGGTTCCCCCCTCTGTAGCCCCGTAGTATGCGCGCATGCAGTGCTCGTTCATTGCTTGAGTCCATCGCATGCGATGCACTACACCACTACTAGCGGGAGCCGTGGGCGGAGCAGGATGCCCCGCAGGCCCCAAGCGTGCCGGCAGCGGTGGGCGCCCTCGTCGCGCTGGTGGTCGTGGCGGCGGGGGCGGCGGCCCGCGCTCGTCGTCACTCGACTGACTGTTGGTGTCGGGAGCAGTGGCAAACTCGTCTCCCGACGACGATGCCGAGGAGCTGGACGATGCAGGCGGGGGTGGTGGGCGTGCGTTTGTGTCTGGTGTCGATGCCGCTCTCGCGCGTTGCCTCGTTAACATTTCTTAGACTATTTTGTCGCCGTCATAACCAATCCGACTTTTGCGTCTTCTTGTTTCGTACATTGTGTACTTACACTGTACGTCATCATTTGTGTTGCTTTTAAAATATATTTATCAAAAAGACGGAGGATTTAAAGCGTGAATAGACGTAAAAAGTGATTTTATATTAAAATATTAACGGTTGATTTTATTATTATTATTATTATTATTAATTTTATTATTATTATTATTAAGCAACTTCATAGTCACAAATGTTCCTGATGAGAATGGTACCATCGAATTGATTTGATGATGGAGCCGGAAGGTAGGCACCAGATCTATGTAATAAAATAATATATCCTAGCCGTGTTTGGGCTTGTTCGAATCGTCACGAGATACACTTTTAAGTAACGATTAACTAAAAAGTGTCAAATAAATAAACTTTTTAACAAAAAAGTAAAACCGACTCCAAAAAACTAAAAAGTAAAAAAATAACGCCATAATTCAGTTTCTTCAAATTACTTACAAGTAACCGTTTGTATACTCAATCTATACAGTATATACAATTAATGTTATTTTGGAGTCGGTGCCATCGTGTCACAACTTACTAAAACCGTCAATTTTCAATATTTTACACATTATTTATATGGCACCGACGCCAAAATAAGATTAATTGTATATACTGTATAGATTGAGTATACAAACGGTTACTTGTAAGTAATTTGAAGAAACTGAATTATGGCGTTATTTTTTTACTTTTTAGTTTTTTGGAGTCGGTTTTACTTTTTTGTTAAAAAGTTTATTTTATAGCGTCAAATCTGCGTAGAAAAGTCCATTTTATCTGCTAGCGTGGAAAAGTCATGAGAAGATCGAGCTTGTATTTTTTTGTATGTTTATTTGTTTGTTATATTATGAATGAGTATGTTTTGTTGTAGATGAATAAAATAATCTGGTTTGAATATTTTCATATTTTTACTTATTTCATACATTTGCCTCGCTGTAGTGAGGTGCAAAGTTGTATGCACCTACGCTCAAGGTTCCATTTAAGATTCCTTGGCTGAATCGTCTTTCCATTTAAACGCTCGCGCCAAATAACAATTTTGTAGCCTTGCATAACAAGTAAATAACTATTTCGAGTCCTTTTAGTTTATGGCTCTATGAAACACGAGTTGGTATGGCTTTCAATTTAAATTGGCACAGAAATTAATTGAAATAATCATGACTGTGGATCGAGTTACGGTGACTGTGCGAATATATCGTAGCCCATAACAAGTTACTTTTGAAAAGAGAACACGCGTCTTAAATGCATCCGGCAAATAATGTTCTTAAAAGGAAAATTAAAGAAATTATTAAAATTAAAATATATTCTTATTCATTGTGAAAGGTAATTATCTCACTTTCCTCGAGACAAAGTTTCACACCGGCTGATTCATATTTCCGCTCTCGTCACGAGATAAATGTCCGCTAAATCAAGATTCTAATTAAATTAAATTGACGTTGAACTGTTCTTAGTCCATTAGCGTACAAAAACTGGGTTAGAGTAGGTGTCACCTCATTGTCAAGTAAAATACAAAGTGTTTAAAATCTTACTTCTTTTATGACATACAAGGCAAACGAGCAGACAGGTCGCCTGATGGTAAGCGATCACCGTCGCCCATAGACACTTGCATCACGGAAGGGGTCACAAGTGCGTTGCCGGCCTTTAACTTTTACTTTGGTAGGTACCTACTAGATTTGCTTCGCTCATTTTTATATAAACAACTTTGAACTATATCCGTCAAGAAGCCCTACATTTATTCTAAACATGTAGCTCGTATAAATATTCAGTTAACCAAAAATAGGGCCATTTTATTAGTTTGCTCGATCAAGCCCTACTAAGTACTATATATATATACCCACCGCCGTCGCCACCATCATTGTACGGCAAACTAGTATACGCACGCTGATAATTTTTCGCCATCTTGTGTACACTGAAACGAAAAATACCAAGACTCACCTGCACAGCGCTGTTCAAGAAGCAGTTATTCTCTCCCGGCGCATTCCACAATCCCTTCGTGGTGTGGAAGATGCCAGAGTCCCTGGAGCCGTCGCGGGAGTGCTGCGGGCGGAGCTCCTCGTCCCGCGCGTAGTGCGCTTGCGTCGCCATGCCCGCCGCCGCCGCCACCATCACCGCACGGCCATGCTGATTAAGTGCACGCGCTGATCACTTTCCGACATGTTGTGTGCGCTGAAATCAACAAAATATAAATTTAGAACACCGTAATTGATAACACAAATTTGTCTTTAGAATAAAGAGAAATTGATGAAATTACACAAAATGATATACAAAGTATGTAGCACCTTCCAGCTGGCCCGTGGCTTTGCTCAATTCAATACTTTTTTGGACAACATCATAATAGGAACCTCTTTACAAAATTTCTAAGTCAAAGTATTTAGGCTGAGCATTGATGAGCCAGTCAATCAGCCCGATTTAATAGAACAGCCGACTACTGTATCTGAATACAGTATGAAAAAACCGGCCAAGTGCGAGTCGGACTCGCGCACCGAGGGTTCCGTACAAAATATACGCTACAAACGGACGTATCTATGAAAATCCAGTGTAAGCAGATCCCTTCTCCTAAGCAACGCGGTGTTCGATCATTTTATATTGATCACTGACATAGACAGACAGACATAAAATTATACTGTTTTTAGTATTTCTTGTTATAGCGGCAACAAAAATACATCATCTGTAAAAATTTCAACTGTCTAGCAAAAATTACATATGATGATTATCGCATTTGGCGTTAAATAGCAACATCGCAAGTAATTTTCTACGCCACAAAAATCGGAAACGGCAGGAATTATTTTTCAATTTCCTTATAATTTCATTAGTACGATTTCATATTAATTACACAATGAATCATTAACGGATTCCTTTCACTGCTCAAGTCACAAGCATTGTGATAGGATTGCGACAAAGTGCAACAATGAAATGTTTTGTTTGGTCCCACAATAGCTCGGGACTAGGCAAGCCGAGCTCTAAGTGGGTAATCGATTCGTGCTTTGTTCCAAGTTCACCAATTATTTTTTCAACCGACAGTTCCTGGCATTGCCGAATATCATAGAAAGTTGGCATTTCTCTAAACAAATATAATGAGTCTATTTTGCTGTTTTACTGTTCCAAATTGCGAAGACAATTAAAATATTACTATTATACTTAGTTCGTTACGATATAAAGCTACACTACTTTTTTTAAGAACTGAAATCTCAATGACTACCATAACATCAGAACAGTTATGTGTACTCTAGATAATAATAGCTATTTAAAACTCCATTAAAACTATCGGAAGGCAAGGCGCCAGGAAACAGAAATCAGTGGCAAGTGGCAAGTAACGTGGTTCTCCCAGTTCCGGAGTAATGAGGTAGGTAAGTAGGTAATGGCTAGTGTACGTCACGCCAAACCACATTCCACCCCGGCACATCGGTCACATCATCACATGTCTTACGCTATTCCTAAGAAAGCAATTAAATCCGTAACTATTACCTACACATAAGTATACATGAAATAGTTGTCCTTGTCAAAGCACACCACAAAATGAACAATGTATCACAAGAATGTAATCAGATAATTTCGGCGATAAATATACAGTTTATTTTGAACTAAGAAATCATATAGGGTGTAGTGCTTAGGCAGTTCCGGGGCAATCTGTTAAATCCTACACCAGACCAGACGACGCAACGGAGCCACGGAGATACGTCGCATAATTCGAACTAGTTTTAAGTTGTTCTATATGTTTTTGTTTATTGTAGTTTACAAGGCCTTGGTTTTCACCGTAACGCTGTGTAACTTTTTGAATAATGAATAAACTATTACCAAAAGGTCTCCTGAAATTATAAACGGTGTATACCTGTAAATCGGCTAGGCTTAGCAGATTCTTTTCTTAAGAGCAAATTTGTTCAATGTTCTTTTGAACATTTAACAAAATTTCCTTCGGTCTTAACAGTGTTAATGTTAAATGATAATGATTGTCATCATATGCATGAATACTGAGTACCTATACAAAAACGATAAATGGTATCCCTACTTTTACCACACATTAAACTACCTGTGCCATCATTTGACGTAAAAATATTTATTAAACTGTAAAGGTCTGGATTGGAGCTTATTGAAAGTCACTTATCGGTACCTACATGAATTATTGACGCAAAAACCTAACCTTAATAGACGAAACCTTTACAGACTTGAAATTAATATATCAAGTCTTTTTGCTCAGAAATGGCAGACAAACGTCTTAGTGGTCGTATTTCTGGCTACCTTGTTGGATTCAGACCAATACTGGCCACAATACTGATTCGAATATGGCAGTGTGTATTTCTTTACCCAAATTAAGATCAAGAGGCAAAAATAGTCTACGCAATATACAAAACGAAGTAATGCTTCCTTTGCCTAGTTTATAAGTAAACTAGTTTTTGCCCGCGTCTTTGTTTGCGCGTTCGCTGTCAATAGTTACGTTACGTACTGTTTTATAGATAGGTTATACTATGGGAATACTATGGGAATTATAAAACTTCGTTGTTCATGTACCTACAGATTTATCGAAAAGTTCATTAATAGATGAGTAACCGTTAAACTCTTACGTTACGATAATTACATTAAGACTATAACAGAAGGATAAATAGAAGGGAAAAGTGGAAGACCAAGAAGGACATATATGGAGCAAATAAAGATAACAATAAAGGCCGAAACATACCGGATGCGTGCGCAGCACGTGCACGTGTGCGTGGCGTGCGCGTTGTATCGTATGAAATGTCATAGTAGATGGCACACCGCTTGCGTGGCGTGCACGTGCGCAGCGGTGTGTCATCTCTTATGGGTATTCGTACTTTACAACGCGCACGCCACGCGCACGTCTACGTGTACGCCACGCACACGCATCCGGTGTGGCTTGTCCTTAAATGTTCCATCATATAAAGTAGTAAAATAAAAAGCGGAATGTAGAATAAGCTTGAAATTACTTCACAGAGTCTAGCTCTTAAATATATGATGATAAAGTAACGGTACCACATGTGGGATACTTTTATTTCGGCCAAATGCGTTAAAGCCGAATTTCCAACAATATGATTTATAAGTTATTATTAATACGTACTTATAAGCTTATAACTGAACACAGTTTATAAGAAATTAAGACATACATTGCTACATCACCAACTCAATTCCCTTGGGCGCAAAACGAAACGTAATTCTCCATTTATAAGGTTGCCTTTGGAATTACATGATTTACGAAATAAGATCATGCAAATGTTATGCGTTTCATTTCAGACTGGTGTTTTGTAAACAGACTGGCATTTTGTTATTGGTTTTTTTTATAATAAGAAGGTATGCAGGTCTCTCCGTGTATTGGAATGTTTACGTAAATGTTTGTGTTAATATTTCAGTCGCTTATTTTGTGGCTATACATGGTATCTTAGATATTTTTACATTACGGCTAGATGACCTCAAAAATATCTGCTTAAAATTACAAGTATAGCATATGATATGAAAAATAAAAGAAAAAATATATAAACGTAAGTAGAGCTAAATAGCAATTACTTAAACACGGAATACAAGTCGAATCAGTTACTTCCAGATAAGTTGTGTACGTGTACCTACTTATGCTGCTAAGATATACATAATGCTACGAGCACACAGATATTGTAGTTCCAGGTACAAATCAATATTCTACCATCGCATCCTATAGCTTCAGACAATTCGTATTAAGACTGAATCTGGAACAAATTTATTCATTTAGTATTTTTTATTCCTGAAAATGCGGTATGCGCCCGCGTCCTTCTATTTATGCGCTAACCGTACAAGTGTATAATAAACATTCAACGATACTGTAAACACGGGGTACAGTCGACAAAACAGACGAGGTGTCAAAACCACAGTACCTACACGACCGTATTGTCGAAGTTGTAAGGCTGTTTTTAGACTTTTCTATTTACGCGTTTTCATGCTGACTGTACAAATGCATGCGTAGAATAAATCTATGCTGCTGACCAGAATAAATGGCTTGCGCAAGTGATCCAGGAATTAACCTGATTTTGTTAAATTATCGATCGCTACGGATCGGAAATGGCGGGCCGGTGCCCTGAAATAACTGGGCGGCTTGTAATTTATAATTAAATTACTGCCTGTAAATGTTGGCGGCGTTTAATGCTTAGTACAAGTATAGTAACCGTGCCAGTTGAGTACCGCTATAGCATTCACAAAATGTGAGTCAGAGTCGAACGCAGCGCTGAAGAACTCGTAGCCACAATTTTATGACCCCTAGACATGTATAAACTATACGTTTTCATAGGTCTCGCCCTTGGATTCGTTTTCTTGAGTCAGTTTTAACAACCTGCTTGCCGGACCAATATTATTTTGACCTGAGATCTAGTACATGTACCATTACTTCACGTGTCTAGTCATATTGAGGACGAACCGAAGGCGGTCGAGTACGGTATTTAAGAATATCATTTGAAATTTATGAAAATTATGTAAATTTTAGCTATAAGTGTTCGTCAACAAATGCCTAAAATCCATCCTGCGCATATTCCGGCCGAACACTATCAGCAAAGGATCTATGTCATCGATGCCACCAAATCCCGATCAAGCGAGAAATCGCTCAACGGAAGTGGAAGTGGATAGGACACACCCTCCGAAGACCAGAGGACAACACCGTCAGAATCGCGTTCACGAGACCGCACGGGAGCAAGCGACGGGGCTGGCCGGCGCACACGTGGCAGCGCACCGTCGACGCCGAGCTGCGGGCGGCCGGGCTGAGTCGGAGTGACGCGGAGCGCGCGGCACAGGACAGGAGCGGATGGTGACGTCTCACGAATATCCTCTGTACCACTGGGGTACCCATAGGACAGCAACAACGATTTTAAATAATGTTTTCCAAATTTTCTTGTTTTTCGGGAATTTTACAGGTTTATGTGCATGTAAAATAACATAATTTTTAACAGTGCAGTCGCACAATCGTATGCAGTCGTAAGACTGTGCTCTCAAAACTTGAAACGTGAGACAGTGACGCGAGTGTATCTTGTTATATTTCTCACAGACTCCGGTTACGGCGCGCAGGGTTAAACCACAGTATATCGCTAACGTAACTGTAACGTATCACCTATAGGCGATTAGCTGTATTTATTTATATTTTAGACTTGAAGGTGGGCACCTTCGCTAGCGGAGTAGTAAAAAATGATAACCCTATTTTTTTCTTCAGCGTTGTCGAGTAAAAAGTATCTCTGCGGATGCCTCGTGTACCAAAAATGGTTGAAATCCATTCAGACGTTTTTATGAGATGAAGTCACAAACAACAACACATAGTGCTAGCGGTACGCCAAAAAAGCTGCAAATGGTGTTAATAATATGAAAATCGGAACGATTGATCTTTAGGCCATACGTATCAATTTGACCCGTAGCACGAAAAAAAACAAAATAGGGGAGAAGTTATGACGTCATCTTTTTTTGTATGGAAAAAAAATGTTATAAAACTTATCGTGTGTGGTATCTAATGAAAGGGCTTACTAAGCCAATTCTAAAAATATATCACATCATTATATGTATTTCAGTCACTTGTTTTAAAATAAAATTAAAATCATTTTCAAAACATACCAAATTTGGGCTCCTCCGATATAATACGGTTTAATTATTATTTGTAAAATATACCTAAAATGATAATAATAGCCTCATCAACCCCAAGAAAGCTATTTCGAAAATACATATTTACATTTAGTATTTCTTTATTATTTTTAGGGTTCTGTAGCCAAAATGGCAAAAACGGAACCCTTATAGTTTCGTCATGTCCGTCCGTCCGTCCGTCCGTATGTGACAGGCCTTTCAGTAAAAAACTGCAAGATATATATTGATGAAATGGAGTTTAGATCTACTTACTTTGATAGTTAAATAATAAAAACAAATATTTCTAGGGGAGGGCACTCCATACATTGTAACCGAAACTGAATTTTTTTTTCAGCAAATATAATTATGTGGCACATATTCCGGCACTCCTATTAAAAATATTTTGAGGTTTCAATTTGTTTTTTGAATTCGTGAATATTTTTGCGAATAATCGCTTCGAAAATAGCATAAATTGCCCTCTATTTTCTATACTTCATGTCCAAAAAAATATGAAAAAATTACCAAGATAAAGCTTAATAAGTAATTTCAACGAAAATTGTTTTCAACATGATCGGATAAAACGTTTTCGGTCCGACATCCTCTTGGCCGGTTTTTGTTATTTAATGTTACAGAATGTGATAAAATGACAATTACTTAGTTCAAACATGTATAAAAAGTTTAATTTTAGACACTAAACTCCTCTCGCATTAGTATTTATCATTCTCAGTGTGGAGCTTAGGTATCTATTTGAAAAAAAAAACCGTAATACAAGGCTATATACTTCATTTATAAAAATGTTGTTAATTCCAACTCTTACGAGTATGCTATTATACTCTCAATATTCACATACTACCAATATTTTTAATAATATAATAATCCAGAGACTACTTAATTTTTTTTCCCCATAAAACACTCTTTCGATGACGTAACTGACGCTTAAATCTGGATGAGTTTTTGATTGTATCCACCCAAAACTTCCATCTCCCAACTTTTTGTGAAACATATGATTACGTAAGATATCGTTAGCAATTATCTTAGAGATAAAATTGGTCAATTTGTCGGCGATAAAATCAATTTGATTATAAATATTATGTAATCTAACGTCGTGTACAGAAATAACCTGATCAGGATTAAATAGAGATCTCATCAAAGCAATTTATTTATATTAGTACTTGAGTGCACACTGGTTTAAGTATGAGTAGTAAAGGGTACAAGTAGCATATACGAATGGTACGGAATGTATACTACCTATGGTTAAACATATTCAAGAGTGCATACCGTATGCATTAACGGGCATAGATGGCTACAATACTAAGGTACACACGGCAAATCAATGAACATTTTTGAACAGATTAGTCAAGTACGAGCTACAGGACTCAACTTCGACTACTTAAAATATCATCGAACATATTTATTTCTAAAATTACTGAGGATTTGTAAGTTGAACGATTATTATGTTAACTCAGAATACTAACGGTGTAATCCTTGGTATGCTCTCGTCGCCCTACACTACAAATCGGCTTAAAAACCTCGTAAAGTCCTCCAAATGCTGTGATTTATGCGATTTCTTGATTAACCCGGTATACATTGGTGTCACGCGTAATCAATATTTCCTATCCTAAGCCCGGTATTGATTATGATGAATACAAATGGAGCTTTAAAACCTTTCTTAATCATGTATTCAACTGCATTTTGTAACTTCGAGTTCCAATTACATTTTGAAGGAACATAAGAGTCGTATTCTGAAAAGTGCATTAAGTATGCACATGGGTAAAAATATAGGCAGTACCTACTACAGAATGAAACAAACAGAAACCAAATAATTTACTTTTACCGGGACACAGTTCTTATAAGGCGCCATATCAAACGTATGTAAGTTGTTTTAAATAAAATAAAAAATTAAATGCTTTTTTATATTCTATATATATACATTTTTTTACTTTTATAAGTTTTGATAATGTTTTCTTGAAGAACTACGCATTGAGTTTATACTCAAAACATATATTTAGGATAGGCTAAGTACAAATATTAGATATAAGACTTTATTTCGAAAAAAATACTGACTGTTGAGTTTTTTTCGGCTTTCTTCTCCTCAGTGGTCTCCTCTTGGGAAACGCCGTAGAGTCGGACTTGTAAAAGTGGCCTTGCGGCCTACTTACAGAATAAAGATCATTATTTCATTAATCCATAAAATTTTGTAGACTGGGTGGGTGACTTGTGCCCCACTATCTTTTTAAAGGTAAGTACAATAATAAGAGACTTTAGTAATGTTTCAATGCTTATTATTCTAATTACGACTAGAAATGATAATTTCAAGCAACTGTTCGAAGTATATTATGATATGATAATACTTGCCTTTAAGTTTAAGATATAAACACGAAGCCATTTCTTTATTTTATTCGGTGTAGTCGAATTCGAATAGGTACATAAGGGTAAAATCCCGTTGTTTGTTTGAATTTTGTCAATTTTGAGTGATACAAGATTTTTGAACATCAAATCGTATATGTATGTAGAATATATGCTACATATTTCATCACGAAAGTTCCGTACAAGAAAGTAACCGCGATACTGATAACATATCAAAACACACAGAGAATAACTACTTACTAGATTGAAGATTTTTTTTTAACGTAAAAGCCCTTCACAGGTGGAGTCAAAAATTTGCTAATAATGCTAAATAAAACAAATAAAAAATATTCCGCACGTGCCAACGCAGACAAGGGATTAACTCGTAATGTCTTCTTATCGTCACCACTGTAAGAATGTTTGCGAGTTCTCGATTGTAATATCCGACATAATGTAATGATCATAATGACCGAAATGATCCGACGAGGCCTCCGCATTCTTCGACACGCTCTCGTTTCACTTTTTTGTCTTATAAGGATGCTGGAGTAGTAGTTTATTTGCTTGCGGTAGAAGTTTTGAAAGGGAATATGTATTCGTAGTGCGCATTGTTTTTAAACTTCATGGAGAATTTAGTGTGAATAAAATATTTTAAAAAGAGCCTAAAGTCGGAAATCGAATTCGAGATCAAAATTGTAAACAAATGGGTTGCCAACATAAAAAAATGTGAGTTGTGGTCAATAAAATCATTGAAATACTCATAAAAATTACCAATTTCAGAGTTAAATAGCACCGCACGAGTAGTTAAAAATAGTTTTCTAAATTAAACAGCAAATATTATTTTATCTATTACATATTTGTATAGTTCAAATTAAATATACGGAGATTTTATTTATACCACTGGTAATGATCAAAGTTGTGAACATTTGGTTAGTAATAGTAATAAAAATATTTTTCTTTGCAATTTAATTTTCAAATATTCAGTGACTACATGCAGTAAAGGGAGCGTTCAAGTATTACGTAATGAATTTGGGGGAAGGGCGTGGGGGGGGGGTAAAACGTTAGGATGTGTTACAGGGGCGGGAGGGGGTGTTCCACACGCATTTTTTAACACGTTCTTTTTCTCAAAATTTTAAATGGAATGACCACTTGAAAATTTGAGGTATTCTTTAACACGTTCTTTTTCTAAAAATTTTAAATGGAATGACCACTTGAAAATTTGAGGTAAAAATGGTCTCTACTTGGTGCCTGGTGGTTACGTAACGACTTACTACTTCAGACATACTTTAGACCATAAGGCTTAAATCGATTAATGTCATAGCCAGCTTCCATTTTAGTTTATCCGTCAGTACATCACAAGACATTCGTTATTTTTTGTCTGACATTTGTCGAATGAATATGCTTCTCGTTGTTTGAAGTTTGTTATTGTTGCATTCAAACAGACATTTGGTCAATAAAGTTCGGATATAAAAAAATAAGATAAAAAAGATGATTTACCCCTGGCAAGTTACTTTATGTTTACATTTTTGATCTCGAATTTGATCTCTGACTTTAGGTCTGTGACTATGTTTTGAGACAGCAAGCAATGGAGTAAATTACGACAAAACTGGCCCCAATTGGGTCCAATAACCGTCCAAAACATGACGACATTAACTTCATTAAAAAAATCTAAAAATGTTACGAAAAGTCGGGTTATTCAAAGATTACATTTAATATGCAAAATTGAGTTGATAAATAACAAAATCCAATACGTGAACGTATATTTAAAACGAAATTTTAAATATTTTCTTATTTAAAAAAAAAAAAAACAAATTTCGTTACTGATTTCCGTAGACATATTGGAGTTGAAAATGTAATAACTCAATTATTCATGTGGTGCAAGAAGCAAAAAACAAGACTTTTTTAAACACTTTATTTTTAAGTAAATCATTCTAAATCGTTTTCATTTGATTAGTTCTACAAACATGTAATTAATTATGACAACACACGTCCAAATGACGAAAAGATGATGCCTTAAACGTTAATTCCTAATAGTTATCGATAAAAAAATATGATTGGTGAATTAGAGGATTAGAAAGACACAAATCGTGACGTGTTTGTCACTAAACGTTCTTTAAAAGCTTAATAACCATGTTTGGACGCTAATCGAGAGATGGCCAGCTATTTATTTTGTGCCGCGTCATGGGTATATGACATGACTTGTAATTTTAATCCAATAAGGTTGTTTGTCCCAATAATAGATGATTACGGGGTGTAATCCAAATTGATTGGTTTGGATCTTTGAAGACCCTTTAGTTTTATCGTTGATGTGACTTCCTTGACCATTAGAAGTTCATAAACGTGAACATTGTTACTACGTCCAGTTAGGAAAAATTCTGACCACTAACTGTGATTCGTAAAAAACTGTTTTTGCTCGCGTGATAAATGGACGTTGCGAAGTTCCATCTCCAGTATAGATAATTTTCGTGCTCCGATCTTCAAATTTCTATAAGCTTCGTTGTTGCGAGAAAGAAGAATAAACCAATCTCCGTCCTTTATATAAAGAAGGTGGACTACAATATACGGACATATCAGGTGTAGGAGATTACAAATTAAGTAGACACATTCAAAGTTACGAGGACACTTAAAAATTTGTTAAATGGGACAATCGTGGCTTAGTGGTTACCGCAACTCGCATGACCTGAGGGCATTAGTTCAAGAGCTGCCTGTCAAAGTATGGCAATATTTAATTATGCAATGTCGCTTCTGACTCTACGATATTAATAATAAACTTAACCTTAACATCTAGTATACTAATGCAAAGTTGTAAAAATGAAATATCTGTATATTGAAGATATTTTCAAAAAAACTATTGCACATTTTGGAGGTAACCAAGCGAATTTTTTAAAAAATTGTTTGGTATGTTTGTATGTGTTGTTTTGATTTCATTACGCCAGATCGGCTATAAACAGATTTCAACTATTTTTCGTACACGGATACCTGGGTGGGTATATAATCCAATGATACTTTTTACCCGACTACGCTGAAAAAACGAGGGGTTATGCCGTTTTCTCCTCGGCGAATGAAGTTGCGGTGATCTTCTAGTCTTTTATAGGTATATTTCGAGCTAATCCAAATTTCTTAACTTCCACTCATTTTAAGTACAATTTCACTAACACCCTTAAAAGTTGCAAAAAACTGTCCCGATAACGTCAAGTGGTTCCACATTCGTCTGGGAAGAAATGTTGGGCCATGGCTGAACGTAAATTGAAAAAAATAAATAAGTGCCCGTTCCAAGTTCAAGAGCTCCATTAGTAATAAATAATTTTGACTGATAACCGTAAAAGGTTCCATCGCGACGACTCAAGTGCCCACGGTGACCTGTACCCGACGGTTCCATTATGAACATTATTGCTTCCATATAAGACAGAAAGATAACCCACGGTTGAACCATAGTGTACCTATTGAACCGAAAGGTCAAAGCAATGTTTCAACATAAAGACTTCATTATCTTCCGTCAAAGCATTTCGACTTTCTACTAAAGACGCCTAAATACGTCTCGTAAATAATTAATGTTGTTATAGGCTGGCAAGAAATGAAATCCGATGCGGATGATTTTATTTATTTACTAAAAGGTGCCCTCAATTTTATCAGTGGAGGACAATAAAATTATAACCCTCTTTTTTCTTGAGCGTAGTCGGATAAAAAGTATCCTGTAACCATCTGTGGATGACCAGCTACCTGTGTACCTAAAATAGCTGAAATCCGTTTAGCCGTTTGGCGTGATGAAGCCAGAACGACACATCCAAACACCCATTTTTTTTTATTGTTTCAGTGACCTTCAAATATTCCGTATCCTTTTTTTTAACTATGTTCAATGTACAGACATTTCAATTTTACAACTTTATAATAGTATAGGAGTCCGATTTGTTAGATTCACACTCGCACGATAACATCGGATGTGCGGAATTTGTTTAGAAAGAACGTCACAGGTTTTTGCTAAACTCGCTTGTTTTACGGTATTAGTTTGATATAAAAACAGCAGTTTGCCTTTAGAACAAATACGTTTTCTTTTATGCAATAAAGATTAAATAAGGAAATAAGAGCAACATAACTAAACAACTTTATTAAAGGTAAGGTTACTTAGCAGTTATTAGACCACCATAAAACTGACGATTATTGTTAAAAGGTGTATATTAGGTCACAAATCAACAGATTAAACGTTATTTAAATAAAAAATAAAAATAAACTTCAGTATGCTTAACCGGAAATGTTTAAACGGAAATGCTAAAAACCACATGCATAACCGGTTTTAGCGATTATGAAACGTTCTTTAAATCCAACTGCCTCGGATTGCGGCCAGCGTATATAGCCTGAGGCCAAAAATGTGTATCTAAAAATTCCTTAGGTATAAAAGGCACGCTCGCGGCCCACCATTACAACTTAATTGAATGTGCATTCGCACTAACGGTGTCGACCATCGCTACCATTTGCTTCCTAATAATCCTTATTATACCGCCTCCTTAAAGCTAATTTACAGCGTGCCTAATATAAGAGTTGTCGGAAAACTAGTTGCCGTACAGGGGTCATGAATCCAAGAATAAAATCTGTACACTGTACACGGCGATCTACAGATGACTTAAATACTTACTTAGTATAACAGCACGATCTTTTGGTCGGAAAAACTTTGCGCTCTCATGACGAGGCCGTCAAAACTTTTGGACGGATCTCGGTCTTTTTTGGTACAAACTTAGCTGAACATTCGAGGATGATTGCTGGGGATCCAGTGATATTTTGCCCGACTACGCTGAACCAATAAAAGAGTTAGCTATGACTTTTTTCTCCTCCGCGAACGAAGTTGCGGGCTGGTCTAATAGTACAGTCACCAGAATTAATATCGGTACCCACAAAGCGCGCATAAATATCTGACACAACTCTACTTCTAGACCCGGAAGTACGTGTCAGATATTTTCGCCCGCTTTGTTATGGCAGATATCAAGCGTGGACTGGTGGAGATTGTACACCATTAAAATTATAACAAATACAATAATACATTTTTATGAATACTATAATATACTTAAATCAGACTAAGAATAACAACACAAAATATGAATACACGGCCTACTGTCAAGTTCTTAAGCTAATTTCAATGGCCTTGTTTAAATAACACCTACGTAACTCTTTCACTAAACCTTCTATAGCAAGTCTTACACAGATTACATTTTTCTATTTATAAATATCCCTGCAGCTATAGCCAGCCGTATAGGTGTAAAATAAATCCGTGCTGGGTCCACACATAGGAACCACAGCCGCACACACGAGTCATTTCAGTGTAGGAAGCGTGGAGCAAACACACACTGACGAAGGAACGCACGTGTGTGAATAACACGAAGTTGATTATACACACAAAATAAATACTCACAGAAGGTCTACTACTATAATAAAAGCAGCTTTGTTTAAAATTATGCCGACAAAAATGGTGTTTCATTTCAACAATCACTAGCCTGGTTAGTTAAGAAAGTTGAGCCTCCGTCATAAAAAAACTGAAACTAATTCACCAAAGAGACAGCAATAAAATAATTTATTTCGGCATATATGTATCAACAACCGATACCTATACCCGCACCGAATGTACAGTATTGAAACCTACAAGTACAGAATGAGCGAATTTAAATTGGTCAGACTCATTCTGATAAGCGTACCGGCAACAAAATTAGATTTACTGATTCAAATCACTGTTAATTATCTTTTACTCTTGAGCTTAGATCTATATGGCCATAGTCGAAGCGGATCGTTAATAGTGTTGTATAAAACGCACCTTCTGTGCCCATTTTCGTTGTGCTTTACGTGACACAAAAGGAGCATGAGCGGAGGCTGCGCGTGCGCCGACCCGCGCGACGGCACGAGTCAAACTCGTACACGACTTCCCAGGAGATAAAGGGAGTAAGGATATACAAGGTACACACATACTTACACTCTAAATCACTTGGACGCAGTATGTAAAGCCACTTTTATATTGAGCCATGACTACTGAATCAGTTCGTTTATGTCCTCTGGGCATTCCTAGTTTTCATCGGAATTAAAAAAAAAAATTGGTCACTTTGTTCAAAGGTAAGAAGCCATCTGCTGATTACCTTTGAATAATCGATGAGCGATTTGAATTACTTTACTGCTTCTTTGTGAATGCATGTATTCGACACCGATCTTCGCCGTTTCTAAACGGCCACACAACACACACCACATAACAATAAACACTCAACATTTCGCTACATTCCAAAAAATAGATTATATTTTACATTCAACATTAATTAACACAAACATGTATGTAGTTTAAATTTAAGCCAAACGAATCTTAACTAACGTTAATGGGGATATTTGGTTATATATTTAACACATTAGGTACTTCTAACCGTTCAAACAATTCGAGGAATCCTTCATGTTATGTTGTTATGTCAATATCGTGGTAGAAAAGGGTATGAATAAAGAAAAATAGTATCAAAGGTTTGTTTTCATTTTTTTTTACTTTTATTTTAAAATTATATCAATCTACATCTAATAAATTATGATTAATTACAAACGTAAAAAATAATAACGTTTCAAAATAGACAAGTGAATATTTACATACAAACGATACGAAGAGTAAGATAGACCACTTTATGCGAAATAGCCAAAGGATAAAACCAAATATTCTTGCTATATAGACTAACACCGAAAAATTACAGTAAAATCAACTGAGTAAAACCCTTTTTTACCTAGATCGGGACCACCAACGACCACGCCATACATCACATTAGGCTTATCTTGGACTTTAAATTGAATTCACCGTACCAAAGTAAGCGTAGCTAACTGGCGTTAAAATTACTGCATTATGCCGCAGCTATACCTACATATACCAACATTACAACAGTGAAGTCATGGTGACAGTATGACGGTCTACTTGTCATTAATGGTGGTCATTCGTCAACGTCGAGAGGACAAAGACAGTCCGAGCGTCGTCCAGCCTCACAATGAAGCCTTTCCCATCAAAGGTCATGGCAGTGACGCAACAGTTTTAAAACCGATAAGCACAATCCATATCCGTCTGGCGAATGAGGAAATTTAAAATCTCTGTCATCTTAGTTAACTAACTCTAAGTTTACTGCTACATATCACAAGAAAGCATCATTGTTTCTTGTTTTTGGGCTATAAACACTGCTTCCACCTATGTATTTAATGCCTTAATTCCAAAAAAGTTTGGTAAGGAATTCTATTTTTCTCTAAGAATGAAATTAAAAAGAACTTTTTTAAATTTTCGCTAGTATTACAGACGACCGGTTTGGCTCAGTGGGAGTAACATTGCCTGCGAAGCTGAGATCCTGGGATCAAATCCCGGTAAGGGCAAATATTTGTGTGATGAGCAATAAATATTTGTTCCTGAGTCTTGGATGTTTTCTATGTATATAAGTAATATATCTATTAAATATATCGTCGTCTAGTACCCACAAGTATTAGCCTTATTGAGCTTTACCATGGGGCTAGTTCGATTTGTGTAAAATTGTCCCGTAATATTTATTTATTTATATTTATTTATTTATTACAATGCAAGGAACAGCGTCGATCGTCAAATATTTTGCTTAACATCTTTCTCGCATTTCAGTAGAATTGGACAAAGATTTCACAAATATTACTGAAATTACGCTAAGAGATACTGAATAAAAAATAACTTATCTAATTTTTATCCGATGATTTTTAAAACGCACGATACATCTGATGTATAGTGTTGTGTCCTCCCTATTGTTTCCTTCAGGAGATGGTTAGATTAGTCAGTCGTAAGTGGGCCACATCGCGATGAAAGCGATCACGACTACCGGTCACCGCAGACAGTTGTCACACGAACTCAGAACTGAGAAGCATTCAGCGCACTTCATTGTATAAAACACACGTATTTAAAATTAGTACAGATTATAACTTATGATGCAGGGTTCTGATATTCTGTGAGATATTTGTTGCCAAAAACCCGGCAAAAGTTGAGCGAATATGGAGTCGGCTTTTTAATTAAATTATTTTAATAATATAAATTCCGGGATAGTATAAAATAACACGAACATGTATGTATATGTGGCTATTTATGACTATTTTGGTAAGCACGTACGTTTTTATGCAAATGTAGGTAATGTAATAATGTATGTCAGTATTTGTCGTAACCGCGGTGTAAATTAAGGTAAGAGAATAATTAAACATGCGTTTTGGAGGTCCTGTTACTAAATTTGAAATCCCGGGAAGTTTCTTAGGAAATTAAATTGAGTCCGTCTCCATACCGTTCAACATAGATGCCGCCGCCAAACTTATGCAAATATCTCACCGAATATCCGAACCCAGTGATGATAGTTGTCAGCTATCGCAATAGAAACGTAATACCTATTGCGCAGATTTGTAATTTAAGAAAGAAAAAAGAAGAAAGAAAGAAATATATTTATTTAGCATCGTTACAGACACGAATTTCATAACAATAACAATAATAAAACAAAAGAAGTGCTAAAAAGGTCGCCACTCAACTTAATGCCACGGAGCAATAGAGTTTACTCCGTGACGCTGGTTTTCAGTGACGCATGTTGGTCACCAGGTATAGTATGTAGTATTTTTAATGGTGTAAAACGATCACTACCCGGTCGTTTTACACCATTAAAAATACTTAAATCTTACAACTAAAACTCGAACCTACAGGGAGCATATTAAAAACTTATATCTAGATTATGTACACAGAACTGATATTTACACAATAAAATTACAATTACAATATCTCTAATAATACTAATATCTGTGAATGACTGTGAATGTGCTTGTATGTATGTGTGTTAGTTTAGGGACTATGTATATAAGGCTGCATGTGTTGGGACTTCTGCTTGTCAATTAAGTACTTTTTGATACAAAGTTTAAATGACGCTAAATTATATGAGTTGCTCATTGGCGGTGGCAAGTCATTCCAACACTTCGTGGCAGCAAAGCGGAAGCTACCACGTAAAAGCAGCCGAGTGGTGTAATGGACATACAAGTCGTAAAGCCTGTCTAGTTTGGCGTTGGAAAAAAGTGAGTTTTTGATAAAAAGTTGGGAAAAAGTGATTTAAGGGCTCCAAACTCTCAAACCAATAGCTGTAGATTATACGTAGCCAACCAGTAAACATTAGAACCAACTACTGCAGTGGCGTGCCTGCAGGCTATCACATGATAGTACAACTGTGCTCTACTTCTATCTAATTACGAGTTCTATCTAGGTATAACGAATAGCAGTGAAAAATGTTAGCATACTTACCCGATGTCCGCGTCAATTAACCACATATTTAGCTAACGGTGCGCGCTGAGGCCGTTGAGTCGGTGACGCACCCCTTTGAGTGTTTGTCGAGGACCGATTAGTGCCAATAACTCAATAGCAAATGCAATAACTCATAGGAATTTCATCTGATCGCTTCTGGAGCTATGTTTAACCTACCAGGTAATAGTCGTGTAACCTAGGTAACGAAACAGGTTGTGTGAGAATCGTGTTGCTGGCCTAGTAGCATTTTATTTAACGACATACTTAACTGCTTTGTTGCTGGAATTGTGATTACTTAATTGAATAGTTGAAGCTTTTACCCCTTTTAATATACACCGTGTTTTGTTTTATTTCCTTTAATTTTAACAGGTGGTAACCTTTCGATACGAACAACCTTTTATATAGAGAGAAATCACATTTTAGTTGAGTTCTACTAATACTCGTACATAGAATGTAATTGCTGATTCTTTTTTCATTTGCGAAATGAAGCCCTATAGGAAAAGTTGTTGACGGGTACGACTACCACCCGTTAAAATAAAAAGAACACAGTACTGTATAATAGAAGTTCTAAAATTAACAATTCATGGTGTAAATTCAAAGGTACAGTCATTATTAAATATTCTGTAGCATCCATTGCGCCAAATGTATCGTTACATATCTTTACGTCTAAAGGAATACATATTTGGCACTTTGGATGCTATAGATTACTCGATGTGCAGTCACTACGTGCCTATTTAACTATACTTAACTACCTATAGTACATATTTCTTAATGAAGGTAGTTTGGCTGACGCCTGATTTTGTTTAGAAATTGCTTTTTAATAGAAACAAAAAGCGTCAGAACAGATTTTTGACGTTAAGAAAAGGGAGGGCAAGTTGGAAGGATATCTAAGAAACAGAAGAGATATTATTCAAAATTCTGATTATTTATTTGCATAAAGTCAGTTCCTTGATTTTTATGTAGCGCCGTCAAAATGGCGCTGAATATTATAACTAAAGAACAGCACGCGAAGCGCGAAGTCATAAGTTTGACCCCTTGAAACTTTATGATTATGATGTTATGTGAAAACTTGGTTATTTAAATATTTTTTTAACAACTATATCTATATCTTTTTTTTTGTGCCCACAACGTATACATTTATAAATCCATACTAATATTATAAATGCGAAAGTGTGTCTGTCTGTCTGTCTGTCTGTTACCTCTTCCCACTTAAACCGCTGAACCGATTTGGATGGAATTTGGTATGGAGATAGTTTGAGTCCTGAGGAAGGACATAGGCATATTTTATCCTGGAAAAATACCCTTATCCGCGATAAACGAAATTAAGGCGGACGAAGTCGCGGGCAGAAGCTAGGTGTTCTTATATATACCATACTAGCTTCTGCCCGCGACTTCGTCCGCCTTAAGTTCGTTTATCGCGGATAAGGGTATTTTTCCGGGATAAAAAGTAGCCTATGTCCTTCCCCGGGACTCAAACTATCTCCATACCAAATTTCATCCAAATCGGTTCAGCGGTTTAAGCGTGAAGAGGTAACAGACAGACAGACAGACAGACAGACACACTTTCGCCTTTATAATATTAGTATGGATTCTTCAACCAAATTTCACTGAAAATACAAGGATATTCTCACTGTCATTGAGTTAATAATATTATGCGCCGTTCATCAAATATCTAAGTTCATATTTGTAGCAACATAATTTAGTACTAATTAAACAAAAAAAATGTTTTTCAACTATTCAAAAGTTTTATAAATATTCGGTTGCACGCGCGCATAACCGTCAGCACCGCACGAGCGTGTTTCGTGAACCCGTTGTGAAAAGGTGCAATAACATATGATAATCGGATACCTAATAGGCCGGCCGGTTTAAAAGGCATTAGGAAGCGATGATAGCAAAGTTTCGTACCTAGCGTAAATACTGATCGGCACCGACACATTATTGTTGCTTTTTTAGCCAAGATAACGACTATATAATAAACAAGTATGCGTAATTTCACGTATTTATTACACTCACGGGCTAGTTTCGTCGTGCAGCGCGAAGACCATTAATCTGCATCGAGATAATTATAAGTCAAACGGAAAAAAGATGGCGACCCACCTGGCTTCGGCGCGTGCCCAATTCACCTGTCCGGCACTCAATAAATAGCGTTTCCACTCGTATATACTATGCTATTATTTTTTGTCTATCATGAAACAGACCAATAACCAGTTATTACTAAGAAGTGCTCTAATAACAGGTAATTTTATTAAGTGAGTTTAGAAATAGTGGGCATCTGAAATGTCTCTCTACCTTCATATCGCAATGTTTGGTTTTATAATTGACTATGATTCTGCCCCGCAACTTCGGCTTCGTCGTAGGTTTTCTTCACTTTTATCACCTTAAAACACGCTTTTTGGAGAATCCTTTCTTAATACACCCCTACATAGGCATTACTTTGTCTTCAACAACTTACGACTGTGCGATGTTTATTAACTTTTATATCAGTGAAGGTAGGTACTGTTTTTTTGTATGTATGAACAGTTGCGTATGATATTTATTTTATTTTATTTATTTATTTGGACCTTCAACGGATACTTTTACATGTGTTATAATTTACATTTACAGCTTAAGACTAAGCATCTTATTACTTACAGAAGGGCATGCACGAAATTCTGCATTTCTGTGGTAAAGCCGAAGCAAAGATAGCAACATCTTTCTGAATTCCTGTATGTCTTATTGTCCTGTTATGAAAATATTGGGCTAGCCGGGGGGAATAGGGCTCTATGGACGCTTCGCCATTGAGAATTATATTAATATAGAATATTGGAAATAGGAGTGATCTCTTCACAATTTTTACCAGTCAAAAAAAACTTACACCATAATCTTTTTTTTAACTTTTTTGCACAAAACAAAAATTAAGGACAAATGACAGAATTCAAAAGTAATTCAGGTATTCTCTACCAGTCAACCATAGGGTAAAACAGAGATACATAATATTGGTGTAGTGAGAAAAATTAAGCGTCTGTAATTAATTCTGGCCAGATTTGTACATTGCAGTTTTATTTTTTGCCAATATACTAGCACTCGACTACAGCTTAGTAGCATTCAACCTGTGAGAGGTCTAATGCCTGAGTTTCTAGACCTAAATTCGTCGTTATTTCCTTCTATCGTCATTGTTGGTCATGATAGCGAAAATAACCAAGGTACAAATACTCCAAATAGTCGTAAAAAGAAACTTTACGTAGGAAGCTTTAAAAAAAAAGCGTTTATTTCAGATCACAGATCCATATTGAGTTAGTTACAAATACTTAATGTGCTATGTTAGTATGGTCCTTAAATATTACATTTCACGTGTGATATTAAAAGGGATGACATATCTATTTGCTAGCTTTACGTCATCGCCCTTTTTAGGTAAAAACAAATGACATTCAAATCATAGAAATTATAAATTAATGTAGTTATTTGAAAGTGCGAAGGTGGAACGTAAGGACATTTATTTATGTGTTTAGGAAAAATAAAGTCAGGTGACCATGTAGCAAATAAGTCGTCAAGAAATGTAACTAGTTTTTTATCGATGCTCATTTCCTCTGCTTGTCGTAGAACAGGATTATTTTGAACTATAGACACAATGTTGCTATGCTATAACGAAAAAAAAAGACATAGGTAACATAAAATGAAAGTAGCAAGACTATCAAGATTTTGGTACGAGACAGATAAAAAAATTAGGCCATGAGAGAACGTTAAACATAGATGCAGACTGTAGGTACAGGGTTTTATATGTGGATATTACCTATGCACATCGTAATCTTTGATACTAACAAATAACTTACTACTGGGTAGGCTACTTGATTATAATTTCTCAACACTCGTATATTGGGTACATTTTATTGACCGGAAATTGGTCACAACAAGGATATACAATTCATGTTTTTTACATTATTACATTACTAGACAATTATATTTTCTGGGAAAAATATACTTTCTTCAGAGGAAGATGTAAAACCAAGGGTGGTGATAAGGAATACCTCAGATCGGAGGTTTGTCTAGATTAAAATCCTACACTATTGTAGAAAAGTGACATATTTGTTAAGATTATTTACTCGTATATATAAGTATATCTGTGAATTGAATTATATTTCTCTTCAATTTTCTCTGGCCCTGCAGCCTGCACCCATTTAACAGTTTCTGTTTAACCCAATGGTTGACTGGTAGAGAATGCCTTTTGAAATTAAGTCCGCCATTTGTATTTTTTTTAATTGTGCAATAAAGTTTAAATAAAATAAATAAATAAATATATGTACCTACTGTTTAATGAACCTTACAAATATATTACAAAATCGAACAGGTAAATAACTTACAATTATTGTAATTGTAAATACTGTTTAATAAACGTTTACATATGTAGAAAACGCCTTGTAACTTACTATCTACATCCAATACAAGTTACTGGTGCAATTTTTTAATTTAAGAAGGTAGATTTTTTACTCTTGAGTTTGGAATCTTCGAGTTACACAGAATACTTACTTTCTTATTTGTTTGGTGCATTACCAGTGAATTTACTATTCCGTCTCTGATATACGAGAGTAAAGATGAGTTATTCGGTCAATTTAGTGACCCGAGTGAAAAACTAACCAACGACATGAAAATAAAGAAATTGCAAAAAATACATTAAATTTGATCAGTCGGTGTAAGGGCTGCATTTCTTTTCGTATTGTGAACATCGTTTTGTAATCAAGTTCGTGCCCTATTTTTTTTTCATCTTGTTTTCTTTTCAAAGGTAAAGCAAGCTTACAAGAAATTTTTCTTTGAACGTAAAATCTGTCACGGTATAAATAAAATATCCTTCTACGAAAAACTCGGTGCTATTACTATTATCTATTATGTGGTCACAGTAAAACTCAAACGTGTCCTTCTGTACGAAAAACTCAGTGCTACCGCTAAATTCAAATTCATCATCACTAGGTACTTTCACACGTTCGTTGTTAGAACCATTGCCGCATAAAAATTTTTAATTTCTTAAGTCATTCTCATTAGTAAAGTTTTGAGACGTCGTGAGACCTGTCAGAATTATACTAGAATGAATTATGTCAACTTGTAATTACAATTATGTGTTTAATTTTTATTAAACAGAAATATGTAATGCTATGTATTTCACAATTTGACGACACGTTTGGCTCAGTGGGTTGCACAACGGCCCACGAAGCTGGCGGTTCCGGGTTCGAATCCCGGCCAGGGCAAGTGTTTGTGTGATGAGCACAAATGCTTGTTACTGGGTCTTGGATGTTTTATATATATTTAAGTATTATAATTTATCTATATATTATGTATATCGTCGCCTAGTACCCATAGTACAAGCTTTGCTTAGTTTGGGACTAGGTCGATTTGTGTAAGATTGTCCCTGATATTTATTTATTTAAATTTGTTAATTTCCCAACATAGCAAATTTGTAACGTAATTTTTATTGAACAGAAACGTGTTAAATTGTAGCCTGTCATCTATAATTTACATTTTACAATTTGTAACGTTTATTATATAGGGAGGGTCCTGCAATAAAACTAACAATCCGACACATTTGTAAAATTGTACAGTTCAAAGTGGTTTACTAAAGCTACAAAATTGTAATTATAATCGTGCTGAATAATAGTCCATTGTAGCGCTCGTAAACCTTGTTCAATAAAACTATAAATTGTAAAGAACGTATGTAGATTTCGGTGAAAATTATACATAAAATATATAATGGTAAGTTACAATTTACAATTAGGTATATTTTTTTTACAATTTTGTCGGATTGTAAGTTTTATTGCATGATGGGTCCCCGTGCAATAAAACTTACAATCATCATGAGACTGAGACATTTTATTTTACCGCCTAAGGTGGTGTATATACAATGCATTTAATATTGGAAAAATTGCATTGCAGTGTATCTAAAGTAAGTAATGTAGAGTCTGTCTAAATCCACTCCTCGAGCTTATTATACGCCAAATATTTATCTGTAACCTGAAGTATTAAATACGAAGCTCCATTTTCTTAAACCTAGGTAATCAAATCGAAGGTAGTCTACCGTTTCAGCCATGCAAATTGCTGATTACATGACTTACGATAAGAACGGCTCTCTTTATTACACACAGCTACAAGTTTACAGATGTTTTTTTTTTTTTCATTTAATGCACCTACTTAGCTAGATGTGGGAATATTTTTAAACACTCCTTTGGGGAAATGAAACTAAAGAACATAACATTCACATATGACAAAGATTTGAAAACATTCTACTTATACATTGTTTTTAACTTCATAGTGTCAGGGATGTTCCTATAAGACTTTTTTTCGCATGATGAACTATCGACTGAAGAGAAAACTGAAGTCGTTCTGTACAGTGCAGCTGACTGTACATAGATGGACTAAGATTTTAAGAGAGTTGGTTGGTTCCCAATTCGGTTCTGCCAACTGTAGGGACAATTCCACACTACCAGGAACAAACTCTACATTTGAACTAGGGACCCGTCTACACTGCAGGACATTCTGGAAATAAAAACTTAATATTACGCGGTATGTGCCCGGAGAATGGATGGTCGTTGGGGATGTAAAGGTTTAAGTCCTGGAGTGGCGACCACGCATAGGAAAGCGCAGCGTAGGAAGGCCCCCGACTAGGTAGACTCGTAAGGGTCGCGGGGAGTTGCGGGGGATGGATGCGGCCTGTGCAGGATCGCACCCTGAGGCGAGCTATAGTGGAGGCCTATGTCCAGCAGTGGACATCCGTGGCTGATAGATAGATAGAAGTCAGGTGCAAAAAGATATACACGATTAGTACGTTCAAAAATAGGTATCTTCGCTAGACTCTACTACCCGTCCATAGAGTCGCGAGAAGATATTTTTGAGCGGACTAATCGTGTGCTATCTTTTTTGCCTTCCTTCCAGGAGGCCATATAGCATTTAAACATACAATAAAACCTAAAATTACTTCACTTGCTACATAGGTAAAGTAGGTAAGCATCTAGATAATTATGTATTCAGCAAATTTGCAAGCAATAGAGACGCAAATGGCAGGCTACCGTATTTAGATGTGTTATAGAATTTTGTAAACTAAGTAATTTTGACAATTAATAGGTATTGAAATTTTTCAACATTTTTCAGTACTTACCACAAAAATCGCTTCAACAACAAATTCCTTTTAATTTCAGTTGATCCAAATAACAAAGACAGGTGATTTAAGTCCACGCCTGCTGTTTTGTTATTCACTCCTTCAACAAGTCCAAATTTGTACACAACACCACAAAGAAAACTGAAGCACTTAAAGTTCCACAACAATTCAGTCCTTGGTCCTCCACAATAGGTAAACACTTAAAAAGTATCTGAAAAACTTTTCATTACTAACTGTGTGACACTTTTTTTAAACACTTGTTAAACAACAATGGCCACGCAATTTTTTTTAAAAAGTTTTCCCGCCAAATTGATTTTATTTTTAAACGCCGATAAACGGAGGCAGGAGCGTTACTCCGCAGAGGCGCGTCCAACCACCAGCGAAGCCGGTTGCGAGCTGTTGGTTTTATTATGAACACGACGCGTCGCTCGCTATTGCGAGCCTCTGAGCCTTCCAAGTAGATGCATACAGACGGCTTTTAAAAAAGGAGGATAAAGGACCTCGGACAAAATCCAACCCTTTGTTCATCGTGAGGTTGCTGAGATTAAAAAATTTTCAAAAGCAGGGCTGGCCGCAAACACGAGCCGCGTAAGGTCGATAACACTGTAGGTAGATTTTTTACGTGTTTTCTCATTTTGACACGGGACTGGTAATTAGTATGATAATTAATTCGGTAGCCACCCATTGTATTGTCTTAATATGATTTTTGATGTCTAGAGCGCAACAGAGGAAATTAATATTTTGTCATAAACGCGGTTTTGGGAATGCTACATAACTGGCATCATGGGCCTTATTATATTAGGGCCATATAAGGGACGTTCACGCAAATAATGGTTAACATGGTGAACAATGTTGGTATTAGTATTCTTTTATAGGCGGCCAAATGTAAGGCTTAATTAAGGACGCTATTTTCTTATTAAAACTGGATGGTATTTTTCATGGTACCTCAGAGCGGCACTGACGGTAAATCCGGCCCTGTTAACTACTTGCATTTCATAGTGTCTACCACTTTACCCATTGCAGTAGCACTAATATACATATAGATATATAGCACAGTGAAAAAGATAGCGTTAAATAGTTATTTATTATGCAAGGCTGCAAAGCAAAATTTGTGTGTAAAGACCATCAAAGAGAAGACGGTTAGAGATAATAAGAACTGGCATGTAGGTACATATGCAACCTCTTTTCCTCTAACAATATTTTACCTTCACCACTTTACTTCACCATGGACATAAAGAATGATTCACCGGCACGTAGCGCTGTGCAATGTTGAACGTTGAAACCCCTCTTTGGACTTGGTTACTAAATATTCTCACCTTATTCTCCCCTTTAAACCGCTACACCACTGTTCCACGCTTACGGAGCATCGCAAAAAACCGGAGACTCCCATGCTTTCTAACTCACTTAAGGATAACACTTCTAGAAGCGCAGGGGCTTCAACAAGACTTATGAATTCTTCGTGTGAGACGAGCACCACTAAATACCTCTTTTTCACTATAAAAATTCAAAACTGTGGAAAATTGCAAACCGGTGGATGTCGATGGAATCAATATAATGTCTACCTTTTCCTATAACAATTATAGTATAATACACACATTTGAAATTAACAAATTATGAAGAACTTAGTATTTATTACTTTTATTTTTAATTAAAATCACTTTTCTTGATAATTTGTCAAATCAACTGCCTAGCCATTTGGCAAGTTTATTTGTCAACTGACAACGAACGACAAAGTATACATACGACAGAGTATGTAGTCTTACACTACAAACAAATAATTAAAAAAACAATAATCCGACTGCGTAAAAAACTAAAAAGAAAAAACAAGTCCAGTACCCTAGAAATTAGTTAAGTTATAATGGACATCTCTCATGATTCATGATCGATACTCACAATATAAAAAATAATAAATTCTAATATGGAACATAGCGATTATGAACAGTCGGGACCCATAAGAAATCAAGATCGACGCAAATCTTTCCAACAATGGGTCCCGACTGTTTAAAATCGCTATTTCGATATTAACGCAAGTTAAGTTGCAATAAGTGAGAGTTTTTACAGAACCCTCGGTGCGCGAGTCAGGCACACACTAGGCCGGTTTTCTAATTATTTACTTGACTTTGAACTGTATAGGTTCGGCTAGGCCTCGTTACCAGAAATCGGATTCAGTAGGGGAGCGTAAACCCCCAATCGAGAATGCCTCCTCTTAGTATTGAGTTGGGACGCAGTGCGCAAGGCACAAGCACTGCGGAATGAGTTGAATAGGTTCAATCCAGCTTGATGCGTGGGAGAGAGAAATAAAAAATCCGACTCGGGAGAGAATAAGAAACTAAGGAGAGGTCCCACCCCACTCCCCCATCGGTGGGCCTCAATAAAATGTGAACTGTATCATAAAAAGGATTTTAACCGACTTCAAAAAAGGAGGGGGTTCTCAATTCGGTTGTATTTTTTTTTTATGTTTGTTACCTCAGTACTCCGTCATTTACACGACGATTTAGAAAATGATTTTTTTGGTCATGAGTACATGAGTACCTATATCCAAATTGGTCCCATAAAATTTTGGTGAAGATCTGATGCCGGGATCCATGAGGAATCGAAGGAATTCCTCGAATATTATGAGCACATCTATGGCGATTTCGGTATTTATTACAGTAGTTTAAGCATTTACATTTAAAAATCACCATTTGGTGAAGAGAAACCGATGATGAAGACACAAGCGTGGTGTTTATTAAAGTAGAACAAGCATTTACACTCGAAAATCATCATTTGGTGAAGAAAAACTGATGATGAAGACACAAGCCACCAGTCACTAATTAGGGCTCAACCAATGTTATTTAATTCACTAATCGCAATATAATTATTTATCATATTTTGTTTAGAGGCAAAAGTTGGTTAGGATCAGGGTAGCAAAGTGGAGAACCAGAGAACTCCTCAACGGTTAACGGCCCTGATTCTGAAATAGCAATGTTTAGCTAAAGGTCGTGAGCAATTGACATTAGAATGCATTAAGGCTGTAAGTGCCGTATAAAGGTCGTAGAAGTCATATAAAAAAAATAAAATTAAAAAAAACCGACTTCAAAATAAACTAAAAGCCAAAAATAATCTTTTGTGTACGGTACGGATCACATTTGAATCAACTTTTGAATTCGGTGGCAAACAGTTCATTTATACACAAATGGCACGCAAGAACCGCGGCGGCGAGCCTTTAGTTATTACCTACATTTAGTTATAGTAATCCGTATTTTTGTCCGATGAAGAACTTTACTTCAGGTTTGGCACCGACTTCAAAAGGTGATTCAAATGTGATCCGTACCGTACATAAAAGTTTATTTTGAAGTCGGTTATTTTTTTATTTAAAAAAAAATGTACTTAAAGTTTTAGTGGCTACTAGAAAGCGCCCGCAACCCTGTTTTCTTCAGCGTAGTCGGGTAAAAAGTATCCTATAACCATCTGGAGATACCCAGCTACCCGTGTACCAAAAATTGATGAAATCCGTTTAGCCGATTTTGCGTGATGAAGCCACAATGTCACATACAATTTTTCGTTTTAGTGACCTCCAAATAGTCCATTTATAATAGTATACATATAGTGCCTACATTGAACGTGTCCTCGTAGTCTTCTCCGATGTTTTTGAAGACAGTCCTTCGAACAGGCGCTTGGACGCAGCAGATGCAAAGGAAAATTTGGACACGTATCATAATGCACCACCAAGTGCACCACTGATCTCTATTGGTAATGTAATATATACAGAGGTCAGTGAATGCAATAACGTGTTTAGTGCTTACATCCTACTATTCAATGCACTCTTTGGTGCCTACATATAGCCTGACGTCGTGGCTTCATCACGCAAAATCGGCTAAACCAATTTCAACTATTTTTGGCACGCGGGTAGCCGGGTATCTCGAGATGGTTATAGAATACTTTTTACCCGACTACGCTGAAGAAAAAAAGAGGGTTATGATTTCTCCCCTCCGGGTACGAAGTTAAATAAATAAAATAATAAATAAATATCAGGGACAATCTTACACAAATCGACCTAGTCCCAAACTAAGCAAAGCTTGTACTATGGGTACTAGGCGACGATATACATAATAAATAGATAAATTATAATACTTAAATACATAGAAAACATCCAAGACCCAGGAACAAATATTCGTGCTCATCACACAAACACTTGCCCTGGCCGGGATTCGAACCCAGGACCGTCAGCTTCGTAGGCCGTTGTACAACCCACTGAGCCAAACGTGTCGTCAGTTGCGGGCATCTTGTAGTTTATCTATCTATATATATAAAACTCTTGCGTTACAGGATACTTTTACCCGACTATACTAAAGGAAAAAAGAGGGGTTATGACTCTTTATCCTCCGCGAACGAAGTTGCGGGCGCCTTCTAGTATTGTAATAATAACTATAGAAAAAAAAAAAATTAAAACTCCTGACTTGTTCCACTGAAAGCTAAATATCTTGGAGACGAGTGCGCCGATTTTCATCAAACAAAGCTATGAATACACGGGATAAAATTATCTATGATACAAAAAAAACTGCACTCAAATCGGTCCATCCGTCTGGGCGCCACGATGCCACAGATAGATACACAGATACACAGACACGTTAAACTTATAACACCCTTCTTTTTTGTCGGGGGTTAAAAATGCGACATTTTCTTCTCTATTGCTTTGACGAATACGTTTGGCGAGGAAGATGATTGGCTCTTTGGTCGCCATTGGTGTTTTCCTTATCTATACTTTTATAAAGTTGTAAAAACGAAATGTCGTACATTGACGGTATGGTATATTTCAAAAAAAAATTGTATCGAACTATTTGGAGGTCACTATTTTTATTTGGATACTAGCTACCGAGTTAGCACGTGCTACTACAACATTCATATTGAAAAACAAACGGTATCGTCATAGTATTAGGGTTAAAAGTTAATGTCACTGATATTCTAGATATTACGTTTTGTTAGTGTAGTAGAAGTAGTTTGGTAGTAGTAACAGAACGCAATATCTAGAATAAGCGAAATATTGAAAAAAATACAGCCAAAACTCATAAACATTGTATTCCTCACTTCCCGCCGTTAACCAACCAACCACTCCATTTCATCTTCATCTCAGTCCTCTTAAAAATAATAAGGCGCGTTGGGCTAAGGCGGAAGTATGGGAAAACCGAAATTTTACCGAAAATGCTCTTAAAGGCTTGGAAATGAAGTCCACCTTTCGAACTTTCCCATACTTCCGTCTTACCTAGGGTTGCCAGATGGCCGGGAAATCCGGCAATGTCCCGGGATTTTACGTTTGGCCCAGTGTCCCGTAATTATAATTTACCGTCCCGAAATTCCAAGCGGCAATTTTTCACATAGTATTTTATCCTCTATACTCTCGGTTGTGCATTTTTTGTAGTAACGGTTACGGAACCTACACCGCCACCACCATGCTGGTTCGACATGCTCTCGGCCGGCTTTTAGGGTTTTACAAGTATTTTAGTTGTTATGTATTGTTTCTTGTTCTTTTTATCGTTTAATAGTTTTGAAATTAAATTGGTTGTTGACATGACTTGTATTGAATTGGTTAGTTTGTTTTAATATTATGAATAGTATGAATTTGATATTAATACTTTTTATGCTTGATAAGTGTGTTTTTTAAGTAATCTTATGTTATATATTATAATATACATGACATTTGTATTTTTTTATGCTGTACTTTTCAATTAATTTTATATTAACTTGTTGACATAATAACTAACTAAAGGGATCCATAGAATTATTTCTGTCTTTTTTAGCATGAGAATACATTTATAAAAACAACTTTAATGATGAATCTGCGTGTTGTGTTATAAATATCCATACTAATATTATAAATGCGAAAGTGTGTCTGTCTGTCTGTTACCTCTTCACGCTTAAACCCCTGAACCGATTTGGATGAAATTTGGTATGGAGATAGTTTGAGTCCCGGCGAATGACATAGGCTACTTTTTATCCCGGAAATCTACCTTTATCCGCGATAAACGAATTTAAGGCGGACGAAGTCGCCGGCAGAAGCTAGTAGAAAATAAACCCATATTCAGGATTGACATATGTTCGTTCTGTTTTTATGTTCAAGCCTCCGTAACACTCAAACTTCTAAGGTTACATACATGATTTTGACTAATTTGATATCCTTAAAGTATGCCAATTCGTTTGATACTAACCACTCCATAACTTCAAAGTAAAAGTGTGTTTTTTGCGGTCCCAAAATTTAACCAACGTTTTCTCAATTGTCGCTTTTTCACTTTTGCACGTGTTAAGAATTTTTTAAAAATAACTATAGCACTTAGAGACATAATTTTTTCACCGAAAGATAGCTTATGCTTTGTTATATTAAAAACTACTCATAACTCCATATCGACAAAGTAGATTTTTTCCCTAAAACAGGCACAAATATGATATCGACGATTTTTGTAGGTATTCGACAAAATGGGACGCTGGGCACTGAACTTTGAGGCCTTAAAAAGGTGCTTAAATTGGACATTTATGGGTCGACATCAAAATCATAGGATTATAACAGTTTGTTCTATCAGTTTTCATTGAAAGTCGATTTTCGGTAGGTTTTGCCATATTTCACTAAACTGCCCGTAAATCCGTAACTAGAATCGAGAAAGTGGGACCTTTTACTAAACTCACTCACATTTTGTAGCGACACTACCCAGCGTCGTAAAACTTGTCAGGCTATAGGTACCTTGTATAAAGTTGTAGAAATTTAATGCTTGTACATTGAAAATATGTAAAAAAAACCGAACATTTAACGTAATATTATAAAGTTGTAAAAATTAAGCGTCTGTAAATTGAAAATATTAAAAAAAATAAGTGATACAGACTAGTTGAAAGTCACTGAATCGAAGAATATATATTGTATGTTTGTATGTGTCTTAATTTGCGGCTTCATCACGGTCAAACGGCAGAATACATTTCTATCATTTTTTGTACACGGGTAATTGGTTATGCACAGATGGATACAGAATACTTTTTACCCGACGACCGCTGAAGAGCGAACAGGGTTATGATTTTTTTCTCATCGGCTGACGAAGTTGCGGACACCTTCTAGTTAAGGATATTTTCAAAAAATAAATAAACTTATTGAACTCATTCTTACAGACAGCAATACCATAGTCGAGGAGGTTGAGAGCGATCTGGGTTCAATACTGGCGAGTCAGGACTAGACTGAAGAGAGATAAAACCTGGGATGATCGCTGACAACAAGTGTTTCTACGCATTGATTTAAACTAACACGATTTTTACTCATTATCACAACACAAGGAACGGAGCTGAATCGTAACGCGACGTCCGAAACGTCAAAGAATTACCAACGACAGGTAAATCATATTTATACGCGATTAAGTCCCATTTGTTGTGTTGTGATGATAAGTGTTTTTACGCTTATAAAAAAACTCCTTAGCTTCAAACTGCTCAGTAATGCATCCCGTAGCGACTCAGTGCGACTTATTCCTGCATGACCTGGACCCCAGAGAGAAAACATAAACTTTTTAAAATAGTCTTCCGACTTCCGACAGATTACAAAACCGGATAATGCTTACCGTGCCCAAATAAATCATGAATTTGAAGCACGAAACGGTATGGAACAGTCAGATTCAATAAGCCACAAACGTCTGAACATATTGTTATTTTTATATTTTTAATTGTTTGACAATAGTTTAATATGCATGGAATAGATATATTTTAAATGTACTTGTCTTTTACAACATGTTTTCATAGTTTTTTAAGAGCCCATGGAGAAAAGCATATACAGTGGGGGCAGGGCTGAGAAGTTGGTTCAGGAAGACCATGGGGTCTGCGGCGCGCTCCGCGGCGTGCAACAAGCGATATATCAGCGTGCCGTTGTAGGTGCGGGCGAACACAGGCGCGCGCAGCGGCGCACCGCACAGCGCGTTCAGCGCGTTCAGTTGCAGCAAGCACTGCTGGAACTCTGCCAACGAGTGAAGCAGGCCCCGGTCCAACGTGTGTCCTACATCGCAGGTAGGAGAGTGGAAGTAGTCCTCCATTATAACGGCTGCAACTTTACAGTCGGCTTCAGTGACGTTGCTCTTGTCTGTCATAAAATCGAGTATCGGCTTTGTTTCGTAGGGAAACTTTGGGAGGTTGTTCTTGTTGGCCCTGTCGTGGACGAGGTCGAGCGTGACGTGGCAGAGTAGCACGGCGGCGGGCAGCGCTTGCGGCTGCGCGGGGCGGCGGCGCGCGCAGTACGCCAGCGCCAGCAGCAGCAGCCGCGCCTGCGCCGGCGCGCGCTCCAGGCGCCGCAGGCTCGCCCCCCCCAGCGCCTCCCGCACGAAGTGCTCCAGCAGCCCAAGCGACCGCACCTCGCTCCACCCGTTCTCGAACACGCACTGTTCCGCCTCATAAGCTGGCTTCCGAATAGAATGCGTGCTCGTTACCTCCAATGTTCTTTTGCCCTGATCAGTATAATCGATCTCGTAAACAAAGGTAAACCCGTCATTTTTGAAGTCTGTCAGTAAGTCATAAGCATAGAAAACAATTTCCAAAGATACTAGTGTGGCGTTGTCTTGTTCGAATCCAGGTATTAAAGGAGCTCCAAGGAGGACTTTAGACCGGTACAGATTGACGTAGTCGGTGGCAACGTGTCCTCGCGCGACACCCTTGGCAAACCAGCTGGGGTCGGCGCGCGTGCCGCGGGCGGCGCCGCGGTCCAGCAGACACGCCGCGCCTAGCCCGCCGCTCTCGCGCCGCGCTATCAGTGAACGTGCTTTGTTTTCTTCTTCAACAAATTTATTCTGGTCTTCAGTAGATATAAATTTAAAAATACTGCTTCTAATCTGGTCGTCGTCGCTTTTGGACAGCCAGTGCAACAAATGCAAGTTTCGTTTAAAATGTCCGATAGGAGCTCTTAGGTGATTAAAGAAGACAGCGAAAGTATGTTCTCTAAAAATTCGCTCGTCTCTCAATACTATAAACGCGGCCATTTTTTTGGCAGTCAGCCGATGCCTTTTCAGGAAGTTTTCGAATAAGAAATAGCCACAATTTATGGTGTTATTATCTGCATTTAATGCAAGTGTAACTCTCGGTATATACTGAAGTCCCGAGAAGCAGAATTTAATGTCATAGCTTATCACGGGACAGTTCAGCTGTTGCGCCAATTCTATTATATCTTTCGTACTTTCATATTCACACTCAACATACTTGAAATCCATTTCTTGTAATATTTCCATGTAAATTTCTTTCATAAATGTCGGCACAGTCGTCCAATTATTGTTCTGTAGTTTCAACCTGCTGTGCAAGTTCTCGTGACCTCCTTTAAACAAGAAATAGCATTTAATGTTAGCCTTCTTGAACATACTGAGGTGTTCCCGGAGATAGTGGGCGTAGCGGTCACTTTCGATCCCGAATGTGGATGTTAAGCCGGCTTGGTCGTAGCTTTGGTAGAAGAAATTTTGTCCGTCCACCACGACAGTGGCATCACGCAACGCGAATGGCGTTAGCTCGCTCGCCTCCACCAACTTGTTGAATGTCCTTATCCTCATTTTGATGCCTGAAATTATGTATGTTAAATTAGTTAAAAATTACAGGAGTATATAAAAAACTAGAAGGAGCGCGCAACTTCGTTCGCGGAGGAGAAAAAGTCATAACCCTTCATTTTTTCTTCAGCGTAGTCGGATAAAAAGTATCCTATAACCATCTGGAGATACCCAGCTACCCGTGTACCAAAAAAAGTCGAAATCGGTTTAGCCGATTTTGCGTGATGAAGCCACAACGACACATACAAACATACATAAAATCCAAAAAAAATATTTTTAGTGACCTCCAAATAAACAATCAAACACAAACAATTTTTTGAATATATCTTTAATGTACAGACATTTCATTTTTACAACTTTATCTATCTATCTTCTTAAGCTGAAGAGGGTCAAAAGTCTGTACATGGAAGATATTCGAAAAAAAATTGGCCAGGGATACTTAAAATCGATAACAGAACACGTTCCAACAGTTTTTAGAATTTTTGTCTGTTTGTCTCTTTATCTGTTTATCTGTTTATTTGTACACGCATCAGGTGAAAACGGCTGAGCAGATTTTGATGCAAACTTTACTAATATGTTGAGAAAATTCCCGGTCAGGTTATAGGCTATAAAAATTCAACTCTTAAAAGGGGGAGTAGCCACTAAACTTGATTGAATTAAGTTTGCTCCTGAATCTTATGGCGCTACTTAGGAAGAAGGTGCAAACTTTTCTCAAATATGTGCTACACGAGCCTTTGACTACTATTGAGTACCTTGCTAAACTAACAGGTGGCGCTAAAATTAATATCTTGGCATTTTGCCAAATTAACTCTAAGTTTAGAAGAGAGGGTACGGATCAAAGTTAATTGAATATAATTGATTTAATAATACAACAAAATACGAGATAAGTGGCTTAGTAGTATCAAAAAGGAGGAGTCTCACATGTGCAAGAATTTGCCCAGGTACTGCTTCAGGTTGGAGAAGGACTTTTGGAGGAAACCAACTGCCTGATTCGATTACCAGAGACGTTATGCAAGATCGTTCTGTCCGTTGAATACCACATTCGCAGCGTATACGGAGACCTGAGCCAGGTGACTCAACGTGAGAACTCTTCGGTTTGTGAGAGAACCGTTAATGCGCGGATATTGGCGGAAATGGAAGGTGAACAGGCAGTATATAATTCCATTAACACTGTCTTGGATGAACGCTTCCTCACAACATACTTGATGGAGTTCCTAAACTCATTGAGCGCTTCAGGACTCCCAGCACACACATTAACCCTGAAAGTTAGAGTTCCGATCATGCTTCTTCGGAATTTGTCACCTCCAAAGTTATGCAAAGGAACTAGGCTAAAAGTAGTGCAGCTGCAGCTAAACCTCATCGAGGCGCAAATCCCGATGGGGTGCGGCGCCGGAGAAGCCGTGTTCATCCCCTGCACCCCCCTCATTCCGAGCAACTTCCCGCTCCGCTTCAAGCGCCTACAGTTCCCCGTGAGCGTCTGCTTATGACCATCAACAAGTCGCAGGGGCAGACGCTGCGCGCCACTCGCGTGGACCTGCGCACGGGCTGCTTCTCGCACGGGTAGCACCGGGAAGACTCACAATGTGGTGTACAAAAAAATATTGTTAAATGTCAATGTTATGTAAATATACTTTACATACCTACTTTTGGAGTTGGGAACTGTAGATATAATTATATGTACCTACATATTTAGTTGTGCATACATAAACATAACTGTAAATATTTCCTCTAATCTTACTTCTAAATAATATTAGACCTAAATTCGAAAGGTTGGTAGGATTTCTATGTGTATATTTCTTACCTTTTCATGCTTAGACTGATTTGACTGGAGGACCGATTTGGGTGATATTTGCCATGGACTTGATTTAGTACAGTCAAGGACGTAAAAATAGAAAAGTGGTACTGTATCGTCCGATATACACCTCTAAGTATATACTCTATGTCTTTTAAATCACGTCAAAAATTTAAATAAGTCCGAAAAGCGATTGATTTTGGAGTGTAGTTTTATTTAGTGGTATTTGTTTAACATTTTATCTGGACTTTACTTCAAGTTTCGGCTCCAGGGGAGAGGGGTGAATTAGCCGCTTACTGACACAGACCGAATTCCATGCGGGCGGAGCCGCGGGCACAGCTAGTTATACATATAAAGAAGAAGTCCTGACTGACTGACTGACTCATGAACGCACAGCCGAAACTACTAACGCTAGAGAATTGATTCTTTCACAGTCGCTTACATTTATAACGTAGGCTAGGGATAAGAAAGCATTTTCGAAATTCATCCCCTAAGTGGGTAAAAAAAGGGATGAAAGTTTGTATGGAAAACATAAAATATTTCGACTTAGAAACTTGAAATTTCATGAATAGATTGTATGTTTAAAGTCAAGAAACTTATATTCTTAATTTTTCAAACTTCATCCCCTAAGGGGGTTAATCAAAGGATGGAAGTTTGTATGTGCAACGTAAAATCTTTGGACTTAGGAAATTGATATTGCAAAGATTGTGGATTACGTGTTAATTAATGAATTATTAAAGTGAAACACGAAGAGGGAAGGAGGGAGAGGGGGGGAGGAGAGCGAGACAGGGGGGGAGAGGAAGAGAGAGAGGGACGTCGGGAGAGGGAGGGCGGGATGGAGGGAGAGAGGGAAGGAGGGAAAGAGAGGAAGGGAGGGAGAGGGTGGCAGGGAGAGAGATTGAGGGAGGTAGGGAGAGAGAGAAGAGGGAGGGAGAGATAGAGGGAGAGACGGAGGGAGGGGGAGGAAGAGAGGAAGAGAGGCAAGGAGAGAGAGGGAGGGAGAGAAATTGAGCGAGAGACGGAGGGAGGGGGGAGAGGGGGAGAAATAGAGAGAGAGCGAGAGACAGGGAGGGAGAGACATAAAATAGGTGTCGTAGTAAAATTATGACGCCGGTTTTCTTGTGACGATGACGTTAACACGTAAAATTATCGTTCGTAAACCGACTTTACAGACAACAATTTTACGCCTACGCCTTAAAATATTATCCCTTTGAAACGCCGAGGTACCTTCTAGGACATTTTCATTTTGGCCAGTGTCGGGAACTTCGCCGGTCACTTCTTTTCATAGTCTAGCAGGCGTTAAAATTAAAAGTGCCAGTGTCGCCTTCTTATGGAATAATGTTCATTATCCCCATTTTCTTAAATTCGTTGGCCGCTGAAAATCTTCTGAGTTTTTTTTTACAAACATAAACAGCATAAACAGGACAACTGACAGAAAAAAGTTTTCCTCATTCATATCGATGTTTTTACCTAAAATCTACGTGGACGAAGTCGCAGGCGGCCGCTAGTAATAGTATAGATGTGTTTTATCGGCGTTTTTTCCCCTTGCCCGTCCCGCACTTGCAGTTTTTAGGGTTCCGTAGCCAAAATGGCAAAAACGGAACCCTTATAGTTTCGTCATGTCCGTCCGTATGTCACAGGTATTTTACTCAAAAACTACAGGACATATATGGATGAAATCCATACTAATATTATAAATGCGAAAGTGTATCTGTCTGTCTGTCTGTTACCTCTTCACGCTTAAACCGGTGAACCGATTTGGATGAAATTTGGTATGGAGATAGTTTGAGTCCCGAGGAAGGACATGCTACTTTTTATCCCGGAAAAATACCCTTATCCGCGATAAAGGAATTTAAGGCGGACGAAGTCGCAGGCAGAAGCTAGTTTAGAATAAAGGTGTCTTGTATTAAGCCGCTACTTAGTTCAATAGCTAAATAACAAAACAATATATTTCTAGGGGGGACCCTCCATATATATATTCTGTAATATTAAAAAATCCATACTTATATTATAAATGCGAAAGTGTGTCTGTCTGTCTGTTACCTCTTCACGCTTAAACCGGTGAACCGATTTGGATGAAATTTGGTATGGAGATAGTTTGAGTCCCGGGGAAGGACATAGGCTACTTTTTATCCCGGAAAAATACCCTCATCCGCGATAAACGAATTTAAGGCGGACGAAGTCGCGGGCAGAAGCTGGTATTAAATAAATTTCTTTATTTTCTTTCTTTCTTTACATAATGATTCAACCGTATCATATCTGATGGGGGAGCCCAAACTTGAAATTGATTTTTATTGAAAACAAGTGACTGAAATATAAAGATGTGATATATTTTTAGAATCGGCTTAGTAAGTCCTTTCATCAGATACCAAACACGATAGATTTGACTTAAAAAAAACCCATACAAAAAAAATTACGTCATCCATTTTGTTTTTTTTTTCGTTCTACGGGTCAAATTGATTCAAATGGCCTAAAGATCAATCGTTTCGATTTTCATGCTTTTAACACCATTTGCAGCTTTTTTTGGCGTACCGCTAGCACTAAATGCCGTATAAAAAACCGGTCAAGTGCGAGTCTGACTCGCGCACCGAGGGTTCCGTACAAACTTTCACTCCTTCCGACTTAACTTGCCGTTTGGGTTAAGTTTGCCTCTGGTATCTATGGCGTCACATACAAATGAGGGGCAAACTTAACCAAACCAGCCTCCTAATGCCTAACGCATTTGACGTTTGCAATCAGTATCAAGTTTCATGATTTTGCATGGGCTATGACAGTTGATTCGGATACCAAGTGTTAAAATTTTGTTAGGCAATAACCCCGCGGGTTATACAAAAATTATTTATGGTAATAAAAAAAAAAGTAAGACATATCTAGATCTTAAATCTAAACCTAATTAGGTATTAGATTTAAGATTCTTCATACTAGAAGTAGGTTTTTTTTTAGACACCTAAATCGTTTTCTTACAGAATTATTATTTTATGTGGCATTCAATTAGTCCTAGCAATTACAAAGCCCTAAAAGGCTGCACGGCAGAGTGTTAAAGGCATTGGCGATATCTAGCGATACCGCCAGGAGCACCCCACCGCGGTCAACCGCCTCATTCGAGAGGGCTTTGATGCGCGCAACCGCATCCACAGTCGACCTGCCCTCTCGGAATCCGAACTGATGATCCGATAAGTCGGGACCCACCTCCCGGAGGTGCTCGGCGAGGCGACAGCAGATGATACGCTCGAAGAGCTTGTCTGCCTCGTCGAGCAACATGATTGGACGGTAGGCTGATGGAGATTCCCCGGGGCGCCCGTCTTTTTTAAGGAGAAGGAGCCGGCCGGTTTTCCATATGGTCGGAAATTGGCCGGACTGTAGACAGGCGTCCAGTAGCCCGCGGAATCTCTCCCCCAAGGCCTGCAGTGCCAGAGCCAGGACGCGTCCCGGGATCCCATCTGGCCCCGGTGCCGTGTTTTTGGCTTTAAGCTTCAGCATGGCCGCGTCTAGCTCTGCCTCCGTTACCGGAGGCACTTCGACTTCCGCACCCTCGTACCCGCCGTGTTGACGGGGGGATGCCATTTCTGGAGGCCGGTGTTCTGGTCTGTTCGGGAACAGATTGGAGACAACGGTCTCCAGTAGTCGAGGCTCGAGACTCTCCGTCAGGGGGAGGGGCAGGGGCGTAATTTTTCCCCTGACCGCCTTGTAAGGTCTCCCCCATGGGTCTCGGTTTAAGGTCTCGAGAAGCTCCGCTCTGGCACTCGCCTTCGCCTCGCAGATGGAGAGCTGCAGCGCCTTGACCGCCTCTCTATAGGCGCTGTACAGCTGCGTCTCGTCGTCAACGTCTCTGTTCTGCCTTCGTCGGCGCGACCGTGTGTACTGGCGTCTCGCCTTGCCGCAGCGGGATCGCAGTTCTTCGATATCTCGAGACCACCAGTACACTTGTCGCTTCGGAGGCCGAGACTTGGCTCGGGACATACCTGCGTCACAGACTTGTGACAAGGCGTCTCGGAACCTGGCTGCCTCTTCCTCGACCTCCACAGGCCCGGAGGGCTTTTTCCAGGCTTGCACGAGGGACGCTATCCCAACCGCTTCTCGATCTAGGCTGCTTAAGGCCCATCTTGGGGACGCAGTCGCAGCACGGCCATTTGGACGACGATCCGTGTCCAGTGGGACTTCGGAGGAGGTGGAGACATCAAACCGGATATACAAATGGTCTGATAATGTCTCCACCTTCTCTAGAACTCTCCAGTCATGGACACGGGGCGCGAGAGCAGGGGTCGCGAAGGTAACATCCACGATGGATTCTCCCTGCCAGCGCACGCAGGCTCAGCCCAGTTTACTCTGGGGGGGACATAGTACGGCTCGGCGACCATGGCGGCATTTATCGACCACTGCGCCATAGACTGCAGGAGGAGATCTTGGGCCCCGGCGCAGTGGTTGATGTTTGCCTGGAGGACCCGGCTAACAGGCGTCATGTTGGCGCAGTGTCAGTCGGGCTCTCTTCTGTAGCCAGAGGCGTTGACGCTCCAGGGGTGCCTAGTTTTCCGGCCTGCTTCCGAGGCGCACGTTTCGGGGCTTTGGCCCCTGTCGTGCAGGTACCACTGCCAGCGCTGTGGTCGGCAGCTTTGCGCGCTGCTGCGCACAGAGAGCAGTGGGGCGTGGCCATGCAGTCTCTGGCATGGTGGCCGGTTTGACTGCAGCAGTAGCATTGGTCGCTGCGGTCGATTTCCGAGGTGCACCCCTTCCTGACATGGCCAGGCATCAGACATCGGTAGCATCTCAGAGGTCGGGCCTCCAACAGTTTTACCTGCGCCGAAGTCCAGCCAACCAGTAGTCGCCCCACAGCCACTTTCTTGGCGGCTGCTACGGGGCAGCGAACCCACGCCGTACCGAGGCCTGTTGGCATTCGGGAGATCCGGCCAACTTTTACCGCCTCTATAGCACAGCCTCCACCCTTCGCCACAGCAGCGGCGAGCTCGCCTTCTGCGACCGAGTCATCCAGGCCAGAAATACGCATCTCCGCGCACTTTACCGGCCTGGAAATACGGACGTCGGCCTCCTTTAGCGTCTCCCTCAGTTTAGCAGCAAGGGAGTCCGCTTTTTCACCGCTGGTGGTGCCCGGGCCCGGATTTTCTAGGATTGCCGCCCCTGTCACCGCTCTACGGAACCTTAGACCGGTGATACCGAGTCCGTTCAAGGACATTTTGGACTTAGCCTCGGTAATCACCGTTCCGTAGGTGACCTCTCTCCTCCGCTCCGTCCTGAAGGGTCAGGACGATGGCTGCTGATCGTGGGGCGCGCAGCGCTGCCTTGGCCTTATGGCCCTTCACCTCTTTCGCTCCCTGTGGTGGCGTCGGTTGTGGGGGCTTCCCAGTTGCCACTGTTCCGGTAGGCGAAGCCAGGGTCTTCTTTTTCTTGCCCCGCTTAACCACAGTTGTCCAGCCCTCCCCAGACGCGGCCCCTGGGGGCTGAGGCTGTTGGGATTGGAAGGCGGGGCCGGGGAGAGTCTTCTTGGGCCCTCCTTTCTTTTGCCCCTTTTTCCTCTTGGCACTCGGCGACATGGTAGTAGCCGCGGTGCGACCAGGGGGAGAGCTTCCAGTGACCGAGGGTTTGGGCTGGACGGTCCTCCCCTCCATCGATGCTAGGCTCCTCGGTCCCCCCTTAGACGTCGAAAGTGCTTGGGTCGGCTACTGCGGGAGCAGTCTTTCCTCCCAAGCACTCATCCTTGCATCCATCATGGCACTTACTTGGTCCACGATACTGCGCTCCATCGTCCTTGCATCTTCAGCTCACCCATCTCCTTACGGAGCTCGACCATTTCAGCCTTTAGGCAAGCGTTCTCGGCAGCTAACCTTATTGTCTCATCAGAGACAGTACGGTCCTCCAGCTCGGTGACCACATCCCTGATCGCGTTCACAGCCTCCTTCAGGGCCCTTTGGAATGTGCCTTTCAGGTTTCGCGATTTAAGAGACACGTCCGTGATGATCCCCAAGCTGTCCCACACCTGCTGCTTCAGGGCCAGAGCTGTGCGGATGCTCACGTCGTCAGACCCACTTGTCGTCCTCAGCAATCCCGGCCCACGGGCAAGGCGCTTCGTTGCCAGACTGTGCGACTTCTGCCTCATCTCTTCTTCGGCCTGGAGCTCGAGCTCCTGTAGCTCCTGTAGCTCGGCTTTGGCCCTGGCCAGCCCTGCATAGTGTGCCGTGATTGGAGGGCGGCCTCTTCCTCGCTTGGAAGTTGCCGAGGCAGGTTTGCCTCGTTCCGCGGCAGCGGAAGCCTCGTCACTCCTTGATGCTTCCGTCTCACTCCCCCCACTTCGTAGCCTTTTTCGTCTTTCAGACGGCTGAGTGGCCTCAGCAGGCATGGAGGCGTCGGATTCGGCGGTTTCCGCGTCGGTTGGCTCCGGAGAGAAGAATTCTCCAACCCCAGGCAGGTCACCTGCGTCTATTCTCCTGGGGGAGAAGAACTCCTCTCTGCCGGGAATGACCCTTTCTGCCAGCCTCTCGAGTAGCACGATGGCTTCTCGCCTGTCATTAAACACCCTCGTTGGATCGAGTGAGGCCACCGAATCCGAGGCCGTTCCAGTGGGCACGTCTCCAATGTGGCGCACAAAGCGTCCCTGGGCATCTCGCAGGAGCCGGAACCCATTATTTGGGGGCGTAGTGGATGCTTCTGCCCCTGTCGGACAGCCATCCTCCGTTCCCCCTCCGTTCAACCTCAAAACCAAGTCACTACGTAAATCGATGTCCATAATGCGTTTGCCAAAGTCGTCGGTATCAGATCTGGAGTGGTTTGCCCCCCCAGAATACGGAAGGCGGCATGTCTCCACAGCACGGGCACTTACCCGTCCTGCGGTGACATGGAGGATTGAAACCTCCTGGGGTAGTTTTATACTTTGTTTTCCACTCATTATTGCTATGTTTAAGGAGTTATGCCCCTCCCTGACGTTTGTGGCTGGACCCCCTCCAGCCACGCATCCCCTCGGCACGCCAGACACACCTTGGGATTGAGGTAATTTTTATAGTGGTTTTCTTCCACGTGGTTTCCCTCCCCGGCCCACTCAATGTAGGTTACGGGTTGCCCGACGGTGGTCGAAGCCAACGTCCGTCTGCAGGCCGCAAGACGGACCCGCCGCGCCTAGTAGAAATCAAGGAACTGTGTTGCGCGCGAAGATCCGGAATCTGTCCTCCCACGGCCACCATTGGAGGCCGAAAGACCCCAGGACGCGCACCAGATATGTGTGGTACCCGATGCGTGGGCCTCCCCGCCCTCTAACACCACCAACCCACCCGGAGAGATGGATCTGCACTTGGGTTTCACAGAAACCCAATGCACAATCCTTCCAGGCAGATGGGCAATGTCAGAAAGCAGAAGGCTCTCTAATCCGGCAAACACACACATTCATGACGCGTCAGGGGCCCTTCCAGTCCCCTCCAGCACCCGCGAGGGGAGAGCACCCGAAAGTTCACGCGGAAAACAGTGACCCGATTGATACCTAGTAGAACCTCGACAGAACGAGGCTTATCGCCGGGGTTCCGAAGGCAGTGCAAGTGCATGCCTGGCACACACTTTAGTTCGTCCACTGTGCCCTCTGCTGTTCAGAGGGACACCCGGAGAACCCTCCCGCGGACATACTCCCACGGCTCTTCCTCTCGGCTCATCCACTGCGCCCTCTGCTATTCAGAGGGACGCGCGGAGAGCCCCTCCCGGGCCGAAGCCCCCCAATTCCCCCGCGGTGTTTGGTTCGCGGGACTACCGTCCTACCCCGGCTCGACGACTGCAACGACGAGTCGGGGCGTTCCCCTATCCACCACCTGGGGAAGCGCCACGTCGGGGTTCACCTCCCCGCCCACTCGGACAACCGAACAGGTCCGTGGGAGGCGCCAGCCTACCTTTTTTTTTTTTTTTTTTTTTTTTTTTTAAGAGGGGAAAATGCTTTACGCATACCACCAGGGTGCGAGGACGGACTCTGGTGGTTATGTGGGACTCCCATGTCGGCTGATGAGACCTATATGGTGTACCCACTAAAAACCCCTCTATGTGCCGCCTTTGTGCTATAAGGCGAGGCCACGGGAACGCCTGAGCACACCACCGTAACCTCGCCAGCGGCCGTCCGTACTCCGGATCCGTCTCTGGGAAGACTTTTCTTCCCTTCCTCAACAAAGGGGTGTGCCGGGATACGGCACACCTGCCACTCGGGGACCTTTGTGCAGGCGACAGACGTCCCCGTGTCTATCGCCCGCAGGTGCCCTTAAGGGGGAAGTCGGCGGTCGTAGGCCAACCGCCGTCGCCCCACGCGTTTGCGGCGCATTGGCTGAGAGGCCGGATCGTCCTCCCTCCCACGCTCTTGCACCTCCTTCTGCGCCATAACGTCCTCGCAGAAGGAGGCAACCGCCTTCCACGACCTGTCGCTACCAACCATGGCTTCCACCACGGCGGGCAGGGAGAGGTCGTGCCCTACTACGGCCACAAGTGCAGCCCGCCGTTCGGCCCAATCTGGGCACACCGCCAGCGTGTGCTGTGCCGTATCTTCGGCGTTGCCGCACGCGTGGCATACTTCCGTCGGTTCCCGTCCTGCCACCCTGCACAGGTATTTGCCGAAGCAACCATGCCCCGAGAGGACCTGTACAAGGTGGAAGGAGAGAAACCCCTCTTTTCTTCCGACCCATCTCTCAAGGACGGGCCGGATCGCTCCGATGGTCCAGTGGCCTGCCGTCGGCACCTCCAGCCTTTCCTTCCATTTTTGGATGAGAAAACGGCGGGAGTCGAGCCTCCACCGCCTGATATCCTCCCGGAGTGGTTGGACCCCACTGGCCCGCGCTTCAGTGACATACCAATATACATCGGCCAGAACTGAGGCGTCGAGGTCCCAGGGCGGAGTCCCTGCCAAGACGCAAGCCGCCTCGTACGAGACGGTGCGGTATGCCCGCGCCATCCTGACCGCCATAACCCGCTGAGGCCTTCGCAATTGGGCTTGATTCTGGGCGGTCAGGGATCCGGCCCAGATGGGCGCCCCGTACAGTGCCATCGACCGCACAACTCCCTCGTAGAGTTTACGGCAGCTTGCGTTTGGCCCGCCCACGTTGGGTAGCAGCCGACTGAGTGCCAACGCCGCCCCGACAAGTTTGGGAGCAAGGCACTTAAAGTGCTCCCGGAACGTCCAACGGCTATCGAGGACTATGCCTAGGTACCGCATAGTCGACTTCACCTCTATGGACGTTCCTCCCACCACCAGATTGGAACCCGCCGGAGGACCCTTCCGGGGCCCATGAAAGCACAGGGCCTCCGATTTATTCAGGGCCACCTCTAGCCCCAGCCTTCTGATTCGGGCTACCACCGTTGCCAGGCCAGCCGTGGCCCGAATCGCCGCCTCCCGGAACGTTTTTCCGCGGGCTGTCACCAGGGTGTCGTCGGCGTAGCACGTCACCTTGACTCCCGGCAGATTGCCTCCTCTTAGCACCCAGTCGTACCCGATGTTCCACAGGAGTGGCCCAAGAACTGACCCCTGTGGAACACCGCACGACAGCCGCTTCTCCTGCCACTCCTCACGCGAAGGGTACCTGACGGCTCTATCGGTGAGATAATCCTCAACCGTCTTCCGCAGGTATTCAGGTACGGCATGGGGCGCCAGCCTACCTACGCCGACCTCAGGCGACCCCCCCAACCCCCTGCAGGAGCCGCACTTTATCGTCGGTAGATGTGAAAACGTCGGTTCACATCTACCGACAGAAAAAATCACCGCCGCCGAACCCAGTGCAGACGACTATGTTGACGCTGAGGAACATGAGGAAGACACCAGAACCCCAGCCCGACCACTGAAACCACGCCAAGCCGAAGAAACGCCGTCGAAACGGCGCTCCGCGGCCGCGGCCTTCGGCATCTCACTGCCGTGTATCGCCGGCGTCGATCCGCCCGCTTCCCCACGGGAATGCCTGGACCGTGACCGGATCCTGGTTGCCCGCCTGGTAGAAATGGGCATAGCTTCACCGGCGCTAATGGCTAGGATGGCCGTATTCATCCGCATCAAAGCGCACGAACTGGGGGAGGACGAAGAGGAGCTGCCCCCCAGCGACCGGCGCTTCCAAATGCTACTAACACAGCACCCCTACGACACCACCAGCACCTCGACCACGACCGCCGCCAAGCGGAAACTCGCCACCAGCCCCTCCGCACCAGAGGAAGAAGAGGAAGGGAAGCGAGCCTGCAGGCAAATATCGCCGCCGACCGACCCGAGACTGCGCCGCCGCTCCAAATCGGCGGGCGCTAGAAACGTAAACAAAACAGAAGCCGAAAACCAAAATCGCCATAATCTGCTCACCCAGACGGCGCATACTGAGAGGGCTGCCGCCCCGAAGGGAAACAGGGAGGGTAGGCCTGCGCCGCAAGGCGTAGATCTACCTACGCTATCCTCAAGCGACCCCCCTCGCCCCCCGCAAAAGCCGCACAATTCCGTAGGTAGTAGAGAAAACGTTGATTCACATCTACCGACGAAAAAAATCGCCTCCGTCGAACAACCGCCGCCGCAACCCAAAGCAACAAGCTACGTCGCAGCAGCAAAAAAATACAGCCCCAAAGCGACCTACGCCTCAGGGACTCGCCGCCAAGCCTGCACCAAACCAACAGCAACCGCAACAACAACAAGCCGAAGAACCCAAGAAAACCAAGTACAGGCCCATCTTGGTCGAAAAGATGCCAAACTGGACCAAGCACTTCGGCACCCTGGCCGAAAAGCTTGGCCACCCACCAAACGCGGCCCCCGCGGGGGAAGGGGTGCGTTTTTCGCCCAAAACGGACGAAGAATTCCGATCGTCCAGGCCTTCCTCATCAACCTCCAAGATGAGGTGGGTCAGGCGGAGGCCCCCTTCCACGTCTACAACTCCGTGGAAGCCCAGAAGATGAAAGTGGCCATCAGAGGGCTGCCCATCCAGACGCCACCGGAAGAAATTAAGCTAGCCCTCCACAAAAAGGGCTACAACGTGCAATACATAAAACCCATCGTTGCACGCAACGGGCGGCCAGGCTGCGTATATTTTACGCAACTTAACACCACGGCGGCGCAGAGCAGCGGAATATATGGGATAGCAGAGCTGCTCAACATGCCCGGCGTGAAGATAGAAGCCTGGAGGAGCAAAAGAGGCCCGCCCCAATGCCACAATTGCCAGGGGTTCCGGCACTCTTCGGAAGGCTGCCACCGACCACCGCGCTGCAAGCGCTGCGCAGGCCCGCACAAAGCCAAGGACTGCAGCCGACCCAGAGAAACGCCCGCCACCTGCGCAAACTGCGGGGGCCCACACCCGGCCAACCACACTGGCTGCCAAGTGTTCCGTAGGGAGGCTAGGAACAAAAAGGCAGGCCACTACGCGCTAACAAAGCCCACCCGTCCCGGACCCGAGACCCGAGCGGCCATGGAAGTGCCCACGGTGGCTGAGTCGGCGCCATCGAACCTGATGGCCCCGGCTAACGACCCCCAACCCAGGGGTCCGCCCTCGGCTCGAGCCGAATCAAAGGCGACCGAGAGAAACAACTTAAAGAAAAATAAAAATAAAAAAAAGAAGAAGAAGCCCGCAGCACAGTTGCCACCTGCGCAACCGACAACAACATTAACCAACGCTGCGCAGCCACCCAAACCGGCAGTGCAGAAAGGGTCTCTCAGGTGTGTTTCGCTGACCAGCATGATATCGACCTCCTGCTCCGTGAGGAAGTTGCGGAGCAGGCCGAGTTTGCCGGTCAGCGATTGGGCGTTCCAGTAAACCAGTCTCAAACCGTTACGGTGCTGGTTGAATGTTAGGCTTGAGGGCAGTGGCGGCTTGTAAGACGGCGCTTGTGACGGCGGGGTCCCGGGAGGCGGCGAGGCTCAGCAGCTGAGTGATTAGCGCCAGCATGTCGGCGGCGGCATTTGGCGCCGCTTTCTGCGCAGCCACCCAAACTGGCAGGGCAGAAAGCGGCTGAGCCTCGCCGCCACCCAGGAGCCCGCCGTCACAAGCGCCGTCTTACAAGCCGCCACTGCCCTCAAGCCTAACATTCAACCAGCACCGTAACGGTTTGAGAGTGGTTTACTGGAACGCCCAATCGCTGACCGGCAAACACGTCCTGCTCCGCAACTGGCACAACAACCGAGCAGGAGGTCGATATCATGCTGGTCAGCGAAACACACCTGAGAAAGGGCGTTCCTTTGAAAGTGAGCGGCTACGTCGTTTACCGCCGAGACGAAGTCTCCCCTCAAGGGATTGCATACAGAGGCCTCGCGGTATTGGTGAAGAGAAGAATAGTCCATCAACAAGTCCCATACACGCAACACACGTCCATCTACGCGTTGGGCGTTGAACTTCAAATCACGGGCCACGACATTCGACTCTTCGCCATATACCACCCCCCCCGGACCGCCAGGCAACTTCGTGTCAAACGTGTGTCAGCTCCTGCAGTCCCCCATGCCGACCATCCTGGCGGGGGACTTCAACGCGAAGCACCCAAACTGGAACGCGACAGCCACGAACTGTGCGGGACAGCAGCTAGCACAGGCAGCCGTGGACCATGATTTTGACATATCCGGATCTCAAGATCCGACACACTACTCCAGCTCCTACAACTCCGGAGATGTACTAGACTTCACGGTCCACAAGAACGTGAACGCCATGATGACGCACGAGGCCCTTCCAGACCTCCCGTCGGACCACCACCCGGTCCTACTCGTCATCAGAGACTTGCCGACACTAACACCAATGAAACCACTGGGCGACGTCAAGCTGGGCCTCTACGCGGACGACGCGGCGCTGTACGCGACGTCCATGAATCCCAAGCACGCAGCAAAGAAGCTCCAGCGCTCACTTGACGTCGTGCCAGAATGGCTAGCCCGTTGGTGGTTGTCGGCCAACGTGGCAAAGACGCAGGCCATAGTGACCGGTAGATGTATGCATCTAAATCGGTTCAGCGGCTTAACTCATAGGGTGACAAGCACGAGGCGTTCAATATCAAACAACGCTTTATTGACACTATTGTCGGTGGAAGTGTTAAGCGTGAAAAGATAACAGACAGATAGTTACTTTAGTACCTATATATCGTCACCATTGCACTTTGAAAAAAGCTTATCTGAAACCAAACTCAGGAAAAAGGTAGAAAGAAGGTACTTACTAGCGTCATGTAGAATACTATACTACCTTTTTTGTTGGAGCAGCATGAGATACGAGTATTTTTCAAAGTAGTGACAATATTAGTATGGGTAGTAAATACAGCCCACCGGGTTACCCAAGAAAAGGCTTAAAACCACCTTTTTCTTTAAATATGAGTATATGAATACGCCTCCGCTTCTCTTGTAATTTTTATGACGCCATGCTTCTGGTATAAAGTATAGATAAGCGTCAAAGATAGTTTTTACACTGAATTGATACTTGTCATGAACCACCGCTTGTATCAACTTAGTAAATCCTTATTCTTCCAACAAAATCAATAATCTGCACCTTACTGGTATATTAAGTATTATGAAATTAATATTTTTGCAATTGTAGGTCTGAATAGATAGATACGAGTACTTACTCAGAATCACACTCTTTTCTCTGCGACTTTTGTGTGACCGTATGAAGAAAATGATTTACTTAATTGAAATAGTTTTATTATTATGGTGTTAAAATACTTAACATTTCAATATTTTTATGTTCGCACGATCGCACTATAATAAGTTGACTGACGATTGAAATTACGACAAAGAACAATGCAGCTTATTTGCTATATATATGTATGCAATGCAGCTTATTTGCTATATATGTGTAGTGCCTACTAGGAATTCAACTTTTATCTGGGCCCTTGTGTTGCCAGAAAACTCCGTTCTGTTACTTCTATATCACTTATGTCCTATGTGAGATACACAAATCAAACTCAAAGACAAAGAGAATATAATCACTACGTTTACACTCAAAGACGGATTACTTTATTTAAAAACGAGAGTTCTCCTTCTAATGACAAATACTTGCTTCTCAAGCGACGTGAAATCTAACGTGATCTGTACTACACACTCGCCTAGTAGGCACGGGATTTACACAGTGTACACACATGCCATAACTTTCTTATATGTAAGATTCGACAAGGACAGCATGTCTGCCCTGCATAGAAGCTTATATAGGGCGACTTCAAAATGCGAATAGATACTTACTAAATGAATGTTTTAAACACATCACCCTAATCTAAACTCGCGCGCATCGCTAAAAGATGGCTTCTAGCGAAGCGCGAGAGAGATCGAATGATTAGTATATGGTAGAGACGCTTCATTCATTGCGGTATTTCCCCGAATTGGTTACGTGTTGCGCTGCGTTCCAATTTACGATTCAAGCATCACGACGCGCCATGTCAGCTTATAATTTCAGTGGGTAACTAACACTGACAGCAAAAAATAATTTATTTATACTAAAAATATACCAAATACTTTCATGATAAATATATCTACTTAATAATTTAAAAGCTTATGTATTGAAATTCAACGCAAATAATATTTCAGTATAGTCAGTTTTATATCTTTGCAAGGTTATTGGTTCATGATTTAAAGTGGAACGCAGTTGACAACTTAAAACTTTAACATTAAATATAAAGCTGGTAGCGCTATATATATGTATCATATACCGACTGATAATCTAATAGTGGCAGTGTTAGTGCTTATCTCGTTGTACTTAGTGTTTATGTCATTTATACACATTTCAGCTGCGCGTTGTGCTCCGCAGGCAAATGGGTTGCACGAGAAATATAACTACCAATTAGGTATTGTGGTGAGATTTACAAATAAATCGATTTCAAAAGTGGTGAATTAAAGCCTGGTGGTAAGAAACAGTTCTGCACTTCAATGAGATTGAGTATTGTGAAGCATTCAAGTATACTTAAATATTTACTAATTTCTGCGTTTCGAATTATACAGTATTATATCATTGTAACATACTTATGTCGAATATATAGGTATAGGTAGTTAGGTATTATCACATTAATCACTTTGTAAATTGTGGTGCAGAGAAACAAGACCCCACTGCCATATATGTTTGTATAGGAGAGCGGTCACTTAACTCTGCAGCCAACTTGTCTATCCTTATCCTTATCCTTACTATATTATAAACGTGAAAGTATGTATGTACGTTCCACTTCATCTCAAAAACTACTGGACGAATTATTATGAAACTTTCCAGTTATGTACCTTATACATGAGAATAGGACAGAGGACAGGCTACAATTTATGTCAAATTTCAACCTTTTTAGAGATGAAAAAGGGGATGAAACTTTGTAGGCTATAAATTCCATCTGTATGCGGACGAAGTCGTGGGCAACAGCTAGTATATGTGTAGGTTTAGGTGTAGCGATTTAGCGGACAAAGACGCGACGTTTGTAACAGATAGAATCATCAATCTAAGTTTCGTACTTATTTCAGATATCAAAGATGAGGATACGAACATTTTCCATATTAGTAAAGTCGGAGCTGACGCCACGCGCGCTGTGCGATGCCACGGTCGTGGTGGACGGCCAAAACCTGTTCTACGAGTCCTACCAGAGAGGTGGCTTCTCCAACGCCTACGGGATCGAAGGCGACCGCTACGCTCGCTACCTCAGGGAATACCTGAGCATGTTCAAGAAGGCAAACATTAAATGCTATTTCCTGTTTAAGGGAGGCCACAAGGACATGGAGAAAAGAATAAAAAAGAACAAAGACAGAAACACTGTGCCTGTCCTTATGAAAGAAACTTACAAACAAGTCTTAAAAGAAATGGACTTTGAATATGTTGTATGTGAATATGAAAGCAAAAAAGACATTGTCGAATTGGCTCAACACCTCCAATGCTCCATAATAAGTTATGACATTGAATATTGCTTTTCTGGTCTTCAGTATATACCCTCGGACATACTTCAATTCCAAGAAGATGATAATACCATTAATTGTGGTTACTTCTTATTAGAAACCTTCTTAAAAAAATATAAGTTGACTGTGGATAAGCTTGCCACGTTTATAGTGTTGACGGACGAGAACATTTTCCCAGAAGGTGTTTTCTTTAACTTATTTACAAATTTAAAAGTACCTCTAGCTTTATACAAACGTAATTTGCATTTGTTGAGATGGCTTTCTAAGAATAGCAAGGGACAGATCTCGAAAACAATTTTCAAGTTTATATCTTCTGAAGACCGGAATACTTTTGTTGAAGAAGAAAGTAAAGCGCGTTTGCTGATAAAGCGGCGCGAGAGCGGCGGGCTAGGTGCGGCCTGCGTGCTGGACCGCGGCGCCGCCCGCGTCGCGCGCGCCGACCCCAGCTGGTTTGCCAAGGGCGTCGTGCAGGGATACGTCGCCATCGATTATGTCAACCTGTACCGTTCTAAGGTTTTCCTTGGAGCTCCTCCAATAACTGGATTTGAACACGAAAACGCCACACTCGTGTCTTTGGGTATTATAAAGTACGCATATGATTTATTGACAAACTTTCGGAACGAAGGATTCTCATTATTTTATGACACCAATGAGGGGAAAGAAATGGTGCATGTGGCCGATACATATTCCATCCAGAAGCCGGCTTACGAGGCGGAACAGTGCGTGTTCGAGAACGGGTGGAGCGAGGTGCGGTCGCTTGGGCTGCTGGAGCACTTCGTGCGGGAGGCGCTGGGGGGGGCGAGCCTGCGGCGCCTGGAGCGCGCGCCGGCGCAGGCGCGGCTGCTGCTGCTGGCGCTGGCGTACTGCGCGCGCCGCCGCCCCGCGCAGCCGCAAGCGCTGCCCGCCGCCGTGCTACTCTGCCACGTCACGCTCGACCTCGTCCACGACAGGGCCAACAAGAACGACCTCCCAAAGTTTCCCTTCGTTAGAAAGCCGATTCTCGATTCTACAATAGACAAGAACGATGTCACTGAAGCCGACTGTAATATTGCAGCCGCTATAATGGAGGACTACTTCCACTTTCCTGGCCGCGATGCGCAATACACGTTAGACCGGGGCCTGCGTCACTCGTTGGCAGAATTTCAGCAGTGTCTGCTGCAGTTGCACTTGCTGAACACGCTGTGCGGCGCGCCGCTGCGAGCGCCAGTGTTCAGCCGCACCTACAACGGCACGCTGGCAAACAGACTGCTGCAGGTCGCAGAGCACGCTGCAGACACCGTCACGTTCCTGGATGACCTGATAAGCCCCGCCCCTACCGTGTACGCATTCTTTAATGGTCTCTTTCAAGTCTACGAAGAATTGTAATTTGACATGTAAAATTACTTCCAATAATAGCATCATAAATATAATCAGTCTGATGCTGATGTAAACAATAAATATTATATTATGCTAAATAATACCCTGCTTATTCTTGCTACGATTAATTCCTAGAAAATTTCACTGCACTAACAGTAGTATCCGGCAGAAAGAACTCTCTGAAATCTTATGATATACAATATATATGATATTTTTTCTATGGACATATATGCGTTTTGACGACACGTTTGGCTAAGTTAGTTGCACTACGGGCTATGAAGCTGACGTTCCTAGGTTCGAATCCCGGCCAGGGCAAGTGTTTGTGTGATGAACACGAATGTTTGTTTATATTATACATATATGTATGTATATCTTCGCCTGCTACCCATAGTACCAACAAGCTTTGCTTAGTTTGGGACTAGGTTGATTTGTGTAAGAATGTCCCTAATATTTATTTATTTATACAATATCAATGGATGTTTAATAAAACAGGAAGTAAAATGAAAGCTGTAAAAATAATGTATTAACTTATCACTAAAGTAGATTAAATTTATAAGTAATAACCATCAACTCTTTGAAGCTGGGGCCTCCTCTTCAAGTTTTTCAATGTCTTCAATACTGATGTCTCCAGAAAATTCATCTCTTTGGAAATTAGCCGTTTTGAGGAAAGGTTCATGCAATGCTTTGTAAAGTTTTTTCGCTTTAGTGGCCCCAAAACCGGGGCAATCTGCCAGCCTGCTCTCTGTTGCTTTTATTATGTTCGCGAGAGTCCCAAACGTTGTTAGCAATGTCATTGCATCTGTCTTGTTGACTGGTTTTATTGAAGACAGTGCATTTATAATCTGAAAAAGACACATAAAGCAACTCAACCAAGATCAAATCATACCAAGAAACCTATAATTTGTTTAATACATACCACCTATGAAAATAAAAGAAAAAACTACTGAAATATACAATAATTTTCATCACACTATCTCTTTTGACACTCTTGTCAAACTAATAAAATAGTATCATACAAAAAATTTACTTCCTTTTGTAAAAAATATCAAAAGAATGGTGTCACCACATTGCACTTTTGGAGGAGTGTGCCATTAGAAGAAACATTTCCTAAGTTAGCATCTTTTTAGAGTTCCGTACTAAAAAGGAACCCTTATGATGTGACTCTGTCTGTTTGTCCGACACTTAGAGAGCCATATCTGAAATACGACTTATGCTATCTATTTGAAATTTGGAATATGCATAAACATGGTCAGCCCACATGTATTGCAAAGGAAACCTTATAAAAATATTTTTTATTTTCTAAAAAAAAACGACCAATATATTGGGGCAAAAAGTCTAGTTACCTACTACGTCAAGTAGGGTATCATATGAAAGTGCTTGATCTGTACATTTTCGTGCATTTGTTTTATTGCGCTTAAATTTCGTTTTATTAAAGAAAATGTGGAAAAAAATACCCCCCCTTTATCTCCGAAGTATACCAAGCGAAAAATCTAGAATTTTCTTGAATTATCTAATTTAATATGAATATTACACGAAAATTATAACCATATATCCCTTTGGCTTACTTTTTTTTTAATCACCAAAAATCATTTTTGAATACCCCGGTTTGGTTAAGTTTGCCGCCCATTTGTATGTGACGCCATAGATACCAGAGGCAAACTTAACTCAAGCGGCAAGTTAAGCGGAATAAGCGAAAGTTTGTACGGGACCCTCGGTGCGCGAGTCGGACTCGCACTTGACCGGTTTTTTTTCTAGCTCATACTTGTGTATGGCCTAAAAATAGAACCAATTACAGATAAGGTACAGTAAGGGAAACTGAAACAAGTATGTACCTTGTTGTTATTGTGATATGAATATGAGCGAAAAAGGTCTGTGTTTCAATTTCGCTTACTGCGACTTATCTGTCACAATTTACAATAAGGACTAAAAAAACCGGCCCAGAGCATGTCGGACCATGCTCATTGTAGGGTCCGGCAGCCGTTACTATGAAGAAATGCACTACAGATGAAAAAATACGATTTGATAAAGTGCACCAGTAAAAGAGCTTATCTTCATGGCACTTACATACTTTTGTTGAGAAGCGCAGTTTTTCGGCAATAATTCTAAAACTGTGTATACGATCATCAATTTTATTAAGGTACTACCAAAATTTTTCATATTTTTTGGACTTACAGGGGACACCAAGTATGCATATTTTGGAGTGATTACTGAAAATATGCACTTCTAAAAACTAAAGTGTTCTCAGACAAACTGTTGAAATATATGCTACACGTTGAGGTTTGCTGAAAAAAAAAATCAGCCTCTTACATGTAGGTATGGAGAAATATTTATTTTTGTTATTTAACTACCAAACTAAGTAGCGGCTTATACAAGACACCTATACTCCAAATTTCGTCAATATAGATGCATGTTGTAGGTTTTGAGTAAAATGTCTGTGACGTACGGACGGATGGACGGATGACATGACGAAACTATAGGTAAGGGACTAAGGGTTCCGTTTTTGCCATTTTGACTACAGAACGGTAAAAAGGTACATATTTCATTTTCGCTTACTGTACGTGAAGGCTACCACTAGGTTGAACTGCCTAGCATGGTACGGGCAAGTGATGTGGAGGGATGAAAGTCATGTGATGTGAAGAATATTAAGTATGAATGTGACAGGTTATACAAGAGGAAGGCCAAAGAAAAAATTGTGCAAATGATGATATATTGTACCTACTAAAGAAAAATCGAGATGATAGGTAACATAGGGATGAAAGAACAACACACATTGTTCCAATTCCAAGCAAAATAAATGGAGTAAGAGCAAGGCCGTCTTTATACACGCGGTGGCCCTTGGGCACAGAGGAATAGGGGGTCCTTGAGCACTTAAAAATGGGGGGGCCCTGGGGCCCTCAATAATAAAATTAGAACCTTGTTAAACTGTAAAAAAAAAGTTTAAGATCTTTCGGGGCCTTCGTGAGGTTGGAGCCTTGGGCATGTGCCCAGAGTGCCCCGTAGGAAAGAGGGGCCTGAGTGAGAGCAAAATGATTATGACTTCATATCATTGATGTTTATTTTGTTGAATATATAGGCTTTAGAATAATTTACCTTTTGGTGTGGATCATTCTCAATTTTTTCCATTATCCTATCAGGTGGTTTGTTTTCATATATTTTGTAGTTCTCTATTATTTTTGCTGCTTCCTCTGGGCTCCAGGCAAGCATGAGGGTCATATCTGTCAGGAGGCATATTCTTGTTAAATTTTTTAAAGCTGAATGAGGATCCTTTAAGTCAACCTGTAATATAACATAAGTATACCTTAAATAGCTTATCATTATAATCAGAACAACAAAAACACAATAAACTTGATAGGAATAACTCCATGCATGGCATGAAGAACTTGATAAGTTGTCGTAAAGTCTGAACAAAATTAAACCATAAGACTCATGTTCTAAGTTCAAATTTCTTTAAATAATTTCTTATATATTTCGACTTATCAAGCTCTTCACACCATGCATGGAACTAATCAGGTGCTATGAGAGCTATGCCTTTGCACTTCAGTACATAAAATATAAAGATATTGACAGTGGACTTTACCACCATATAAATGGAATGATCAAGAATGTATTGTTTTCTGTACTCTGTTTTGTGAGGTGTGCAATAAAGAGATATTGAATTGTATTGTTCCAAGAACGGGCTTCAGAAGCAGACAAAGACCACCAGCCCGCTGGAGAGATGACATCGCTAGAACAGCAGGGAAGATGTGGAGGAGAACAGCACAAGACCATGGAGACTTGGGTTCAATAGAGGAGGCGTATTTCCTATAGTGGAAGGAAAAGGGCTGAAGAAGAAGAACATAATGATAATTTGTCTACAGTCTGAATCTGTATAGATGTAATACTGAAACATATGGCTTTCATATCCTATTTTTACTGTCATTTTTTTGGCAGCAAAATATTATGCCACTGGAAGACTTAGACATGCATTAAACTTATAACACCTGTGTTTTTTCATCAGCGGTACAGAGGCCGTTCATTAATTACGTAAGGGTCCCGAAGGGAGGGGGAGTAAATGCCAATTCTACATAATATTTTAAGTTGAGCAAAACAACTATGAGATCTGTATTTCTTTTTATATGTATATTCTATTTATAAATATTTAAATTTTGCAAATGTTCAATGCTTGTTATTTCAAAACCATTGATGTTTATTTTCACACACTTTGAAGAACAAAGAAGACAAATAATCTAGCGTTATGGGGAAGGGGAGTCCAAGAAATCTTATGTGTGCTTATGTAATGAATGAATGGGCCCTAATAAAATATTAAAATCAATGATTTTGTTACCTGTACTAACAGAACTCGAAGCTCATATTTCTTCCCTAATTCCTTTAATCTATTATTTATATAATCAGGGTTTAAGTTGTGGTACCGCACAGAGAGAAATAGCAAACATATAGTTTTACCTATCTCATAGTCTGGGATGATATCATCGTATTCCCATGGGACACTAGTAACAAACTTTAACAGAGGATTGCCACGCTGAAAATGAAAATAATGTTACCTAAAAAATATATCAATCAGAAAAGCCAGATAAAAATTACACTCTTATGCTGCATAGGGGGCTAAAAATGCTGATCAACCATGCATAACTCAATGGATAGATATTTAGAAAATTAGTGAAATAATTTGTTTTCTCACTGATCTCTAGTAGCATACGAACCTGTTTTTGATTTACTAATACACAATGTGTTTTTGATGATGCTGGTTTGGACGTGCACTCAGACGTGCCTGAAGAATTAAAGGAGATTACAGCGAGTTTTATTATAAAGATGCAGTGCTAAAGTTTTCTGGCGAATTATATGTATTGTAAAATACGTTACTTGGCTCATCTAGTTTTGGCTGTTTGGGGGCCGTGGGCTCACTAAGCTCAGCCAATAGATCATCAAAACCGTCTTCAATCTCCATTGAAAAGGAAATCAATTACAACTGAATTTGTTTATTCTGACAATTATTTCATAAACGTAAGCGTAAGCTAAGCCGTAAGACGCGTTTAATTTATTTATTTAGACTTTGACAGTGACATATTTTTGTTTGACTCTGACTTTAAGCAGAGCATTTTTGAAGTGCGGTACAATATCGGTAGCTTCGGGCCCGTGTTCCATCGTCATTCATCATGTTTTAATATAAAAGCTTTTTAAGAATTTAATCTTTACATTATACTGCCTTTATGTCAGTTGTAGTTTCAATATAGTGTAATATTATGTTTACTATCTTTTCTTAATTTCATTAAATTGAAATATGCCATTTGAAACTAAAATAACACTGTTTTGCATTCCAACAAAACAGATATTGTGTTTGCGGAATAGCACAACATTGTTTGAATAAAGCAAGTACATTTTTGACCCAGAATTCATAAAAAGTCCTTCTCTTACCTTGCAAAATTTAGTCTTTCACCTCTTTTTCCAGCTAGGGCGCGTACAACGCCTCTTCAAAGTTTGACGCGCTTCTGAAAAACTCTTTTAAAAGTTTTTAACTGTCATAGGTATCTTCAAAAGTATCGCCAGCCAAGTCCTTTGCTGTAATGTTGTGCTATTCCGCAAACACAATATCTGTTTTGTTGGAATGCAAAACAGTGTTATTGTGTGTTGCTCCATAACACAACATTGTTTGAAGACCTGTTTGTCCTCTGCTGGTGAAAGAGTAAATGCTATGTGAATAATATTTAGTCACTTTAAAAAGGAAAGATATCATATCTAATAGACTTATTATCATTATTTTAAAGTTTCCAACTTGGGACATGCCCTTCATGAATATTGATGTATAAGATTGATGTATAGCGTCACAGATATTATAGTGAAGGTGCATAAGCTAAGGAGTATGCTTACTCAAAAGGCTAGCACACACTCGGGCATAAGAACCAGTGTTGGTCACTTAACCTAAATTTAACAATGTATGGATTGTTCGGCACTAGAACGAATACTCCTTCAACTGAAGTGATGAAAACTCTGACCATTACCATATACCAATCAGAAAAAATAAATAAATCCGATTACTGAAACATAATACATTGAATCGAAGAAAAGGGTCTGATTCCAGGTTACTGCCACAAACCAGACATTTGTATGGCTGGTTGCTTAGCATTCGATTTTTTAATTCCTGCTTTGCTATTTTACCCGGTTATATCCCAATCTAATACATATGATATATATACATACAGCCTTCTGATGACAATAGCCGTAAGAAGTGAGTGCACTATAATGCAACACTTAGTTAATAATACCATGTCCTTACTCCTTAGTTAAATATGTATACTAACATAGTTATAAGCAAATACTAACAAACTGTGGATCCTATGTGGTCGGAATAAGAGCCCTTCACAAATAAAACAAGAAATGTGCTATGGAAGAAGATTATTCTTAAGGGTATCTCGTTACCCTAATACGCTTATGACATAAATAATTAGGACTGGTTGAATTTGATGAGAGCCTTTTATGTAAATAATTGAACTTATTGGTATTGCACAGAACTATTATTGACAATCTTGCCTTCGATAGAGCTCTGTAGATCAATTCAATATATATAACAAAGTACGCTGTAGAATACTTCAATTATATAACAAAGTACTCTGTAGATCAATTGTCCAAAGGCATAGGTCATATGGTCATATCATGGCTCTCTAGCTCTCCCCACCAGCAAACGTCTGGTCTAGCGGCCGCCAGTTACCAGGCTTTCCTTTCTCCTTCAGGAGTATTCTCTTCTCTCTCTAAATTCTTTGCAGCGAATATTCCGGATTGCATAAAATCACTGACTGCAACTTCTAGTAGCAGTGATCAATCACATGATAGGCACATCATAAGGAATACGTTTAAGCAATCCTAATAGTCGGGAGCTGCGGGTCTTATCTATTTATTAACTATATGGCTTTAACCGCTATGCGTATCATTACTGCGCACCGCATCTCAGACGGAGCGAACTAAATCCGATCTGAATGTTGTAATACAGGACGCATTCATGACTGACAATTTCATACCTTCCACATTCCGATACCATGGGAGAATGCGTATGTAGCGAAAAGTTACTACGAGCAGAGCGCCCGCTTAGCGGGTTCCCGGTCGTGGATGTGTTACAAGCTGTCTATTATGCCCCTATTTGTGATTTCGGCCTTAGGGCCGGGGGCTGCACTGCTACAAGTACTGTTGATTACATTTTAGACAGAAGGTTGGCAATATCGAGCGATATGTCCCTATTATGCACGGCCACCGGGGCCGGGGACTCGAAGTACCGTTCCGGTACGGGCAATTAATTATACTTTCTACAGAAAGTTGGCAATGTCAAGTGATAAGCCCTTAGCGTTTACCAGCCTCCGAGGCCAGGGGCCACGAGCACCGTTTCGGCACCGTGAGACATCTTGGCAGGCGGTAGGCTATGCCATCGTTCCCCCCCGAGAGGAGCGCCACCTTGTCCAGATGTTTAGCTGTACTGTCAGCTTTAATGACATAGAATCTCTTGACCATCACCTGTGGTTTCAAGGCAGTGGCATGCACAGGGAATTTGACCCAGGTAGGCAATAAGGCCAATAAGAATGTTTTGATCACACGGGTAGGCAGTGCCTATATAAAACCATGGCCGTCCAGGGTAGGCCGTGCCTTTGTGTCTATATGGACGGCACGCCACTGTAATTCAAGGAGTAGATCACCCTCAACTCTCACTCCTTTGCTAGCCTTGTTGCACGATATCTTGCCACCTGTATCAGTTACTGTTGCGCTGAGTGGAAAGGCAGACTTGCCAAATCCACAGGGCCAGAATAAAAAGTCCGTCCTGTGTATCAGTTTGAATAGTATAAGTTAAGTAGTCACTGTACAATAAACATCTTTTGTTGAACTATAGGTATTAGTTTGTTAAGTATAAGGCTTTCAACTTATAACCTATCCTTCCTCTAAAGATAGGACAGCTGGAAAATACTAAAGAATCCTTTTAACATTTAAATACAACATTATTTATATATATTGGCGAACAATAAATACTAACACCGTTTATCCTGACAAATTAATATCTATTGTGTTGTGAATAGTGAAACATCATCTTATCTTGTTAATAAAATTGAATTAGGCTTTATTATTTTCATTGAATTAGTGTTGTTTTGGTTCACATGGGACCATAACTCACACCTCATTTCACATACAAGATAATTATTATTATAAACAAAGATCAGAAAGCTAGTGGAGTGATCCACTAATAAATTGCAAAAATTGTGATTATTATCATGATATTTGTAAAACAAAAAGTATAGATAATTATTGTTATTGATGTTTTAAATGAAAATAATTATATGATAAAAATAAGGTGCTAATACATTAACTAACTCACTTAATCAAGTATAAATCTCAATAACAGGTCTAGGTCTAGACCTAGTTACCTAGGTAACAAAAAGATTCATTGGGATTGACCATGTAATAAATTCAATCTTAATATCGTCACACTTAAGGTCAATATCATATTAAGGTGTTTTAATGCGCTTCCCACATCAGCACCTGCGATGGTTGTGGAGATAGCTGGGTGGTTGTATGCGATGTATATGAGAATCTGTGAGGCAATGGATGACAGTCATATATCTAGTGCCTATGTGTCTTTAAATTTACTATTTTCTATGCACTTATTGTACTGTATTTTATAATTTTTCACAGTGCATTAGTATTTCACTTTAGTGCTGTGTAATTATTTCAATAAATAAATCAAAATAAAATAAAATAAAAAATCCTGAATTTAAAACCACAAATAAGCAGGCATTTTTTACCAAGATTCATTACCACCTACTTATACATACATTATTTTCCTCAACATCTCCCTCTACCCAAAGGTCTGGAAGAGATCGCTGTTTAGCGATTAGTACACCTGTTGTTTAAGTACCTTTCCTTTAATGTATTGTTTTCTGTACTCTGTTTTGTGAGATGTGCAATAAACAGTTATTGTACTGTATTAATTAGTTTTGCAACTCATTGATACTCTGTTTTATTCCGGTATTCTATGATTATTATCAATCATTAGTGAAATCCAGTAAATTTCCTTGAAACATATATTTATAAGCAACCATTATTTGTTAATATGTACTGAGGTCAATCACTCAAGTATGATATATTGTCAGTGGCGAGCACAGGGCTCTTTGTCAAGGCAGGCAGCTTCTCCATGGTTATATGGAGCCATGATCCTTGGGGGCAGGCCACGCCCCCTGCTTATGTGGACCGCGTATCACTGAATGTTGCAATGACACATAACCTTTATTGGCACCTTAGCTTAAATATGCCATGAAATTGATGAATGAATGTGTAAATGATCTACTTACACTATTAGTGCAGTTCATTTGCAAGATTGAACACAGAAGTAAATTAATCTTCACACCTCCACTACTTATATTGGTGGTTTACTTCATTGGTTTAGTTATGGCTGACTTCATGTCTACCTTACGAGTAAATTGGTCTATAACCAAAATTTATTTCAAAGAAATCTCAATATCACCAATGATATTGTTATTAATATAGTTGTAGTTCAGTTCACAATGGAAGAGATTTCTATACAGATCTTTTCATTGGAATGTTATATCAAAATTTGTATGACCAGCCATTACAGGCCTACATGTTAAGATGATCAGATTCAAACAAGTAGCTACATGCAACTACATTGGGTTTCTTATTTTACAGAGGGGAGAGACCGTGCGTGAAACATCTATAGTTCTCTTCCCTGTATGTAACTATCTTGTATACACGATTGTAGGTATATTGTGTACTAACTTAGTCAATCGTATTTTTTACTAAGACCGCATAGGATATTTTTATTAGTTAGATTTCGTGTTTGCAAACAGCCGTTGTTTGAGATTTTGAGGTACCAAAAAATTGACTATGCTCAGTTAATTAACTACGTGTAGATACACAATAACCTAGATACGTTTATGTAATAAGACAAGTAATGAAAAGAGGTAGACGAGTCATCTTCCGCAAATGACTCGTTCTGACCGGTCTCGCATAATCGCGTATTTATAAGTGAAATCATTTTTTCAAAGCACCTCACCGGTCTTAACTTACTGTGAAATGATTTTCCTTTGACGTTCATAGTACATTTCGTCTCTTGGGCACAATTACACTACTATCTATAGAAATAACAGCTTTTTAACAGCCAATCACTAAAAATTTCATGTGTTTTTGTTATTTTTACAAAAAAACGTGTTGTTCTGGAGTCTAAATGTAAATGCTATGACAGTTAAAAACTTTTAAAAGAGTTTTTCAGAAGCGCGTCAAACTTTGAAGAGGCGTTGTACGCGCCCTAGCTGGAAAAAGAGGTGAAAGACTAAATTTTGCAAGGTAAGAGAAGGACTTTTTATGAATTCTGGGTCAAAAATGTACTTGCTTTCTTCAAACAATGTTGTGCTATGGAGCAACACACAATACATTTTATCAAAACAAACTATTGCTTTAAGGGTAAATCAGTTTTTTTATAACATACTTTGTAATTGCAGTTATTAAACGGATTTGTATGACATTTCGTTTCGAAAACCGAATATTTTTTCGTATTAAACTTTATTAATTATGTATATGAATAAAATCATAAAATTATTTATCTAATAATAAATTAATCTTGCAATATTAAAACTCATTAGTTGCAATGTTTTATTATTTTATCGTACAAGTTCTACCAACAATACTTAACTCGAATAATTTGTTATCATTACAAACAACTTATATGTTTTGAATTCGAGCACTTGTGAATTCTAACCTTATTTTTATTTAGACTTCAGTAGCTGTTCTTTTGTGTGCAATTTTTTTATTAGAAAATAATGACTTCGAGTCAATATATTAAGTTCCATCATGAATAAACTTCACAGACATGAATAATTTAAAGGAGAAACTAAAAAGGAACGATGAACTTGGCGAAGATGATGATTTATTTGACGATTCGTCACTTATGGCTCATTTTGAAAATAACTCGTTTAAAGACAGGTCTTACTTTTCTAAAAGTGTAATAAACGACTCTCTTAATAACGGTTACCATCCTTTAAATGTAAGGTAAGCTGCACAACATATTAATTTTGCTAAATCTATACCCCGATCTCCTCTCCCGCCAATCTCCTAAGTGTCCGCTATACATCTTAATATATACAAATTTACAATTTGAGTGAAGGATATTGAAGAAAATCGTCTATATTCCCGTTTCTGGTTTTGTGACTTGGAACAATTTATAATAAGGATCATGTTTTTAGTCCTTTTTAACACTCATGTTTTTAGTGCTCTGTGCTGTGATGAAGAAATCAGTGGCTATGACCGAATCACTGGCAAGACATGGATTTACCCTACCAACTACCCTGTTAGGGACTATCAGTTCAATATCATCAGGGCTGCACTCTTGAAAAATACTCTGGTAAATCTCATTAATTAGTTTCATCAAAATATCCTGGTTTTAGTTGTTTTGTGAATTGTCTGTCTTTGTCTAGTGCTACTTGTTTAGACAAGACATGATTTTAGTATAATTTATCTATTTCAGTAATACCTATTTATCATAGGTGTCATTCCGTACATGGCATGAAGAACTTGATAAGTTGTCAGTAAAGTCAGAACAAAATTAAACCACAAGACTCCTAAGTTCAAATTTCTTTAAATGTATATTTTGACTGATCAATCAATCAATCAAGTTATTCACACCATGCACGGAATTTTTGCATTTTTTTTAGAAACTAATGAATATTCATTTATTTTTATTGAACAGGTAAGTCTACCTACAGGATTGGGAAAAACATTTATAGCAGCGGTGATCATGTACAATTTTTACCGCTGGTACCCTCTTGGCAAGATTGTGTTCACAGCTCCCACCAGGCCTTTGGTTGCTCAGCAGATTGATGCATGCTACAACATCATAGCCATACCTCCTAAGGATACTATAGAAATGACAGGTAACATATCTTTGAAATATATAAATAAATAAATATTACGGGACAATTTTACACAAATCAAACTAGTCCCATGGTAAGCTCAATAAGGCTTGTGTTATGGATACTAGACAACAATATATTTAATACTTATATTACTTATATACATAAAAAAACATCCAAGACTCAGGAACAAATATTTATGCTCATCACACAAATATTTGCCTTTACCGGGTTTTGAACCCAGGACCTCAGCTTCGCAGGCAATGTTACTCCCACTGAGCCAAACCGGTCGTTATATGCCGGGCGGTATATGTACTTAAGTATTAATTTTTTGCATGTTTTAGTTTTATTTTACAATGGGATGGCTCATTGGGCAACATAAAAGAAATCCTAAAAATGATTTTTATAGTTATGATCACTTTCCTAAAAAAATAAATTAATCAAACCTTATGAGCACCAAGAATAAGAATAAGAATAAGAATAATTTATTTTGTAAAACATAGGTAAGTACATGGGTGTTTCATAAATTGCTTAGTAACACTATGTTTTGCCGAAAGGCATACAAAATTAGAGAGTGTAGCATGCATAATACAATAAAGAATAGTCAAAATTAATTAATATTCATTATTATTATCATTAACGCCTTTTTAACTAAGAATTTAAACAACGATTGCTTAAACATTTGAATATCCTGCAATTTTCTAATAGTAGTTGGTAGTTTATTGAATATTTTAGGTGCCATTCCAAATATACTTTTATCAAATAGAGCAGTTTTATGTGGTTCATGGTTTATCCTACTCTGCATACGAACACTGTTAAATTTTGCGAATTGGTTCAAATTGCTCTTTACATATAAAGCTGTCTCGTATATGTAAAGAGATGGGAATGTCAATACACTTAGTCTAGCGAAATGAGATCTACATGATTCTGTGGGCTTAAGACCACAGACGGCTCGAATACATTTTTTTTGGCATTTAAATACTAAATCTTTGTCTGTCGCATTACCCCAAAAAATTACGCCGTATCGTAATGTAGATGTGACGTATGCGTGATAAGAGGTCAGAACTGTGGATTGGTTAACTACTTTACTAAGATGATATAAAGCATATGAGTACTTATTTAGTTTTTTGCATATTATGTCAATTTGATTTTTACAATTTAATTTACTATCTAAGCTTAACCCTAAGAATTTTGTGATGTCCGTTTCATCAATAGTATGATCCTTATATGCTACTTTTAAGTTTGTAATTTTGTCAACTCTCTGTTTAAAATTCCAAGCAACAAAGTAATATGACATGACCCATATGCCACAGCAATAAAATAAAATGAACCTTTAATAATGAAACAGTGATTGCAGAACAAGGTATTCATATTATATTCAGTCTTTTTTACAATGAAATTTGGTCGGTATATACTAACACTAGCGTCAGAGGCACAAATTCGATGATGAGAGTTGCTAACTCTGGCGCTCAAAAGGTTAATTGACCCTCAAGAAATTAATTCGCAATTTGTAACTATTTATTTTTATAACACAATAGCATATAAAAAACAGTAATGGATAAGACTTTTATAAATTAAATAAAAAACTACTCTACGGATCTACCTACATAAGTATTTACAAATAAAAATTTTCCCCTAAATCGCTTTCGCTGGGGAGTGTGCCCAGAAGGCTGGCCGCATTGCCACGCTGGATGGCAATGCTGATTCGCTGGGCGAAATAGTGGCCAGCTCTCTGGTCACGTGTTTCCTCTATAAGGCGCGTCGACAGTTCCTCGAAAAGTCGACGCGCGCTAGGCCCCCATGGCCCCAGAGTTTTCTACCCCAAACGCCGTAAATAAGTAACTGCTGCCGATTGCAGCATATTGACGGCGTTTGAGGCTCTCAGCAGACGAAGCCGCCGCACCAGCATCATTTTTGGTGCCTGGAATATGGGACGGTGCCAGGGTGTCCACGCATGTAGCGTCCCATACCAACGGCCGACCCATACTCCAGGGTACATATTCGCAATTTGAATCCATTTCTTCTCATGATGGAAAATGTATAATTGTATTTTTTTTCTTTTAGTAATACTATAGTTGAATTTTTCTAACAACCGTTTTTTGACAGCCATCATCCCAGTACAATCGCGGTGGCGCGAAGGCGTAAATGTACTGGGATGACGGCTGTCAAAAAACGGTTGTGAGAAAAATTCAGCTATATGAATATTGAACAACTTTACAACGTTCTATTACAAAGAATCTACAAACTTGTGACATGAAAATGATTCCAGGACACATGCAGGTCAACACAAGGAAACTTCACTGGCAGACCAAAAGAGTATTCTTCGCCACACCCCAAGTCATTTACAACGATATCAAGTCTGGTATTTGCCCGGGAGATAAGATCCGCTGCCTGGTGGTGGACGAGGCTCACCGGGCGCGCGGGAACTACGCCTATTGCCAGATAGTCGCCACCCTGACTGAGATGAAGCACAAGACTTATCGACTGCTGGCCTTGTCAGCCACACCTGGAAGTAAAGTTGATGATGTTATTAATGTAAGTCTTTGATTCAAATCTTGCAAGTAAAATTTGACCCACTTCCTGGTTTCTGATTGAGCTAAAGTTTGACATGCTTGTAAGTTTGGTAACAATGCAATAGTATAATACCATCAAGCTGATCTGCTGTTGGGCAGGAAGGTAATCACATGAACTCTGTGACAAAATAACGCAATCGCAGGTGTTCAAATAAAATCACAGTCGGCAATAAAAGCTGTCACAAAAATGTAATTTTTGAAACTTATTACCATGTCATGCCAAATGGGTGATAAGATTTGAAATATTTTGGCAGTGACGTGGAAATTCGAGGGAATAACAATATTTTTTTTTCACCAGAGCAAGTTGATGCCAAGTTCTAGACTATTGTTAAATACTATTTTTTTCTGTATCTTTTTCGTCAGAAAGAAAGTAGTATACAAACTTTTTTTCATTACAGGTAGTGAAACATTTGAATATAGCTCATCTAGAACTGCGAACAGAAAATTGCATAGACGTGGCGCCCTACAGCCACGCGAGAAAAATCAGCACTGTCATAGTGCAACTGGGCCCTGAGCTATCGCAACTCAGGAACCACTATATCGAGGTACCTGAAATCATTTGAATCCTTATTACAACTCGCCTTGTGTGAATGGAGAACTGCGTAGACATAGTTCTACACTACATAGACATCGTGCCCTGGTTACGTGTGAAAAATATGCACTGTGGTAGCAACTGGGCCCCAACTGGAAATGCAATGAATAGTGGTTTGGCCGGTTACCGGATACCAAATATCCAGGGGAACCGTTGGGCGAATAGAATATTCCTACAACTCGGCTAAAAGTTATACATACAATTGAGCTAATTTAAATGCGCGGGCGGCACTTGCAGTGCGGAGAGAGGTTGCGACTAGTTCAAGGAGTTGTAGGCTATCTATGGTAGAAGGCGCATAATTTCGCACGCTATGCTTTATGAGAATACGAATGAAACTTATGTGAATTGTTAAACTGACATTAATAATAGATTTTTTGGTGGTTTATTATTTATTCATGCCGTATTTAATTTGAACCATGTGCCATTTTACTATTCGGTATCCGATCGAATATCCGTTGCATCTCTGGTCACAACTGAGGAACCGCTATATTGAGGTACATTCAGCATCAAATAGCCTATAGCATCCTAAGTATCGCAACCACAGAAAGATCGCAACCCATCTTTAGTCCTAGGCTTAAAGTTACGTGACCATATATTTGGCGCTTTATGTGCTACAGACTATTTGAAGCTGACTGTACCTTAACACTTTTGCAACCCACGTTTTCGTAGTGCTACGCTCTTAGGCAAATAACATGGAGAGAAATCGTATGTACCGAAATATTGGTACGAGCAAAGCGCCCGCTGAGCCGGGCTCGAGGTCGTGGATTTGTTAAATCACGCTTAGTTATGCGCTCTTTCATCCTCACTTCGCCCGTGAAAAGACGGGCCACTGCGCGGGAAAGTTTGCATGATCCATGTTTGCATAATACTTTTTTTAGGGTTCCGTACCCAAAGGGTAAAACGGAACCCTATTAATTACTAAGACTTTGCTGTCCGTCCATCCGTCTGTCGGTCTGTCTGTCACCAAGCTGTATCTAATGAACCGTGATAGCTAGCTAGACGACTTTCACAGATTATGTATTTCGGTTGCCGCTATAAAAACAAATACTAAAAACAGTATAATTTTATATCTCTTTGTCTATGTCAGTAACCAATATAGAATCATCGAACACCGCGTACTATTTGGCTTAGGAGTAGGGCTCTGCTAATACTGGATTTCATAGATACGGCCGTTTGTAGCGTATATTTTGTGCGGAACCTAGCGCGCGAGTCCGACTCGTACTTGGCCGGTTTTTTGTGTTTAGATTAAAATTAGCAGTTACATACGTCGTCAAAGCCGAGTACTGTTCGACATGAGTCGGTTCATTGATCTTAGTCACGGCCCGAGGATCTAAGTCATGAGACACGAGTGGACCCCGACGCTGCCCTCCTCGCATTGAGAAGTAATCTCAATATGCCTGAGTCTCACGGTACATTTCATGTTTGTTGTTTTCTTAAAGAAAAATATATTACAGCCAGATTGTTTTCTAGATTCTGGATGGTTATGCGAGACGATTGAAGCAGATGAACATTCTGCCTCACAACGTGGGTAACCTGTCCAAGGGTCGCATCGTGATGCTCTACAAGGAATACCAAGGAAAGGAGCGAGGGAGCAGGTAAATATGTCGAATATCAGATTTACTGTTATGGGCTGAAGTATATATATTTTTATTGATAAACAAACAGCCTTGATATAATTTTGTATTTGCTTCGCCATCCCGAAGTTTTGTGGATTTGTATAAATATTGCTAAAGCATATGTGCACGTGCGCCAAAGACCAACATACGCCTTCCGACAGGCGAGGACAAATGGCCGCGACACACGGTCATCCGTATCTATCTCCTTATGAAATTATTTAGGTATTTATTCGCGGCTTTGTACGGATTACTGAAAATTTACTTTTTTAATACTATCTGTGTGCCAAGTTTCACCTAAATCCGTCTGATGGTTTACGTGATATTGAATAACAAAGCTCCAAACATTTTCACAAACGGTTGCCCCCTTAAGCTCCTTGTTCCCAAAGAATTGGCCATGTGCGAGATAGAGGTTGTACCTTGTTATATATCGTCGACATATCATTTCATAAAGTATTATACTCTGAAACCGTTTATAATTTGGGATTATTATAAAACAAACCTAACCAGACGGCTTCTACATAATGATCTTGTCAAAAAAAATATGTTTTCAGGAGAAAATGCTTTCGACGAAATGAAAATTCTATGAAATAAAGAAGGCTTTATTTCATAGAATTTTCATTTCAAACGGAAACGTTTGTCGATGAAATGGAAGAAAGGACAAGGAAACCGCGAGATAGAATTACGCACGAATCAGTATCCACATACCCATTCATTATTAAGTCCATTAAATTTTTATTATTTGTTGTTATATCGGCCATAGTAATACTACGTCAACTACCTATTACGGTTCAAGAGGCTCTAAGCCTTGTGACAGACTGGCAGATAGCGGAGGCTAATAATAATGTTGGGGCCCCTTGGGTACGGAAAAAAAGGAAATGAAAGCTTGTCGTGTTTAAAAAAAATCTGTAATTCCTCAGACACCCCCAACACAATTACATAATGAAGGACTTCACACTCCTAATCGCGCTGTACCACGGGCTAGAGCTGCTGGTGAAGCATGGCTCGCGCGTGTTCCTTAACTTCTTCGACGAGCACCCGGAGAAGAGCTGGATCCAGGCGGACGACCGCCTCACGGCGCTGCTGGAGAGGCTGCGAGACGACCTCGGCGTCAACCCGATGTCGCTCAACACGAGCGTGCTGCCCGACGGCTCCGTGCCAGATGTGAGTAATGTAACATCTTAAAGGACTTTGTTGAGAAGGGCTGGATCCAGGCGGACGACCGCCTCACGGCGCTGCTGGAGAGGCTGCGATACGACCTCGGCGTCAACCCGATGTCGCTCAACACGAACGTGCTGCCCGTCGGCTCCGTGCCAGATGTGAGTAATGTAACATCTTAAAGGACTTTGTTGAGAAGGGCTGGATCCAGGCGGACGACCGCCTCACGACGCTGCTGGAGAGGCTGCGAGACGACCTCGGCGTCAACCCGATGTCGCTCAACACGAGCGTGCTGCCCGATTCTCCGTGCCAGATGTGAGTAATGTAACATCGTAAAGGACTTTGTTGAGAAGGGCTGGATCCAGGCGGACGACCGCCTCACGGCGCTGCTGGAGAGGCTGCGAGACGACCTCGGCGTCAACCCGATGTCGCTCAACACGAGCGTGCTGCCCGATGGCTCCGTGCCAGATGTGAGTAATGTAACATCTTAAAGGACTTTGTTGAGAAGGGCTGGATCCAGGCGGACGACCGCCTCACGGCGCTGCTGGAGAGGCTGCGAGACGACCTCGGTGTCAACCCGATGTCGCTCAACACGAGCGTGCTGCCCGATTCTCCGTGCCAGATGTGAGTAATGTGACATCTTAAAGGACTTTGTTGAGAAGGGCTGGATCCAGGCGGACAACCGCCTCACGGCGCTGCTGGAGAGGCTGCGAGACGACCTCGGCGTCAACCCGATGTCGCTCAACACGAGCGTGCTGCCCGACGGCTCTGTGCCAGATGTCAGTAATGTAACATCTTAAAGGACTGTTGAGAAGGGCTGGATCCAGGCGGACGGCCGCCCCACGGCGCTGCTGGAAAGGCTGCGAGACGACCTCGGCGTCAACCCGATGTCGCTCAACACGAGCGTGCTGCCCGACGGCTCCGTGCCAGATGTGAGTAATGTAACATCTTAAAGGACTTTGTTGAGAAGTGCTGGATCCAGGTGGACGATCGTCTAACGGCGCTGCTGGAGAGGCGGCGAGACGACTTCGGCGTCAACCCGATGTCGCTCAACACAAGCGTGCTGCCCGACGGCTCCGTGCCAGATGTGAGTAATGTAACATCTTAAAGGACTTTGTTGAGAAGGGCTGAATCCAGGCGGACGACCACCTCACGGCGCTGCTGGAGAGGCTGCGAGACAATTTCGGCGTCAACCCGATGTCGCTCAACACGAGCGTGCTGCCCGACGGCTCCGTGCCAGATGTGAGTAATGTAACATCTTAAAGGACTTTGTTAAGAAGGGCTGGATCCAGGCGGACGATCGTCTCACGGCGCTGCTGGAGAGGCTGCGAGACGACCTCGGCGTCAACCCGATGTCGCTCAACACGAGCGTGCTGCCCGACGGCTCCGTGCCAGATGTGAGTAATGTAACATCTTAAAGGACTTTGTTGAGAAGAGCTGGATCCAGGCGGACGACCGCCTCACGGCGCTGCTGGAGAGGCTGCGGGATGACCTCGGCGTCAACGCTCAACACGAGCGTGCTGCCCGATCGCTCTGTGTTCCTATCTGATGGTTCTCTACTAGATGTGAGTAATCTTTCTTACACAACAGTACAACAAAGAAATAAGCGCTTTCAATTACGCTGTACCACGGACTAGAGCTTTGGTGAAGCACGACTCGTGCGTGTTTCTTATCTTTTTGTTGCTGCAAATCCTAACTACAATTACAGACCGCCCACGCTGCTGCTCGAAATACGCTGACGCTCTCTAACCGCAGTGACATGACTCATGAGTCACGATTTTCACACATACCGTCCACAACAAAGCTTAACGCTGCGTATATGCTATGACGTGTCTCATACCTTACGTGTTCCCAATTAATTAACTGGAAGTCCCACATCGACAAAATAAATAAGAAACTAGCCAAATCCTGCTATGCTCTATCCATTTTGTCTAACGTTACTTCAATGGATGTTGCCATGAAAGCGTACTATGGAAATGTTTACCCTGTCCTTACCTACGGCATAATATTTCGGGGAAATTAAATTAAACATTTCTTCCACATTTCTTCTACAAAAAAGATGTCTTCGAATCATGTTGAATCTTAGGAATATGCAATCCTTAAGGGACGTTTTCAAAGAGAACGAAATTTTAACTCTGACGTGTATCTATATACTACAAATTTGTTTATTTGTTAAAGACCGAAATTACATTTTTGTAAAAAAAGTATTACTAAAATTAACATTCGATCACAATATAAATATGAAATATGTACGGTTAGATCTTCCAGCTCCATACTTAGTAAGAGCGCATATGTACCTGGAATAAAAATATTTCATAATTTGCCTGAACATATTAAATCTCAAGATGGGGCTAGATTTAGAACGAAGCTCAAGAAATGGCTGTTAACGAAAAGTTTCTACAATTTAAATGAATATTTTAGAAGTTTAGATACCTAGTTAAGCTTGTTTTAGTATAGTTACTTAATATTGTACGCCCGAAATGGGCAAGCTGTTGGACCTTTTATATGACATATGATCTAATGTACACAGTTTTGACAATAAATTAATCTTTATCTTTATCTAATTTATCCGCGTAAACGCACTGTCAACGCTTTATGAGGTACGGGATGTGCGTATAAAAATCATGATACACAAGCCACCGTCACTCCATTTATGGTGCTACATGCTTCAGCGTATATTGGGCAGCGGTTTTGTCACTCTTTTATACGTTGGTTGCAAGAGGATGAATCGTATTGAGACATGGGCGCTTAAAGCATTAAGCCAAGAGAGAGGCAGACTAGACTTAACCACCAAATAATGTTTGGCTATCGACAGTTTGTGAACGAAAATGACAAAAATCTTGTGACAGTTAATATGTTAAGATATTTTTCATCAATAATGGATTGTGAGTGAATTTATTGATTTCAGATACCTAAAGACTTACACTTCGGGCATCCAAAGTTCGACAAACTGAAGGAAATCATGCTGGAACACTTCCATGCCGCGAAACGGAGCGGACAGGATACCAAAGCAATAGGCATGTTATGTAACTTTTTAGGGAAATTTTATTACAAAGTTGTATTACTTTTATACACACATCTATATGAATGTTGCGGTTAAACCATACCCTATCCCGGCTGTTTCTTAGACTACATAAAATTCACTAATATTGAAATTATCTATTGAGTGCACATTTTTTGTTTTAAGCTCAAGGGGCGGACAATTCTTTCCAAAATTCTGCTGTCACAGGAGATTGAATATATATTTTTTATCGACTGTCGATAAGTTGAAATACCCGTGGGTATTACGTGTATTTTATATCTCTAAATGTACTGACTATCCAAACAACAGCTTCTTATTCACATTCGACCAAAAAATAATATTTTTACAACTAATTTAAGAGTCCCCAGCAAGTTCGGCCGAATTTCACCTTCCCATACAAACGGAGTTTCGTTCTCATTTTAAAACTACGTGTTGGATTGTAACAAAACTTTGCATCTACAATGATCTACAATGACATGAGATATATTTAGGCCTGTAATTAGTTTATATGGCTCCAGTTTATAAAACAAACGAAATAGTTTTGTATGAAAAACTTAAATTCGCCGTATTTTTTTTACTATTGTATCTATCTGAAGCTACATAAACTAATTACATGCCTGCATATACCTTAACTTATTCTAAGTACAAAGTTTCAGAGCAAACTATTAAGCCGTGTTAAAATGAGAGCGTAACTACGTTTGTATGGAAAATCGAGCTTACTAGGGACTCTTATGAAAGCATTCTGTAAAGTTGTTTCAAATAGATTGCATAGATATTGTAAAAACCCCTTCATTATGAGAAAGGGACTAAATAGTCCTTCATGTCAACTGACAGAAATTTCACGAAAACAGTCATACAATTTATTTCTTGTAGGTAGCAATAGCAATACCGCTGGTCAGTCAAAAAGATTACATTCGATCGTCAGTAAAATTTACAAAGATATATCAAAAAGTATCAATAAAGTCGATAAAAAAAAATCTATTCCTTATGTAACAGCTAAATTTTGCTATGAATTTTCCGCCCCTTTTAGCTCATTATAGCGTTAACCATACAGATGGGTTTTCAGTGTTCTGCGAGTACCGGGAGAGCGTGAACTTGGTCCACTGCTTGTTGCTCCAGTGCCGGCCACTTATCTCTCCGCAGATGTTCGTCGGACAAGGCGCCTCCGGTAAGCGATCTAGTTCTCATTCAAACTGTGGGGCGCGCTTCCTAAAAGGGAGCGTAACAACATTCGAAGGTGAGCGCGGACGATACAATATAACTTATACTTATTGAATAACTTAATGTCGACGCGATTGGCAAATTGCAAAAGCGGTCTACGGTGGTCCCGGGTTTGCATCACGGACAGTGCAAATGTTTTGTGATGAGCTCGAATGTTTTTTGGGTTTTGGATGTTTTGTATATATTTAATTAGTATAATTTATGTATATATTATGTATATCGTTGCCTGGTACCTATAGTACAAGCTTTACTTAGTTTGGAACTAGGTGGATTTGTTCAAATTGTCCCTGATATTATACATACACTCGAGAGCAAAAGTTTCGGGTCACCATAATTTAAATGATACCAATAGATTTTTATTATAATTAAAAACTAGTTTTATTTACATAATATACTATTCTTTACAAAACCCAACTGTATTAGCTATTTCCGCGATCTTATCATAGATAAGTATAACAATATCCAAAAATGACGATTTTTGCAATATCTCGCTCCGTTAATGACTTTTTTCATGGGTTTTTATGAGTTCAATTTATACCTAATAACTATATATTTTTATCACAACAAACGGGGCTCAATCGCGTATAAATGTGATTTTATTTAATTACCTTTCGTTGGTAATTCTTCGACGTGTCGGACGTCGCGTTACGTCTATGGTCTCGAAGGAACTCACGACGATTTAGATGTAAAAAAATCGGCCATTTTGGCTACGGAACCCTAAAAACTGTACAACCCTTCACTATTTTAGAAAATATGACGGTATTTTACCGGCCCGAAATTTTTGCACTCGGGTGTATTGGATCATATTGTATGTCTCCCAGCAAACACTTCTCGCAATGTAAGTTTTCTTTCTTTCTAACTGACAATTCGAAAGTGCTTGTATCTAGGCCTACTTGAATAAAGCATATTTTGATTTGGTTTGATTGTCTGTTCCTTAAGGCATTTAAAGCAAGCTAAGCAAAGGAATCACTCATGTCATTCCGCCAATTAAGGTAGTGTTTTGTATCTGTGGTGTGACGCCACTGGCTGAATGACCCGAGTTTTGTTTTTATTTTTAATCTTTTTAAAGTACCTAAAAGAACGGACTATTGCTAGACTCAAGTCCAACAATCGTGTAAATGCTGATTGATCATATAAAAATGGCGATTTAGGCAATTGTTTTTTTTAGGTAAATACGTCATCGAGTTCTTTATTGTATTTCCATTATAAACTTAGGGGAAGGGGCCGAAGATATTTTTGTTCTACTTGAAGGAGGCGTGAGGCGTGATAGAAATAAGTAGTTCACTTCGTGATAAACGAACCAGGGATCGGAACCGCTATTTATTAAATCTTCATAAATACACGCTTATTATGGAATGTTTTAAAGCTGTATTTAGGAGAAGAGAAATTAAGCACAAAACACCTTATTCAAGTTCTGGGATTTTAATAAAATATGTGAAAATCTCGTAATTGAACGAAAAAAACGAATCGTTGTTTCGGATATTTTGTATGGAAAAAATACCGGTTCCGATCCGTGGAACGAGCAGATTTTTTTTTTATTTTTTTTTAATGATGATTTTATAAATAATATTATACTTAAGTTTAATGATCTGATTAGGTTTTTCTGGGTTTTCCCTAATCCTTGCAATAAATGTTGGATCATATTGTACCTCTCCCAGCAAACGCATCTCTAATGTACTGTACCTGACAATTCGAAAGTGCTTGTACCTAGGCCTACTTGAATAAAGCATTATTTGATTGATGTTCAATTTTATTTGGTTGAATTGGTTCCCTAGCACTATTCTCTCTTTTCTGAATATTATTATTCTCATTTCTACCCAGGCAAGGATGGTAAGACCGTGGTGTCTCAGAAGCAGCAACTCCGCGTGATGCGGCAGTTCCGCGAGGGAGCCTGCAACGTGTTGGTGGCGACGTGCGTGTGCGAGGAGGGGCTGGACGTGGGCTCCGTCGACCTAATACTGTGCTTCGACACTTCCACCGCCTCGCCCGTGCGCCTTGTGCAGAGGTAACAACTGTGTACGGTATACAGTTCTCGCTGATGGAGAGGCTGGGACATTCGACGCGTAACCCAAAGGTGCCAGGTTTGATTCCTGGTGTGACCACGTGCGGCAGCAATCGTGTTCTTCTTTGTGTTTATCTTTGCATCCATATCACATTAGATAATAATATGGTGTTAATTTTGCCCCCATTAAAAACGCAAAATTTGTGTTTCATATGAAATACTAAAGTCTATTCACTTTGATTATTAATGATCATACTTCTGCTACTATACGCAAGTAGGGAAAGTCAAAAAACTCGTACTAATCAAATCACTTATCGATGTGGGAATCAGATCTAACACATAGCTCCGTGGTATAATACGGTATAGTTTTATGAATACCGTAGTATTTTAGGAGATGTACGCAGCTGTACCGTATCTTCCGATTGGCGCGAAGTTGAGTTAATGATAATAAAGTGTAAATAAATGACAAATAGCTTAAATTGCACTATGGGCACCAGGCGACGATATACATACTTATGTATATAAATATAATACTTAAATAAATAGAAAACATCCAAGGCCCAGGAACAAACATTCGTGCACATCATTCAAATACTTGCCCCGGCCGGGATTCGAACACGGGACCTTCAGCTTCGTAAGCCATGGTACAGTCAACATCAAATAGTATGTAACATCCAAAGCGCCAAATATATCGGAACACATGTTTATTACTATAGGCACAAAGAAGTGTATTGATATATGGCGCTTTGACTGTTACAGAGATTATTTGATGCTGACTGTAGAACCAACTTAGCCAAACGTGTCGTCTAATAAAATAGTGACGAAGTTTATAGATCTCTTATCTCATTTTACACCTATCGTTATGAAATTGCATTGAGAAAATAGAAAAAAAATCGTCGGAGCAAGAGTTTTATAATTATCCAATATTTACAATTACGTTGCTCTTTATTGCTCACCTCACCAACAAAGAAACGCAACAGATAAACAACGGAACCATACGTATCACTTTAATCTTTTATATCTCTCAATATCAACAAAGAAACAAAAGAGTGTTGTCTTTATTCCACTAGGTGTGGCCGCACGGGACGAGAGCGCGGTGGGAAAGTGTTCATCCTAGTCACCGAAGGAAGGGAACATCAGGTCAGTCCATAACAGACACCCAACAAATCACATCGAAAACAATGTCACCAATCCTCGATCGTTAGCGACAAATATCTATCGCGTCCTATTTCTCCTAATCGGTACGGGAAAAATATGTTACAAAGCAAAATGTTGTTTTTTTATTCGCCTATAGGTTAATCAATTAAATGAGCCGAATTTTAAATTTTAAATTATTTAGTATTGTAAAATCACCTAAAGATCTTATAATTTGCCGGAAGTCATACGAAATGTCGGGAGAATCTAGTCAAATCCCGACCGTCTAAACACCCTAATATTTTGCAAAATGGTAAGGATTTGAATTCTGACGCGGTGAAATTTTAACCGTAAGTATCCGTGGAGTATCCCGACTCATTGCGATTTCTTAACAAAGAGGTTCCATTCTATAACTATGCTCATATTTGTGTATGTATACTACCTAAACACTGCACACAGGTACAAAATGAGCAACAAGATCTCAAAACACAAAAGCAAACTTATCCCTGTAAGAGATCTCCTGCGTTGACAATTTAGGGTGGTCCAAAAAAATAATAATTATTATTATTTATTATCAGGCAGGCAGTTGCAGCAAGTCCAATTTGTTTTTGAAGGTATTGACATTTGGTGCCGAGATTACATCCTCTGGGAGCTTGTTCCATGCGCTCACAACCCTGTTGCCCAGAAAGTGTTTGTATGGACGACTACGAGCGACTAGCTTTAAGTGATGGCCCCTCAGACGGCTGTTGGTGTTACGTGCGAAGATTTCGTGAAAGTCCTCGAGGTTGTAATGCCCAGTCAGGATCTTATAAGTCTCAATCAGATCTCCTCGTTCTCTGCGGTCCTTCAAAGTCGTGAGGTTCAGCACTTGCAGTCTATCTTCGTATGATTTGTTCTTATTTTCTCGAGGTATTTTGGTGAAACTACGTTGGGCTTTCTCCAGCATCTCAATGTCTTCGACAAAATAAGGGCACCAGACTTGGTAGCCGTATTCCAGTAAAGGTCTAATATAGGTCTTGTGTATCTTCAACATCATTTCTGCCGTCAAAATTCCGAAGGCTTTACTTAAATAACTAAAAGACGCGTTTTTTGTCAGTAACACAGAAAACAAATCAAACAGTTTTAGTATTTAATTAACAACCTATTATCACCAACTTCTACTACGATTAGTGAGCCAATATTTTAAGATGTTCAGAAAGTAGCCATAATCAACAGATTAAATAAATAGATGTTAAAACCAAAAATCAAAAAAAAATATTTGAACCACTCTAGTCAACCTTAGTATCATTATCATCATCATTATTTTATCAGCCCAGAGACGGCCACTGCTAGGCCTAAAGGCCTAAAGGCCTCTTGAAATAAATTTATCTTGAACTACAACTTCTTTTCCTTTCATTACGCTAAACTAAGTTATACCCTAGGCTATTTAATAATGGAGATTTCCCCTAGATTTCGAGTCAACGTAACTATAATAAAACCATTAGGTTGTGGCGCTAAGACTAACCTGTGTAAAAATCTAGACCAAATCGCCAAATACTGAATTTTGTAATGAAAGTTTGATGTTGAATTGACAGTTTCCTATGAACATAGCCTACATCGATAGGTCTAAATTTAACTGAAAGTCAAGTAGTCAAGCTCGCACCAAAGGAGAGTAGAGTTCCTTCAGAACTAGATCGGACAGTGAAGTGAGTCCTAAATTGAATGTTAATGTAATGAAATTAATATGACGTAATGAAATATTTATGAATAAATGGAATATGAATATGAATTCATTCTAATTATAGCTCAATTTATCAGATAATTAATATTAATTATCCTTCCGAAACTGATAATACAAACCTGAGGTGCATAAATAACAAGGCCATTTCGACAACGATCGGTCGTGCGCCGCCCTCATCCAACGGTTTCCCGCGATCTTCACCAGACTATCGGTCCACCTTGTTGGCGACCATCCCACACTGATTCGGCCTGTACGCGGTCGCCACTCGAGAACATTATTGCCCCCGCGTTCATCGGTGCAGTCGCAGCGTCCAACCTTAGTATGATCAAAAACTAAAATATGTTTTCGTTTCAGACACTGCTGGACTGTATGCGCCGGAGAGACGGCCTGAACGCTAAGATCCTGCAGTCGAAGGAAGTGGCCAGCAACCTGTACAAGGCCAACCCTCGGATGATGCCGCACGATCTGACCCCCGTGTGCCAGAAGATGTTCATCACCGTCGCGCAGAAGACAGACCCTAAAGACAAGAAAGGTTCTGATAAAACTAAATCGGTAAGGGGTCGTTCATTCATTACGTAAGGAGTTTTTGGTAATTTTCCGCGGTTAGATGTCGTGAGATTTGGCTGAACCCTCTACCCGCCCCCTAATCTCACGTAGGATTTGTCAAAATTTATATTATTTTTAGTGTAAGGGCGTATAAAAATTATTTTTCAGTGAAGTAACATGTTTAACCAAATTTTCTCGCAGCTTTACACTTCTTGTGGGAAAAAATTTACGTGATATTCACCAAAACTTCTCTCCTCCACGTGAGATTGGATGAGTTTCGTCTCCTCTCGACCCCTAACCCACTTGTCGCCTCAGATAAATCACAGGTCGGAATTTTCGCAACCTAACCAGTGCTAGAAGCGTTTTTTATCGATATCGATACTTGTGAAATAGAAGAAAAATCTTTCCACCGAATGAAAAACATATTTAACAGAAATTAAGGTGAGCACCCGTTGTAGTTTTTTGTAAAACATATACAGAAACAGGTGTAATTTTTTTCTTCTACGTCAGTGCAAATATTACGTGGTATTTTATCTGTTTTGCTATAGGAATAACCATTAATTTTAAGAATTATGTTGGTCTGTTTTAACTATGGGAGTCACATATGTATGTAATACACCTAGTATAACTCACCGATTCAGATTTTTGGCCCGTTGCGTCAAACTGTCTTATCGAAAGTTACGTATGTGGGTCGTACAGATTTTTTAATCGCGTGAGCGTTGTGTCTTTCCGGTGGCCATCCCAAAGTTAAGGGCCTAAAATTCAATTTTTTTTTGCAGGATCCTATAGGCATGTACAAATTGACTTTGGAATACAAATTGTAAGGGTTTAACTTAAGGTACAATTCCAATTTCGACCGCAGTCAGCGACTTTACTTTCCGCCGCACTCGATATTGTACCTTAATAGTAAGGTAAAAAGGTTAAATTTTCCGTGTCTGAGAAATGTAGCCGTGCAGCCGCTGCACTTCCACTGCACACTGAAAATTTTAACTTTTCTCCTTGGTATTAAAGTTTTATTTGGTGTGCAGCGGGACTTGCGTTTGCGGTCTGCAGCCCATCTCGGAATGGTATCTTTAAATATGTCGCTTCTCACATCATGATCGTCGCACTTACTTGTTTCCTTCGATAAAGTTTGCATTTCAACTGGTACATATCGCTTGCCTTAACTGTGTAATTTTTTGCAGGCTTGAATTAGAGTGCAATCAAATACTTTTTTTTCCTAGAACCAAAAAGACTTGCGCAGCATGCTGACAGGCGGCGCGAGCACGTCTAGATCCGCGACCATCATAGAAAGCGATGGATTTATCACGGAGAGCGAATTCAACGAGATTTTCCCCGGTGGATATGAATACACAGATCGCTTACCAAACCCGAAAGAATTTTGGGCAATGAAGAAAGGTAAACATATAACTCAACATTATTGTTTTTCTGTTTATTGCAGGATTTTAGTCAATCCGCGCTTCATTTTTTACGTTTTTGCAAAAACGTAAAATTCAATAAAAATGCAAGCAATATAGTAGAATAACAAAATGGATAGATTTAATGAACACACCCCCTAGTATCATACTAAGTAGTCACACTAAGAATCTTAATAAAATAAATATTCTAATAAAAAACTGCAATGAAATCGATTCATCAGTTTGATTTTTCCACAGATAATAAAAGCTTTCAATAGTATAAAAAACCTGTTTCAGAAATATTTAAACAACAAGCACAAGAGGAAGGGAAACTAAATCTTTCCACCTGGTTGGAATGGCAGAGAAATTTACAGAACACTGTCAAGATTGGTCACTCCGTGGACACCGAGACGTTAGTGTCCTTGCTGCAGTACAGCGACGCGAAAAGATTCGAGTTACCGCCCTCTACACAAAATCCAAGTAAGTTGAAATCCTATTTTTTTTTGTAAGTCCTAGAATGTAATGATTTTGGCATTTTTAGGGTTCCGTAGCCAAAATGGCAAAAACGGAAAGTCACACGCATTTTACTCAAAAACTATAAAATGTATATTGATGAAATTTGGAACATAGGTGTCTTGTGTAAGCCGCTACTTAGTTTGATAGTTGAAAAAATTTCAGCAAATATTAATGTGTGCACATCATTCGACAGTTCTTCTAAAAACACTCTGAGGTTTGTAAAGAAAAATTTTGATTAAGTGACTATTTTCGGAAATATTCGCTCCGAAAAATTGGTCCCCCCAGAATTTTATTGTGAGAGGCATGGGTACAATGTAAACAATAGTAAGTTTGTATAAACTGTTGTGTTTTATCTCTATATCAGTTTTTCTTATTTGTTTTCAGCATTTAGCTTACAACATTTGGCGACGCAAAATTTCGCTGCTCCCAGTCCTGAAAAACCTAAGCCTCCTAAAAAGACTAAAAAAGCTCCAGTTATCAAGTCTCCTACAAAGAAATGTGGTGATATTAGGGCCTTGTTTAGCACAGCCACAAAGTCAACCAAAAACTACACCAAACTAATAAGTGATCTAGGAATCCAAAATGACGGTAGCATTCCAACTAGTCTCATTAACTTACTGGTGGATCTAAGTTTAGATAACGCTGCTGTGCGGAATTGTTACATATGTCAAAATATATGCGATTGCAAATTCATTGAAAATATAAAGAAGCATCGGAGAAAAGCAACAAAACCCCTGTTTTTGAGCAACCTAATATTGCCAGAAATCGATTTAATTGATGATTTAGAAATTTTGATGTGTGAAAAAAAGATAAACAGTAGTCAAGACTTATTTGAAGACTTCAAAGATAGTACTGAACTTTATATTGAAGCCAATAAGAATAATTGCAGCAACTTTGATTTGGAATTCGATTTTGGCTCTCCGAATGAGATTGCATCTCCAGATGACAACGTTGCGAAACCAGTGGAAAATCTTGATCAAAACTTTGATTTGGGTGACATTGAGGACATATTCGCTGATAGTAGTCCCGAAGAAGCTATAACTAAAGAAGTAGAAGCTGAGAATTCAAGTGATCCTAAAGAAGCATTGGGTTTCTTTGGATTAGACAGTATTGAGGACATTTTTGTTGAATCTGACGAAAGCAAATTAGAAGCGCCCAATGCAAAACACAATAAGATTGAAATCAACGATAATAATAATCGCCATGACAAAGGCAAAGTTGATGAGTTAAAATTGAAAGAAAATAATCCTGAATTCGTGCATCCACTTAGTCCGTCAATTTTATCGGGACAAATGATAACGTCAAAGAAACCGGACACATCACCAACGTCACCAATACTTTGCAGTCAGGTTCGAAAATTCCAACTGAGTACAAAAAGAAAAAATCTGCCAAAGAATTCAACACCACTAAGGAATATCAAAAGACAGCTAATACCCGCAACGAGTTCTACTAGTACCGTGACTCCGTCTAATAATAACTATGTGGTAGCAGATAAATCTGTTGTCAATAATAATTCAGCGATAAACACAACAGACAAAAGCATGTTTACAATAACGCAGCTCGTCGAAATTATCAATAAAAGCGATGGTACCATAGCAAAGCCCAACGCTTCCAAATGCTTGGAAAACCACAAAGTACAAGCAGACGATGAGAGAAGCACATCGCCAATACTTTTGTCACAAGCTGTGAGAAAGAAAACCGGGCAAAGTTTAAATACGTCCTTTAAAAATAATCATTCTGTTTCACTGAATAAAAAAATGGATAGTTTGATTGTTCTTGATAGTGATAGTGACTCTAATGACGCCACACAAATGTATGACGTTGCAGACTTCAATGATGACTCTGATTTTGAAGAATCTAAGGTTAAAGAACCTTTGAGGAGTCCCTTAAATAATAAAAGAAAGTTAGAAACAGAAGATGACTTTGATTTAATGGCTTCACCATATTTTAGCAAGAGGCAAAAATTGGAAATTCATGAGAAATCGCTAACGCTACAAGAGAAAGTTCTCGCCGCTCTCAATCGATCACAAAAACACGGCGATAAAACTCACGATGGTAGTATCAATTTTATGTTTTCACAAAAAGAAAATAAAGACCCTGAAGAAAATATAATAAGCCCGAAAAGTGATGAAGATAACAAAGAAAAGAACGGAAGTAGGATGAATTTAGATATACTGCAAGTATTCAAACGCGACAGCCGAGTAAAGGATCCTAAACGGTTATTCCAACATAGCCCGACCAGGAAAGTGTCTCCGCAGAAGAGAAAAACATTATATGACAGTGATGATGACTTTGTCGCTGACGACAGGAGGAAGAGTCAAAAGCCGGCCACTAGCAGAGACAATCACAAGTCAACTACAAATCATAAAGTAAGAAAAGTAAGTATTACAAATATTAACATACAATCGCCAAAAACCTGTGTCACAACTATAAAAGGCTTAAAATATTGAAGTGAGTCAACAGAACCGACTATTCTGGTCATCACTCTCCAAATCACCTTTCAAATCCAAATAAAATCGGCTCATCCGTTAAGATGCCCCTGAAACGCAGAGAGGCACGTTAAACTTACAACACCTCTTTCCCCTTTCTAGGGTTCTGTAGCCAAAATGGCAAGTATCTGTGTGTGCCAGTCACTTAGAAGAAAGTATCTGTGTGTGCCAGTCGCTTAGAAGAAAGCATCTGTGTGTGCCAGTCGCTTAGAAGAAAGTATCTGTGTGTGCCAGTCGCTTAGAAGAAAGTATCTGTGTGTGCCAGTCGCTTAGAAGAAAGTATCTGTGTATGCCAGTCGCTTAGAAGAAAGTATCTGTGTGTGCCAGTCGCTTACAAGAAAGTATCTGTGTGTGCCAGTCGCTTAGAAGAAAGTATCTGTGTGTGCCAGTTGCTTAGAAGAAAGTATCTGTGTGTGCCAGTCGCTTAGAAGAAAGTATCTGTGTGTGCCAGTCGCTTAGAAGAAAGTATCTGTGTGTGCCAGTCGCTTACAAGAAAGTATTTGTTTGTGCCAGTCGCTTAGAAGAAAGTATCTGTGTGTGCCAGTCGCTTACAAGAAAGTATCTGTGTGTGCCAGTCGCTTAGAAGAAAGCTTGTTTTGTTATATTTTTTCGTATTTTATATTACAGTAAGTACCTACTAAAAGGCGCCCGCAACTTTGTTCGCGGAAGAGAAAAGATAACCACTGTTTTTAGGGTTCCGTAGCCAAAATGGCAAAAACGGAGCCCTTATAGTTTCGTCATGTCCGTCCGTATGTCACATTTTACTACATTTTACTCAAAAACTAAAAGATGTATAATTATTATAAAATTTTAAGTGTAAGTAGATGTCTTGTATAAGCCGCTGCTTGGTTTGATAGTATAATAACAAACAAAAAATCTAGAGGGCACTTCATACATGTAACCGAAACTGAAATATTATTTTCAGCAAATTTCAATGTGTGGCACCATATGTAGGCAGGTCTTTTAAAAAGATTGAGGTTTCTAAAAAAAATATTTTCAACTTGATCGTATATACCGTTTTTGAGTTATTGCCGAAAAACTGCGTTTCTCAGCAAGACGACGCAAGTGCCGTGGAGATACGCTTTTTTGTTAGTGCACTTTTTCATATCGTATTTTTTCATATGTAGTGCATTTTTTTGTATGAACGGCTGCGGAACCCTACAATGAGCATGTTCCGACATGCTCTTGGCCGTTTTTGTTTTCTCGTAGATTGACCGAGTATATTGTAACATTAAATTAATGATAACTAAGTAACATACCTTTTTTTTTAGAAAAAACCAAGGAACTCGTTCTTAGAGCTAGAGGCGGAGGATTCGGACGACGCGGAGGGCAGCGACGACGAGGGCTCCGACGACAGCCTCGGCAGCATCGTCGACTTCATCTGCGACGACGAACCCGTGTCGCACGAGGACATGCAGGGCCACTACATGAGATCTGTCACGTATGTTGTTTGTTTTGCACGTTATTTGTCGTAGACATTCGCCAAACATTCGAGGTATTACTCCGCTACCCAAAGGTTGTCTGGAAGAGATCGCTATTTAGCGATAAGACCGCCTGTTGTTTACCTCTGCTAATTCGAATGTTACTGTCATGTTCTGTATTTCTGTGTATCTGAGGGTGTGCCATAAAGAGTATTTGTATTTGGTGGAGATCCCAGACTCTAAGATAAGTGTTTCGACAAAAAGGAGTGTACGAAAGCGATGCGCAGCGCGTGTGTCCAATGACCCAAGCATGCAAGAACTAATTATTATCTGAAGGGTTTATTTTTATTGTATTTTGAAATGTCGTAATTCAGTTAAACAATGATGACTATTTATTGTAGGGGTACTGTAAATGGCGCATTCAAAATACCTGAACTGCCCGCCAAGTTCAGAAGTGAGGAAATATTCTCACAATTTGTCGAAGAAGACTCTTATGAAATGGTAAGCTTTATACATTAATTTTCACCCATCTTTTTGAATTTTTAAAAGGTATATTCTTATTTTTTTAAATTTCACTCGTATAATATCTTTGTAAAGCAGAGTGCATACCTGTCTTTTTCTGACCACACGTATTTCAAATGTATTTGTGGGTTTATATCGCTTACTCTGACTGACTACGTTCGTCCATATATATTTCGACAATCGGTTAAACTCAGCGGCAGTGACGCTGCCTGTGAAGCTGATGGTCCTGCATTAAAAGTGAGGTTAGGGCAAATATTTATGGGATGAGCATACAGTTCCCGAGTCTTGGATGTTTCCTATGTATACAGGGTGGAAAGGCACGACGATCCTTTCCGCAAAGGGGGGTTCGTTTAAGTGATGGAGAATCGATCCGTAATGTTTAGTTAGTAGTTTATTTTCGTTACGAACAATTAGTAAAAATATTAAAATTAATTAATGTTCTTCTTAGTGACAACCCTACTATTACTACGTACTATCTACCTATGTTAGTGTACACACACAATTGTAATATTGACTGGAAAGTATTATGTGTAGAAATGTTCTTTTAATAAAGGTACCTTGTGTTATTGTTAAATGTTACTGAACCTAATGAGGGTTGTCACTTGCAGTATTTTGCATTAAAATTTAACTGCCTATAACTTCAAAACGCTTATGAGCCTAGTTACTTTAAAGGAAATGCAGTACTAAATCTAAACGATCCCCCTTTTGCGGAAAGGATCATCGTACCTTTCCACCCTGTATAAGTCTACAGATCCATAAAATATATCATCGTCTAGTACTCATTCTATCTGTCACGGAAGCGTCATTTAACAGCTATATATCGGTGTTCTCGTGATTTAACAGCTTCTGTTTATTACAGGATAGTTTTTGCGTAGACTCCCATATCGGATTGACTCAAGCCAACGACGTATCTGAGTTAGAATTGGCAGAGATTATCCTCGAGGAGCGAAAAACTAAGAAGAAATCTAAACCGCAGCAGCGCCCACTTGATGAAACGAAAAACGACGACAGCCCTTTGGTTATACGTAAGAGAAGTGGCAAGAGGCAAATACAAAGTGACTCGGAGGACAGTAGCTAGTAAGAGAAACTGAAGGATGTCCAGCTGGACTGGACTGATTTAAACTGTGATATAACATAACTCAGTGATTCAATACAGACATACTCTAAATGTTTATTGATTTCCCTCAATATGATTTAATAAATATAGACTTATTTACGCTTAGGGCTGATGTCCCAGATAGTGTCTAATAGTTAATGTTGATTTTTCCTTTTCACATCTGAAAGAGCTAAACCTATCAGGAACATATCTGGGCATCGCAAAATAGAACCTTATTTATTGTTTAAGCTCACGAGACATTCACATGATTGCATTTTGTTATAATGCCGACATCACGTTAATAAGTTAATAATTATTATGTCAATTTTTATACATAATCATGTTGCATAAAACGTGAAAATGAAACTCAAATGTTTTTAATTTAATTATTTATTGATATCGTTTATGGGAGAGTCAACTTGTGAATACAGGATTATCTTTAAACCACAAGCGTAATTTTATTGATCCAACATATTTCCTCATTGAAGCCAGTTTTTCCACTATCAATCAATGGCCTTTAGGTCTGTTACAGACAATAAAAATAGTGTTATGACAGAAGCCAACTTTTTTTTTCAATACGGGTTTAAATCAAGATTATGCCTATTCGAAATTCAAAAGGAGTCAATCTTGAATTGGGGCTCTTGATTTTATCATTCCAGTGTAATTGTTACTAGATAATAAAAGAAAAACAGCCATGAGACTGGGTTTTATTAACCCAACCGTATCAAAAGTCACAACTATACTTCGTTTTTTAGCATTAGAAAAAGGGTAAAAAATCTTGACGTCTTTTTATTGAAAAAAAAAAAAAAAGTTCGAAAAACGAGTCCCAGCAAATATGTAACAATTATATAGCAAGGATGGTAATTTACAATTTTTAAAGCGTTTTTCGATGAATAGGTCCGTTAAAATAGTTTACCCTTTTTCTAATGCTAAAAAAATGAAGTACACCTAAGGTATCCCCGATAGACATATTGTTGATTGAACTCGAGATTTGGGACACGGGTTTCACATGGTTCGTAGTGGTATCGTAATTTGTAATCAACAACACGGCACCGCAAAGTAATTTTTATTAAAAAAACTAAATGAGCCTTGACTGTTGAATTTAATATCTGTTTGTTTTCACTGTAGTTTTATTATCAAATTTACGACCGTTCGGCGGGCGCTCTGCTCGTAACAAGTTTTCGCTACATACGGTTTTTACCATGTTATTGACTACGAGCGTAGCGCTATGAAAACATCGGTTGCAGAAGTGTTAAACAAAACACATGCTGAAATAACAGATATAGGTCGCTCTTCAGGACCAGGAGTACCACAAGTGACAGTAGTCCTTTTCATACTTGGCAATCTTAGCATATCACTGTTAAGTCCCCCGAGGCCCGCATACCAGCCATAGGCATCATCTGAGTAAAATGGCTTATACTTAAAAAGAAGCCTTGATGCAAAATATATATAATTTAATAATTAAGTATTTTGCTTGTCTTGAAACGCAATTACACTTGAGCAGCCGCTTGATCAAATCCAACGTTAATTCTTACATTATAGGCATTATATTTTTGATATTACCTACTGTCAGTTGCAAAAGAAATACACGATTAGTCTGTCCCAAAATATCATCTGGGTACAAATTATGTGGATTTCGTAACTCAATGGAAGTTTACATACAACTTTTGTAGGACACATCGAGAAATTATGTTTTTCGTATACAGAATCATGGACTGCCAATTTTCACCCAAATCGGACGAATTTCAAAAAACTACTACAAAATAAAAATTTACCCATCTTAAAAGACGATATTTTTTCACAGCCTAATCGTGTATTTCTTTTTGCAGCTGACTGTACATATTTAAATGTTTGAAATTAAATTATCCTAATTTAAATGTCCTGTTACTCAAACGTTCATTAGATTTAATGACACCTAAAGCCGTGTGCTGTCAATTTTAACTTGACGAATCGAAGTGAGTGTCATATATCCTAAATAGACATTAGTTCTATTGAACGTTTGTGGAACTAGAGTGACGTATCTAAGTAGAGCGCGAGTCTACTGTTCCGTGATCCTCATGTCGACGTCTTTGGGCCTGGCTTTCTGTAGGTCTTCTATCTCGGCCTGCAGCTCCGAGTATCGCTTCTGCAATTGTTTCTCGCGCTCCGTTTGACGGTTCACGTCTTCTGTCAATGACTGCAAGGGAAATAAAAAAGTTAGACATGTTACAATTTGGCAAAAATATGACACGTTGGATCATTTAAATTATATCGATATTCAATAACATCTGACTGACTCCCGTCCAGTCCAGTCCTCCCGTGACCATGGAAAGCTGGAAAGCTTCCGAAACGTCGGGAACTAAAATGAGATAATATACGCGATATAATCCGTTAAATTGTTTTATTTCAATGAGTAATAATCGCGGAAACAGAAGAAAATATAACATCTGCATTTTTGACTTTAGTTAAATGAAATAGGATGGAAATGAAAATGTAATGGAAGAAAGTAGCATTGCTTAAATTATCACTCTAACTACTCTTTTAGAATTTGTTTTGAAGCCCCTTGAAACATGACGCGTGAGATGTTAAACCGAAATTCTAAGTTCGTATAGCGGCGTTCCTCGCCAACGTATTACCCTATATTTGAGTGAGCAGGACAGTAGGACAAAACTTTCGAAGTAAGTCCTCTGCCTCACTGGGATGCTATCTATGGCGATGTCGCAAGCTTCGGTAGCCAAACAAACGGCACCTAGAGCAACCGCACGTCGGTTTAACTTAGCCCTCAGAGCTATCAAGCCATCAAAGTAATGGTGAACTACTTCAGATTGGAAAAGTAGCACTATATCTATGGTTTCGAGCCAGTGATTTAGTACATGTAATATACGGCCGCTAAAAATCCTGGCGAAGCTAAGATTAACGGTATATAATGAAATAATAAACTTTATGTCGGCACGTTTGGCTGACTTGGTTGCACAATCGCTTGCCACCACCACCACCCACCACCCGGTACCACCCGGTTTCGGATTCCAGTCTCGGTCAGGGCAAGTGATGAGCACGAATGTATGTTCCTGGTTCTTGGATGTTTTCTATTTATTTAAATATTATATTTATCTATATTAGTATATAGAACCTGAGTGACCGAGCTTTGCTCAATGGATGAAACCTATCTATAAACTTGGAAGGCAAAACTACGTCTACATATCAAATTTCATTCAAATCGTTAGACCCGTTTCCGAGAAACCAATTACATATACAAGAAATATTCGTTTAAAGTAATAGGATGTCGTCGCCTGGTACCCACATGCGCTATGTTTAGTTTGGAACTAGGTAGATTAGACTAAGATTGTCTCGATATTTATTATTTATTCTGTAACTAACTAGGCTATAATAAAATAGTGCGTATAAATAATCATGTCAAATGAAATGCAAAGATACCTCTATCCTCCGAGGAATGGCGGCCTTCTCCTGCTCAGCAAGGAACTTGAAAGTGGACAGCTCCAGGTTAGCCTGCTCGATCTGATCTTGAAGCTCCTGGAACTGCTTGATAAGCGAAGCTGCTCTGCTTTGGTATCCACCTGGGTAAAAAAAACGGAGTTATCTCTAACACTATGTTTATAGCTAACACATTTTACATGCGGCTATGTACGGGATACTAGTCCTATGAAAACCTCTTTAGAAACAATAGGATTCAACAGCATTGGCTTGCTTATTGCAACATTAGAATTATATTAATTAGCTTAACTCTTATGAATGGCAATAGAAGACGTAACTTCTGATTTTTGAGGACTTATTTTCTTCCACGCAATCAGTTAACGTGTGTCATACTATAATTTAAAGAGGGTTAAATCTAATCTCCGTATTATTCATTTTCAAAACTGGTCGTTACCTGTGAGTACTCTAAGTTTCTTCTCCATCTTTGAGCACTTTTTCGCTTCTTTCGCCATGTGATTTCTATTCTGCTCTAACCGCTTCTCAGCCGACTCTAATCTGTCTTTCTTACTCGCTAGATTGGCACGCGTGTATCTGTTCTGACCGGGTAAGAATAACACCTGCAACACAATTAAATAGTTATAGATATGTGACTGTATATTCTCTTACAGTTGCGCTAAGACGAAAAAAGCTTTCATATAGTAAAGCAGCCAACAAAACTGTAATCCTCATTACCATATAAACAATTATCTTGAAGCTAATTCGTCAATTTACGCCTAAGTGCATTGATGCTGAGGATCACCGTGGATATCTTTGGACTAATGCTGCCCAAATAATCTCTTTTCTTAGTTCGTGCTTATCCGAGTCCAGCTTCTTGGCGGTAAACTCTTTGCACATATCATGCTGCTTTAGTACTTAAGTGCTATCGCACACCTGCGTCCATCGAGGCTGAGATCGTTGTCTTTATTTACTCTTGCTGCCCTAGTAATGGAATTCTAGAAGTCACTCACCTGCGCCAAGCATTCCTCCCACACTTGCGTGTAAGCATCTATGCCGAGGTCGCCGTGCCCCATACCAGCGCGCACCACCTCTATTTCCTTCTGCAGTTCGCGTTTGGCCGCATCTAGCTCATCTGAGCTAAACTCTTCGTACGGATGCTGCTCTAAGTAAGCGAGGTGCGACGCCTGGAGTTGCACTGCTCGCTTCTTATCTACACCTGGAATAGAAAAGAGAGAAATTTCAGATTTGAATAATCGTGAATAGAAGCCAAAAGCAAACCTTCGTAGGGCCACGCTTCGCGTGACGCGAGACGCCTTGTTCGTCTTGTCGTACTTGTCCGCTGTTGTTTTAAATTATGGTACGTAACATTAAAAAAAAACGCGTGTTTAAGTCTCAGTTGTGCCAAATTATCAAATAAATGTAAAAAAATATGGCCTGTGTGAAGGGTCCTAAACTGATATACGAGAAACACGACACAAATGAAACAAATCTCTCCAGAACGTTTCACACTTCATAACTAACATCAATAGGGAATACGCATGCATTTTTATTTTTGCTTTATTAAATGCTCATTCATGTAACAAACAGCAGACAAAAAAAAATCGAATTACTATAAAAATAACCAAGATATAAGCGATCAAAGATTTCATTCTATCTCTTTCTTGCAAAACAGAATTTAATATGGAGTTTATATGGCTGGAGTGCACTGTGACGTAAAAGTGCATATCAGACCTCCCTGTCTAATTAGCAGATTAAAATGCCTATATCATGCGTATTTCTTGGCCGATTTTCATTTTAATTTCACATTTTGAAATAGTTTTTACGGTATTTTGATATTTATTTGAGAAAAGCGATAAAAAAAATTCATGCATGTATATTGATTTTAAGTCAATATGTTACCGGAGCTTCCCTTATATGAGTTAATAGTAAGGCAGCATAATGAGTAGTCAGGACATGTCGAGCGTCGTAATACAGCGGGGTCGCCTCGAATGGCACTTGGCACTTGGTCCAGTACTAGGGCAGCAGCACTGACCTGGCGGCGGGTCGTGCAGCGCGTCGTAGTGCAGCATGGTGACCATCTCGGCCTTGAGCAGCTCCTCGGCGCGCTGCAGGTGCGTGAGCGGCGCGCCGCCGCGCCCGCGCACCACGGACGCGTTCACGTCGGCCGGCCGCGCCATGCCGCGCTTCACCGCGGTCGAACGCAGCGCGAATGCCGCCGCGCCTGAAATAACACCAACATTCAGGAATGTTGTGTTAGGGTCGAACGAAGCGAGCGGTGAACCGGATTTCCATTGTTTTGCTGTTTTAAGATGTTTAAAGCCTTTACGCTATTGTGAATAGTGACGAGGCTAACTTCGTTCCGCCCGCTTATATAACCTCGCCATTGGTACGGTGGAGAAAGAACGGGGAAAATATCTAAAGGTGCAGAAATTTGAATCAGTAACTACACGGTGTAGTTGCTTTTAATAAGTAATAGTAGAAGAAAAGAATTGGTGCATTAAAAAAATATATTCTGAAAATGAGAAAACCGGCATCCCTAAGGAAGCAAAGTAATTAACTCTTTTCTAGTATGCTTATTCGTTCTGTCATCCATTTTAATAATACAAAGAACATCTTATCCGGTTTTTATGTCGTTAAGCTATCATCCTCGCCTCCTGTACTGGCTTGTACTATGCCCGTAAGACTCTATAGACTGCCAAATAGAGTAGTGGCTCACGTATTTCGTCCTGCTCCCGCATGAGGCGGGCGTCGGCGTCGGCCTGGTCCTCGACGTGCGCGGCGGTGGGCGTGGCCTCCGCGTGCTCGTCCCCCTGGTCGGGCACCACGATCTCGTAGTCGTTGCGCGGCGTCGGCAGCGCCTGCAGCGCGTTGCGCACCGACGACTTCATCTGGAAGTCGATCTCTTCATTTATGCGTGTCTTTGTAGTAAAAGCTCATTCATGTAACTAACAATAGAGAAAAAATATATTTTCGAATAACTATAAAAATAACCAAGATATAAGCCATCATACATTTCATCTCATTCTAGCAAAACAGAATTGAATATGGAGTTTATATTTTTATTACGTAACAGTTCATGTCGGACCTCTCTGTCAAATTGCTGTCTAATAAGTAGTTTAAAATGCCTATATCATGCGTATTAAATTTCTTGGCCAATTTTAATTTTACTTTTTAAAATAGTTTTTACGTTATTTTGATATTTTGTTAATAAAAGCGATAAAAAAATAATGCATGTACCCTATTGGATCAGAAATTACCGACAAAAGTAATCGACGTAGCCCGAAGCATAGTCGAATTGAAGTGTAAATAGGCGGGGACATTGCTTCATACTCATGGTATGTGTGTGTGTCTCTTTGTTGGGAGATCGAATCAGGAATGTCGAAATGGGCAATTGGGCAAAAGTAACAGGCATAATTCGAAGAATAGTCGAACGGAAGGAGGCAGGCGTATTGTTCGTCCTGTAAAAAAATAGTTCTCCAACTTTTAGTTAGAGGAACTCTGTAATAAAATAATGCAATCTTACCGAGTTTGGGCTCTTCAGAATCGTCTCGGCAGTAGTTGATGGATATTTAATGAAAAGTACAGTCGGCAATACTAGCTTGTCACAAAAATTTAATTTTTGATACAAAATTATATCAGTCAAAATGCATTGGTATCGCGATTTCAGACAGCGGTTTGATAAAAAAGTTTTTTTAAGGGGTATAATAAAAAAAGAATTCCTACCTGCTTCTGCAGCTGGTTGACTTGTTGCGGCGTGTCCCCGGCGCTCAGCCTGTCCTCCGGGTTGATGCTCAACTTGTCGCGCAGTCCTGGAGTCTGCGAAACGGACGAATGAACTTTTTAAACGGTCGGAAGGTGGACTAATTGCCATATTGATGGTCTTCTTTTAATTTAAGATCGCATTCACTGTTAATACGTTTTAAAATATCACTCAATGATAGTTGTGGCCAATTTGTTTCAAAATCAAAAATGTAGAGGCGGTGATCTGAGGCTATATTCAACCAATTTAAAGCCACGAAATAACTCAAATAGGATCTAGGTATTTTATTCTTAATTTTTTTTATATTTTTTTAGGAACTACTTACAACTAGTGCTGACGGCGTGGGGCCTCTGCTGGGTGTCGCGAAACTCCCGGGCGTCGAAACCTCGCTACGAGATGATCTGTGATAGCAAAAGATACACGTGTAAAAAAAAGTGCTGTGAATTTTAAGGCTCGATGCGGGCGGTACCCAAGTTCGATTTGCTATGAAGAATTAGCACTATACTTCTTGATTATATGTTGCGCTATCAGGTGGAGGCGATATTGAGTGCGACAAATTTCTTCACGAATCAAACACTCGTTCTTGAAAATCAGCTACTTTTTAATATACCTAGTGTCAAAATGTAGAAGCGAAAAATTTATCATATATGTCGTCACTGCACGTCGATCGACCTACCTACTAATTTTAAAATATGAAACCGACAAAAAAGCTGTGATTGTTTAATTTAAATTAAACAATTCAAACGGATTATATCGTGTAGACTGTGAAGAACATTCGTGCAAAGTACCCTCTTTAAGAAAATAAATGCACGCCAGTAGGGTCTATTATGTGTAAAAACAGTTACCCATGTGTCAGTAGGGCACTTTATTTAAAAAAAAGTGTTTTATTTAAAATGATTTATTTTTAAATTTATAGTGAATTTAGGGAACTAGGTACTCTAAAATGAAACACATTGATTGGGCCGTATCAATAAACATAAAGGTAAATCCTTGTGAGCATAAGCCAGAAGTATAAGGATTTACTCGTACTTCAAAAGAAGGTTGATGTCAAAGCATTTACTTTTACTCTGAAGTAAATAAATAAATATCAGGGTCAATCTTACACAATTCAATTTAGTCCCAAACTGAGCAAAGCTTGTACTATGGGCAATATCACAGAAATACCAAAAAAAAACATAAAATAAGTATTATTTGTCATTTTTCCTTAAAAAAATGTTACTCGGAGTAAATTTTTAAGTAGTTAGTTATTAGTATATTTTTAACTCGGTGGCGAACTTTTATTCATAGCAGAACAATGATTTAAAATATTCAGTTTGAAGTGTTTACTCCAATTGTCAAGTTAAGGTATCCTTTATTCATACTGATTTGAATACTTTATACGAGTGAAACGAGCAAGAGGTAAGGAGTAGATCCTTCCTGCGGAGCAAGGCGCATATACCACAACTCTGAAACGGTCTGCTCAAGACCAAGAGAGATAAAAAGACATACAAAAAAAGAAAAAAAGAGTAAATCCTTTTGCGTATTAGCATTTGCTCGTGTCATCATAATAGTACATTGTTTGAGAAGGGGCTAAAATAAGCCATTATGACACGAAGTGATTATTTGGACGAGCTCACGAAGTGAGCGAGTTTCTCTGAAACTCTGCTTTTCACTTCGACTGCGAGAAAATAAAAAAAGACTTAACATTAAAATTGTCTATTTCATGAAAAACTAAAAGGACAGTATGAGCAATTCTATCAGAAAGTTTGGCCAATCTGATCAGGTTGGTTTGTTTGTTTTTAATTATTCGTAAGGAGTATGTAGCTGGCCCCAAGTTTCCTTTTTCAGTTTCATAGAAATTTGTATGGGATTATAAGGCTTTCTTTTAAACCCTAGGGGCTAATTGTACTATTTTAGTCTCGCTTCGCGAAGCTAATATGACGTGCTTTTTGAGCAGGGGAAGTGAAAAGGATATTAGAAGCATAAGCTTATACACTTGTTTATCAATACGGGCCGTTACCTGAAGGGCGTGGCCAGCACGGTGTTCGGCGTGGCGAGCGCCTGCGCCTGCGGCAGCGCGCCGGAGAAGTCGCTGGCGTGCAGCGGCGTGTTGAGGCCGCCCTTCAGCGGCGTGTCCACGTGCGTCAACGCCATCACGTTCTGCGCCTCCATCAGGATCCTGCACGAGATACCAATGGTATATAACAACATATATATATTTTTTTATTACTACTAAGGTGGCAAATAAGCGTACGGCCTGCCTGATGTTAAGCTGTCACTGCAGCCTATGAGCGCTTGCAACGCCAGGGGCATTACGAGCGTGTTGCCGACCTTTTAAGAACCTATTCACTCCCCTCTTGAAGAACCCCATATTGTAACCTCCAGGGAAAACCGCGGCAGGGAGGTCATTCCACATACGGAGTGTGGGCGGTAGAAAATTCCTTTGATACCGTACGGTGCGCGACCATTTTGGTTCCAAGGTGTGTGGATGAATATCCCGCCGATGGCGAGCGGTGCGATGGTAGAAGGTGGCTGTAGGCATCATGGTGAACAATTCCTCGGAACACAGCCCATTATACAGGTGGTAGAACACACATAAAGAGGCGAAGTCTCTCCTTAGACTTAAAGGTTCAATACCGTTTGTGAGCATGGGATCGTCAATAATTCGTACAGCGCGGTTTTGAACCGAGTTAAGAGGGCCAAGCCGATATCCAAGTGCTCCAGCCCAGAGGTGACAGCAGTACTCCATATGGGGACGGACCTGCGATTTGTACAGCAGCAATCTTTGCCCAGAGGTGAAGTACCGCTTCGCTCTATTTAGGACACCCAGCTTTTTTGATGCCAGCTTGGCCTTCTCTTCCAAGTGACTTCGGAATTGAACGTCGCTCGAAATATCAATACCTAGGATCCCAATGCTCTTCGAGATGGTGAGAGCCGTGTTCTGGAATTGTGGGGCCACAGTAAGGGTTTTCTTAGCGGTAAACGCGCAAACTTGTGTCTTGGTGGGGTTAAATTGAACTAGGTTTTCTCGACTCCAATCGGAGACTCTGGATAGAGTGCTCTCGATTTCGGACACAAGTTGTTCGCGACTTTCTTCCACAACGGAGCGAGGGACGTTTGCTCGGCCTGTGTAAAGCGCATCTCCGGTACTGTCGTCTGCATAGCAATGAATGCTATCGGTGGACAGCATGTCATTGATATGCAGCAGAAACAGCGTTAGAAATAGTACGGAGCCTTGCGGGATGCCAGCGTTAATAACCATGGTTTTGGAGCAGCTGCCATCAACCACGGCTTTTATCTAAAAGCTGGCGACCCATTTGCACAGACCCTCGGGCAGTCCGTAAGATGGCAACTTCGATAGAAGGCCCCGGTGCCAGACCCGATCGAACGCCTTGGCTATGTCTAGGCTAACTGTCAACGCCTCACCTTGACTCTCAATGGCCGAGGCCCAGCGGTGTGTGAGATACACTAGGAGATCACCAGTGCAGCGACCGTGGCGAAAGCCGTATTGACGGTCGCTGATCAAATCGTGTTCTTCTAGGTATATTAGGAGTTTCGTGTTTATCACACGCTCCATCACCTTTGAAAGAAGGGAGGTGATAGCGATAGGCCTGTAATTCGATGGATCTGACCTGTCCCCTTATTTGGGTACTGGATGCACATAGGCAGTCTTCCACGAAGACGGAACCTGCTCTTCGTGGTAAGAAAGCGCGAATAGACGCGTTAACACAGGGCACAACTCAGGAGCACACTACTTGAGCACCACTGCCGGTATGCCGTCTGACCCACTCGACTTGTGAACATCTAGACAAAGCAATTCCCGCTGGACATCCCTTTGAGTGAAGGTATCTCCGGCATGGAGTATCCGCAACACGGGATGGTAGGTAGTACGGTGCTTCCATCATCGTTCAAAGTCGAGTTCGAGGCAAAGAAGGTACCCAAAAGATCGGCTTACTCTTTAGCGCTGTGAGCCAAATTACCATCAGCATTTCGCAGAGGTGCTAAGGACGACTGACAGAAGTGTCCCTCGGCAGCCTTGGCGAGCGACCAGAAGGCACGACTTCTAGAAGGGTACCCTGCGAGTCGCTCACAAATTCTACCGACGAAATCAAATTTAGCCTTGGCCATTTCTCGTTTCCAGACAGGCCTTTGAAGCAGCATTTAATATGCGTTTCACATCAGATATGTTAAGATCCTTATTGGTACGGGCCGTGGTCCAAGCCTCATACAAAATCTTGCCTTAGAAGTCTGGCTTCCTTGCAGGGCCGATTAAACCAGGGCTTTTTTTCATCACATGCAGAGTTACGCCGGTAAAACATTGATCGTATTATTCCGTGACTTGGAGGCGTTTTCAGCAGGCATAAATACCGTTTCATCACATACTATTTCTTTCATCTAAATTTCACCTCTGTAGCCGTTGTTTTCAGGCTATCTTCTAATAAGATGACGAAAAACGAAAATTTTAGTTGGAGTGAAAGAGATAGCACAATTAGAAAGAGAGTAACACTGAGAACATTAACGAAAGATGTGACAGAGACAACACTATCAAGATGAAAATAAACAAAACGTCGAACATTCGAGAAAAGAGTGAGCGAGACGGCAGTGGAAGTTTGTGTCGTGGACGAATGTTCCAAAAGACCTCAAAACCATATATATAAAGTCGAGCAGGCGCCGAGTTCAGTGCACATTTTTTTAAATGTTAACAACGAAAAGGAGCGACTGCGAATAGAAATAGTCTTCGTGATATATTTTACCTGTCCTGTTGTGTGTCCATGGGTGTCCGCAGCGCGGTGGCGGGGGTGGGTGCGAGCGCATAGTCCGCCAGCAGCGCGTCGGTGGGCGCGCCCGCCTCGCCCGCAGACTGTCAGCACATAAGGTGTCGTGTACCTGTCCTGGTGCTGCATGGGTGTCCGCAGCGCGGTGGCGGGGGTGGGTGCGAGCGCATAGTCCGCCAGCAGCGCGTCGGTGGGCGCGCCCGCCTCGCCCGCAGACTGTCAGCACATAAGGTGTGGTGTACCTGTCCTGGTGCTGCATGGGTGTCCGCAGCGCGGTGGCGGGGGGTGGGTGCGAGCGCATAGTCCGCCAGCAGCGCGTCGGTGGGCGCGCCCGCCTCGCCCGCAGACTGTCAGCACATAAGGTGTGGTGTACCTGTCCTGGTGCTGCATGGGTGTCCGCAGCGCGGTGGCGGGGGTGGGTGCGAGCGCATAGTCCGCCAGCAGCGCGTCGGTGGGCGCGCCCGCCTCGCCCGCAGACTGTCAGCACATAAGGTGTGGTGTACCTGTCCTGGTGCTGCATGGGTGTCGGCAGCGCGGTGGCGGGGGTGGGTGCGAGCGCATAGTCCGCCAGCAGCGCGTCGGTGGGCGCGCCCGCCTCGCCCGCAGACTGTCAGCACATAAGGTGTGGTGTACCTGTCCTGGTGCTGCATGGGTGTCCGCAGCGCGGTGGCGGGGGTGGGTGCGAGCGCATAGTCCGCCAGCAGCGCGTCGGTGGGCGCGCCCGCCTCGCCCGCAGACTGTCAGCACATAAGGTGTGGTGTACCTGTCCTGGTGCTGCATGGGTGTCCGCAGCGCGGTGGCGGGGGTGGGTGCGAGCGCATAGTCCGCCAGCAGCGCGTCGGTGGGCGCGCCCGCCTCGCCCGCAGACTGTCAGCACATAAGGTGTGGTGTACCTGTCCTGGTGCTGCATGGGTGTCCGCAGCGCGGTGGCGGGGGTGGGTGCGAGCGCATAGTCCGCCAGCAGCGCGTCGGTGGGCGCGCCCGCCTCGCCCGCAGACTGTCAGCACATAAGGTGTGGTGTACCTGTCCTGGTGCTGCATGGGTGTCCGCAGCGCGGTGGCGGGGGTGGGTGCGAGCGCATAGTCCGCCAGCAGCGCGTCGGTGGGCGCGCCCGCCTCGCCCGCAGACTGTCAGCACATAAGGTGTGGTGTACCTGTCCTGGTGCTGCATGGGTGTCCGCAGCGCGGTGGCGGGGGTGGGTGCGAGCGCATAGTCCGCCAGCAGCGCGTCGGTGGGCGCGCCCGCCTCGCCCGCAGACTGTCAGCACATAAGGTGTGGTGTACCTGTCCTGGTGCTGCATGGGTGTCCGCAGCGCGGTGGCGGGGGTGGGTGCGAGCGCATAGTCCGCCAGCAGCGCGTCGGTGGGCGCGCCCGCCTCGCCCGCAGACTGTCAGCACATAAGGTGTGGTGTACCTGTCCTGGTGCTGCATGGGTGTCCGCAGCGCGGTGACGGGGGTGGGTGCGAGCGCATAGTCCGCCAGCAGCGCGTCGGTGGGCGCGCCCGCCTCGCCCGCAGACTGTCAGCACATAAGATGTGGTGTACCTGTCCTGGTGCTGCATGGGTGTCCGCAGCGCGGTGGCGGGGGTGGATGCGAGCGCATAGTCCGCCAGCAGCGCGTCGGTGGGCGCGCCCGCCTCGCCCGCAGACTGTCAGCACATAAGGTGTGGTGTACCTGTCCTGGTGCTGCATGGGTGTCCGCAGCGCGGTGGCGGGGGTGGGTGCGAGCGCATAGTCCGCCAGCAGCGCGTCGGTGGGCGCGCCCGCCTCGCCCGCAGACTGTCAGCACATAAGGTGTGGTGTACCTGTCCTGGTGCTGCATGGGTGTCCGCAGCGCGGTGGCGGGGGTGGGTGCGAGCGCATAGTCCGCCAGCAGCGCGTCGGTGGGCGCGCCCGCCTCGCCCGCAGACTGTCAGCACATAAGGTGTGGTGTACCTGTCCTGGTGCTGCATGGGTGTCCGCAGCGCGGTGGCGGGGGTGGGTGCGAGCGCATAGTCCGCCAGCAGCGCGTCGGTGGGCGCGCCCGCCTCGCCCGCAGACTGTCAGCACATAAGGTGTGGTGTACCTGTCCTGGTGCTGCATGGGTGTCCGCAGCGCGGTGGCGGGGGTGGGTGCGAGCGCATAGTCCGCCAGCAGCGCGTCGGTGGGCGCGCCCGCCTCGCCCGCAGACTGTCAGCACATAAGGTGTGGTGTACCTGTCCTGGTGCTGCATGGGTGTCCGCAGCGCGGTGGCGGGGGTGGGTGCGAGCGCATAGTCCGCCAGCAGCGCGTCGGTGGGCGCGCCCGCCTCGCCCGCAGACTGTCAGCACATAAGGTGTGGTGTACCTGTCCTGGTGCTGCATGGGTGTCCGCAGCGCGGTGGCGGGGGGTGGGTGCGAGCGCATAGTCCGCCAGCAGCGCGTCGGTGGGCGCGCCCGCCTCGCCCCGCAGACTGTCAGCACATAAGGTGTGGTGTACCTGTCCTGGTGCTGCATGGGTGTCCGCAGCGCGGTGGCGGGGGTGGGTGCGAGCGCATAGTCCGCCAGCAGCGCGTCGGTGGGCGCGCCCGCCTCGCCCGCAGACTGTCAGCACATAAGGTGTGGTGTACCTGTCCTGGTGCTGCATGGGTGTCCGCAGCGCGGTGGCGGGGGTGGGTGCGAGCGCATAGTCCGCCAGCAGCGCGTCGGTGGGCGCGCCCGCCTCGCCCGCAGACTGTCAGCACATAAGGTGTGGTGTACCTGTCCTGGTGCTGCATGGGTGTCCGCAGCGCGGTGGCGGGGGTGGGTGCGAGCGCATAGTCCGCCAGCAGCGCGTCGATGGGCGCGCCCGCCTCGCCCGCAGACTGTCAGCACATAAGGTGTGGTGTACCTGTCCTGGTGCTGCATGGGTGTCCGCAGCGCGGTGGCGGGGGTGGGTGCGAGCGCATAGTCCGCCAGCAGCGCGTCGGTGGGCGCGCCCGCCTCGCCCGCAGACTGTCAGCACATAAGGTGTCGTGTACCTGTCCTGGTGCTGCATGGGTGTCCGCAGCGCGGTGGCGGGGGTGGGTGCGAGCGCATAGTCCGCCAGCAGCGCGTCGGTGGGCGCGCCCGCCTCGCCCGCAGACTGTCAGCACATAAGGTGTGGTGTACCTGTCCTGGTGCTGCATGGGTGTCCGCAGCGCGGTGGCGGGGGTGGGTGCGAGCGCATAGTCCGCCAGCAGCGCGTCGGTGGGCGCGCCCGCCTCGCCCGCAGACTCTCGCGCGGCTTCTGAAGCGCGACCCAGCTTCACCACCTGCTGCAACTCCTGGGGACAAAAATACACGATGTATCTGCGAATGGAGACTTCGAAACCGCTCTTTTTGTGTCTCAAATTCTATATTAGCAAAAATCACTTCCTCGAGCCAGAAAACGAAATGTACCTACATACAATTTTAATTATAAAAAGCTGTAATTTTGTACTATTTGGAAGATGACTCTGTCACCTACCAACCTTTAATAGGAGTGGCCTATGCATAATATCCACCTACTAGGGGAGATTGAAGCTAACTGCTGACCTGCATAATAAAACATTCCTGCACTCCGATCGTTAGACGCCTGGATCACGCGGAAGACCAGTCCTGTGGCTACGGAGCGCTATGAGCCATACCTGGTCGGTGACCTGCGGCTCGGGCAGCACCAGCTTGCTGCGCTTGCGCGCGGGCTGGTCGCCCTGCAGCATGGCTTGCGGCACGTCGTTCTCTTTGCGCTGCTTCAGCTTCTGCTTGTCCTTGCGACGGTCCCTCTGGAACGCAAGAGGCTTTTACTTTACAACAGCATGAACACTTCGGAATCAGTGGAATTAATCTTCTTTTATTTTATATTTAATTTAATCCAAAATAAATCAGTACAATTAGAGCAATAGAGAAAATACAATGCGTTTATTTTTCATAATTAGTGTATTACATAAACTGTATTATATAAAGGAACAATAAAGAAAAAGAACATTATATTTTTTAGATATTGCGATGGCATTTTTGTTTTTCCTTAATTAATAGAAATTTACACAATAGCTTGCGATTATTAACACTTCATGCCCCTCTTTAACGTAAAAAATAAGAAAATGCTCGTACACTCATTACTCCTCCATATATTTGTGGTATGAGTGACGTCAAACGTGAAATTCGATTAATATGGAGCGTTTGAACGCCCAGCCGTTATGCCTGACTTTGAATCACATTTTTAACGTTTCTAGTGTTTAATTTTCAAGGGATATCATATACATATACATTTCTTAGTCATAAGAAACCGGATCGATTGATATCATTGAACAAAATATATAAATATATCTTCTCTATTGTACTTCAAAAACTTTGGCAGTACAGTAGAGCAGTTTCTCAAGGTAGTATTCTTGGGTTGTTCTTTTTCTGGTAACTTTACAAGAATGTATTCTTGAAACGTCGGGAACTAAAATGAGATAATATACGCGATATAATCCGTTAAATTGTTTTATTTCAAAGAATGTATTCTTGTTTTTTTCATAAGTAAGCAGAGATAAAACAATAATCACTGCAACATCCATCGTTATTTGTTGGAATTAACTTATTTCAATATTTCATGTTGCAGGATTTCACTGTAAGATAATTTGTAAGACAATGTGAAGCAGTAGGGTTAGCACCCTTAATGTTAATATATGGTTTTATAACATGTCGAGCGCGCCCTATGCTTAACCAGTCTAGTTGTTTGATGGGTGGTGCAACTTTTTTAGATGTTACTTAGAAAAATGCTAATAATCTTGGCCTATTAACATACTGATGGGATGGGCCCTTGAAAAATTGATCTATATTGACTAGAAATAAAAAAAAAAACCTAATATCAGTGACTCAGGAGATGTAACTATGAGGTACAGAAAATAGTTGATTGACCCTGATAAAAAAAGGAGACCAGTCCCCCTATTGCCTAACGCGTTTGACGCTCGTAATCAGAATCAAGTGTCATGATTTTGTATGGGCTATGGCAGGTGATTCGGATACCAAGTGTCAAAATTTCGTTAGGCAATAACCCCCCTGGGGCCCGTTTCACAAAAGCTTGTAACTTGTATAAGTGGAAGTCTCTTTTTAATTCATATTGTTGGAAAGAGGCTTCCGCTTGTAATAAAAGTACAAGCTTTTGAGAAACGGGCATTGAAGGGAAATTAATATATATAATAATAATAATAATGCTCGAGGGTGGACGTGGAACGTAAGTGGCGAGTTGGCTTCGGTAGAAAGTCCAGTGACACCTCTCCGTCCTTAGCCCTCCGCACCGATGTTGCCCTCAGGCCACTATATGTGTCGCTATTTACGGGGGCCCATCTAGCGGTGGGTAAGTCATCGTCTACCAGTGCCTTTAGCCATGGGACACTTTTTCCTGGTAGACGTCCGATTGTCTCAAGCAATAGCCCAGTATTTAGTCCATCATTTCAATCCCATAACCCAGAATATTTAGATCTCATCACTCTCCAATAGTTCTTGCATCTAGCGAGTGCTGTCTCTGTGCGCGTCCCATGATACGGGCAGGAACAGCACCCGCGCGGTGTACACCTTACATTTCATTAAATTGTCGAAAGGGCCTCTACGCGTTGGCTTCGGCTCCGCGCACGCCTCCCAAAGGTCCGGGACACCATTGTCCCGTGAGCGGGTGCGACATACATAATAATAATAATAACACCCTAGGTTAGGTTTTTTATAATATGTTTATATTTTGTATTTGCTTTTTGTATTTTACTTTATATATATATTGTAAAAAACCTACCCTAAGATTCAAAATAAATAAGTGTATAATAATAATATTTTTTTTCCAAAAACATCTTGTTACATTGTTCAGTTAACTAGAACTCTACTCCCTAAATAGGCTTAGCCTGTGCTTTCGGATAAGCAGCGCTCCTCCCCTTAAAAGTTAGATGTTTGAGTTAAACAGCGGAAAATAAAGTATTGCTACTAAGACTATATCCTACTATCTATAGCGTGCGTGCTTGTGAGTGTGTGAAAGTGCGTGTGTGTGGGTATGCGTTAGTGTGTGTAAGTAATCGGTCATCTCCTAATTCGCGCGGTATTATATATTACCTCTTCTTTCTCTGAATGCAGCTCTCCGTCGAGGTGCTGTTGGCGCAGGCGCGAGAAGTCAGGCGCCATGGGGTCCACGACCTCGGTGGAGGTGTCGAAGAAGCCTGCCGCCGGACGTTTCTCGAACGGAATCTCCGAGTTGTAATCAACGCCGCGTTTCTTCTTGCGCCTGTGTTAGTATTATTATTTTTCGTATTGCTATTACGGTAGGTATCAGATGCTTAGCGTCAAAAGTATTCTTGGCCAAGCCAGAGTAAACCTGACTTAGTTTTTCTTCAAGAACTATAAGTAAAAAGGGTACGATCACGCCACAGTGGGTACCAAACCAAAATCTGTCTGACTCTGGTACTATTAATTGGTTGCAACTTATTCCCAAAATTGATTAAACTAATAAGATTAAAAGGGTAAAGTAGTGTAGGTATAAGTAATTCCACCATCAAATTATCTTTAGTTACAATTATTAGCCATTGCATAAAGATTCACAACAAATGACGATCCTTATTGGGCGATGACATTTTATTACAACTGTTATACTTATTTTTCATAGTTGATATTGTTAATATGCTCATTTTTTAATTATCTTACTTATGTTGACGATCATGATTTAAATACGTGTCACTGTGACATAAAGCAAATTTATAGTGTTATTTTATCATGAAATAAATAAATCTAATCTAATCTACCTCATAGGCACAGCAATGCCAGCGGCACTGAGCTCCCTCCGTTTCTGCAGGGCGGCAAGCCTGCGCGCCTCTTCCAGTTGTTTCTCTCGCGCTTTCCTTTTGGCCTTCTTGCCTTGCGTGTTGGCGAGACGTGCGCGGGCCTCCGAGAGCATTTCGAGTTCTGAAATAGTTGGCTGTATCAAAACAGTGAGCGTTTCCAGTTCTGAGACAGTTGTGTATGTCACAAGGGGGTCAATTTGATTGTAAATATGTATGAGACATATTATAATAACCATTCAACAGAGCTCTGTTAATTTTGAAATCTTCGCCTGAATGTGTGTCTGTTTAGTTCAATATAGCTTCACAAAAAATGGATGGATTGAATTGGACTAGCATCTATGCGAATTCAGACACTCAAGTAGAAGGACAAACAAATTTCAATAGGGATCTTGAATGTATTCAATAAAAAAAATATTTAGATGCGAAATGCTCATTTATATGATAGAAATCCTAAAAAAAACAATTCGAGTGTGAGACCTTGTATGTAGCTTGTTTTATGAGCCCTTAAAGTTGGGTGGGAGTCAATGTGTAAAGCATGAAAATATTAAAACTATATAATACCATTAAATAACCCATGAAATGTATTTTTTTTTGGTTCAAGTCCAGTATCGTCGAAATTTTTTTTCATTTGTTTCTGATCTTTGTTTATAACCATGAAATGTATGTTAACTTTTGTTATGAAACCATTTCGATAAACGCAAGCTTTAACATAGCTGCAAAACCAAGTTCTGAATGTCCCCATACAAGGTAGGAACGTGTGACGTCATGCGTTCCTAGGCTTTAGTATGGAGCGTTTTTTGGGAAACTCCAAAAATTTGATTTAACTTGTATCTCTGGAAGTTTTTATGAGATTGAAGTAGTTTTTTGCCAATAATTCTATTATTAAATTAAATTATCAAGGACAATCTTACACAAATCGATGTAGTACCAAACTAAGCAAAGCTTGTTCTATGAGTACCATGGGATTCAAAACCCGGGACCGCTAGCTTCATAGGCATTGTGCAACCCACTGAGCCAAATGTGTCATCAAAAGATTGTTCTATAATCACTCACATGCTTGTGATTTTGGTTTCAAGTCTATTTATACTTGAAATAAGAATGGTGATATGCAACTACAGTTGCGGAAAGCACTCGAGCGGATATCATACCACAAGAAATTGTCAACATCCCTACACCTACAACAGACTCAATCGACAACACTGAAAACAAACGACCATCTCTGATTTTCGTCAAAAGCCAATATCGTAACTCATAGCCCTGTCTAAAAATATCTATACTATTATAAAGTTGTAAAAATTAAATGTTTGTGTGTGTTGTTGTGGCTTCATCATGCTAAATTGACTAAACGGATTTCAACTATTTTTGGTACATGGGTAGCTGAGTATCTCTAGATGGTTAAAGGATACTTTTTACCTTCACCTTCTAGTATTTTATAAATCGTAGGTTCTCAAACTTCATGGGATGCAGCACAAAACAAAATTAGCATTGTTTTTTATTCTTATTCCTTAGTGGACTTGTAAAAAGGTGGACTTGTAAAAAGAAGGCATAAATATTTACCGTCTAAAAAAAAGATGTGATAGGAAAAAGTTTCCAAGCAACTGCAGTAAATGAATGAAGGGTATTAGATTAAAATAGGACTGGGCTGAACATGCCTTCAAATATATGAGATAATAATCAGAGCACTATGAGCAAACAAAGATGTGAATTAATTCGCAAAAAATTAAGGAGACCATGCTTAACATTGGGTCAAGGTCTTTGTCCTAGAGTGCATTAGCTGAATAAGTTCATAAGGAAACAATTTCTTACCATCTTCATCCATGTCTTTTGGGTCAGGTCTGGCCGGCTTTGTTTCTGGATTGGGGTCAATCTCTCCGGGCTTCAGCTTCCGCGGATCATCTCCCATATCCTCACCCTCCTCCTTCTTCTGAGCTTGGTCCCTACAATCAAGTATCATACAGAGTCAAATTTATATCTAGAATAGGACTGCAAAGACAGTCCTATTCTAGATATAAATTTGACTCTTGCCTAAAGAGGCATCTTTTTTTCAGTATACAAAAAATATTTGATTATTTTTTTTTGGTAGGTGGATCAACTTTTTCTTGTTGTTATTCTGTCCCATAACTCAGGAGACAATTGTGACAGAGTTACTTAGAAAAATCCATATAATCTAGACTATTAACCAGGGATTGGAACCGGTATTTTTTTCATACAAAATAACCGAACTAATAATTCATGTTTTTCGTTCAATTATCTAGTCTGTACATTAAATATATTTTCAAAAAAATGATTGAAACAGACTATTCGGAGGTGACCGAATCAGATTTTTTTTTGTATTTTTGTATGTGCCGTTGCAGCTTCTAAACACCAAATCAGCTAAACGGATTTGAACTATTATTGCTACACAGGTAGCTGGGTATCTCCAGATGGTTAAAGTATACTTTTTACCCGACTAAACTGAAGTAAAAAAGAGGGGTTATGACTTTTCCCCCTGCAAATGAAGTTGCCGACACCTTCCAGATTTTTATTAAAATTCTAGAACTTGAATCAGGTGATTTGTGATTAATATCTCTTCTCCTAAATACAGTTTAAAAACATTCCTGAAATAGCGTGTATTTTAGAAGATTTAAAAAATACCCATTCCGATTCCTGCTATTAACACACTCATGAGATGGGCCCTTGAAAAATGAACCTATAATGGCTAACAAAAAATATTTTTGTTGCTTTTATATAATCATAGGGAGGCATAACCATGGCAATGAAGCACAGAAAAAAGTTGATTGACCCGGGTACTAATTTGTTTGTATATAACAAATGTAAAATAAAACAGATTTCGCTTGTATATTAGAGTAAAATGCAGATATTGCTAGGCAAATTTAATATTTTTATGATATACAACAGTTAATTTTTATAAAATTCAAGAATATCAACAATGCAAGTTTGATAAATTCAGGGATATATCAATAATATCTGTTTTAAAATGCATTAATCTACAATTAACTGTATACCTAGATTTGTGTTTTTAACAACATACTCACAATAAATATTCATATCTTTCTAAGCACTGAGCTGCAGTGCGACCAATAATCGGAGCAATAGTTCTCCACTGTGTCGGCATCAGCTTGGCCAAGTGCAGCAGCTTCTCGTCCTCCTCACGGGACCATTCTGTCTTCTTGATGCTCGGGTCCAGCCATTCGTACCACCGAGCCTTGCACTGTTTGGCCGATTTGCGATGCAGCAGGGAAGCGATACGCGACCACTGATTTTTGCCATATTTCATAACAGCCGCTTTGAGGATTTCATCCTAAAAATTATTAACGTTGGTCAATCCACCATTAATTAAAATAAGGTATTGATACAACGACCATAAATCGGAATTAAACAAACCTCGGTGTTGCGCCAAACGCCGCCTTTTATCATAATACGCGGCATGGTGCCTAATTATTATTTTCCCCGCTTTCCAATAACAACACTTTAGGATTGTGGTAATTACTAAGCTTTATTGGGGCTAATTCATTGAATTTATATTGGTAACAAATTGCATTGAACGCACACGATTGAAACGAAAACGTCAATAGGACTCAATTGACTATTGACATGACAGAAGGGTGCGCCATGTTGAAAGTTTGAAGTTTTGTTTTTTTTATTTACACTTTCCATTCATTATCAGACGGATCGGGCTGGTTGGTGGAGAAACCGCTGGCAACTATTAGAAGCTATTAGTTATGTTCGAACTTGAATGCAACCTGAAGCTATTCGAAGTTGTTATTAAAACTGCATAGCTATTCGATAAAATTTATAAATCGTGATTTTTTTCTAATTTTTAAGCTTGACAACGAATAGTGAACTTTGATGTTTCTTAGACAAGATTTACGTAATGTTGCCAAATCCATTAAACTTTAGCGTCATTTGATAATAGTGGCAGCACTGTCTATAACTGTCAAAGCGATTTGTCAACCAGCTAAGTAAAGGCACTCCCTGTTCCCTATTTTTTTAATAAAACTGTCGCTTCTAGTGAATTATGTCCTTAATCGAGTGAATTCTTAGATAACAGTGTAACATGATCAACTATCGCTAATATCTAACGAGCAGTGTTGTATTTACAAGTAAGTTGAAAGTAACTAACTGTACTGTTCGCAGGAATGTTTATCGAACCCTATATCCGCTGAGCGGTGCTGATTTCAGTCTTCCGGGATCCATGCGAACAAACATAGACTAGCCGTTGTTATAGTATGTCATAAATGTTTGATAAGCGGTGATAATACCTATAATTGTCGTAATTGTGCCCTTTTCAATATGCACTATACATCCATGTTGGGCATTAGTGCAGTTTAAAGTGTGGCTTAGTATATATACAAGTAAGATGACCTCATGCACTTTATACACGCACAATTGTACGCATAGTTGTACCTTATTTATAGCATCTCAGTTGAATTTGTGATTTTTGTAGCAATTTGAGAATTAATATGAAACAACATTGTAATGAGATAAAGCTACAAACTGTATCATCTACCCATATCTTATTTAGTCTAGGACTTCCATTGGTTGCTTTCCTTTTTAAGGTTCTGTAACCTAACCCTATTACGAAACCTCCACTGCCTGTCTGTCACAGGGCTGTTACTCTTGAACCATAGGAGGAAGACACTGTCAATTTTTGATAGACTAAATGTTATTGTATGTGTATATGCTATCACAGCATTTACATTTAAAATTATGTGGAGATAATAAGGAACATATTTTTTAGGTATTATTTGTATGATATCTTAAATTTCAATATTGTAATGAACCATAACAGGATGCTTTAATATTTTCTTCTGTTTCCGCGATTATTACTCATTGAAATAAAACAATTTAACGGATTATATAGCAATATATTATCTCATTTTAGTTCCCGACGTTTCGGAAGCTTTCCAGCTTTCCATGGTCACAGGTGGACTGAGAAAAGATGTATTTTCCTCTGTCAAAGTTACAATTTGTGCAAACTACCCATTTTTTGAAAAAACACAAATAAAAGTGTACATACATGCCAGATGGGCCTAAGCTGTAAAGACAGTTGCACATGTGCCAGAAGGGCTTAATTATTTTATTCTAATAATTTACCAAGCAGGGTGCTTTAAATTTCCCCAAATAGTGATTAGTATATTTTTTGCTATAATAACTAAAAAACGTAATAATAAAATAAAAATAAGATAAACTTAAAAATTAAAGAGTACAGGAACAGCAAGCAACATATTTTTTAATATTACTTAGTGAAGTTAATAATATAAAAAGTAATTATGTGATATGATTAGATCTAAACTCTTGTTTAAAATTTATCATCTCAAATGCTATGACTATAATATAATATTTTAAAACCTTAAAAAAGACAGAATTCCATTTCAAAATCAGCCACAACTGTTATAGACGTCACATAGTTTTTTAACCCTCGACAAAAAAGAGGGGTGTTATAAGTTTAACGTGTCTGTGACTCTGTGTATCTGTCTGTGGCATCGTAGCGCCCATAAAGATGGACCAATTGGAGTGCGCTTTTTTGTTACATAGATAATTTTATCCCGAGTGTTCTTGTGTTCTTACCTTTGTTTGATGAAAATCAGAGCACTCGTCTCCAAGATATTCAGCTTTTAGTGGAACAAGTCAGGGGGTTTTTTAAATTTTTAATTTTAAACACTCCCCTCTTGGTCTGTGACACACTCTGTCACTTACTGTACACAAATATGTTAATAATCAATTATCTTGTAGAAGTCTGGCAGTGACTGGCAAAGACTTTTTTGTATAATCTACTGGGGTTATTCAATACAAAAAAATATTTTCCAGCATTGTGAGGCGTATATTTGTAGGTGGAAACAACCCTATTTGTAAACTTGAGGTCCACACCGGAAGGGCAATTTTTTATGTCATTTGCGTCATTTGCGTGTTGAGCTCAAATTTGTTCAAGGGTATAGGATGTTTTCTGCCTATATTTATCTATATACTATCAAGTATTATCAAGTATTGCTTAGTTTGGGACTAGGTTGATTTGCTTAAGATTGTTATATCAGAATATTTATTTATACGTTATCAATTGTATGACACCAATTACAGAACATATCAATACGTCTATTGTGACTTGTTAATAGCCTTTATAGTGATTCTGTAGAAATGTGTTACAGTTTCCTGTTGGGATATGACTGTGAGTCATTAGTTCATTATAAGCTTGTTCAAATATTTAACTGCATTATCAAATGGCTAACTAATACCGGTTATCTCAGTTGAAGCCTATAGAAGCAGAATTAAAAAAAGATAAAAATTACTGTATTATATGTAATATTTTTGCATTGATGCATAGTGTCTATGCTTTTTACCCATGAAAAATTAAATCAATGGTAACAGCTCTTCATTAGCCATTCTTAATAAGTTATAGGTGAAAAAAAAAAAGCTGCGACATACCTATAAAAACCGGATAAGTACGAGACCAACTCGCGCACCGAGGATTCCTTACAATCTTTCGCTTACTTAACGTTTGCACCTGGTATCTATAGCATCGGATGCAAATGAGGTGTAGACTTAACGCAACTGGGTTGTTGAAAAACGATTATTCAAAATAAAAATTAAGCTAGATAAATACATAATTATAATTTCCCCGTAATATTTATGTTAATTTATATTATATTTGGAGATAGAGGGGAAATGTTTTTTTTTTCACATTGTCCTTCATAAAAGGAAAAACTAGTTAAAAAAATGTTTGACAATATGCAAATGAAACCCTTTCATATGATACCCCATTTGACCTAGTTACTAGGTAGATTTGAAATTTTTGGCTCCCCTCATATAAAAAAAAACATCTATACCTATTATTATGAAGTTGTAAAAATCAAATGTATTGTAGTCCGTACTATTTGGAGGTTTTTTAAAATATTTTGTATGTTTGTATGTATGTGCTGTTGTGGCTTCATTATACCATCTCGGCTAAACGGATTTCACTTGATTTTGGCACACGGGTAGCTGGGTATTCACAGATAGTTATAAGATACTTTTCATCCAACTACGCTGAAGAAAAAAGAGGGTTATGATTTTTTCTCCTCTGTTGACAAAGTTGCGAGCACCTTCTAGTAAAGAAATAAAAGTAGTTTAATTCATTCAATTTAGACCAAGGCGATCCATAATTATATTATAATACTGCAAATGAAATTTTTTATTTCCTATGGACTATAATAGTCAAGCTCTTCATGTGTTTTTGTAACCTCAATGAAAACAGAGAAGAGTTATAAGTTTAAAGTGTAGTTGTGTATCTGGGGGCATGGTAGTGCCCAAAAGAGAAGGTGGGGCCACTACCTATCTTTTCTTGAACCATTTAGTTTTTTTTCTTTTCAAACCCTCATAGCTTCGTCCCAGATAACACCACAGATCCCAAATACACAGAATAAACCCAAATACGATTTTTTTAAATTTACGAAACCGTTTCGATAAACGCATGTTTTAACATGGCTGCAGAACAAAGTTTTTAATTTCCCATACAAGATACTATCCGTGTGAGGTAAGCTACTAAGTAGACTTTAGTATGAAGCGTTTTTGGGAAAGTCCAAAAATGTAATTTTAACATTATTGTATCTCGGGGAGTTTTTATTAGATTGAAGTAGTTCTTTCACCAATATTTCTATTATTGAGAGGTCATTCTGTAACATACCACTGAAAAAAGTTGTGAAATAGCCTATTGTAGATGTTTAGAATAGGCTATTTCACAATTGTTTTCATTTTTCACCAGTTATATATATAACAAATGTTTTCTTTTTCTTCGCAGTAAAAATGTCTACGATGTCGAGGTCAGTCCACATCAGCCAGCAGAAGCTGGCTGAGAAGCTGATCATCCTCAATGATCGAGGCATTGGTATGCTCACCCGCATCTACAACATCAAGAAAGCCTGCGGAGATGCTAAATCCAAACCCGCCTTCCTTTCAGACAAAACTCTTGAATCATCAATAAAGCACATTGTCCGAAGATTCCCTAACATTGATGTGAAAGGTCTTCAGGCCATTACGCACATCAGAAACGACATAATAAAATCACTGTCTTTGTATTATTACACATTCGTTGATCTTTTGGACTTCAAAGACAATGTAACTGATCTTCTCAATACGATGGCGGCCTGTCAAGTTACACTCGATTTGACTCTAAATTTTGAGTTGACAAAGAATTACCTCGATTTAGTCACAACTTATGTCTCATTGATGATCCTCCTGTCTCGCGTTGAGGACCGCAAAGCTGTGTTAGGCCTCTTCAATGCAGCTCATGAGATGGTTCACAACCAAATAGACGGCAGTTTCCCGCGTTTGGGGCAACTGATTGTAGATTACGATGCCCCACTAAAGAAGCTCTCTGAAGAATTTCAACCTCATCAAAAAATGTTGGCCAGTGCGTTAAACTCATTATGGCATGTGTACCCAGCAAGGAATATGACCGCGGAACATTGGAGGTCTGAGCAAAAATTGAGTCTAGTTAGCAACCCAGCACAGCTTTTGAAGCCCTCAGAAACGAACACAATGTCATGTGAATATGTGTCTTTGGAGTCCCTGGAAAGATGGGTAATATTTGGTTTCGCGCTCTGCCATCAGATGCTGTCGCAAGACCATGCAAATAAGATGTGGGTGAGTGCCTTGGAATCTGGTTGGGTATTGGCACTGTTCCGCGACGAAGTCATCTATATACATACCTATATTCAAAGTTTCTTTGATGGAATTAAGAGCTACGGCAAGAGGGTATCTGAAGTTAAAGATTGCTATCACCATGCCGTGCAGAAAGCAGGATATAAACACAGGGAAAGACGGAAGTTTTTACGAACGGCTCTTAAGGAACTTGGTCTTATTTTGACTGATCAACCTGGTTTGCTGGGTCCTAAAGCCTTGTTAATATTTATTGGACTGTGCTATGCCAGAGATGAAGTGTTTTGGCTGCTGCGTCACAATGATAATCCACCACAAAAGGTGAAAGGTAAAGCAGCCGAGGACTTGGTGGACCGTCAACTTCCCGAGCTACTGTTTCACATGGAAGAGCTGAGAGCATTGGTTCGGAAGTACAGCCAAGTGATGCAGAGATACTACGTCCAATATCTGTCCGGGTTTGATGCCGTGGCTTTGAATCTAATGATACAGAATCTCCAAGTCTGCCCTGAAGACGAAAGCATAATACTGTCGTCTCTGTGCAACACTGCCGCCAACATGAACGTGAAGCAAGTGGAAGATAACGAGCTCTTCGATTTTCGAGCCTTTCGTTTGGACTGGTTCAGATTGCAGGCCTACACGTCAGTTGCGAAAACTCCCCTAAGTCTGGTCGATCAAAGAGAACTGGCACAATTTATAGACAAAATGGTCTTCCACACCAAAATGGTAGATAATCTCGATGAAATAATGGTAGAAACATCAGACTTGTCGCTATTCTGTTTTTACAGTAAGATATTTGAAAGTCAATTCCACATGTGCCTGGAATTCCCGGCACAAAACCGGTATATCATTGCATTCCCGTTGATTTGTAGCCATTTCCAGAACTGCACTCATGAGCTATGCCCCGAAGAAAGACACCATATCCGAGAGCGGAGTTTGTCGGTGGTTAATATATACCTGGACGAAATGGCGAAAGAAGCGAAAAATATAATTACTACGATTTGTGACGAACAATGCACAATGAGCGACAAGCTGCTGCCTAAACATTGCGCACAAACTATTGCCCATTTGGCAAACAGAAAAAAGAAAGATAAAAATAAGAAGAACGCTATTGAAATAGTGAAGCCTGGAGCAGAGAGCTATCGAAAAACCAGGGAAGAATTGACCACTATGGACAAACTTCACATGGCACTAACAGAACTTTGCTTTGCTATCAATTACTGCACTACGGTAAATGTTTGGGAATACACATTCGCACCCCGAGAGTATCTCCACCAGCATTTGGAGAACAGGTTCTCGAAGGCACTTGTAGGAATGGTCATGTTTAACCAAGACACGAGTGAAATTGCAAAGCCTTCAGAACTGTTGGTCAGCGTTCGAGCGTATATGAATGTGTTGCAAAGTGTTGAGAACTACGTACACATTGATATTACAAGGGTATTCAACAACTGTCTGTTGCAACAGACACAAAATATGGATAGCCACGGGGAAAAGACTATAGCGTCGTTATATACGCAGTGGTACTCGGAAATCTTATTAAGAAGAGTAAGCGCTGGGAGCATCTGTTTCTCAATGAACCAGAAGGCGTTTGTGAGCCTTACTGCAGAAGGGGCGATTCCGTTCAACGCCGAGGAGTATTCGGATATCAATGAGTTGCGAGCACTCGCAGAACTTATTGGCCCGTACGGCATGAAGTTGCTCAGCGAAACTTTGATGTGGCACATAGCGAGCCAAGTGCAAGAGCTCAAGAAACTCGTAGTTCAAAACAAAGAAGTGCTTCAAATGCTAAGGACAAACTTTGACAAGCCAGAGATAATGAGAGAGCAGTTTAAAAGGCTGCAACAAGTGGACAATGTTTTGCAAAGGATGACAATAATAGGCGTAATTCTGAGCTTCCGCCAAGTGGCACAAGAGTCGTTGCTGGACGTACTAGAGCGGCGGATTCCGTTCCTGATAAGTTCTATAAAAGACTTCCAGCAGCAGCTGCCTAGCGGCGACCCGATGCGGGTAATATCGGAGATGTGCTCCGCAGCAGGGTTGTCTTGTAAGGTGGACCCCACGCTCGCGTCTGCGCTGCGGCAGAATAAGGCTGAGCTCGAGGAGGAGGAACATCTCGTGGTGTGCCTGCTGATGGTATTCGTCGCAGTATCTCTCCCGCGGCTCGCGCGCAGCGAGGGATCCTTCTACAGACCCTCGCTCGAAGGTCACGCAAACAACATCCATTGCATGGCTCCCGCGATTAATCACATCTTTGGAGCGTTGTTCACCATTTGCGGACAGGGCGATATAGAAGATCGCATGAAGGAATTCCTGGCTTTGGCATCTTCGTCCCTCCTTCGTCTAGGACAGGAAACAGACAAGGAAGCCATCAAAAATCGCGAGTCGGTTTATTTGCTCCTCGACCTCATAGTGCAGGAGTCTCCATTCCTGACTATGGATCTGCTGGAGTCATGCTTCCCGTATGTGTTGATACGTAATGCTTATCATGAAGTTTACAAACAAGAACAAATGCTTTTGCATTCGTAAATATATTAGTAAGGCAAAAAAAAAGACATTAATGTAAAATTGTGCATTTGATTTTTTTTTACAAAGCGCGTCGACTTTTTTATACTTTATCGATGTAGACAAATTTTAATATAATAATTTAATTTATGAAGTCCCGCCTGTTTTACACCTATTTTTTTCGTACTTCCAAAAAAAATGTTAAATTTTGTAGCTCGTTTGGAAATGCTTTGTATAAATGTGCTGGTTTATCATTAGAATGTATTGGAATGAATTGTTTGGTTCAACTTCAAGAGCGCTTCTGCAGCGGAGGCGATTAGATTTTTCAATTATCAAAGTATTTCTCGTTTCATATAAAAAGCCACCGGATTCTATTGTCATATTGTATGCGACGTCACAATGCTGTAAACGCCGTCGTCTTCGACGCAATTACAAGCAGATTTTTCTATTCCAGAAAACATTCTCTTATCTTACTAAGACTGGTCCGAATATTCCTGTCATATTCGTATTATGAATTAGAAGTAGTTTATTATATAAGCTGTTAGACAAAAAGTAAGAGATTAAATTTATTATGTTATAACTTTAATTATAATTATTTACGTTCTTCAAATGATGGCACGCCTTCATTATCATGTTACATGTATGAGCAGTTGTAATTTACGCTACGTAATGTACGAATCATTGCCATTTTGATTGTTGTTTATTCGTAATGTGACACTACATATTATAAAAGAAAGGTAATAGTTTTTAAAGGTAGTAAGATGGAAGACCCTTGGAATTGAATAATTTTACGTTATAATAGCATTAGTGAACATTTTTCGAAAGTATTTGTGGGCTAATTACTCGTTCCCGTTTTAATTTTCAGTGAAATTTGTTGAAACCGATTACGAGGTTGTATCTTTAGTGTTGCTTTAGTAAATAGTACAACTTAACGAAAACTATTAAAATACATAATTATGTTATGACTTGAAATCTGTAATTTATACTATATTTATTCGAGTGCTTGCCTCGGTATTACGTATAAGCAATTATGTTCAGGCTACGTCCTAGAACTCGCAATGTATGTCAAATTTAGTGTAAATCCAATCATACGATACAGTTTTATACCCAGCGTGTACATACAGTAATAAAAACAAATATGATATAACATTATTTGTTTCATTTTTAAGGTGCCGTACTTCCGTATGAGAAAAATGAATCCTTATAGGCCTACTTTGCTGTCCGTCTGTCGAGATAAATTTTTTCAGGAACGCGTGGAGGTATCAGGCTGGAATTAATATCAAATACTCAAGTTTGTAATCCCTTCGAGCAGTGAAACTAAGCCTTATAACTAGGATAGCACTAGTTAGTTATGACAAGTGATAAATGATGTATAAAAATCAGTAGTGTGACAAACCAAGGAAAAAGTGAGTTATTCCCACCTGTTACTACCAATTTGTTTGAACGCTCCCAAAACTAGACCAACAGGCTTAAATCGATTAATGTCATAGCCAGCGGCCATTTTAGTTTCACCGTTAGTCCATCATATTTTTCCAAGGATCTAACTAAAGAATAAAAATGCCATATTTAATGTAAAATTTATTGTTTTTTTTTATTATTTTGAAATCACATGTTGTAACATTCATCTTTAATTAAAAATATTCACATTGTCTTTTAAATAATCTATTACGGTAATCTAGCTTACACTTAGGAGAAATAATGCCATTGAGTACTACGACGACGGTTACACGAGCCATCTTTACACAATTGGTCAAGTCGCGCTACATCGGAAACATTACCCTCTCGGTTTACATACAAATATACAATGTTATAGTACAATTATGAGAATTCGCGTATTGTTTCGACATTCACTAATAAAATGGCATTACTATGGTATACTTATAAGATTGACACTTAACATTAAATGTATAGAAAACATAAAAAATACATCATGCTCTTTGGCTTGCACGACGGAAAGTTAACTCTACGCGTAGTATGTATGACCATAACGTATATCGTCTATCAAAGAGATCAACTGAAACGACCGACCAAACAATCGTATAATACAGGTATGTATATTATGTAGAATAAACGTTATAATGTGATATGCAAGTTTGTAGTTGCCAGAAACACGAAGTAAACCATAACAGAACAACGTGGCCGCGGCGCCGCGCGCAGCGGGAACCAAGAGAACGCATAGTCACGAACACCATAACAATATTGTAGATTTCTCAGTCTAATTACATTATTTGATCATTTGGCAATACTGTTGTTTTTTTTTATAATTTACAATCTACTTAAAAATAACATTAAACGAATACAAAAAGTACAAGTCCTTAGGAAGACTAAATGCAGAATTTGGAAACATTTGAGCCCTTGAGCTTTCAGTGATTACTACAATTCAAAGACCTTGTGGGACTTTCTATCTTTAGCGGGTGTAAATATTTAGGCAATTCATATGCAAGTCGCTAAAATTACCAATTTACATAGTAAATCAAATAATTATTTTTTCCTTAAACTAATAATGTTGGCTTCAAATAATGTGCCTAATTGCATAGATTGAACGAAGAGAAAGTTCATTTGCGACGTAAATACAGCTAAATATATTCACCCGCTAGTTGTCACAATACTTTGGCTCGTTAGCTGCCCTCGCTTCAGTTGCGGCTCTCGCCATAGACAGTTCCCACCGTTCCCGAAATTTCAGATTTCCAAAAACACGATTTTTCCGAGATACAGAATTCCCAAAACACCAAATATATTTATATTATACTAAAACAAACAGAGAACTTACGCGATATCGGAAATCTATAAATTATGATATTTTAGAGAATTTCGTATTTAGGTATCCGACATTAAAGAAACCGGTCCATTTGGGAACTGGGGGCAGTTGAACACACTAATCTAACCGTTGTGTCTGACTAAACATTTACATTGTCTACTAACTTTCATCTATATTATGTTACTTATCACACAGCGCTTAAGTAGAGAAAGCGCTTGGCAGTGTTTATGTGAACATGGCGTATTTCAGTAGTCACTTATAATGTTGTGATGATGACTAAAATTATTTGTCCGAATGTTCGAGACACAACTAAAATGGGCGTAATAACGTAATACTTGTATCGGTTCATATTGAATGTTGAAATTAACTTTGCTGATGATAAAATATAAAGGAGCAATAATTCAAAGACCGGGATTATTATTGGTATAATGGCACCTCCGCGTCCCCTTACATTAAAATACAATAAAAATAGATTATAAAATTACGATTACGGAGATTCCAGTAAAACAATGCGTTACTTATACATTAACTAGTATTGGTATTCAGTTATAACCGTTTGATATTTTTACATTGTAGCTTTTTATTTACTCTTCACTTCATTTATATACAAAAATATACATAAATGCCTGTTGTAAAAGCAGCTCTGTCATCCATTATTATTGCGTATTTAAAGTATCACTGGCTCGATAAGACATGCCCGTTAGGCCGGACCTTACAAAATTCGCCATCAAAAATCCAGTTCCATTTTGTCTAACATTTCACCGATTTACCGATAGTCGTACTGATTTTTTTTAGCGACAGATGTTTGTAAACTCCAGGCTAAGTTATTTGAAAGCTATCTCACAAAAATAATCAGAATAATACGTAAAAAAAACAGTCGATCGAGACACACCTTGAGCTCCCAGTATCGCAGTATACATAGAAATATAGTCACATACACTTTTTTTGATTGAGCAAACATAGTTCTTAACAATTATAACCAATATTGCGTTTTGTCTTCTATATATTCTCTAGTGGAAAGGAATATTATTAAAGTACACATTTTTGCTTTGAACTTGTTACACAAAGTGTTAATCGCCGATTCAAAGCGACATTCCTAGACTAAGACCAAAATACGAGGCCATAGAGAGAGATGTGCTTTAATCTAACGATTAAACACTGACGAGTTAGTACAACTAGCCAAGAGTTGCTTTTCGCGCAACACAACATTTTTTAGGTCCATCTTTCCCGCACTTTACCAAGTAAAATGAGATAAAGAATGTTGCGTAACAAAAGCTCGCCTGGCCTGTTGTAGTAACCCTTCTGGTGTCATCAGTACCAACAACGGAAGTAAATATTCTACAAAGGCATTTCGAATTGTGTTTCGCGAGCGAACGACAGATATCAAGTGGATACTATAGTGGTCTATGGTCGGGGCGTCATCACACCCGAACAAGTCTTGGGGCTTCCTGCTTGCTCCTCTAAAGTCGAGAATGACTAACTTCCCTGTCACAGTAGGGGTTGTTCATTGAATGTCCAAAAACTACAACTTTGAATTACACGCGACGGTCAGTAAGACAATCGAATATATTAAACTGCCAAGTTCACTTAGAACACAACTAGCAACGTCTTCACCTTTCTAGGAGAATTATGAGCCAAGTGGACTCGACATTCGCACTAGTTACGTAGGCGGTTCGTATGAGAATCGACACTGAAGGCAAACGGAAGCTACGTCAGCTTGGCCATCCATTTGACACGTTTGAAAGGACATTATGTCACGTCACCGCTGACTTGTGTCTCTCCTATTAGGTTTTAGAGCTTCGCCAGCGACAACATGTTAAGGGTGAATATAAAAAAGTGTACATAAAAGAATATTTTTTTTCTTCACAATATTGATTTATTGGGCTCATCTTACTCTGAATCGTTCATACATTCTAACACCATACAAGAAAAAAAGTGTCCAAAATCTCCATCTCAGTTTCGTTACATTTTAGTATGAATATGAATGTTTTTTTATTTCTATGAACGTAATGAAACTGAGAAACATTTTGACGTACAACATTTTGTACACTTTTTCTTTTGTATGAGGTTCGAGCGTATGAAAAATTCCGAGTAGGATAAGCCCAAAAAAACAATATTCTGAGGAAGAAAAAACGTTTTTTTATATGTACATTTATTTTTATTTTCACCCTTATATGACTTAGCGTACGTGCGAAACAGACGCCGCGAACCAAAAAGTCGCGGGTAATGCGTACCGTTCAGATGTCCTGCCGCTGCGGGTTGGTGACGGTGAGGGTGTCGGGCGAGTGCAGCGTGATGGTGGTCTGCGAGGCGACGGTGTGCGTGGCGTCGGGCGCGCGGAGCACGTAGCCCAGCAGCAGCGGCACGCCGGGCGCCAGCGCCACCAGCTCCAGGCCGCCGCCGCCGGCCGGGTACTCGTAGTGTCAGACCTTCTGCGACCGCATCTCGTACGACTGCGGGTACGCGTTCGCGTACGGCTCCGCGCGCCGTCCGCTCGGCCCGGGGGGCGCCGATGCTGCAATACGATTGTTGTTATGAGTATATCTATATTTTTTTTTCACTTCTCCTGCTCAAAATGTACGTCATATTAGCTTGGGGAAGCGAGACTAAAATAGTACATTTAGCCTCTAGGGCTTAAAAGAAAGCTATATAATCCCATACAAATTTCTATGACACTGAAAAAAAAACTTGCGGCCAGCGACATACTCCATACGAATAAATAAAAACAAATAAACCAACCTGATCAGATTGGCCAAACTTTCGGATAGAATTGCTCACATTATACTTTTAGTTTTTCATGAAATATACAATTTTAATGTTAAGTATTTTTTATTTTCTCGCATTCGAAGTGAAAAGCAGTGTTTAACACGTGGCTAAAAGCCATTATGATATACTCAGACATAATACCTTCGTGTCACAATGATTAATTTTAGCCCCTTGTCAAACAATCTACTATTATAATACACTTTCCAAAAAGTGGTACGTAACTTTTTCTAGGTGCATATCGTGCGGAAAGTGGAATTTCCTTTTATTTTTTGATAAAGTCAACGGCCAGTGGCGCATCCATATGGCCAGCGCAGGCGACGGCCAGCGACCGCCTGTGCACTGATTAAATTTCTGAATGAACGAAATCAAATTGTCTCTTTTAAATTATTGTTTTGTTTAATCACAACTTTTTAACTATAATAAAAAAGTCGTTTGATACACGTGCAGAAATGTCATCTTCACTTGTTCCGAGTCAGAGACGGAGACGAGTCGGAAACGCCTCGGGACTCGTGCAGTGACATTCTTTCCGCGCTTATATCAAAAACTACCGACGGCCGTCTGCACTGTCTGGCACGGAGCCACAGGCCGTGTACTCACCGGGCGCGGCGGGGCGGGGCCCGTAGGCCGCGGGCGGCGTGTACTTGTGTCGCGGGCGGCGGTGGCCGGGCCGCGGCGCGCGGGGCTCGCGCACGTGCGCGTTGCGCATGCGCCGCAGCGTGTTCATCGGCCGCCGCAGCGTCTCCGACAGACGTCTGTAAACATACAGGGTGGGATGATGAGGTTATTCGTTCAAACGCATCAAAGGTGTAAACGAAAACGCAGGTACGAGACGACAGTACCTGGCCGGCGGCCGCTTGGGGTTGGAAGACGGCGTGTGCACGGCGCAGCACTTGACGAAGGCGCCCATGCACACGATGAGCAGCACGCCGCCCAGCAGCACGGCCCACCACTGCTCCGTCACCCACGCCTGCACGGACTGCAGCGTGGCGCGGTTCAGGAGGAGATTCTTGAGCCGCGCCAGTGGCCCTTCGGCGTCGACGGCGCGGCATTTGAGGAACACGTCGCAGTAGCCCTGGGAATAGACGGTTAAAATGCATTTAATGAATACAGTAATAGACGATTTAATTGAAAAATATTTTATAAAATTTAACAAACTTGATTTATTAAAGCGCTTAGGTCAAATCTAGAAATCAGGAGACACAATGAGAGTTCAGTTGATTGCCGATTTTTGGGTAACAGATACAGCACCTTGGGTATCTCCTAATATGATTCTATCAAATTCTGATGCGGCCCATGACTTGGACTCGGGCTTTAAACACGGCGGTGCTCTGGCAGGATTCTGGCTCGGGCCCGGTCTGGTACGCGAGCTGCACAATACCTGGAAGTTGTCGCAGGGCGAGCCCGGGCGCAGACTGATGCCGCCCGCGGGCAGGCCATACTTGTCGGCGAACACGGCGGTGCTCTGGCAGGACTAGGGCTCGGGCCCAGCCTGGCACGCGAGCTGCACAATACCTGGAAGTTGTCGCAGGGCGAGCCCGGGCGCAGACTGATGCCGCCCGCGGGCAGGCCATACTTGTCGGCGAACACGGCGGTGCTCTGGCAGGACTCGGGCTCGGGCCCAGCCTGGCACGCGAGCTGCACAATACCTGGAAGTTGTCGCAGGGCGAGCCCGGGCGCAGACTGATGCCGCCCGCGGGCAGGCCATACTTGTCGGCGAACACGGCGGTGCTCTGGCAGGACTCGGGCTCGGGCCCAGCCTGGCACGCGAGCTGCACAATACCTGGAAGTTGTCGCAGGGCGAGCCCGGGCGCAGACTGATGCCGCCCGCGGGCAGGCCATACTTGTCGGCGAACACGGCGGTGCTCTGGCAGGACTCGGGCTCGGGCCCAGCCTGGCACGCGAGCTGCACAATACCTGGAAGTTGTCGCAGGGCGAGCCCGGGCGCAGACTGATGCCGCCCGCGGGCAGGCCATACTTGTCGGCGAACACGGCGGTGCTCTGGCAGGACTCGGGCTCGGGCCCGGTCTGGCACGCGAGCTGCACAATACCTGGAAGTTGTCGCAGGGCGAGCCCGGGCGCAGACTGATGCCGCCCGCGGGCAGGCCATACTTGTCGGCGAACACGGCGGTGCTCTGGCAGGACTCGGGCTCGGGCCCAGTCTGGCACGCGAGCTGCACAATACCTGGAAGTTGTCGCAGGGCGAGCCCGGGCGCAGACTGATGCCGCCCGCGGGCAGGCCATACTTGTCGGCGAACACGGCGGTGCTCTGGCAGGACTCGGGCTCGGGCCCAGTCTGGCACGCGAGCTGCACAATACCTGGAAGTTGTCGCAGGGCGAGCCCGGGCGCAGACTGATGCCGCCCGCGGGCAGGCCATACTTGTCGGCGAACACGGCGGTGCTCTGGCAGGACTCGGGCTCGGGCCCAGTCTGGCACGCGAGCTGCACAATACCTGGAAGTTGTCGCAGGGCGAGCCCGGGCGCAGACTGATGCCGCCCGCGGGCAGGCCATACTTGTCGGCGAACACGGCGGTGCTCTGGCAGGACTCGGGCTCGGGCCCAGTCTGGCACGCGAGCTGGCACAACGCGCGACGATCTACGACGGCCGTGACGCCGTCGCCGCGCGACGTGGGCGCCGACGACAGGAAACACTCCGTCATGTTCCACGCCTTGCAGATGCTGTCGCTGCACTCGCCCAACTTGCACAGTTGCGTGCCTGGAATATGATACACCAATTGTCAGATGTTGGGGAGCAATGTATTTCAACCTATGGGTCGCGAGGCCGCTTAAAAGGGATCACGCTTTTTTTTAAGATACTGGTTTTTCGTCTTAAAAGTACTAAATTTTGATGCGAGTTTTTCTCGGTTTCCGTGAATCGTGAAGATAAACTGAATTATATCGGTAAAGAAGATCGTTGTCAACACGATAAGACATATACAACACAGAAAAGTGATGAGCTACGGATCGAAGATGACTCCGAGCTGTAAACCCCTGAAGTAGTTATTGGAGGAATCAGCAAAGTTACCGTTGTTGCAGAGCGTGCCGTTGTCGACGGCGCGCGGCGGCGGGCACTCGGCCGAGTGTCCGGAGCAGAAGGACGCGTGGCTGCACTCGGTGGCCTCGCGGCACGTCTGGTTCGCGCTCGCCGCCACGAACAGGCACGACGAGGAGTTGCAGCACGGGCCTTGCGATGGACTGTGAATAAATACCCAATTAACCACTAGATAGCTCCTGAATTAACTGAATGCATTTAATTTAATTTATTGAATCATAAAAGATATGTGACGTGACAGTTTGCACCATGGCGTTACATTGATTCATACGTTCCGTTATAGAACTATTCTACAAAATCTTAACTAATTACTTATTAATAACCATCCGTGTCTGTCTAGCACTCTCTTCCATTCGGTCAACAGACTTAATATCCCTGTCGCGAACTTGTTACGCTGCGTGCTGGGTCGAGTGTTGAGTTGAGGAGTGCGATCGCGCGAGGAACGCACATGCATCATATGTTTGACTAGAAGGTGCCCGCAACTTCGTTATCGGATGAAAAAGTCATTACCCCTATTTTTTCAGTAAAATGTCTGCTATAACCATCTGTAGATACCCAGCTACCCGTGTACCATGGATTATGTATGTTTGTATGTGTCTTTGCGGCTCAGCACACACGCCAAAACGGCTAACCGGATTTCAACCGTTTCAAGTACTAGGATAGCTGGAAATTCGAGGATGGTTATTACTTTTTACTCAAATAGGTAAACTGAAACAAAAAGATCTTATTCTTAAATACAATCGAATCCAGAAAAGCTTCACCTATCTTGGACTCCTCACTAGATAGACAAAGCAGCCGTCAATAACTAACAGACATGATGACATTGAGCATTAAATTTACAAATTCAAACCTATCGTTAGACGTGGTTTAGATGCTTACCTGCATTGCGTCATGGCTCTCCTCGTACACCCCTTGGCACTTTGGTTGAGGCTGCGCTCCGAATCGTTGAGCACCCGCGGGTAGCAGCACCGGTCTTTGCACTCGAGCTCGTCATAGCCTGACAAAACCAGATTCTCTTTATCTAGGAGGCCATTCGTATTTTTGGTAAAAAAAAAACCATCAGAAATCGATTTTTGACGTTGTAATTCTAAGAAACAGAAAAGATATTCAACATTCTGAGAAGTTATTGGAATAAGTCAGTTGCTCATTTTATGTAGCGGCCTTAAATTTCAGTAGCACTGAATATTTTAACTAAATTTAGCCGATTACCGACAGTAGTTTTCTAAAGAGCGCTCAAAGTCATAAGTTTGAGCTCTTAGAGTAGAATAGAATATCTTAATTTGCAGAAAATGTTGTTTATGGTAGGTACAGTATTCAATCGTAATCGTAAATCGTAATTAAAAGATATGCAAATGTTACAGTAGCTTGCAACAAGTACTTGTTATAAATCGCATATATCTTAAGTAAGGCCTTCTTTAAACTTTATACTATCATATGAAAACCTAGCTGTTTAAATTATTTTTTACAACCGGAATATATGTATAGATATTTTTTTACACAGCAGACTCAAATTTGCGTTACTGTGTACATATAGATTATGTAAAACGTTCTTGGGTGGATCAACTTTTTTTTTGTTATTCTGTCCCGTGACTCAGAACACAGTAGTGACAGAGTTAATTAGAAAAGCCCTTGAATAATTGACTTATATTGGCTTGAAAAACAATCATTGTTCCCTTTATATCGTTAAAAATCGTAGTTTTATAGAGTGACTCAGGAACCGTAACCATGGCAATGAGGTACAGAAAAAAGTTGATTGTCTTTCTAATGCAAACCACATTTTTCAATAAAATCTCAAGGATTTTCTCATTATCGTTGCTAATATTATGCATCCTACATTACATTAAAGTGTACACGTCGGCGTGTTTGATATACAGCTGCTCCGTATGGTTCATTTATTTCATTACTAATATTACAAACGGTTTACTAATGTGTTGCTGAAACTTTTTTGTCATAATTCATCATTTGGCATAACGCATTTTTTTCTGAACACGTAATCTTTTCAGGATTGTTATAAAACAAACCTATACTAAACAAATTTAACGGGATGATGCCTTAAAAAGTCCTGAAGATTCTACAGTTTCAAAAAAAAACCTTATGCCGAATGATGATTTATGATAATCGAAATTATACCAGATGAGGGTAACCCAATACATACGATAGAAGTATGTTACTGAGTTGTTCCTTACCTGATTCATCATTGTGTTTTTCTTCTTATACTCTTTCATGAAATTATTTATCTCAGCTGGATGACCGTGTGGGGGGCAATAAGGGATTATCATGTCATGTAATTTGGCTCTGGTTAACAGAAGAGTTCTCATGCAACCTGAAGCGAAACATACATCTTGCCATGATGCCATTTGTCATTAGGGGTCCAACACAAAGACCGCTTAAAGGAAACGTTACACGTTACTTATTCCTCGCAGCGTGCTATGTTTTGCTTCGGTATCTATTATGGAAATATTATATGACGCTATAACTTTGAATGAGCGAGCTAACAATGGTTGATCTTGTTAAATGGAAGGTTTTATTGGTGGTAGGGCCGCAGGGTGGATCCAACCGGAACACTAATACCACCTTAGTAGTTTACACACAGTTGTGTTTAGGCTGATTCAACTCTTTACAATGGACATACTGATAGTTGATCTGATATAGAACAGTCTCTTGGAAAATATAATTGATAGATTCAGGCGTTACTTTGCGGAATTCCATATTAGATCAATGGATTATACATCCTTTGCTTTACCGCGAAATTGTGTCTTGGTTAGATGTGACAATAAATTGTGCTCACATATTGCGCATATTTTCATGCAGTTTCCACAAAAAAAATATGCATGCAAATACAACAAACCACCACCAAACAGTATAATCCTCGACCCGTGTTTCGCCTCTCAACGAGTCATCATCAGGAGGTGCAGGGGATGTTGACGGTCCAGCGTCCACCCGAGAAAAACAAAGGAACTATAATCCATTAATCTTGGAAGAAACTTACCACAATCGCACTGCTCGCCCGTCTCCACGATCTTGTTCCCGCAGAATGAGCCCTGGCTAGCCGACAGACAGTTCCTCTTGCGCCCGTCCCTCACAGCATCAAGCACTTGGCTGATGTTCCCCTTGGAGCACGCCGAGAACTTGCTGTTGTTGGGGCGGTCGCCGCTGGTCGCCGAGGCGAACATTATGAAGTTGCCCTGCTGGCCGCCCGGCCGGCAGTCCGAAGGGTAGTCGTGCTGTGGATAAGTATTAGTTAGAATAGGGATGTTGGCAACTTATTACAACTTTTTCCTGTGGTATGTTGTAGAAAGACCTTTCAATGATAGAAATACTGGTGAAAAACTACTTCAATCTCATAAAACCTCCCCAAGATGCAACAATGTTAAAATAAGTTTTTTTGCACTTTCCGAAACGACGCTCATACTAAAAACGCTAGAGATGCTAGAAACGTATGATGTCACACGATCTTACGAATTCGACGATTAACCTCCTTCTCGAAGTTGCTCAGTCTCTTTGCGTGATAAAATTAGAATTCAGGATATCCCCAGAAGAACCAAAATAACCGTCATAGCTCGCAGGATTGTGTGGTTGAAGTGGCAACGGGCGCGCCATGAGGCCCGCAGGTCGGATAGCCGTAGGGGCAGTTAAGAACAAAGGGGCGACCACCCATAGGAAAGCGTAGCGTGGGCCGGCCCCCAACTAGGTGAACGGATGACCTCGAAAGGGTCACGCGGAGTCGGTGGATGCGGTCTGCGCAGAATCGCACTCTGCGGCGAGCTATAGGGGAGCCTTTTGTCCAGCAGAGGACATCTGTGGCTGATAGATAAATAGGCTAGATAGATGTGTCGGTGTGGCTTCATCACGCTAACGGCTTATTGCATTTCATCCACTTTCGGTACACGGATAGCTGAGCATCCACAGATGGTTATAGGGTACTGTTATTCGACTACGCTGAAGAAAAAAGAGGGTTATGATATAAAACTGTGTAGGATATATTTTGTGCATTCTACCGACGACGATGGCAGTTGGCCAAAGACCGTGTATGGTATGGTTAACTTACAGGAGAGCCGAAGTTGTGTCCGATCTCGTGCGCAAGCGTCAACTGGCTCACTTTGGGCGGCACGCGGCTGTTGTAGTTGACGAACGTGATGATGCCTGTGTTAAGCGACCGTTTGGTGCTCTGGTACATTCCCCCTATCGTCTCCGTGTACGTTTTGTACTTTTCGCAGATGCCGCCTGACGCACCACTGGCGCTCGCCACCCACGCTAGGCCTAAGACAAACAAAGGTACATAGTATATAAATTTTTAACTTTTAAGCCCTTTGTACAGTCAAGGAATTTAATTTACATACCATTTCGTACCTTGTCACAGTCAAAATCAATATGAAAGCCGATAGAGATTCCATATCAATGTCACTATGACGAGGTACGAAAGTGGACACAAATTAAATTCCTTGACCGTACATATTCGTGCCATAAACTCTGCTACAAGTAATGCTTTAAAATCTTATTTTATACAGATCAAAGTACAACATAAGTTATTAGAATTTACAATGCTGATTTTATGAATTTCCATATTTAATTTGATATTTCTATTCCTCCGGCTTAGGTAAATCACGCCAGGAATTTGAGGAACTATCACCTTGCAAAAATGGGTAAAAACAGTGTTACAGTTAGTTATGAAATATAACTCTGTTTCAGTGCATGTCTTGCAATCAACATTTGACTATACGACAAGTTTCTTCTCAAGCTATTTCACTCATGAACCTTTATTTTTTTTTGTACTTTTCACAAAAACATGCCAATTTATCTGGCAGGTGGTGAAATAGACTACGTAGAACATGAAATGTGGATGCCGTATCTCTCAGACCCACTTCAATTATACCTCAAACAACAGATAGATCAGATTATAAGTATTATCTAAGTTTGGTTCTCTTGAACAACCATTAAACAAAAATATACTAATATCCATTTTATTGTGATGCATGTTGACGTGTTTTTTTAAGGATTTTTGCAATGTAATCTGAGAGCTATAAAAACCCCACAAGGGTTTTGCAATATTTTAGTGTATTTGCCATTAAATCAATATTAAAGCCATGTACATCATTAATTCAAAAATAGTTTGTTGTTTTTTTTATCATTATGACAAAACTTATGGCACGACTAAGTAATCTTAGTCATATTGAATATCATAGGACTTCTGCTTTTAGTCAAATGATCAGCATGGTTAAATTTAAATGAGTTGTAAGGTTTATAAACAACATTTCACTACCGTTGGCATTTTTAATTAATTAGTTTAAGTAAGCTAGCTCGGTGACCCAAAGAGGATCTTGGCCTCTAATACGAGAGAACTTAACTATTTGATCGCTAAACACTAAAAGTATATGAAATCTTTATGAACGTAAAATATCAGAATAATTTTGCAGAAATTCACAAAGTTAAATGCCAATCTTACTCAGTTGTTAGACGAATTTGAAAGTCACTAGAGGACACAGAAAATTACTATTCGAAGAAAAGCTACTTTCGACACCTATTTTTAAAGCTAATCGCTCGTAAAGTGAGATGCGCGATAACACAGTTCGGAGATTGCCTTGTTGAAATATAACTCGGACATCTAAAATCAACCGAGAAAATGCCTTTAAGATTCGTGTAAAAATATTTATCTTGTGAAATCGAGGCGTAAATTCAACTAGCGTAAATAAATCAGGCAATTGCGTCAAAATTGCAAACATGTGGAGTTAAATAATCGCTTGTAATGTAAACTTTATCATGATAAGGGACAGAAGCACGAGCAGCAATACCGAGAAATCGTTAGAAACGGTGATTAGCTATTATAATAACGAACATAGACGCAGACCACAACTTTCGTCACCGCTTTGAGACAAAATATTCATCTTGGCGAAATATTCAACAAAGCCAATAGACGTGGGTTTACGTCTCTTGGCTCTGTTCTGACTCCTAAAATTTACTTAGCGATGTTACACGATAGGTACAGTATTAATATCTGCCACAACAAAGCGCGCAAAAATATCTGACACGTCTATATTTCTAGGGCTGTTAGGACGTGTCAGATATTTTCACCCGCTTTATTATGGCAGATATGGATGCTGGTGACTGTATGTACCATTATAAATTTATAAAGTTGGAAAAATGAAATGTCTGTAAGTATGTTAAAGATATGCATAATTAATTATAAGTAAAACGGGTTATTTGAAGGTCACTGAATCAATATTTTTTATAATACTAGAGGTGGGCGCAACTTCGTTCCTGGAGGAGGTAAAACGTTATAAACTTCTTTTATTATTATTTAGTTTCAGCGTAGTCGGTTAAAAATATCTTATAACCACCCGTAGATTACCCAGCTACCCGTATAGGCCTGTCTGTCTGTCTGTCTGTTACCTCTTCACGCTTAAACCGCTGAACCGATTTAGATGAAATTTGGTATGGAGATAGTTTGAGTCCCGGGGGAGGACATAGGCTACTTTTTATCCCGGAAAAATACCCTTATCCGCGATAAACGAATTTAAGGCGGACGAAGTCGCGGGCAGAAACTAGTACCAAATATAGTTGAAATCTATTTAGCTGAACTAAAAGTGATGATGGCACAAACACACGATACATACAAACATATAAAAATATAGTTTTCGATTCAGTGACCGTCAATAGCCTAGCCCGTCCATATACTTTTTTTAAAATATCTTCAATGTACAGTAACCAGCATCAATATCTGCCATAACAAAGCGGGCGAAAATATCTGACACGTCCTAACGGCCCTGGAAGTAGAATCGTGTCAGATATTTATGCGAGCTTTGCTGTGGGACATATTAATGCTGGTGACTGTACATCATTTTTACAACTTAAAAATAATATATGCCTTAAGGTGCGTCCATATTTGTATCATTTGCCCGATCAGATCTTCGTCCCGTGGCATGATCGCGAGTCACGATCACGCGTTTCGACGTTGCGCCGATCCAATCGCTCGAAATCCATGTTCATACGCGTATCACACACTTAGATCGGACTTAGCAAGGCATGATCGCCGCGCCGACAGTGAGCGTCCAAGCAGCGCGATACGCAGTCATGCCACGCCACGGTGATCGGATACGAGCAAATGATACAAGTGTGGACGCACCTTTCAAAGGTTAAGATGTTCACTAAGATAGGGTTTTCCAAAAAAAATATCCTAAAGCCGTTTGCATACTTGTGTCGTCGGCTCGTTTAAAGACATGTCGTGAGCAAAGGACTTAAAATGGTGTAACAGTAGATGAATAAGTTTCGTTAAACTCGAACGAAGTCGCGGGTCGGAATCTGTGTTGTAATTACATCTATTAGGCAATATAAGACACGTACGCGCAGTAAGTACACAAACTACCGACCTTGATTGTAAACAAAAAACACACTCGGTTAGTAAACAAAAAGTCGCTCCACAATAAAAAGTAGCTATTGCTTACTTCCATTTTCCTCTAACGTTTGAGGCCTGTCGAATACTTAAAGGTGACTTTACTCTGACTCACGATTCCCTTGAATCAGAATGCGAGAATAAGATAATTGGAAACAGAAACAAACAATGAGACAGCGTTTTCGTCTGGTGTTCTGGGTAATATGATTCATGCTTGGATATAATGATATTGCTGACTATGACAATTATTACTTATGCATTATAAATTGTGATGTTCGTTATAGTCACATTTAAGCGAATATAACATGATTATTGTAATTTGAAATTGTTACCCAATAGGTTTGTAAATGCGAAAGTGTATATATAGTTTTCTTCTTCCACGCAACAACAATACATTGCATCTATATGAGGAGGTAGTCCTTATCTTTATCATAGCTATAGGTCTCGAAGGACACAACAAATTGGCACGCGAGCGAAGCCTTGTAATAAGACTAGTTTGTCATTACGAGAAAATCCTCCTTCAATTCCAAAATCCTCTTTTTGTATATTTGTATGTATCGTTGTGGCTTCATACCTCTTCACGCTTAAACCGCTGAACCGTTTGGAATAAAATTTGGTATGGAGATAGTTTGAGTCCATGAGAAGGACATAGGCTACTTTTTATCCCGGAAAAATACCCTTATCCGCGATAAACGTATTTAAGGTGGACGAAGTCGCCGGCAGAAGCTACTTTAAAATAAATGAAGATTTGTCATTTGAATGGTAATTAAGATGATAATAAGCAGGACTTGGCAATAAAGAGGATCGGCCGGCGTATCGAAATAATGATATTTGAAAATAATGAATATTCTGTAAAATTTCTTAATATGAAACACAAATTCTTGTGTTTCTGTGTTTTTAATGTGGGAAAATTAATACCACATTATTATTTATTGCGATATAGATACAAGTCAAAGCTACAGTGCTCGCTGGTGGAGGGGTGACACGCTCGACGCGTAATCGAAAGGTACCGGGTTCGAGTCCTGGTGTGACCACGTTCGAGAACAATCGTATTTTTCTTTGCGATTTATAATCCTGTAAAATTGTTTGCAACTAGAATGACCCGTTATATTCACCAATAAAGAGTTTGAGTGTTGAGCTTACCCAGAGTGCCCCCGGTGAAATCCCGGTATGTGAACACGTAGGCCAGGCAGAAGTCCTCGTGGTTGGCCAGTGAGTGCAAATTGAGGAAATTGGACACGTCGATGTTCTCCAGGCAGAACTGGTTCGTCTCGCTGCCGTAATGGTGGCTGCATTCGGAATCGTCGATCTGAGTATGAGGAAAAACTTGGTTAATTCGAATAGCATAATTGGATATGGTTGTATATCAACTGGCTACGTAGTAAAGCCGTCCTATGTCTAAAACCGAACAAGCTGGTATGGAGCTCCATACATGGACAGCAGATTTATGATAAAGTCAGTCTCAAAATGTAAGCATATTAAAATATCCAGCTATAGTATGTTAAGACTTGTGATAGGAAATGGTTACCGATACATATAAGACGCCTGGAGCAACATAAAAATTCAACAAGTATGTTTTCATTTTCGATAGTATATAACTATAGATTTTAATGGCATTATGCTATTGCTATTATATATCAATTTATATTGTCTTTGGTCAGAATAAAAAATGGCTTTTTCATCAAGGTTTTTTGCAAGCATCTCACAGATAAAAAAATAATGTTGTGACGAAATTTTCAAACTCATTACAATCTGTAAAACCTAATGAAAAGGATACTAAATTCAGGTGAATACAGGTGCTTTTTCAACGGAGTTATGTATTTACTTGAACAAAAACACCCAGACTCAATGTCACGACTAACTAATACTAAAATATTACTAACTGCCAGACGGATCGAGTTCATTCAATTTAATAATGATAAATTGGAGCTGTTTATCAAAATAATACAGCTGAATATTTTGATCCGTCTCATTTACGACGCTGTTAAGAAAAATACAAATAAATTTACTAAAACGAATACAATTCTAAGTAAGGTATTAAAATAAATGGGGAGTGCGGTGTACGACAATTTCTCACGCAAGAATGGGTTGTTACACTTTAACCTACCAGTACATAAGAACGAAATTGGCGATTGGCAAAATATAGCGTGAGGGTAGAACGGCAGTAATGTTAATATAGTGGTAATAAAAGTTTAAGTGATTGGGGCGATTAGTTAATGTTATAGAAGTAAAAAATCAAGAGCTCTAGAAGTGGGGTAATGTTTAGTGTTTTATTGGAGTAGCGAGTTGTCACACGCGAAACTAGAAATAGTAATAACAATAGATTAGAAACACTGCCCCAAACTTTTTTACATTTCTGATTGAATATTTACACATCTCCTAGAAACAGTAGCTCAATGTATGTTCTGAATTCCTTTCGTTTATTAGCATAATTGGGGAGCAATTGACCGCGATCGCACCTAATGGTGACGGAATACATTTTATGTTGAAATTCATCAATTAAGTCTTGAGCAGTAGTGACTCGAGTCATCGAAATTATAATAAAAAAAAGAGATACATTAAAAAAAAATCTAGAATTCAACCACGAAATCAGTAGCAGCGCAGCTAACTCGAATATGGACACTGGGGAAGTCTGTTTTGCGAGGCCCTTATTAAATGTAGAATATGAAATCTGGTATGTTTTTTACGATGGTGATTGTTTGGCCTCCTAAGGCGTGTGCCTAGCGCCAAACACCTTAAGAACAGCATGACGGCCGCCGACATAACTACGGCGCTGTTTAGATAGAATATCGAAATGTGAGTAGGAAAATAAAAATACGTTGTAACCTTTATCCGTTGGACCTCGAACTGGATGTTCCGGTGCTCCATGTGGCCGTCGAAGCGTGTGCTCTTGTAGATGTAGTTGACAGCCGTGACGTGGTGCGCGATCAGCGACAACAACTCCTCGCGAGTCTTCATGTCTACTTCGCTCTTTTTACTTGGGTCTCGATGCTGGAAAATTAATAAATATCGAAACACAATGTTGTATTCAAGTTAAAATGTATAACAACTATGCCTCAGGTGAACTCACACCTCGAATTTCGAACACAGGAGACGCTTGAATAACGTTCCGTTATCTGGAAATACATGTTGAACTGTACTTTGATTCCAGTATTTTTTGATAGTAAACATATTCATGGTAAACAGTCCACTGACTGTGTAATATAATAAACAAGGTACACATTTGTATTTTTAAATTTGTTCATTGGGTATTTGCAAGTAATTTTATTATATTTTTCCTGTCTTCCAATCAGAGTCAGATTGTTTCAGTCTTGTAATTTGTGTGTTTTCGGATTGATATTAGTGGTTTACCTCATAACAATATAATCAATAGTTGCGCTTACGCGGGACATATTTGCGTGCTCCCTGAACGATTTTACAAAGGCCACTATGTTATACTCAGTAATTCTATAATTATTGTATGTGTAAATATTTGAATGTCTTAGTATTCATATTTATTACTCCCTTGTCTATCGCATTAGGTAGTAACTTGTAATGATAGATTTAACTTACTGAATAAATAAATTAATTAATATGCTTTATACGTATGCGGTAATGTGTAATTATGTATAAAAGGTAAATCCTATTACTTCAAACATGTAATTCTTGTATATATTTATTTATGATTAGTTTGAAATTTAGTGTGTGGGCCCATATTTGCTTTCCAAGTTTATCTAAGTGCACCCACAGGTTCTGCTTAATACAATACAAAAATAATGGCACGGCGCGAGTAACATGAAATCTAACTCAATCAATACATTCGGGTGTAGTACATATAAAATCAATATCAATAGAATCTATGTATGATTCGACATCCAAGACATGGAAAAAACTACAGTTCCAAATTTGCTTTAAATTTTAAAAAATCCCACAGACGTTCCTACAAAAAGCTTTATACAGCTGCAGAAATATGTACCTATCTATGGATGAACAATATACTTATAATCAGGAGAGTAGCGTATCTACATAATTATGCGTTTTTTAGTCCTATTTATTAGTTGTAACTGCTGCTAACGGTAACAGTGCCTAAAGCAGTGGTTCTTAGCCAGTGGTCCGCGGGCCACGGGTGGTCCCTAGAAGCACACGAAGTGGTCCGTGAAGCCATCCGAAAAAAATATGATATTACTTCTAAACCTCGTTTGTAATTCCTGCCTTACCGCCCTGGATACTTTCTATTGCCTCCAAACAGTTGGTGGTCCGTGGCAAGACACAGTTTTTGTCAAATGTTCCCTCATCACTAAAAAGTTAAGACCACTGGCCTAAAGTATAGAATAGAACCATGACGTCGTACAGTCAACAACGAATTTAGATGCGCGAGACTTGAAATTTTCGCGAGTTGAAATTCTGTTTCAGTTCATTTCGTTTGTGTACGAACTACTAAATAGGTTTGCAAACTTTTGAATATGTTTACAGGCAATGATGCTACGACAGCATGAAACGTAGCGCTCAAGGGAAATAGGGCAAGTAAGTACAGTTTACGTCGTAACTGATGCTGTTAAAATATGTATACACTCGGAAATGTCAAGATTGTATTGGGATGAGATTGATCGGTATAAACAGTACTCTTGGCTTAGCAATTGTGGTCGTCATTAAGGAAAATTGGAAGTTCATGTTGGCTGTCTCGCCATTTCGCTTGGTTAGGGGCACATCTTATATAGGTGCTCATGCATGTGCATGCTTGTGATGTCACAAGGTTCAACTATCAAAAATGTAGTGCAATGAAAAAATTATCCCATTTACCGAATTTCTAGTATTATTATTTAGCCAGCATCAAAAGTTTGTAGCAACCAAAGCGCCAAATGTATCGCAATACATACATATTTTTACAGCCAAAGATACATGACGACATATTTGACGCTTTAGATGCTACAGAGGTCGAGTATATGATGCTGACTGCACCTACTGAGGCGAGTGCTCAAAGTAGTGAAAGGCGATTGTTGTTAGGTCCCCGAGTTTCGTCATGTGTTATCATTATTCTTTGTACCTTGGACTTTAACGCTTCCCCCCTAGATTTTCAGTTGTCCTAATTTAAGGCGAGATCGGAACAGTCATTGCAATACGTTAAGGTCATCCAGCCATCTCCTTCGGCCAACCGCGGCGCCAGTGTCCCTCCTGTGGTGTCCATTTTATAGCTATCTTAGCCCACCTCTGTTAAAACATTATTGGCTAAGTTGTTATACTTACCAATAATATACAAAACTAAAAAAAATGACAAAGGACTTACGTCAGGAAACCCCTCCCTGACATGCCGCCAAATAAGCGGGTCTGTCTGTATGTACAGCGAACAGCTAGTCCTGTTGGCTTCTTTGATCGCCCGCCGCATCCGCGAGTGCCCGCTGTTCGCCGCCCGCGAGTACTTGTCGTGGTACTGCATGTCCCAGAACCTACATGGATAGTATTAGAATTGTTTATTGTGGCCCTTAAAGAAACAGTACAAATGCAGTTATTATTTGTTCTAGAGCGTGACCGGGAGATTTAAGTTAGCATGAATTAAATTCTATTTTTATTCAATTTCAAGAAAGTTCTAGATTAGGTTACACTTTAAACCCTTGCATGCTACTTCTTTAGCGCGTCGAAGACAGCAAATGATAACGACTACAGCACCATGTAAAGATTGTAAAGACTTCTCATTTTAGTACCAGTGATTAAAGTTTCATATTGCGATCCGACTTAATGGTTTATCTCCTGAATGAATATTCCAATTTCACCATACTTACAGCCGTGAGTTATTAACGGCTGGTTACGCTCTTTAATGTCGACCATTTGACAGGAGTAATCAGTCCAATCACCTGTTAAAAACTATACACGCACGGTGAATCATGCATTAATCTGTGTGATAGTAACAGCTATGAGATAAATGTCAATTTTTATAGCCTGTGGCATAATTAATCTTGACTACTCAGTCAGCTAGTACGAGGAATGAAGTCATTACGTTTAGCATAATCCAACTGATGACTACACGACAGGGTACAGAGGGGATAGCTAATAGTTCCCGGTTTGATTCGCAAATGATGAATAATTAGTAAGTAAATGAGCTCAGCGAATTGAGCTCTGTCCTGTCAGTCAATTTAGGCTTTATCTGTGAGAGTAAACCTAATTTGTCATTTCTATGATTAAGTTATTTCCCCTGAACTGGGGTATTTAGCAGTCCGCCGCGTAATTAGGTCTATACTGCAATTTTACATGATGGAACATTCGTACATGCATATAACTATGCATACTAATGAAAAGGCCCAACCGGCATGAAGTGGTATACAATAAAGAAGAATGGTGTTCTCTTGTGCCGGAGGTCAAGATCCTCTTTGTATCGCTGAGCCAAAGTATTAAAGTGGGAACTACGTCATCATACCGTACGAGTAAGAAAGAACAATTATAATATAATAAAGAAATGAGTGTGTCGTACGTAGGGTATAGGAAAAAACGAACAGAGACCGCGTGCACAAAGTACCAGGATCACATCAATACCTAGGAGCATCGTCCCTCAAGCTATTAGGATGTGGCGGCGACGGCGACGGCACGTGATGCGGATACGGGTTGGGCGATGGCGACGGCGGTACCGGCGACGTCGGGGGCTCATCTTCCACGCCCGAGTTCTGAATCCTCTCCATCCACTGCACCACCTCGTCCGTGATCCCGCAGCCACCCACGTGACCTGTACGATAACCTCTAAATTAGACAGGCACCTACGCAAATCAACATAATCTTATTTTACAAACATAGAATGGAACTTTTCGTTATGAATACTGATCAGCTCCAAGCTTGTTTGCTTATCAAATTTAAATATTTTCACACTGGGTCAAACGCTTAATTAAAGCTGGAATCGTGCACGCTAGAGGTATTTTTACCGATCCACATTGAAATCCGTATTTATAAAGTTATGAATAAATTTTTCGATATTCATGTGCCCGACGTGGACAAAAGCTTGTTAATTAATACTGAAGTGTCATTGTGTTCGGTGTAGTGCAAGTTTAAACAATAGCAAATAAACGCAGTCACGTATGTGATCGCAACACAATGAAGCGATATACGCGTATATGTTCGTTAGACGGACGCGTATCCGTTTACGTATGGCGTCCTCTATTCCCGCTCGATTTAGGCACTGGACTATTGAAGATGAATTAACGAGGAACACGACAAAATGGATAAAAGGGATCCCTGATTCATCCAAATGATAAATGAAAGCTGCGATGAAACATGCAGTTGACGCAGATTACTCCTAAATTGACTCCGAGGATCATAAATCTACATGTCGCGAATAAGTAAACAACTCCGAAATGTAATCAATATGCGTCGAACTTTTAAAGACATATTTTCCAATAGGTCCAAGGTTGAAATCAGTATACAAATAATATAAAAGATATTTTTAAATTATTCATAACAAATTCCAAGTTGGGGCGGGCGAAGTTACACAGTTATAGGAGGAAATAAAAATAAAGAGGACACCGCGTCGTAGCGAAATAAGTAGCGGAACACTGACATGGAAGTCTTTTGTACGGATACAGGAAATTCCTCAGATTTATTAAAGAAGTTTCCGCTCTAAATTATAATGGCTGAAATTGTACTCGTGTGTCGCACACTCCTGTTTACCTTTTCCATAATTCATCGCATACGTTCTGTACTTCGATGCTTCATACGCATTTTGTGTTTAACTTTCGTAGTCCGCAGGGAAAAACACATCAATACCGTATATATATCAGTACAGTAGACATTCATTTGAAAACAAATCAGTACGAGTAAGCTTGCTCACGCTGCACGAAAAAGCACAATACGAGAGAAGGCTGGAAGGATTTTGAAATTAAAAATGTTGAATAGGTATGTAGTGGAGGTATTTTTCAGTCGGTGTGTCGTGTAAGCGCGCATTGGCGTTTCGCATCCGGCGCGTTGCATTTTAACGAAGCCTGGAGGCTGGCTGGCGGGACGGCGGAAATTACCGAGCATACATCTCGCGCTAATGCCGACGGCTCATTCAGAACCGATATTTGCGCGTATCCGAGGAGCGACCGCCGCGGCCGTCCCCGATCATTAGTGTCGAGACGTTCGATGGACATTCAACTTTAGATATTGGTGGAAGCTTTGTATCTTTTCCATTCATAACCAAACTATAGTCCATACATAACGTGCTGTTTCACTGTTAGAGTCACTAATCGATTGAACGAAAGTGGACGAGAAACTGTAGTAGCAAAATATTTTGTTAATAAATAAATAAATAATGATTAGTATTATTGTAATATGTACCTACATGGCTCGAACCGCTCGAAATCAAATTACTAATCTCATGATTGATCAAATCACGTTTAGAATATAAATAAATTTGTCTCATTGGTTAATTTAATATTGACTTTACGAGAACTGTAAGTGTAACTGTATTAATCAGCTAAGGAAATTATTATGTATGAGCCATAATACCTATCTCGACCGCTGAATGTAGATAATAAATAAATGAAAACGTGGCGTGTTATAAGTTTAATAGGTGTATCTCTGTGTCTGTCTGACGCATATTGGCTCCTCGAAGGATGGAACGATTCTGATTGAATAATTTATGTCAGATGTCAGTCGTATTTAACTGAGAATCTTCTTTGCTATGATTCCATATAATCGGTTTGTCTATTTGAAAATCATCAGCTTTTTTCTAGCTTTATCGGGGGGGTCTTCATCATTTCAGCAATTACTTGTCGTGTTAAGCAAATTAAGATAGACAACACAAAGCCCATTGGATTACCATGCAAAACCATTCACAATCATCATAAACTACGTTTTAACGTAGGTATATAAACCATTTTTATGGCTGTATATCTATAACATCATATTTTGTACATGTACGTGCAATTTAATTTACTTTGTAACGTTTCGGTTATTGCAGAGTTGCAGATCTCTAATGAAGGGTTAATTGTTGAACAGGAATTTCCGAAGTGACGTCATAAAGAAAGGGCGGCGAGTGAACGACAAGTTTTAACAAGGGCCTGATGAAATATTGCTTTAATTATCAACTTGTTGGTGCCTGAATACTTCGCTTCTGTAAGGTACTTACTTTGTGGGATTTCTGGTTAATAAAAATATTCAATCAGCTCAAGGAAAAAACACAATTTTTATTTTACGGCTACAGCTTATGCCTACAAGGTTTCCTACTTAGAGCATGAATGAAATAATTGTTTCTGTAATATTCCGATAATCACTCCAGTTCGCGGCGTTACTTTCAGAAGCAAAAACTGTCGCACGGTCGCGGTCTCGTCAGGTAGGCAAGCATTATGTAACGGCTGCAAATATTTGTTAATCTATACTATAATAAAGTTGTAAAAATTAAATGTCTGTACATTGAAGATATTTTCAGACAATATCTATTGTCTGTACAAAGACAACAGGAAATTCTGCACTAAAGCTATGTCGATGAGTTATCATGACAACTGAAATGGAGCAGCAAGGAGCCATAAAAACGCCAATACTTATTTCCGACGTAATAGCAGTGCTGAAGCCAGAAGGCGAGTCTACGTCTACACTCCAGACAGTAAGTTACGTGCTTGTTTGCACAGAGCACACTGGCATTATCGGAGGCTCCCGGAGCGGGACTCTTGTCGAACAAACAACCGCTAACAATGCCATTTTATATTACCTCCATGACAGCGTAATGTTACTACGTGGTTCTCGTAAAATTGCCGGCGATTTTCGGAGTATTGCGTTTTCAAATCCACCTCCGGAGTCCCGCAGGCACTGACAGGCAGACTCGTTCAAAATTGCGAGTCGAGACACGAGATATAACTACAGGTGTAACATAAATATGTACTCAGTAGAACTACGTCGCAGTTGTCGTTTCAAGAAGGCATGTTTCGGTGCCACTCGAGAAATATATATGCAAAATATCGTTGAACCGAATTATTCCTTCGATCAATACACGATTTGATTGTATCTCGTCGTCCTTCTTATAATTTGCGATCACTAGCACTTTATGGATTTATGTCGTCGAACATTCGTAGCCGGTGTTTCTTAGTTAACGGAAAGCAATCAGGCAGATTGGTTCGCGCTCGGTAGATAATTGTCTTCGCGGCACGGAGCCAATAATCGCGGCGTAAAATTCACATATTGATATATGAAAAATTGTTACACTAACCAACTTTGATTTCAGTTGAAATACTAAATTGTTAGTCACTAATTAACTTTGATGTTCAAGCTGAAAACGCATGCAAAGCATGCATTTATCCTCGTTAGGATATATTAGGCCCAATGCACTTTTCGTGCTTTTGTAATTAGAACCCCATTGTAATTTAAGCAATGTGATGGTCTAACGGATTATAGCCAACTTAGCCGCTTGTCGTTATGTACCTAACAAATTTCAATGCAAGACAGGCAAGTATTCGACTTCGATCTGTCGATATTGTTCCGTTAAAATGTTTGCTGGACGAGTTTTACTCTTTAGCTATTTAATGAAGAAATTAAAATCACAGTTCTTCCGGTTCTTCATGCTAGTCAGTATAGATAACTTAAATACACGTTTCGATCCATAATTATGATATGGAGACGGGATCAGTTTATGTTGGCAAAAAGAAGAAGCAAAGATATTGTCTATATCAACAAACGACAAAAACCCATTCCATTTCATTAGTAATTCAATGTAACGATACGTAGAGCTTAGTGCGTAATACTCCACCTTGCAAACGGTAACTTTATCAACGCCTAGAAACTGAGACATCGAAATATTAAAACCGCAAATTATTGGACCAGATACAAACGAACACGCCTCTTACTATGTTAGCTGGGTGTGACTAAAGTTATGCACCGCAGGTTTCATAAGTGCACGCGCTGTCAATGTCAAAGCCGTAATTATTTTGGCATGTGTACATAAATTAACTAGCGTCGCCAGTTTTTAGAGTTCTGTACCAAAAAGGTAAAAAGGGAACCCTTATGGTGCGATTCTGTCTTTCTGTCCGTCCGACTGTTAAAGCGCTATATTTCAGGAACTACTTATGATATCTATTTCGAATTTAGAATAGTTATAAAGATCGCTAGCCGAAGTATATTGCAAGTTAAAAAAATATTTCCTCTGAAAAATTACCAATATCAGAGGGGCCAAAAATTCAAGTCTAAGTAATCTAGGCTACGAAAGGGCTTGATTTGCATATTCTCTAACTTTTTTTTATTGTGGTTAAATTTAATTTGTATTCATGGAGGAAACCGAAAAAAAAACATTTCCACTAATCTCCAAAGTATGATATTTTCTCGAATAACATAAATGTTTCAGGGAATTTATAACCATATATCTATCTCGGTTACTTTTTATGCCCAATTTTTTTTTAATAATCCCGTTAGGTTCCTTTTGCACCTGATTTGTATGCGGCGCCATAGATAGAGTCAAGATGAGATTAAATGAAAGTAAGGAACCTTCAGTACGCGAGTCAAACTGTCATTTGGCCGGGTTTTTGCGTGCGTATCGATTTTTTTTTACTTATACTTTATGATTCTTTCACGCTATTTTTCTTTTCGGATACAATATGGAAGCAAAGTCAGTCGGTATAGTATAAACATGATAATTTTTGATGCGACTAGAATTCTTTTTTAGTAATGAAATATGAAGAAAGTCTAATAATAGTCGTGTCTACATATAAATAAAGTGGCGGAAACTACTATACACTGCGATTGAATTACTAATCGAATGTGCGGAAGGAAAGCATAAACTGCTTGTAAATCTTCTAATGCACAACATAATTATGGACTTTATCTACGTTTTACGTACTGCTCTACTACTACTGTTATTGATTGTTAGTTTTTTTTTAATAACAAACTGACCAGATTTGATTATTACCTGATCGTAAGTGATTACGAGATCGAGAATGTAGCTGGTTGGTTCAGTAACAGCCTATTTACTCTTGCCTATTATATTTTTTAGGAAGTACACTCCTTAGCGGATTTTATTAAAAACTAATCATACATGATAACAGTTTATATAGATAGGCCCTGCTAACGTACTACACAGTAAGTAGCGCAATAAAAATACTATTTTCAATTAGGTGTCCTGGTAAAGTTTAGCTTAGCGGCTTACCTAATGGTTCTTAAAACAATTAGTCGTTCAAAAAGGTAGGTACTTGTCAAAGAGAAAGGTCTCAGAGGGAAGACAAGAATTAACTTATTAGAACAAGAACAAATACATATAAATATTTGAAGGAAGTCATTATTAAAGTAGGTTAACCGATTATTTAAAGTTACGCGTAAATACCCAAAAAGGTTATTTTGAAAAGTAAATAAAATATCCGAAAACCCGAGTAAACCTTTCAATAAGTCGGCAATGAAAATAAATGTAGCCGAAAACAGAACCGTCATGTTTACCGAATAACCATCTATTCGCCGCGGGTTACCAATAACTCATACTATTACAATATTATTTATAAACAGCTTTGTGAAAATGTACTTACTTTCACGAACTCATTATTTCCGCACTGTATTCGAGTAAAATTAAATGAATTGCGGCACTGCGTCACTTTCGGAACGGTAACCAATGTCATTTCGTAAATGTGAATTTTTCATGGAGGTACCTAACAAAATCCCTTTCATTCCGGAGCGTTTAAATTGGAGCCGGGTAGGTTTGTGCTTATGCATTCCACGAGAGTCGCACATTCGGGTCGGTAGCAGCCGCAGCGATGGATTTGCAACTGCTAAAATTGAAACGGCAAAAGTACACAGGCAAACGTGGCTGTTGACGCGAAATTACCATTCCAACGGAACAGCCTATGGCCGAATAAATATTTAACACGAATTTGAATTAGTTTTCAGCGGCATAAAACAATGTTGGGGTTCGTTTATTTAGTTCCGACCACGTATTTTTCTGCTGCCGCGCCAACTGGTTATTAAACAACGGCCTAGCAGTGCTGAACATTGCTTATTACTTCTTCTAAACATAAAATAGGCTTCAATTTGGCGTCGATTTCGTGACATGTAATACACAAAGGTAATTATGATTATGGACATGATGAATTCGACAAGTTTTGTACAGTCAGTATTAAATAGTTTGTAACATCCAATGCGACAAATGTTCTTTATTAATATAGACACAAAGACATGTGAACATATATTTGGTGCTTTGGCTGTTATATACTATTTGATGCTAACTGTACATCTCCGGTCCATATTGACGTGACGTGACCTGGTTAGTGGCGACGAGGTCGATGATTACCTGGGTAGTATAGTTTCACTTTCCACAAGGAAATATCCATGTTATGCTTTCTTTACTCTGTGAAGTAATATCGGCAACGTAAACGTTGATGCATGTTTCGGATGTGAAACGCAAGTAGGAAAATAGCATTGAATGTTAGCTTACTATATTAAGTCTGAATACTATAAAGAATTTTTTAACAAAAAATTATAACCGACTACAAAAAAAGACACTAAAAATTAAAAAATCAAGTACGTAAATTCCTTCAATTTACTTTCAATTAACATTTTTTTCAACTCATCTATACAATGCGTTATCTTGGAGTCTGTCCCACCCAAAGAAATTGCCAAACTTTCAAAATTGTCGATTTTAGTAAGTTAAGTGTTACACGGCTGGCACCGACTCCAAAATAATAATAATATTAATATAGGTATATATTGCATAGATTGATTTGAAAAATGGTTAATTGAAGGTCAATTGATGTAACTAATAAACCTATTTTTTACTTTTTAGTGATTTTCTTAGGAACGGTTTTTATTTTTAGTTAAAAAATATATTTATTTCTCACTTTTTGTAAATCGTTTCGTAAAACTTCATCTAGTGACAATTTCAACAAGTCCAAACATGGCTAGGATACATTATTACCTAGTAGAAAAACCGGCCAAGTGCAAGTCGGGCTTGCGCACCGAGGGTTCCGTACAAAATATACGCTACAAAACGGCCGTATCTATGAAAATCCAGTGTTAGAAAAGCCCTACTCCCAAGCAAAATGTACGCGGTGGTGTGCGATCATTTTATATTGGTTACTCACATAGACAGACAGACATAAAATTATTCTGTTTTTAGTATTTGTTGTTATAGCGGCACCAGAAATACATTGGCTGTGAAAATTTCAACTACCACGGTTCATGAGATACAGCCTGGTGACCACCAAAAATGGCAAAAAAATCACGTTTGTTGTATGGCAGCCCCAATTATATATTTATTTTATTCTGTTTTTAGATTTTTTGTTATAGTCGCAATAGAAATACATTATCTGTGTAAATTTCAAGTGCCTAACTATTCGGTTCATGAGATACAGCCTGGTGACGGACGGACGGACAATCAGACAGACAGACAGACGTACAGCAGAGGAAAAAAATAAAAAGTAAAAAAATAACTGCATAATTCAGTTTCTTTTATTTACTTACAAGTAACCGTTATTCTACTCAATCTATTCAGTATATACAATTAATCTTATTTTGGAGTCGGTGCCATCGTGTCACAACTCACTAAAATCGTAAATTTTCAACATTTCACACATTCTTTAGATGATTTGTTAGATGGATTTCCTGATATTTTTATTTACTTGTATAAAAATTTCCGAACTCCTATTTTTCCAGTAGTTTATTTTATCGTTCTACTAATTTCATAGATTCATATTTTACTTCTCGCAAAACTTCTGATTCGCATAATCACATGTCTGTAATTTTACACGGAAGTTTTTTTTTCATAGATATTTTTTTTCCGATGTCTAATTTTCCTATACGCAATATTTAGTCGGGGAAAGAAACTCAGAGTTGTTCGGAGAAAACGCATTAAATCCTACACTAAATCTGTCTTTGGAATATGATGAAACATTATTTTGTAAGGTACATTTTAAATTTTCCCTGAAAAATATACAAAGGATTCCTTAAACAACACATTAAAAAATTAAAATTCTCAAATAATACGAACAATAAATGCTACACGAGTGATTTTTTCACCCAAGGATCTTTTAATAAATTCGTAACATGGAATTTAAATATCTCCGCTTGGTCCGTAAAGACTTTTATTAAATTTAAAAAAATATTTAAAAAAATATAACAGACAAACAATAAAACAATTTAACGGATTATATCGCGTATATTATCTCATTTTAGTTCCCGACGTTTCGGAAGCTTTCCAGCTTTGCATGGTCATGGTGGTTGGAAAGCTTCCGAAACGTCGGGAACTAAAATGAGATAATATACGCGATACAATCCGTTAAATTGTTTAATTTCAATGAGTAATAATCGCGGAAACAGAAGAAAATATTATAGACAAACAATAATTAAACAGGTGGTGATTTTTTACTATATTGTCAAGGCAATTACTCTGCTCAATATCAGAAATTTTCTCCCCAGTGACTTTATTTTTATCATTTTTTAATCAATTTTAAATGGTTTTAGAGTAGACGCATTAATTCTACAGTCAATATTTTTAAATTAAAATTATGTATATAAATTCATTATGTCAACTATCAAAATATATATCTTCTCAGTCTGATAAGAATTTGCTACAATTGTTAATCGTTACCGGTAATCGTGGTAAGCGCGGGGCGGGAGCGTGAACGCGAGTGACATACGGCCGCCGAGCCGCGGATATACATAGGGTACCAGATAGGTGTTGTATTACGTAGTTTAGTTATATACAGTGTATTTTTTTGACTGGGGCAACAGAGTGGGAAAACTCAAAACCAAAGGGGTACAGGAAAACTGTCTAAGGAACAAAGAAAAACGGGTCTCTTTCGGAATCCGTTATGTCGTTTGTCCTAATGTATCGTTTGTCCTAAAGGGCGTTTCTCAGAAAAAGTGTACACGTGACGAACCGGAGAACGATTTTTTTTACACCAATCTTAATTTTTTTTTGCTTATTATTTGAGAAAATGGCATGAAAATAAAAAAAAAATATAGAAAATATCGACATTTTAACTTCAGATGGTTAGTTTTAAAAAGATCTGTCAAATCAAATAAATATAATTTGGGTGTTACTCTGGCAGACTAAGGTCTGTAGTAAATTTTAAACAATTATATCTATTTAAAACAAACATCGCTGTTTTAGGGTATGGTATGCGATAGACAAGGAAGATGTAATTGGGTGTATTTTCAAAGGCACTTTTTTAGCGGTCACAGGCCAATTAATAAAATACCGAGCTTAAAAATACCACTTACATATTTTTTATACATTTTACACATTAAAACACATCGAGGCATATTAAAATAATTGAATGGTTAATATACAAATTACGTTAAAAAAATTATCGAAACTTCACAAAAGTACGGTGCACTCAGTCTGTGAGCCATGTCACACTCGCGGGTTTGTTCAAACAATCGCGCATAACTTTGTATGTAGGAATCGTATTGAGAAGAATTATACACTGTTACAAAGAATGTTAAATAACGCATTATGTCGTATAATATTTAATGCGTTAGCACGTAATGTTAACAAGTGGTCGACCATTTTGTAACTGTCCCACAAGTAGCCACTACTATCACTTCGTTCAAATACCTGCAAATATTTGATTGGCCGACGACGATTTCGCCATGTTTTTGTTTTTATCGGAACGATCTTTCGTTGTGCTTGGGAATGCAGCTATGACCGAAAACCGAGTTTCGGTTTTTATTCGGTTAAACTCGAAATCGATTCGAATTTCGGTTAAAAACCGAGTATTTTTTGACTGTAAGTAAAGTATTGAATACAAGAGGTTATTGTGTTTTTTATGGTTTTGTACCTCAGTCGGTAAAAATGGAACCCTGTCAGTGGAAATATAAACCACTTTTTCTTCGGGATGGGTTGAGATTGTTGCTGTTTAATGGAGTCTCAATTTAATACCCTGATGTTGGCGTTATAATAGATAGCTAAGCGGCTGCTTCGCAAAGTTTCTTTCGTTGGGCTCGGAGATATCCGTATGTCCCCAGGGATCGCTAGGACACTTCGGGAGGAGCAAGCCGGGTTCCGTTCTGGACGTTCATGCACTGACCACACGAACACCTTGCGCAATCTCATCGAGTTGTGCGAGGAGTGGCATGCCAAACTTTTCCTGGCATTCGTCGACTTCGAGAAAACCATCGACTCCGTGAAGTGGAGCGCACTGTGGTTCAGTCTCAGACGAAGAGGAATACCCAGCAAGAATATAGGTATCATCCAGTCCCTATATAATGGCAGTATCTGCAAAGTAGTGTAGGTACGACCAAGTACTAGGGGAACCAATTCCAATGGCAGCAGTCAAACAGGGCTGCCTCTTATCGCCGCTGCTCTTTATCGTCATGCTCGACGACGTCATGCGGAAAGTAACAGAAACACCTAGGGGCATCACATGGAATAAAAGCTCACACCTGGAGGACCTTGCCTGCGCAGACGACATAGTGTTGATTTCGTCTTCGCCGCCTGATTTTCAAATGAAGCTGAACTCGTTACGAGAGGAAGTTCAAGATATGGGACTACGAACCAACGCCAGGAAGACCTTCGAAATGCGAGTTCAGTCGTGCGAAAACCGTCCCATCAGATTCCATGGTACATCGCGGGAATCTGTCGCAAAGTTCACATAACTCAGCAGCACCGTGACCAATAGCGGTGGCTCTGATGACAACGTCGATTAAATGAAAATGAAAGGATTAGAAAAGCAAAAGGTGCCTTTGCCCAGCAAAAACCGGTCTGGTATTCAAACGAGCTAACCCAGCGGATTAAGATTTACCTCTTCGATTCCATAGTAAAGTCTGTTTTACTCTTCGGCTGCGAGACTTGGAAAGAGACACAGGGTCTGACGAGCAAGCTACAAGTGTTCGTCAACAAACAAATGCTTAAGATTCATCTTGCGAATATTCTGGTCGAACACTATTAGAAACGAGGATCTATGTAATCGATTCCACCAAATCCCGATCAAGCGAGAAATCGCTCAACGGAAGTGGAAGTAGATAGGGCACTCCCTCTGAAGACAAGAGGACAACACCGTTAGGGTCGCGTTCACGTGGAGACCGCGCGGGAGTAAACGCCGAGCTGCGGGCGGCCGGGCTAAGTCTGAGTGTAGCGGAGCGCGAGGCACAGGACAGGAGAATGGACGTCTCACGAATGCCCTCTGTACCACTGCGGTACCATAGGACGGCAACAACATGACCAAGACACCTATACTGAGATAAGTGACATAAGGATGAACGACTGGAATCATCAGCGTGGAAGGTGCGAATGAACAAAACCCAAGTGAATCAAATGGTGCAGTTTGATTTAATCGCTCACTCGTGAATTCGTGATTTACACTTGAAATAGACAGTAAACTAATCATAACAAATTGATTTTGTCATAGGAATCTTAAATTACTTATTTTGTACTTTCTTACCGAGTTAAAACCGAGTTTCAAATCGGTTAAAACCGGACGGTTAAAGTCGATACTCGGTTTTTTCATTATTCGGTTGCATTCCCTAGTTGTGCTACGGCAGTCAAGCGGAACGGACGTGCAACTCTTGCATTTTGGCTCCTCAACGAGGTAAGTTTCCCTTACGATCTGTTTTGGTTCTCTTAAAAGTAATATCGCTGGACATCGATTTAAGGGTGTAAAGTGGCTTTGTTTTATTCTATCTTTTAGAATTTAATAGTTAATTGTGTTTTTATTTCTACGTAAAAGCCATGTAATTCATTACGCATATGGTTTAAAGTTATCATAAAAATATGTATTTATCATCATGCTATCTGGCGTCATTTCTCTGGCAGTTTGCTCCAGCGAAATTATTTTTGATCTTTAATCCGTTATTTTCATACAAAATCTTTATTTTAGTAGGTTTTCACGACTTGTAGCGTATATAACTAGACCTAATATACAATAAAAGTAGTATTACAGCTGGCTGGCCGTAATTTTCTACTAGACGCCCCTAAGTCTAAGTTCACTTTAAACTTGATATCTTTGACCTATGAGAAAGTTATAAATTTAGAATAGGTAACCAGTTTATGAAAACGTATTAGGGTTTTTATGTTAAAAGATTTTCTAAATTACAAAGAACTAATTAATCTCACAATTATACGTGAAATTTTGTGGGCTGCCGAAGGTTATTCAAATATAATCAATACAAAATCAAATGAAAATAATTTTATTTGCTGGAACACGGTTACAAAGATCTTCATGCGTATTCAACCTGCATGCATGTGTGCAAAAATATTCAGTCACTTTAAATGTAGTTACATATTTTTATGTACTAAAAGTCAAATTTGCAAAGTCAAATATTCATTTTAATGATTTAGTATATCAAATGTTCCGTAATATCATAAAAATACTTTTCTAGCAACCAGTTGTTTAGGTTATTATTGAAATAAAAACCAAATTTAAAACTGTAATTTATTATTTTATTTCATTCCTTTTCTGGTAGGGTACGCGTTAAAATTATTTACACTTACTTTCCTAATTGGTTTATGTAATCGTCATTTCGCTGCAACAATAATTATTTCGTTGGCTTTTTTTTTTCAATATTTTATTACACCTTATGTAGAGATATTAGAAAGGTGCCTCTTGCAGATTTTGACTCCTATTTTAAAGGTGTTTCGAAAAGACCGATCGTTTTCATCAATATCAAAAAAAAATTGCCAGCGAAATTACGAAAAGAGTCGTTTCAAAAATACACCCAATTACGCTCTCGCTAAATAGCTCGCAGGTACAAAGTTGCCAATTCTTTGCAATTATAACTCCTCAATCATAAAAAAATAAATCCGTAATTATTATTAAGCTATAAAGTACCACTAAGATACATATATATGTGTCAAAAATATCGCCTGCTCAGTTTGCTGTCACACAGCTGGGATAAAAAACGCACATTGGTAATAAAAAAACCGGTCAATGGCGAGTCTGACTCGCGCACCGAGGGTTCCGTACAAACTTTCACTTATTCCGACTTAACTTGCCGCTTGAGTAAAGTTTGTCTCTGGTATCTATGGCGTCTGGCGTCACATACAAATGAGGGGCAAACTTAATCAAACTGGGTTATTCAAAAATGTTTTTTGGTGATTATAAAAAAAGTAAGACAGATAGATATATGGTTATAATTTTCGTGTAATATTCATATTAAATTACATAATTCCAGAAAATTCCAGATTTTTCGCTTGCGCGCGTGGTGTTTTTTTTTCACATTTTCCTAAATAAAACAAAATCTAATCACAATAAAAAAAATGAACAGATCACGCCCTTTCAAATTATACTTTATTTAACCTAGGAGCTAGACTTTGAATTTTGGCCCCCCCTTCATAAAATAAAAATATATTTTAAAATATTTCCTTTGCAATACATGTGGGCTGACCATGTTTATAAATTATAAATATTCCAAATTTCAAATGGATAGCATAAGTAGTTTTGAGATATGGCACTCTAATAGTCAGACAGACAAAGTCGGACCATAAGGGTTCCTTTTTTACCATTTTTGGCACGGAACCCTAAAAAGAACCGGGAGAACCGGGATGGAATTTTCGGTACCGGTTCTTTTGACAGCATTAAATTCCCGGGATTACCGTTATTTCCCAGGAGCAGGCCCTACGCACTTCCATCTCGCTCACGCTTACGTACGAGAGGGAGAGAAGACCATGAATTTACGTCACCTTAAAATACAGTACCGTAATGTATTTTAAAGGCTATAAAAATGTGTAGCACCTTACGATCATTTTTATACGACAAGAAGAAACCTTAACTGACCCAAACAAAATTAACACTCTGTAAATAATGTATACCTACTGTTTTAATTGCATTTTCAATTTAAAAGTTTAGCAATTACGCATTCAATCAATGTTCTTTTTTCTTTAAGATTTAAGTACATTAACTTTATGGTAACATTAGTCAGGTCAAATAAAGTTAACGCTAGTATACACATGAACTTACAGTATTTTTCCCGAAGTTTGTTTCAGACTAACTTTTTTAGAGCGGTGACAATGTTAGGTAGTCACATTATTTGTAAACTAAAATCATTCACATGAATCAGAGAGTATTACCTTCTATCAACAGATAGATACAAGTTTCCATTATGCACTTCATTATAAGACACAAATATGAAAATTTGTTGTACCGAACTCTATCCGTGAGTAACGAAATCAACGCACGACCTAGGATAACAATGACATCAAAATTTTCAAGCCAAACCGCGCGTCGTTTGGTATCGTAGCAACAAAAATATACTACCTACACCTCTCATTCTTCATTCACAGCATCGAAGCGCGTCGCTCGTAGACTGCAGCGTTTATAAAATATTGGTAGATTTTTACCTCGATTACTCGTAACACTATTTATATATTTCGGGGATATTTTGATAACATATGTTAAGTAAATAGAGAATTGCAGAAACCTTTTAATAACTTGTGTACGATTAAATGTTAACACGTTATAAGCAAAACAAACGAAAAAATCGACATAATAAATAGTAATAACTGTGTCACCGGGGAGAAAAATTACGATGGTATTTAGATTTATGTTTGAAACATACTATCAAATCTTCGCATTGTGTAAGATTTTGTAAGTTCGATTAATATCAAATATAAAAAAATATACAGTAAAGTGTACTTATATTCGAAACCTTCAAAGAACAATGAGAGATAATGTATCCAGACTATACATTATTAGGAACAAATATAATTATTACATCATCCCTGCTGTAGGATTAAGTAATCATTAGTTATGAATATTGACTTTATGTTATGACCTCAATTTCTCAAAATCCTTGGTAGGGGTACAAGAGAAAAACTTGACACGGGTATCAGTAAACCATACATATTTTATTTATTTATTTAAACTTTATTGCACAGTACAAACTGTTACAAATGGCGGACTTAATGCCTTAAGGCATTCTCTACCAGTCAACCATAGGGCCAAACATAATGATCACAAAAAGCTTCCGAAACTGTACGATTTAATGAGACCAAATTTTTTTCTTTCCCCGACTAATTTCCATATACACGTAATTCATATCAGTTTATTTTTAACTTTTCAGTTACTTTGAAGTCGGTTCTTTTTTTATATAAATTTCTTTTTTGCTTTTTAGTGACTGAATACTCTATTGTCTCCATAGAAATCAATTCCCGATATCAACAAGTATATATCTATATCAGAACAAAGAATACCTAACTCCTAACTGATCAGGAGTAGTGCCTTCTATCATCAACTCATCTAAATGTATCTTGAAATGAAGTCGGTTATAAAAAGAATAACACTAACGGTCTTAACATACCTTCTTATTAATAATATTTACAGAATTATCCCCTAACTCCTAAGCGTTAAGGAGTTATACTTTCCATCATCAGCTCAACATCATGTCACGATGATGAAACCTTGGAAAATGTATGAAAAACATAATAAGTGCCTATAAAATTTGAGGGTTGCTCTCGATTTCCCAGGGATCCCATCATCAGATCCCAACTTGGTGACAATGGGCCCACCTCAGGAGTATACCCTCTCAAATAAAAAAAAAAATTTGAAAATCGGCCCATAATTGGCGGAGTTATCGGTGGAAATAGATAAAAATAAATACAGGATGTGGCCTGTAACATAAGCAAAAAATTAAAACGTAGATTCTATTCTTCAAACTGAGCAACATTTGTTCAGCGGCTTGAAAAAAAAGTCGGTTTCAAGATGCTCATTATTTCAAAGAAATTAAATAGTATTTTCAATGTAAGCCGTCCAACTTTGGCATACCCTCAGTTTTGACAACTGTCACGCTAATATACATCAAACATTTTGCAATACATTGCTTTTCGAAAATGGCTTCTTTTATAATATTTTGATTTAATACGCGTTATTTTTAAAAGTTGCTGTACAAATTTTGTTCAGTTTGAAGAGTAAGAATGTGGTAAGAATGTACGTTTTAATTTTGTGCTCCTAGTCCACATCCTGTCCATCCCAGCATCGCGGCCACCTTAAAACAAAGACGTTTGCGTTGGCTTGGACATGTGCAAAGGACCATCTCGTTTGCCACGAATAACTCTCTTGAGTGAGATTGCCGACGCCAAGCGACCAATTGGACGACCCATGCTACGGTTTAAGGATAGCACAAAGCGTGACATGTTATCTTTCAACATCGATATTCAAAACTGGAAGAGTGTGTCTGAAGACCGAGACTTGTGGAGAAAGACTCTGAGCGATGGTGTGGTCGCACATGATGAAGCCTGGTTCAAGATGCTCATTATTTCAAAGAAATTAAATAGTATTTTCAATGTAAGCCGTCCAACTTTGGCATCCCCTCAGTTTTGACATAACTGTCACGCTAATATACATCAAACATTTTGCAATACATTGCTTTTCGAAAACGGCTCCTTTTATAATATTTTGATTTAATACGCGTTATTTTTAAAAGTTGCTGTACAAATTTTGTTCAGTTTGAAGAGTAAGAATGTGGTAAGAATGTACGTTTTAATTTTGTGCTCCTAGTCCACATCCTGTCCATCCCAGCATCGCGGCCACCTTAAAACAAAGACGTTTGCGTTGGCTTGGACATGTGCAAAGGACCATCTCGTTTGCCACGAATAACTCTCTTGAGTGAGATTGCCGACGCCAAGCGACCAATTGGACGACCCATGCTACGGTTTAAGGATAGCACAGAGCGTGATATGTTAGCTTTCAACATCGATATTCAAATCTGGAAGAGTGTGTCTGAAAACCGAGACTTGTGGAGAAAGACTCTGAGCGATGGTGTGGTCGCACATGATGAAGCCTGGTTCGCTTCTCTTTCGCGTAAGCGTGACCACCTTAGCGTGACACCAGCGCGCAGCTCTTCCCCCTGCATCGACAGGTGCAACATTTATATGTCAAATATGCGGCCGAGGCTGTCGCTCTCGAATCGGCCTTTCGAGTCACGTTCGAAAGTGCCGCACTTTATTGGACGCTGTTTAAATCATCTTTCATAGATGCAAGAGGCCAATGATGATGAGTCCACATCCTGTATATACATATACAGTCGAACATATAACCTCCTCCTTTTTTTCGAAGTCGGTTAAATAATAATAATAATAATAATCTTTATTATATTATATAATTTATTTATGTAATGTGAAAAGGTGCCGAAAGTCTAACTCTAAGTACGTTACCGTGCTTTCAGGCGTGTAAGAAAATTTACGTATGTTAAAATTTACTATTGAGGATGTAATCTATAAGAAAATACCTGATTAGGAAAAATGGTGAATGAGAAAATTGGCAACCCTTAAAATGTACGCATACGAAATTATCCGCATGCTAAAGTAAACTACTGGAAAAAAGGTTCGGAGTTCGGAAATTTTTATAAAAGTAAATAAAATCCATCTAACAAATCCTTTAGATGGCACCGACACAAAATAAGATTAATTGTATATAGATTGAGTAGAAAAACGGTTACTTGTACCTACGTTTTTTTTTAAGTAGTGTTTTTATTTTGGAAACGGGTTTATTTTAATCTGTGATGGTAGCACAGAATAAAATACTAGAATGGTTCTAGTACACTTGAGCGGTGTGCAGCCGGGGTGCCGAAAATAATAACTTCGCCGATACAAGCGGTCACCAGCCGCAATCAGCCGGTGACAGCGCCGGGCAAATGGGATTTAACTTTGTTAAACGACCTTGCGTTGCTAACTCGATCCAGTTGCGCTACATATCTAATGTGTCGAAACGAGTGCGGCCCGGGACCCGCGTCCAATGGTCCATTCATTGTAGTCAGCTAGGAATTATGCATTTCGACATTAGTGCCAGCGCTGCAATTGCGAGGATTATGATGACTTGTTTACTCGTGTCTTTAGATATGGACGTGTGAATAATTAATCAAATCAAGTACGGGAATTCGACACAGACACACGTTTTAAAAGTCATTAGTATTTTTTTATGATTGGCTCCTATAAACTGAGGGAAATCAGCAATGCATAACTTTTAGTATAATTAGCTTCTCGAGATTAAATAATGTATTTCTACCAGGCGTATTAGTTGTAATAAATGTTGGTTAGCAAAATGGACAGATTTTCTTTCATTACAAATACATTTAGCAAGGCAACCTGATCGGATACAATCAAGTACACGTATGGATCTCGGATGTCGCCCTCACGATAGATGGAGTGTGGTGGTCAGGAAGTACCGCCGCGCGAGCTCCACGTGATACGAACCGCTGATGACGACCTCGTTAACATCCACCTAGGGTGTCACTTTACTTACCGTGCCTCATGTGCGCGTACGGATCTCGGACATCGCCCTCGCGGTAGATGACGGAGTGCGGGCCTCACGAACGCGTGCCGTCGGGCGGCAAATATTGCCGCGCGTGCTTCACGTAGAACGAGCCATCGTTCGCGACATCCCTTCAACATGTTCAAAAGCATGTCACTGCACTTACCGTGTCTCATGTGCGCGTACGGATCTCGAACATCGCCTTCGCGGTAGATGACGGAGTGCGGACCTCGCGACCGCGTGCCGTTGGGCGGGAAGTATCGCCGCGCGTGCTCCACGTAGTACGAGCCATCACTCGCGATGATCTTGCCCTCGAACACGCCGTCCGTCACCGAACCGAACACCTTCGATTGAGGATCGTCTGAAAAAAAAAAGGAATCTATCAGAGACATGATCTAAATTAGCGCCGTCCTAATTCAAAAGGACACATGTGTGGATGCATAGAATTTTGAGCAATAAGCTATTCTAGTTTTTAATTCGTTAGAACTGGCGTAGGAAATGGCATTTTGCTTATGTTTGATTTTTGTTTGAACACTGTTTGAATTTTTTTACTAAGATTTATTCTTTTAGCGTTCATATGATGCATTGATATTAAATGTATTGAAAAGTTTTGATTAGTGATATTTGATGTTGAAGACATGCGTCTTTTTTAATTAGGGGTTCGTATTTTTTTTCTAATAAATATATCTGTGTCCCTCTTCGAATCCCAAGTTTATTACGGACTACAAAGAAATAACAATCACTTATCTATCTATAAAACAAAGTCAAATTTCGCCAAGTACTTGTGATTCGCATCATAATTTTCATGATGGTTAGACATAAACGTTTTTTTTGTCCGCTCTCTCCTTACTTACAGTTTAAAACCCTATGTTCTAAATCATTTGCATTGATTGGGTAGACTATTAAATTAACTACAAAAGATATAATCATATCCTGCTCTATTTTCTTAATTATTCTAACTTCTCTGGCAAATTCCGTCTCAATTATTATATAGAAACGAACGATTTGTTTGAAATTGTAGACAATGACTGTGACTGACATCGTTGTTTCATGAAATCATTGTTCTTTAATGGTTTAGCTTTGGTTTATTCCTTTCGCTGTTTCATTACATTCACAATCAGCATTAAAATGTTATCTGATTGGAGAGGAAACTGTTATTACGCATAAACCGCAGACAGTTGGGAATACCATACTTTGTCATAAGAAACGATAACAGAGAGGAAAATACAATATGGTCACAATGAAATATTAAATGAAGAATCAATAGGGATTTACTTAATGCTCAGTTAATTATCAATTAACCTTTTCTCAACTTAATCTATGCAATATATACATAACTGTTATTTTGGCGTCGGTGCCATCTAAAAAATCTGCCAAATGTTCAGAAATTACGACTTGAGTAAGTTATAACACGGTTGGCACCGACATTAAAATAACATTCATTGTATAGGTTGAGTTGAAATTGTAAATAAATTCCAGGAACCAAATTACGCAGTATTTTTTTTTTCACTTTTTAACCGACTTACCAACAAAGGAGACGGTTAACAATTCGGTTGTATTTTTTTATGTTTGTTATCTCAGAACTCCCTCATTTATAAACCAATTTAGATTATTTGAAAGGAGGTACATCCAGATTTGTCCCATTTAATTTTAGTGAAGGTCTGATTATGGGATCTATGTGAATTAATCGTTCCGCAAAGTAGGGGAGACCAGGGACGAAAGTAACACGGGACAAAAGTAACAAATGGGTTTCTGACTAGGGAATGCAACCGAATAGTGAAAAAACCGAGTATCGACTTTAACCGTCCGGTTTTAACCGATTTGAAACTCGGTTTTAACTCGGTTAAAAATCGAGTTTTTAAGTTTAAGGTCGTAAAGGAATATTTTTACTTTTTTAAGGTAAGAAAGTACAAAATAAGTAATTTAAGATTCCTATGACAAAATCAATTTGTTATGATTAATATTTTCTTCTGTTTCCGCGATTATTACTCATTGAAATAAAACAATTTAACGGATTATATCGCGTATATTATCTCATTTTAGTTCCCGACGTTTCGGAAGCTTTCCAGCTTTCCATGGTCACGGGAGGACCATGACCATGGAAAGCTGGAAAGCTTCCGAAACGTCGGGAACTAAAATGAGATAATATACGCGTTATAATCCGTTAAATTGTTTTGTTATGATTAGTTTACTGTCTATTTCAAGTGTAAATCACGAATTCATGAGTGAGCGATTAAATCAAACTGCACCATTTGATTCACTTGGGTTTTGTTCATTCGCGCTTTCCACGCTGATGATTCCAGTCGTTCAGTATCCTTATGTCACGTATCTCTGTATAGGTATCTTACTCATGTTGTTGCCGTCCTATGGTACCCCAGTGGTACAGAGGGCCTTCGTGAGACGTCGCCATCTCCTGTCCTGTGCCTCGCGCTCCGCGACACTCCAACTCAACCCGGCCGCCCGCAGCTCGGCGTCGACGGTGCGCTGCACGCTGCTACGTGTGCGCCGGCCGGCCTCGTCGCCTACTCCCGCGCGGTCTCCACGTGATCGCGACCCTAACGGTGTTGTCCTCTGGTCTTCGGAGGGAGTGCCCTATCTACTTCCACTTCCGTTGAGCGATTTCTCGCTTGATCGGGATTTGGTGGGATCGATTACATAGATCCTCGTTTCTGATAGTGTTCGACCAGAGTATTCGCAAGATAAATCTTAAGCATTTGTTTGTTGACGAACACTTGTAGCTTGCTCGTCAGACCCTGTGTCTCTTTCCAAGTCTCGCAGCCGAAGAGTAAAACAGACTTTACTATGGAATCGAAGAGGTAAATCTTAATCCGCTGGGTTAGCTCGTTTGAATACCAATACCGGTTTTTGCTGGGCAAAGGCGCCTTTAGCTTTTCTAATCCTTTCTTTTTCATTTAATCGACGTTGTCATCAGAGCCACCGCTATTGGTCACGGTGCTGCTGAGATACCTGAACTTTGCGACAGATTCCAGCGGTGTACCATGGAGTCTGATGGGACGGTTTCCGAACGACTGAACTCGCATTTCAAAGGTCTTCCTGGCGTTGATTCGTAGTCCCATATCTTGAACTTCCTCTCGTAAAGAGTTCAGCTTCATTTGAAAATCAGGCGGTGAAGACGAAATGAACACTATGTCGTCTGCGCAGGCAAGGTCCTCCAGAGGTGAGCTTTTATTCCATGTGATGCCCCTAGGTGTTTCTGTTACTTTCCGCATGACGTCATCGAGCAAGACGATGAAGAGCAGCGGCGATAAGAGGCAGCCCTGTTTGACTGCTGCCATTGGAATCGGTTCCCCTAGTACGTAGTCGTACCTACACTACTTAGCAGATACTGCCATTATATAGGGACTGGATGATACCTATATTCTTGCTGGGTATTCCTCTTCGTCTGAGACTGAATCACAGTGCGCTCCACTTCACGGAGTCGATGGTTTTCTCGAAGTCGACGAATGCCAGGAAAAGTTCGGCATGCCACTCCTCGCACGACTCGATGAGAATGCGCAAGGTGTTCGTGTGGTCAGTGCATGAACGTCCAGAACGGAACCCGGCTTGCTCCTCCCGAAGTGTCTTAGCGATCCCTGGGGACATACGGATATCTCCGAGCCGACCGAAAGAAACGTTGCGAAGCGGCCGCTTAGCTATCCATTATAACGCCAACATCAGGGTAATAAATTGAGACTCCATTAAACACTGACAATCTCAACCCAACCCGAAGAAAAAGTGGTTTATATTTCCACCGACGGGGTTCCATTTTTACCGACTGAGGTACAAAACCATAAAAAACACAATAACCTCTTTTATTCAATACTTTAATTACCGTCAAGAAATACTCGGTTTTTAATCCCGAAATTCGAAACGATTTCGAGTTTGACCGAATAAAAACCGAAACTCGGTTTTCGGTCATAGCTGCATTCCCTATTTCTGACCGAATTATGCTGGCTGCGCTGATGGCTGTATCGCCGATATGGGCCATTTTGTACCCCCCCTTGCCTTAGTTACGCTCACGGCGCTGTGCAGTCAGATCGTGGACATAGCGAGCCCGTGCCGAAAAAATACGTACAAAGTAAGTTTTGACCTGTTTATTCAAGTGTGTTTATTTTTATTATGGTTAGCGTAAGCTTGCGTGTCAAATATCAGTAAAATAACATAACTATTCATCTTTCTCTTTTAGCGTTCGAAACGGCATCTTTCTAAAGGTTTTTTTAGGTTATAAGCATGTGCTTGTCAAATTCGGGAAATTTTAAAGGTAGGGATGAAAGTAACAACTTGTTACTTTCGTCCCGATTATGATCGAGATATCTGAAAGCATACTTTATTATATATTTTTTACTTCAAAATACTTCAAAATTTTCTTTTTCCAATATGCCTTGTATACGTAAAGGGAAATGGATAATGCGAAGGGAAGGAAAGGTAGGAAAACTGCCATAATGACTGATACTCCAAAAAAGCTAGAAAATCAAGAACAGGAAGAAAGAATAGGTTCAAATAAGTTTAGAAGTCTATTTTGCAGTCTGCTAAAGAAAAAAGAAAGCCAAGAGCTTCAATTGTTAAGAAAAATGTAAAAGAAAAAGAAATACAACCCAAAGGAGATATATAATAACTAAGAATAGTGATAATTCAGACAGCGAAGGCTGCTTCTGTTTAGTATGTGTGGAATCCCTTTCAAACAAAAGCTCAAATGAAAAATAGGCGCAATGCCTAGAATGTCAGCGGTGGGCTCATGTAGACTGCACTAAAAACAAAAAAGTTATGTGTGTAAATCATATTGAGATCTCATTGTTAAATTATGTTGCTCATTTAGGAAGATAATTATGTTTCCTAGAAATGTTTGATAATTGTGATACTAAAGTACAACTAAAGGCTGATTGTAAATAGGTAAATGTGTTGGTTATGAAAGTAATTATGTTTTTATTTAAAATGTTACAACAATCCCCTTGCACTGTTACAACCAACCCTAGGGGTAGGGATGGTTGTAACAGAGTCCACTTTTTTCATTTGGTAGTTTTTCTCAAAATCTGTAATATCAATCGTATTAAAGCTAGTTCTAAAATATAGTTGAAAGACCAATCTATCATCTGTATTAATTAGAATTTAGATATTTTAAAAGTTCTGTGATATATTACGGGAGAATTAAAAATTGTTACGTTCGTCCCTGGTGTTCTCCTCTATCAATATCATCTTAGATTTCATTGATTCATCGATTTCAACTTGTTTAAACAGGGAAAGGATACATTACTTTATTAAGGACATTCGGTGCCTATTACCTTTTATCTTCATCATTAAGGCAGTTCGAAGGTACCATTCATCAGGGCCACGTAATTTGCCACTTATGAAATCGCTTAGGTATCTTTATCGAGATATGTTGTCACCACCCGTAAATCACTTATGATAGGTAGGAGTTCCAGTGGCCTTCTCTGTGGTTTTCTTGATCATTTCCACTTCACCAATTCTTTCTTATTACACCGAAATCACCATATGGATACGATCCATCACATGTTAAAGAAAATTCTACGGGACTAACTTGAAAGTAACTGTTTTCAAGCATAAAAATATTTTCGGAAATCGGTTTATAATTGTAAAACGAGTTCCGAGGTAACAAACAACAAAAAAACAACCATAAAAAAACACCATAGTAAGAATCTCCTCTCTTTTTTGAAGTCGGCTAAAGATGCTTTGTTTTGTGTAGCGTAACGCATAACTGTCGAACTACTTCGGAGTCGCTGAATGATCTGATCAGTAAACCTAAATAATCGTTATTTGCACGAGATCAAAGTGTGATGGATTGACTATGGGTTGAATTTATAACAGCGCACAATGTACGAGTTAAATTCTAGAATCATAAACTGGTCCTTCAAACCGGATACGAAACGAACGAGCGACCTATGAATATTGCATTGTCCTCGGGTGCCAATTATCCAGACAAACGACTTCATAAAGACACGTAACTGGTCTTATGTGTAATATTCTTGACATAAATGAAAGATGAAATGCAAGAGTCAAGTTTATAAATACATGCTACGCATGATTTAAACTTACACGATGGTAACATCAGAAAAAACTACACCCGACCTGAGAACTTTTTGAAGATTATTAAAAAACAACTCAATTGATGATTAAAAAAATACTTGACGTGTCGTGGCGTAACGTCTTACATTGTCTCAATTAGTTTATACACGACTATAATATATAACAAAATATAAAAATAGACGAATTATTCTGGAACGCCTTATTTAATAAGATGCCGTTTGCCTTTTCTGTTGACACACCCACAACCACTAATTTTTCTTCCGTAAATGATAATAAAACTTAAGTATCTTTTGAGATTTTATGCGGAAATCGTCGGGAGTACACTCTTGCAAACACAGCTCAGTGGCAAGGAACGTCGTCTATAGGGCCAGTTCGTCGACGTTTTAGGAAAAGTCGGCCATCTCGCGCGATATATCACGAGAGCTAAGTAGTTTATCGCGAGCTACTTTTCCTCAGAACACCACCTAAGTATAGGCCGGCAACTTAGAAGACCCTTAGCGGGCAAGTTGAGAGCCGACGGACTGGGTTTCGACGAGAAATTTGCAATCTTAGCAGCATCAAGTATGTAAGTAGAACGCTCTCGTAACTTAAAGCTGGTAAAACTGAAAAGGCTGAATCGTTAGTCAGCTAGCCAGCCAATTTAATGTTACTGGAAATCCGTAAATGGGAGTTCTCAACATTTGAACAGACATTTAATTTTACACTAGAAGGTGCTCGCAACTTAGTAGTCCGGTAAAAAGTATCTGATAACCATCTGCGGATGACCCACCAGTGTACTAAAAAGAGTTGAAACCCATTCAGCCGTTTTGACGTGCAACGACGGGCATGTATCTGAATACCGAAAGTGAATATATCTAATATTAAAAAGTCGACGGTAAAAATATCGAGAATTAAAATATCTACATCATTAAGTATATCGACGTCTGGAGTTCCTAAATCTTAACCGCTCGTATGCTTTGACACGGGGATCCGTGCAGAGCATTTCAACTCTATGTTAAAATGTCATTTAGCTTCAAGTAGATTGGTAAATTTTTGTTACATTTTGTCACAGCATTTTACTCAGAAACTACAAGATTTTGATGAAATTTTATGAAAAAAATTGTTTAATGTTCTTTAAGTACCAAATTAAGTAGCGGTTTATTATTGTTTTAAATGATAAAAATAATTATTTCTAGGGGCATCACTACAGAAGCTGATGCTTTTTATTCAGCAAACATCAAAGTGTGGTACATCGTTCGACAGTTCTTTTAAAAACACAAAAATACTGAGTAATTATTAAATTCTGCTTAAGGGGCTCCAAGCGTAAATGTACCATTTTTCATGGTTTTTGTTTTGTATCTTACTCCCTGGAATGGCCAAACTAACTTTCAAAATGTAGTTTATTTATATGCTAGTTCAGTTTCTATTTAACACTTTCTTGCATTCGAAAATTAGAATATATTTCTATGTAATTAATTATGGGTTTTTACAGAGAGGTCAATAAAAATAAAGAGCGTATCTAGTCTCTCAATAAACTTTAGATAGACTCAAAACTTATGCCTGATTGTTCATTATGAAAAGACCTAACTTGCTACGCAAGCATTTTCTTTAAAAAGCGTGTATTTTTGAGAAAAGTGGCAAAAACTGGTTTTTCGTCGTAAAAATAACAAAGTTTGATGGCATTTATCTTGGTTTCGGTGACTCTTGAAGATAAATTAAAACAGTATATTGGTAAAGACGGTCGGTTGCTATCGACATGATGAGACATGTACAACACTGAAAAGCGAAGAGCTACAGATCGAAGGTCATTCAGAGCTGTAAGCCCCGCCCTTTAAATGAATATTTTCAAAAATAATCTGTTTTTGAGTTATTGTAAAAAAACTGCGCTTCTAAACAAAATATACAAGATACTCTCTTTTCGTTTTGCACGTTTTCACATCGTGTTTATTCATCTGTAGTGCATTTATTTGTAGCAACGGCTAACATAACCTTACACTGATCCTATTATAACATCTGGAAAAATATTTTACTTATCTTTGCCAATAAAGATTTTTTTTTTAATTTGACAGGGAGTTCTTATTCTTATAAGTAAAAACACCTTATCTATGAAGTCGGCTAAAACCCTCCAAAACTATTGCAGAGTAGCCTATCGATACAGAGAAAGAAAATAGTGGGGTCAGAGCGGGTTCGTTGACTCAGTCGCTAAGCACAGACGAGCATTATTAGGCAATCGGTCAACTGTGCCGTTAACTAGAGCCGTCTGGGGCCCAGATTTGCCAAAACTATCCGTGACATATTATCTGCACTGAAAATAGTGGGTTTCATAATATCAATAAGATTTTACAGTCGGTAGTAACTCCTAACCCCTGTAGTATCAGCGGCGATGCTACGTAATTTTACACTTATTATATGAAATAATGTCCAAATTAATTCAATATTAACCGGTCAAAAGACTTTAAATCGCTAACTCAAAACTAGGCTTTAGTTTTCCCCCAGCATAATGCTCAATCGAGGTTATTTCCTTCCTTAAAGTAAAGGTGTGGTTCAATAATTCCATTTAACCAGTTTAACGCAAAATACTATAATAATACGGGTATTTTTATCCATATTAAGCTTTTATACCCTTTCATGATGAATTTACCTCATCGTTATTCTTTGACACACGTGCATAACAAATGTACAATAGGAATATTAACCGTTAGCAGTTAAATAAAAATTGGCCATGCCACCTGTCATTGTCATGGCAACGGTACGATACGGAAACGCGTGCGCATGTTACGTTACGCCTAGTGGCATACGATCCGCGCCGTGTTCTGCCCTATCGTCGCTAATGCAATCAAATGAGTCACCGCTAATGTTATTCATGTAACTAGTTTTATAATTGCCATGTAACATGATAGAAGGCTGATAGTAAACACTAGATTGAGTAACAGGAGTTACAGGAGATAAATGAACCAGCTAGTGCGCTGATGGTGATATTCTTTACCATGTTGTAACTGGATAAAATGTTTTTTTTTTTTTTTGGTCAGACTTACTTTTTTTACTACATAGTATAATTAAATTTCCAATTTATTACGTATAACATAGAACTTCGTCAGTATGAGAATACAAAGACATATCGCCGTCTTGGCCCAGTAGCCCTTTGGAGATGGGTTCGAAAAAGATTCTACACTGAAGTTTAAAACAAAAAATATAGCAGAAGTAACCAAAAAGCCGCATTTATGATTTGATATCACGATTGTAAATCTGCATACACAGTGTGACGAGGTGGCGAGCGGTGATATGTGTTATTTTACACCTATATACCTACAGATTTACGGACAAAATGTTCACTACGTATCGACCGGCATCAATGCCTTATCGGTGTAGCATGTAGGTATACAAAGTAAGAGAAAGACGCCCGTAGACCTCTAATGAATCTGTAGACCATATACAGTCAGCATCAAATAGTCTGCAGCATTAAAAGTGCCAAATATATCGCAACACATATTTATTCTTAAAGGGATAAAGATACAAGACGATTTATGTATATTCCGCTTTGGACGCTACAGATTATTTGATGCTGACTGTACGAGTCTACAAGCTGAAACTCCATTTCTGCTCATTTAAAGGGTAGAATGTTCTCTTAATGGTAATGGACTGCTTTACAGACAAAATGTGACCACTGACTAGCAAAATGCTCTTCTTTTTATAGCATGTATTTAAAGGAAGAGGAAGACACCAGTACAACTTCATTCGTTCTGTAGACCCGTCTACAAGCGTAAGCTCTTTTCCAGGCTTGTATACAGTCAAACGCAAAAAGATCTACATGATTAGTCCGTTAAATATCTTCGCGATACTCTATTGTCCGTCAATTGAGTTTTTGAAGCTATAGGATAGAATGACTCCCAATTTCCATTTACGGTATTATTATCCTATGGCTTTATTTTCAGTCAAAGTACAAGTTTCAAGATATAAACTAATGCCAAATTATAAAGATCAAAATAAAAACTGTCATGCTAGTTATTCGAAAAAATATTTTTGTTTACTTTTTGTTACATGAATGAGCTTTTAATAAAGCAAAAATTAAAATTCATGCATGTTCCCTATTGCAATGTCTAGGTTTGATAACCATTCCCTGGCATCTTCAGTAAGCGCATGCAAGTCGTCTATTTCTCCAGAACATTCCTCAACAATATGGGCAGTCGTCTGTTCAGGGGCACCACAGTCGCAGCTCGGAGAGGACTTGTAGCCATTTATATAGTATCCACTTATGATAGTGGATTGCTTTACGAAGAATATTTTACGCGAAGGATCAGCAACAACACTGTTCTTGTTGTAGCATGTAAATAAACCTGTTAAGTCAGAGCTCTGCTCCCACATTATACATCCAGGCTCCAATGGATAATAGACTTAATCGGCATTTACTAAAGGAAGTACTTCTTACAAATTAGTTCTGTAGACCCTGTACGAGTTGTCTATGAATTTGAACTCCATTTCTAGGCTTTCACAACATCATAGATCTAATGCAGTAGTGAGCAAAATATTTCATGACGCGCCTTTTCTGCGCTGATTCAAGCATATGTTTTAAAATGTTGAGAACATTAAGTCCGAATGAATGTAACCGCGACCCCCCTGCACGGCACTGGTTGAGAAATATTGATCCAATGGTAAGTACAGTCAGCTGCAAAACAATATACACGATTAGTCTCGAGAAGATATTCGTGAAAGGACTTATCTTGCGTATCTTTTTGCAGCTGACTGTACCCATAGATGTAAAGTTATACCTACCACACCACGCCGAATGGGAGAAACTCGGTTACACCAGTGGATTGGTACAGTTACATTGTTCGTGTGTATAAAATTGCAATGTTGTCCGTCCAGTTTATCACCGCCAACACAGGGTTACCGTGTGAAATATTCCCCCCATAGCGGCACCTAGTCACGCAACTAAACCAATACAGCTCATAGCGGCTACGGGCATTTGTTTTGCCCTGACAATATGATTAGTTTGACTGCGTGCATCCGCATACGCAAACAAATCTGAAAGTTGCGTTAGTGTAAGGTTTCATACTAATTTTATTTATGCTTATAGTGGTGATATTGTGTAGGTAATATGTTGACAATTTGACAGGAACCTAACCAATTATAGTCACAGCATACGCTGAGCCTGTTGCCACTTGCCTAGTTTTAATTCATAATAGTATACTTAGATTAATTCTGGCATACTTACTGTAATATTGTCGTACTTACTGTAGTTTTTACGGCAGTAAATATATTTTTTTAAATTACGGCTTCATTTTATCATACTATGTTAGCATAAAAGGCTGATAAACGACTGATTACATATGTGAAATGGTTGACATTGAGTGTGACATGGTGATACGCCTTGGTGACAGCCAAATGTTATCTTACCCTAACAATATGAGGTTGCAATACTCATTATGTAGGGTAACCGCCTCCTGTAATGATAATGAACTCTAGACTTCAACGCATGTTTCTTTGTCAATATACAATATCAGTAAAGTTAAATCAAGTTCAAGTGTAATAAAGTTAATCAGTACATTCAGTACATCGTTTGATTATGATTTAGGCATAGTGTCATTTGTATTAAGCCCATAAATATTATATAAAATATAGGTCTTGCAAATCCCGTCCACCTAAAACCACAAAAAAATTACAAAGGCTCGAAAAGTAAATAGGGAGGAGATGTGAAATGCTTTCGCGAACCGCAGGGCACCGAAAATGTTTTCAGTAGAATTTAAGAGCTGTGGTGGCAGAAAAATTCCCGTACATTGCGAAGCCGGAGTCGTATTTTATTTATCATAGAGTATTTTATTACTTGTTGGAAAATACGCCTCCATATAGTAATATTTACGTATGCTATCGCCAATATGCATTCAACGGGAATGTGACGTTGATTTGAAATGAAAAATAGTTTCCTCGTGATAAAAAAGTTTCGGCATTTTGTTTATTGTACATGACTACTAGGTCTTACGATTTTCGGAATCAAAACAATATTTGTAAAACGCGATGATGGATTTTGTCAATCTGTTTCGTTCTGAGCGATTTTGGTGCGGTAATCATTACCGTGTGTGTATAAGTAGATTTCTTTAGAAATTTTACATACATCCTACACCTATTCAAGTATATCATCATTATGTGTATCATATGTCCTTATCCCATTTACTTGGGGTCGGCGCAGCATGTTTTTTCCTTCCATACCTCTCTATCACTCGTCATCTCGCCACTTACATCCTTCCTCTTCATGTCATCTCTCACGCAATCCATCCACCGTTTCCTCGGCCTACCCCTCCTCTTACATCCTTCCACATGCATATCTAATACTCTTCTTGTCACATGGCTCTCATCCCTCCGCATAATATGTCCATACCACCGTAGGCGATTTGCTCTCAGCTTATCGACTACGGGTGCTACTTGTCCTATTCAAGTATATGTTGATTTGATAAAGTCAACCGAACCGTGCTCGTTAATTTAGTTAAGCAAAACGTCGTTTGAATTTTATATTTTTATGATATGATGCCTACACGAGTGTGAGTGGAAGTTATTTAAAATTCCCTTATATTTTTTGTAAAGATACGGCACTACGGTAGCAGGTTAAAGTGTAATAATATTTTCATGTGAATTGGGCGCCCTATGACAGTAACAGGTAATTTTATCGGGAAGCTCTCGTCCCCTCATATTTTATGTATGCATCTCTTTTATAGCCTATCAGATCTAATAGTATACGGCACCGGAACCGAAGAGGAAGTTATTTGTAAATAAGATACTCGTATTATTCGATCTCATCTTTTAGGCTGGCATTACACTGGCGATAAAAGAAAATGTCTCGAAAAAAACAAAGGACAATTCAAACGAAACATCGCCTCGAAACAGATGTGTGCTTCTGTTAAGAGGAATAATTAATGGCTTTCGGCTCCGAACGCTGCAAGACATTAAGTGAGATTGTGCTCGGTACGAAACGTTTTAAAGTGTAGCCTGAACGTCCCTGATAACGGCATTCGGACACATATCTGCGTTTACAGTCGTGGTCGTAGGGCCTGCATGCATAATCGCGGACTCGGTGGCTAAGTGCATAGAGCCGGTGTAAGTAGGGCGACGAACTGCGATCGATGCCGCACCGCCCTCAACACAAGTTTATCCATTCGCACTGTTCCAAACTTTCGCGATCATAACCACACCGGTGCACTTATACTGGGAATCTACTTGTAAACACGAACTCTTTCGCACCCAGGGGAAATGATAACTAAATAAAAATATGTGCAAGCAGCATCAAAGTGATCATTTTAGTGCAAATTGACATACACCTAGTAAAATTGTCAGCTACTTTTGATGCTGACTGTACCTACCAACAAATTTAATGATAATTGTGCTTTACGACCCCCTCGATGACTTACACACAGGTACATATAGATTGTCAAATAGCCATATTCAATTGGCGGCGTAAACAGATCACCCCTATGTACGTTGAACGTTCATGAAACCGTGACAACAGCCAACGGTTATCAAGTTATCGAGGAGCGTTTGGCAATCGCTGGAGCAATAGGGGCCCGAATCAATATCTAATTACTCGAATACGGCTCGTGTGCCTTACGTTACATGGGATCAAAAACTTTACATAATACAGCGAGACATTTCATAGCGGTAAACGTTACGCTCACTTTTGTTCACGAATTTGAATGTTTTGAATACCTTCAGGGAATTTGATTTACATTTCGGAATTAGGACAATGTCAGGGAAATTTTCCGCCGGAGTAATTATTTACATAGCGTCTGTAGCAAAGGTAAGCTTGCGGAGCGGGAGCTCAGTCCCGCCGCGCGGCTCCGTTCGTTCGCCAACATTAAAAGTCGAGTGGCCGCCGAAAGCTCGGAAAGCTCCCAATTAGCCGGGACTTTGACGCCATCCCGACAGTAATTGCAAAAAGAAATATGTTTTAGTGCTCTCCAGCCATTATTAATGTTCAAAACGAGACATCGGGCCGCTCAATTATACACGGGACGAGCAGATGCGAGGCGAGCGGTGTTTGACTCCTGTTTGATTAAAGAGAAACACAATCGCGGACGACTTGCTCAGAGCAGAGACTTATTAAATTTTCTCTGGGGGTGAGGGCAAACAATGGCGTTATATCTGAGCCCCGAGATAACGTCGGTGTTCGCAGTGTTCGCGATCACAATAGACGCTGCTGCGCCCGGCCACCGCACGGCAGCCACAAACTTCGACTCCTTGTCAGCGGCTTTACGATTTGCACTAGACAGTGGATGAGTTGTTTTAATTGTGCTATTTGTCACGAGTGGGTATCATAACACGCGTTATACTGTAAGACAATGTTTCCCACATAAAGTAAATCTTAATAAAGTTGTAGAAGATAAACAAAGCCAATGTTCTGTGAAAACTTGATTATGGTTTTCAATTAACGGTGCGCAGTATGGCGATTTTGCTCCAGGTTTTGTATTGCTCATTACTAATGACATTCATCTAAGTATCATTATTGGTAACTGACGTGTTGTTCATAATGTTTTTGGATATCATCAATGTTTTTGCCGTTTATGATTATGACAAAACTAAATATTTTACATTCGATATTGAAATTTCCCTCTTTTTTCATTTCTGAACCTGTGAAACAGTAGTTTAATTTTTAGGTTAATTTTGAAAATATTGCACGTAGTTATACTCTGACAAAACTTGTTGTTTACTTTTAAGTTCAATTCGGTGCTTACCAGCCAATTCTCCGTGATATATGTGTGATGTGTCGACATTGTGTATTTGCCCCTGTGAACCTTCCACCTGCAACAACGGAAAATTCATTGAAATGATTTACGGTAGCAGCCAATCAACCGCGATATCGTGTACAGGAACAATTTCGAAAACTACTTATTTCCAATTTAGTATTTCGGTTTCTGTCCTGTCCTATATAACAGGCAATAGGAAGGAGCTTACAGTGTTATCATTTCTGGAAAAATATGAAACTGTGGAAATCGGTAAAATTAGGTACTCACTCAATATAAATATAAATATTGTGACATGTATATTGTCTCATCTTTTCTGAGAGTAAAATTATTTGTATAAATTGTCGTAGCGAAAAAAATCCGTACTGAAAATATGACTTTTTAAGCGAGTATACTTGTATCACAAAACGTAGGCAATTAATTACGTATCCACTTACTTATTTGTCATTTTGTATTTTACGTTTTATATTTATATTGTACAAATGGTACTTATAAATAAAATAAGTCGGCGTAGGGATGTGATGACCCCACTTCACGCTGACGTAACCGGCGCAAGTAAGTCAACGCTGGGCAGCTTTGTAGCGAGCTGTTGGGGAGAAGCGATCCCACGTACATACCTGAGTGTTCCAGGGGGGGCCTGACGGATGGTGTTGGGTTAAGACCCCCACCTCTGGCTTGCCTTAACCAGCCGGTCAGAATGGAGTCGCAAGAGCTGCGGTTCGAGGGTGGATTGGAAATGTAAGTGGCGAGTTGACTACGGTTTAAAATCCACCTAAACCCTCCGCGCCAATGTTGAACTTAGGCCAAATCGGCGCATATGTGTCGCTATCTACGAAGCTCATAATGTGGGACAAGGTATTGTGCCTTTTAATAGTCATGAGACAGTATTTTCTTTCCTGGCAGACGTCCGGTTTATTCAAGCAATAGCCCAATATTTAGCCCATTATTTCACTCCCATGATCCAGTATGTTTAGATTCCATCAACCCCCAATAGTTCTAGCGCATCTAACAGATGTTCTCTGTGGGCGCCCCGTGACACGGGGAGGTACAGAAATAGCATCCACGCGGTGTACCTCTTACATTTCGAAAAATTGTCGAAAGGGCCTCTACGCGTTCGCTTCAGCTCTATGCACACCTCCCAAAGGTCCGAGACACCATTGTCCCTTGAGCGGGTGCGACATACAAAAAATAATAATAAAATCTTTATTTCGGATATATTACAACATCCATATTTAAGTAAAACTATAATACACCACTTAACTACATTTTCCAAATACCTTAGTTTATAAAATATAAATTTGTTTATATTTTCTTTTATATAACTACTTCAGTTATAGAGGAGCGGGACTCCCTGGCACAGGTATTTATATACCTAATAAGAAGTCCCAACCTTGATGCTTATTTCGTGTAAACTTTTTAAGGAAATAAATATTTTCATTTTTCATTTCATTTCAATATTATGTTAGTAAAACTACATCAAGCACAATAAAATTTTCATTGTATATTGAGCTACACCTTTTAGTTGCCCAATCCCGAATTAGAACATATCACAGTTTTGTAGACAAGACAATTTTTGTCGCGCGACGAAGAATCGCGTATCACAGTTATGCTAGAGGTGCAGGATGCCGTTAGGACTACATATTAGCCTGTCCATCAGAGATGCTATTTTTTTGCGAATTACTGTTTGAAAACAGTCAACACGGGCCTTCACAAACGTAACCGAGGCGCTGCGCCTACTAGGTAGTCCTGCCTGTCCATTCTGAATCCATTATTGTACTGTACCCGTAGGACGCTGTAAGCAGAGCTCTGTTCGTATACTACGTCCACAGGCTGGTCAAGTAAAAGGATTGGTTAATTTTCCTAGTTGGTATGCCAGGTGGGCTTTCCGTGGAAGTTGGTGAGACTATCTGTCTTGGCATCTCAGTTCTAAACTTTTTATGTGCCGAACGTGTGTGTATCGAATAGACGTACTTTTTACAGCGCTTTTTTAGCGCATCTGTGGAGCTTGATCACGTATAGGGATTGCAATCCGGTCCGGCGGATCCGGTACTTTTTGGCAGCCACCGAATCCGGTAAAAACTTACCGGATCCGCCAAAGAGACTGAAGAGACGCCACAACAGACATACAATGCGGACTACCCAACCCAAGAAAGCTGATGTCAAGAGTCAATATGATCTAGATCTAGTTAAGCTTTAAAAACGACGTCTTTCTTAATTACTCTTTGAGACGTTAATTGTGTTTAATGGTTAATTATGTTTGTTTGGCCAAACTAGAAAAACTGTTTTTTTTTTTTTTTTTTTTTTCAATTAACGTTATTACAATTATAACATGTCTCTTACCTAGTATTTAAAGTGCAATGTGATGTGATATGTGAATATTGATTAGATTTCTTTATGTACCTATGTTTAATATTACGGGTATTAGGGAGTATAGTATTTTATCATTGTTGATGTTACCTTTTATCGTATTAATAAAGTTGATTAAATATTACACGGTAGAGAAGAAAAGTGGGGTCAAAGTTAAAAGAACGATCATGAATCATGATCCAATACACCAAATTAGTGGTAAATTCTTAGATTTGGCAATTAAAACTATAAAAAGTCCCTTTAATTAAAGTGTTTGTTTTATTTTTTATTAAAAAGATTAGATCCGGCCGGATTGAGAATTGGACCGGATTGCAATCCCTAATCACGTATTATCGAGACGCTAGTAGTAGCGACCTATTAAATCAATGAAGAGTGTAGAAGAAATCTAGTACTCAAACTTGTACATTTTCGTGGAATGCGAAGAGGTCACGCGTCGATTGTGGACGGAACCTCTTTCCGTGCACACGAAACTTAGCCTCAAATCCGCGGGCGCCCCCGCGGGTGCTCGTCGATATATTAAATATTCAAATAAGGTATAACCTACCTGTAAATTTTCGTGGAAGGCGGACAGGTCACGTCTCAGTCGCAGATGGAACCTCTTTCCGTGCGCACGAAACTTAAGCCTCAAATCCGCGGGCGCGTCTGTGGAGCGCCGCGCGCGCGCGTGTTGCTCGTGGAGGTCGCTCGCGTCGTAGTCGAGGGGCTCGTAGTACGCGATGTACTCGCTCAGTTCACGACGGGTTGCTGTAACAAAGCAAATAGATAATGTTTATATATATCACGTTCCCGTAAATTTTAGAGGAGGCGTTGAAATATCTAAGAAAACCGAAGTAAATTTCGTTAATATTTTCTTTAAGAGTAAAGGCCAAACCACACCGGATGCGTGCGCAGCACGTGCATGTGCGCATGTGCGTGGTGTGCGCGTTGTATCGTATGAAATGTCATAGTAGATGACACACCGCTTGCGTGGCGTGTACTTGCGCAGCGGTGTGTCATCTCTTATGGGTATTCGTACTTTACAACGCGCACGTCACGCGCACGTCTACGTGCACGCCACGCACACGCATCCGGTGTGGCGTGGCCTTAATACTGAAATGTCTTAGACAAGCCATGAACATCGCTCCAGGCAGACAGACCAAGGTTCTACCAAAGAAAATAAAACCAAAATGAGATAACATGTAATAAATATCTCCTTAATTAATCACATAGAAGCTATAAAAAAATATAGAATTTTGTGGCGTTAAATGCTGAACTTTAAAATATTTTACCACTTTTTTTCGTAAATGTAATTTCATGCTTAGAGTGTAAATAAAACGTGATGTCTTAAAAAAGAAAAACGAGAAGCTGAAACGAAGTGGCGTTTTTAAACTGATGTTTGTGATAGTAATATTGTATTTTGGAAAAAAAATTAAAAGAAACAAAATGAAGGTTTTTACCGCACTGTGCAGTATGGACGGGCATGATTTTTAGTATTTTAAGGGTACGGTATTTTATTTCTGGTTACAATAGGGCATGGGCCCGCAGAGCTGCTTGTTGTTGTCAGAGGTGTAAGTAGGAATTTGTAATACTGACGGGAAATTAGAACTTCGAAATAAATTTGGCATTATGTTAGTAATGCATAATGGTAGTTATTGAGAGATGTCAACACATCAATAACTGAAAGGGTTGACTGTAACAATAATTCCCTCTTCCATCAAATTTGGAGATGCCAAGTGATCCGATGAGAATCGCAGAGCGAAATAAATCATTATTATTGGCATAGGCATGATAATGGGGTACGAAAATCTAAGTATTAGTAGTAGAAATTATAAAAAAATTGTCATCATCCCTATTACATCTGAACGTCGTGTCAATTTCCACGAAACCGCTTTGACTTTCTGACTACAAAATGGTGTAATTAGCTTACGCCATGGCATCTGCACTGTAGAAGATATAACACTGTCATTATGATCTACCTCACAATTCACATTGACGGCCATTTTCACTCGGATTGCTACATATAACAAGAATGTAATAGCCACACAAAGAAATACATTTAACAATGGTGTTTTCTCAATTGAATTGAAGGTCGCCGTCTCGGTCCACATGTGTGGAAGTATTTAGGTTAAAGAAATAACAACCCTTACATCCCTCTCCAAGATTAGATCCTTAAAAAGGAGATGCATTCGCTCAACGAAACGCCAGCTGGTGTGTGCTCTTAATTGCTATCATTTTTGAGTTGAGTACTAGTAGCAATCCCACTCCCGTGCGGCACCTCTGACTTAAACGAGTTTTAAAGCGTGTTCGAACGGAACAGTAGGCGTTTATAGCCAGCAACCAAGCTGGATAGGCTTAGGACAAAAACTTAACTGGAACACCGGGAACTCCACTGACAGTCAGCAGACACGCGAAAAAGGCATTGCCTACGTTTTTAATTTGTAAAACAAGAGGTACGATAACAGCAAACAAAAACCACTCTGGCAAACATTCTTCGCTAAAGCTTTTAATCTTAACTAGATTTTTCCTAAATTAAGAAAGAAAGTACGGCCAGGAAAAAGTAGAACATTTTTAAAAGTTTCCAACACAGTACATACTTGCGTGTTGGGAGAAAACACGAGTTTCAATTTAATTTCGATGGATTATAAATAAGTAGACGCGAAATGGGACTTGGAACGCATTTTCATTTAAGTAGGTCAATTTGAACACCAGTAAATCTGAATTCGAGCCGCCTGCTTCACATTCCACGGCGACTACTTAATAACGATTTCTTCGCCGAGTTTACAACTTGAAAGCGCAACGAAATTTTCCTGAAAATTATTTGATTTCTACCTATGAATTATTATTAAATGCTGGTTGAACTCATGTACCATATATGTATGTAGCGTAACACAATGTGGTTTGTCTTCAATTGGCCATTATTCTGCTGCCAAAAAGCTCTATTAAAGATATAAATATTTTTTTATATTTCCTTCCTTAGCTCTACCCGTGATGTATGGGTAACTGAAGTTATGACTAAACCTATGACGTATGTTGTATAGCATTGCGCAGTCATAAAATTCTATCTTAGACTATAATAGTTACTTTTCTTTTGGATTTATATTGGCCAAACATCTCATAGTATGTCTTTTATTTTCTACTAGCTTCTGCCCGCGACTTCGTCCGCCTTATATTCGTTTATCGCGGATAAGAGTATTTCTCCGGGATAAAAAGTAGCCTATGTCCTTCCCCGGGACTCAAACTATCTCCATACCAAATTTCCTCCAAATCGGTTCAGCAGTTTAAGCGTGAAGAGGTAACAGACAGACAGACAGACAGACACACTTTCGCATTTATAATATTAGTAAGGATGCCAAAGTCATAAGAAATGCAAGAGGAGTACTCGGGAAATACGGCCAAGTGATATACATATAAACAGTACTCGTATATATTATACATCTATAAAATTATAACAGACTCGTATGTTTTCTATTCCTAATTTATTAAACTGTAAATTTGCCACCGTCAACGGGCCGGCTCTACTAAAGCCACTAGGCATTGTACGGGACGATAGACAGGGTGGGTTACTCCGATTCCGTGGAGTGGGTTGGTTGCTGGTGTGGGATTGGGATGCCACCTGTGTAGACACACTAGCCCTCACCTCCGCGAAACATCTAGTAAAGCAGGGGCGACAGAAGAGGCAGCCGAAAATTTTTCATTAAATAAAAATAGAGATCTCGGCCTCAAATATAATTTCACTCCTTTAGGGACCTTAGGTCCGTGGGGCCCAGAACCCTAAAGAACTTGCCAACAAAATTGACCGTGACTGAAGAGCTGACAGCTTCCTTGCACAACGCATCAGCATTGCGAATATTGCGATACAGCGAGGAAATGCAGCCAGTACGTAGGTCACTCGATAAATTTTGAGATAAAAAAAAACTATTGAAGATATTAGTATTATTTATTTTCCATTATTTTCAAAATACTCTCCATTTCTCTCTATACAAAGATCCATTCGTCTGAACCAACAATGGAAGCACTTTTGCCAGTCTTCATCAGATAGGTCCGAAATTGCTTCTTCATATGCAGCCACGGTTTCTTCAGCACTCGAAAAAAACTTCCCTTTTATTTTTTCTTTCACCACCGGGAACCAAAAGAAATCGCAGGAAGCTTAGTCAGGACTGTAGGGTAGATGTGGTAAGGTTTCAATCCCAGCTTTCTCAATAAACGCCTTTGTTCTGAGGGACGTATGTGAAGAGGCGTTATCGTGATGCAGCAAGATTCCACGAAGTCCAGTCTTTGCTCTCCTTTCTCGCACTGCTTTCAAAACTTGCGGCAATGCTACTGTAGTATACCAATCACAGTTGACTGACCTATAATTTTCCAGCATTGATGTTGATAAATGTCCGCCCCGTGAAAAGAAACTAGCTACCATTTCTTGCCGACGTTACGAGGTCTTTGTAGTTTTGTTGGTAACTTTCCCTCTGAGAAGACCCATACTGACGATTGCCGCTTGTTTTCCGGGTCATTATGGTAAATCCATGTTTCGTCACCTGTAATTATGATAGACGCCGCGATGTCCCGTTGTCGAATCGTAGACGCATCTCACGACACCAATCTACACGAGCCTGTTTCTCAGTATTGGAGAGCAAACGTGGTATCCAACGACAACAGAGCTTCCTTACTCCAAGATGTTGATGTAGAATGATGCTAACGCTCTCCGAACTGACGCCTAAGATATTCTCTATGTCTTTGTATGTTATTCGTGGATCTTCTCGCACCAACATTTCAGTAGCCCACTCGTTTTCTGCAGTTACTGCTGTTTGCGGACGACCACTTCGGTGGTCACCTTCGAGGCTGGTTTTACCCCTTTTAAATTCGTTGAACCATCTAAAAACTGTGCCCGTGAAGGAGCAAAATCTCCTAACGCTGACTGCAATCGTTGCAAATACAATTGTTCAGATAAACCAAATTTAAAATCATAAAATATCATAGCACGCAAATGTTCGCGGTTAAGCTCCGTCGTTACAAAGAAAAAACGCGGGAACCGTTTTAGAAAAATGACTGTAACATATTCATTTTTTAAATTGGAGCGAATAGGCAACTTGTATTTTTAAATAAATTTGCTTTTTTAAAAACATATATATATATAATATTCAGGTGCGTTCCATTTTCGAATTTCGAGCATCTCAAAACTTGTCGAGTGACCTACGTATCTTCGGAGCCATTTTTTTAGTGTTAGGTTAGCTACGAGGGTTGCTACTTATATATCCGGAAACAAAAAAACAAACAAACGTACACGGCTGAAAATAGTTTTATTGTTTTTCAAAGTATTCCCCTTGATGATCTATGCACTTTTGCATTCGCGTGAACCAATTTTTAAAGCACTTCTGCCACTCCGCCTGAGGTACCTCCATAACGTGTTGTTTGAATGCGTCGACAGCATCTTCAGCGGTCGAAAATCGTTGACCGCGTAATTTATTCTTTATATTTGGAAATAAATAAAAATCGTTGGGTGCCAAGTCAGGGCTGTACGGCGGATGACCCGTTAATTCCACATTTTGACCCTCCAAAAATAGAGTTGTTTCGCGTGACGTATGACAGCTGGCATTGTCATGATGAAGAATGATTCTTCGTCGCTGGTTAGTTTTACGAATTTGTTCAAATACTTCCGGTAAGCAAATGGTCGTGTACCACTCTGAATTAACCGTTCTACGGTTTTCTAGTGGCACTGTAGCTACATGGCCATTAATACCGAAGAAGCAGGCCACCATTTGTTTCAATGTACTTTTTGCACGAGTAACTTTCGTAGGGTTCGGCTCATTTTGAAACACCCATACCGTTGATTGTTGCTTCGTTTCGGGATCGTATGCATAGATCCAGGATTCGTCACCTGTATAGATGTTATAAACGGCTTTTGAGTCACCACGGTTATATTTTTTTAACATTTTATTGCACCATTCGACGCGAGCATGTTTTTGCTCATTTGTTAAGTTGTGGGGTATCCAACGCGAACAAATTTTTTTTACAGCCAAATAATTATGTAATATGCTATTAATGCTGGTCATAGAAATACCCAGAGTCGCCTCTATCTCGCGGTACGTAACATGTCGGTCGTCCATTATAAGTTTTCGCACAGCCTCGATATTTTGTTGTACAACGACCGATTTCGGGCGACCTGCCTTAACTTCGTCCGTAAGCATACTACGTCCACGATTGAACTCACTAAACCAGTGATACACAGTAGTTTTAGATGGGGCTTCATCACCAAAAGTTGAAGTTAGTTGATCTATGCACTGTTGTTGCGTTAAACCACGCCGAAAATCATAATAAATCATAGCACGAATATTTTCACGAGTGAGTTCCATTCTTGCTGCGAGATGACATTTAAAACCCGTCAAAAACAAAACACGAGCGTTAATAAGGAAGAAAAAATATACCTTATATACTTAAAAAAGTTCAAATTTTACCATGGCGGTCAAATATGCTATTTAAGAAGATTGTAATCCCGGTTACCGGATATATAAATAGCAGCCCTCGTATAATTTTTGTTTAGGATTTTATTATTATTTTATTATATTTGACGACCGGTTTGGCTCAGTGGGAGTAACGTTGCCTGCGAAGCGGAGGTCCTGGGTTCAAATCCCGGTAAGGGCAAATATTTGTGTGATGAGCATAAATATTTGTTCCTGAGTCTTGGATGTTTTCTATGTATATGAGTAATATATCTATTAAATATATCGTCGGCTAGTACCCATAACACAAGCCTTATTGAGGTTACCATGGGGCTAGTTCGATTTGTGTAAAATTGTCCCGTAATATTTTTTATTTATTTATTTTATTATAATTGTGTATAAATAAAAATGACACCTGGTTTTTGTGCATCTAGCTTGCAGTTTAAATATAATATGTATGTATAAACTGTAGATATTATGCAATTATTTACCACCTACGTGGAAGTGGACCTATTACAAACACGAAATGTGCAATTCAGTATCTAGTAACAAATGTTATCGCTGCTAATGCAACCTCGAGTTAGGCGACGAATTGCAAATTCGGCAAGCGAGGACAAACAGACGTACTGCCTTGGCAAGTTGACTAAATACAGTTAAGGAGTTTAGGTAGCGCAGCGTAGCAGCAAGATGCCGCTTATCGCTGAGAGCCGTCTACCTTTCCCAGCTAAAACGACGTATATCTACGGGAATATTGAAAACACTTACGACTTATTACTTTAGTGACGAAGCATCTTACCCTTTCAGCGTAAAAAGGTCATATGTATAGATAATATTATCGAGACTTATGACTTGTCGCGTGTAAATGCGCAGGTCCACCCCGGTGTGCTCAACTTGCCGAGTTTGATTAAACGACACTTAGGACCGTTCGATTTAGCTGGCCGGATTTTTTTCCGTTACGTTAATTATAAACTTTTCGAGAACCTTCAATGACACTCGCTAAAGACAATAGACGTGGCCCTCGAAACGGAAAACTAACTCTATAAAGCGAAAAGTTTAACAATTATGTTTACTTGTTTATTCGTTAACTTCGCAGACACCTAAACGTCGTTATTATGATTTTTACATTTAATTCATTGGTGAATTTGTAGTCTAGTTATATGAAGTCGGTTTTTAATGGAGTCACTGCTCGAAAATGGCTGTCTCCGTTCGAGGCAGAATGTTCGATTCCCGGTACGGACATAATGGGAGGAAATTACATTTCTACTTATAAATCATAACCGATTTGATAGTCAGATTTATTCAGTATCAGTTTAGAAACTAATAATAAAAATGTAGTTATTTGTTCATGGGGTAAGCTTTACGTGGTTATTATAGAGAGTAACGACAATATTTTCCAAATTGTGTGTGACTGGGTGTGTTTCTACATTTACAGACGGGATCATGAACATACGTTGACGTGTGCAGTGTGCACCTATGATCAATAATTCACGTTATCGATATTAACGCACCAAGTACTAACAGTCTAGTTGATCATTTTCCTCCCGCTGCCAGGGGTAGTTGTCTATTTTCTTCCGCTGTAATATTCAAATTGTGTTACACGCCTAGGGTTTTCAATTCATACTCGTTGTAATACTTGTAATTAGTTGTGTGTTATATTTAGCCTTACGACTCTAAACTAAGATCACTATTCTGGCGCGTTCGAGTGCGTTAAATGAATACCTACCCAGTTACCACGTGGTATATTCGCCTTATACAAGCGCTTAAGCTCCGACGCAACTCGGGACGAAATTATTATTCCCTGTGGGTCCAGCCAAGTGTCATAGATGCGGACGCCAATTGCATCCCGAATTCTGAAGCCAGAGCGTTTCTGGGAAACAACTTCAAGCGGAATAACGACCATGAATATTGATTAATCTAATGGATAACATGGGAGATATCTCTAATGTAGATTTAATAGGAGGTAAAATCTCGATTAGCTTTATTGTCATGCTACTGTAACATGAAAATAGAGAACGGGGATGAAATGGGGAGAGTTTTGGCACTCAGCTCAATAAACCAATAAAAAGCTAATATAGAACTTTTATGATACGTGCTGTGAACAACCTCGAAAGTAGCTGGTCCCTTTATTTCTACAACGCTTTTACTTATTTAGTATATGAATGTGTAGCTACGACGCTAACGATTATTGGCAACGCAGGCCAATACGCCCCACTTGAACATGCATTGGACTTTCTTACCTGAATGAAAGGAGTGGATGCTTTAGATCAGTGATAATATAGTGACTAAACAGTTTCAGTATGCAGTACAAGATCTTAAAAAATATACCAACTGTACCGTGTATGTTGTACGAATGCGTCACAAGCTCCCAATTTAACCGGATAACAACAAAGCTCTCTAATTTATGAAGAGAAAATAATAACACGCTCGGAAAGATCCAGTATATACGAATGCTACAGCGCGAAACCCCGACAATCCGTGAGACAAAGATTTAAGAAGAGCCCGCGGTTAAGACAGAACGGGAACCGCGAGGTGGCTGGGACATTATTTACGACGCAGCTGCAGCGAATGCAATCCAGAGGCAGCCGCATGAGACGGTGGATTTATTTAACGTCCCATTTGGAATTGATTCCCTTGGTGGCACGCAAATAAAATGCGCAACATGTTACCCTGGTAAATGCACCACGCTTGACATTTTCTTGGGGAAAACTTGCAAGGGAAAATTGCCATTTGGGGCAGTAAGTCTTTGCTGGTGCACATGAGAACGGATCGTCTTGCTATGATTAGATTCAAAGTTTCTGTCTCAGCTTCCCCCTTTTTTTCTAACTCTAGATGTGTTTCGAGGTAATTTTACACCCAGTTGAGTTCTTACACACACAATTTCAGTCCAGTCATGGCTCCTCTCCATCGCACGACGCAACTGTCGCAATCCAGAAACAGCCGCACGAGATTGTGGATTTATTTAACGTCCCATTTGGAATTGATTCCCTAACCGTCACGCAAATAAAATGCGCAACATGTAACCCTGTGACACGCCGGTGATCGACGATTTCTTGGAGGCAACTGGTAGATTTTGTTTGTGTGTTATTTGGAGATTTTACAGTAGCCAAATAACTTAATATCTGTATCCAATTTATCTACAGTAGCTAAACAGCGTAATAATATTCGACTAAACCATAGCTGTTTTGGGAGTAAGACTAAGGGCTGATTTTTCGACTTAAGTTCACAATTTGAGGGTTATCCTAAGCAGCGAACATTTATCTGACCATTAAAAATCAGTTCTAGGTTAGGTAGTCCTATTACTACTATACAACTAGAAGACGCCCGCAACTTCGTTCGCGGAGGAGAAAAAGTCATAATCCCTCTTTTTTCGGTAGCGTAGTCGGGTAAAAAGTATCCTATAATCATCTGGTGATACCCAGCTACCCTTGTACCAAAAATAGTTGAAATCTGTTTAGCCAATTTGTCGTGATGAAGCCACAACGACACATACGAACATACAAAAGATAAAAATAAAATATTATTCGATTTAGTGACCGCCAAATAGACCGTAACAATCATCGTATTTTTTAAAATATCTTCAATGTACAGACACTAAATTTTTACAACTTTATAATAGTATGGATGTTAAATGTTAATACTAGTCCTTGCAATGTTGTCGTAAGAAATCGGCGTGCGAAACGTTAAAGACTTCGTCAAAGTTTTGGTTGGATCAGTCATTTTAGTTGGGGGTAGAAAGAGTAAATCTAAGGATTTTATCGTATATCAAAAGCGATTTAACTATATACTAGTATGTAATATGGTAGAAAAGGAAGTTGTGATTTAAATCAACGCCCTTTATGATTTACAAACTAAGCAAGGCTGGCTTAGTGCTACTTATAGTTGACCTTTCGTACTCAATTAAGGCATGCTCGTGCGGCATGCGCTCAGGAAAACAGAGTAAACAGAATAACAAAACTGCATAAAAATTGAGATCAACGGAATCTGTGTCATGTTGCATCATGATGTCAAGGTCGCTGTGCAAATTTAACTGCAAAAAGTACACAATAAAACCATAGACTAGTATAATAATTACATATATAATAATATATACATACTATCTCTAAACTGTGGCTTGCATTTAACTGCGCTGTTCATTGTGCGGATCATTAACATATATCAGACCATTAAGCTTTGTATATGTAGCAATAAATGGTAATGCTATTCATATAACATTTTACTTCCATATCTTGTGAACCCGGTAGTTAAATAAAATCAATACCTACCATAATGGTTACGTTGACTTGAAATTCGATAAATTCTTAACCGGTATCTCAAAATATTCATGTAACATTTTGTAGTGTTATCAATTCTATAACTATAAACTGTATTCAAAAAGTACCGGTAGTCCAACGAACATAGCCAGATCTTCAGGTTCTTGGAACAGGTAATACAACTGCAGATATCAAAAGCTAACAAGACAGACAGATCGTATATACATTGAACGTGTATTCAATACCATTTCTATAACCTGTATAAGTCAAATGTGCAGCAACAACAGTGTTCAAAAATAGATATTTCACTCACGGGAACTACAGAGCTTACTTCATACGTTTACAAGCATGGATCATATTGCATTACAAAACACGATTCGTGCTTTTATGACCCACTTCACCGGTAGGTTGCATTCTGGGTTGTAATATTTAAACATTCGCGTTTATTTGTTCAGTCGCACAGAGCAGAGCAGTTTTTGCCTTAGCGGCGTGTCACTAGGTCAGTGGGACAGGAGCCCGCTCGGGATGGTCACAAAGCCAGGCTAATGTTAACGGCCAGCGGTTACTTTTATTCAGTACCTAGGTCCCGTTTTGAGGGTTGTGTTATGCAACAGATAGCCAAACCAGATGTTCGAATGTAAAAAATATTATACCTCCAGTAAAAGGGTTACTTGTTCGTAAGTCGGTTACTTATGAACATTTTATTTTTATATAGTATGTTGAAGTTCTTAGAAGCATAATTTTATAACGAACAGAGGTTCTGTTTATATTATAACTAGGATTTTCTTGCGGTTTCACCCGCGTGGTCTACTATTTTGATTATCCCTGGGATCCCGTGCATTTATCCTGGATATAAAGTAGCCTACGTCATTCTATAATGCTGTCCATTGCCGCGTAATCGCACGAAATAAGGAGAAATCAACAAAACCACTTCCGCATTTGAGGATTGTCTTTTCAAAAGGGTTTATTACCCTACCTACCTCATTTACAATATTACTAAGGATTATAAAGATTTTAACCTATTTATTTTATTCATCTTGACTTCGTACAACAAACTCTCGGCACTTATTAAAATAACTAACTATTGGTAGCTGTGTAACTATAATAATCTTTTAAAATCAACTTTAGGTTTGGATTAATCAATACTAACTCAGTGTAACCTTTGAAACTCTCAATAAAAACAACATCGTACGCACGCGACTCCTTGGTCTAAAGTAAGCACGCTGCGATTATAACTAAATTGTGTCACAAAATAACTAAATTGTGTGAAAAAGCCACAAAGGTATAATCAATGATCAACATAACACTTCTAATTTTCTGTATATTCCTAACTGCTAAACTGTACGTATAGGTATAAGTACAGTTTGTTTTTGTCAATCTCTCCCGATACCCAAAGGTTGCCCGGGAAGACATCGCCTTTCAGCCTGTTCTTTACCTCTCCTTAAATGTGTTATTTTGTAGGTACTCTAACTCTATTTTGTGACGTTTGCAGTAAAGAGTTATTATATTATATTACATTAAAAAGACATTTACTATAATATGCGAGGGTATAGTAAATGTCTCGATAGAAAGCTGTTGCTGTTAACATATCTAAATGCGTTTTCAATATCTCATGGGACAACGAACGACACAATAAAAGACATTCACCCTTACCTGTTGACGTATATAAGTACTGGACTGGAGAAAGGTTCCCAAAGTATATTTAAGTTGACAGCTGATTAAAGGTCTGATGGCGTCTGTCAATATGGACCATTTGACAGGCGTAATCAGCCGTTAATCAGCCATTAACTCTAACATTGCACGGTGAAATCGGGCCTAAAAATTAGTCGTTGTATAGCAGCTAGTAAAGTTATCTGAAAATCTCTTAACTATATAAATCTGTTTAAAAATCTCAATCATTTGCGAATGGAATAGCATGGCTAATGACTGAATTCAAGATATTGCTAAAAAGAGAGCAATATAAACACCTTGTAGCTATCAGTTAGTCTTTATGTACTAAACTTAAGAATTAATGACTGTAACAGTTTGGTTTGGTAACTATGGATTACCGGGATTTGACAAATAAAATAATATATCTATGGTAAAGAACAATATATCAAAGAAAACCTTGTTTAGATTTTGGTGAAAATGAAAAATACAGAACTACGGGCTGTTATTAAGTTTTATGTTTTAAAAGGCAAAACACAACGCAGATAAAAATCTGCACCGAGTTTTGGAGTCTCTTTCTCCATCTTTAAGCACTATTCACAAAAGGGTTACCGACTTCAGACGTGGTCGACAGAGCTGTAAAGATGCTCCTGGCAGCGGACGACCCAATGAGGTAACGACTCCACAAATGGTCGATACAATTTTTTTTGTGGATGATCGCGGTGTATAGTTCCGGGAAATAGCAGATGGTAAACATTTCAAGAGACCGTGTTCTTAATATTTTGCATCAACATTTAGAAATAAACAAGCGTTGTGCTAGATGCGTCTGTTGACAAACGAGCAGAAACAACGACGCTCATGTTTCGGCGAAATATTTGGAGATGTACAGGCGTAATCCTAGCCAGTTTTTACGTGTCGATACATAACAGTTGACGAGGCGTGGATCCACCACTACACGGCGGAGACAAAAGAACAGTATAGCTCTAGGCAGTGGACAAATCGCGGTGAACGCGCATAAAAGAAAACGAAAACTATTTTGTCAGCCGGTAAAGTGATGGTGACCGTATTTTGGGATTCCAAACGATTGATTTTTGTAGATAACCTCCAGAAAGGAAGAGCGATAAAAGGACCACTGCAAAATCTCAAAAACGCATTAAATTAAAAAAGGAATCATTTGCTTGAAAAAAAAAATGCTGCACCACAACAACGCCCCAGTTCACGCGGCGAAGTTGCAATGGCTAAAAGACACTTGCAGTTGCACTTCGAATTTTTACCCCATCCTCCATATTGGCCAGACTTGGCCCCAAACATGTCCCCAAATCATAAAAAGCTTGTTGTAAATGGGTATTTCGAGGGACTCGATGAAACCTTTCTATCGAAATGGGATAATATCATTGGAGAAACGTTAGTCCAAGTGCGTGGACTTATAAGGTCCCTAAGTCGAAAAATAAAACATAAATTGATATATAATGCATTAGTTCTGTGCCGTTTCGGAAACTCATCAGCTAGCCTCAAGTTCGACAAAAATGAAAATATAATATCATGATACTCGTAATAATGGCGGAAACTACCAAGCCGTAGCTGGTTGATGAGCGAGCTTTTTATAATTTAAATCCACTGCAGACTTAATTATTTTTTATCATCATTTGATAGTTACTATTTAATTTAAGTCATTTGGATTAAATTCTCATTGGACGTGTTTTTACGACTATTAGACTCTGAGATGTTTTTATCGCAATTCATTAGTTTTATTACCTATCTCGGTACAATACTTTGCAAAACCGTGAGTTTCAGTTTAAAAATTACGCAAAAAAAAATTACTGGTAAATAATTAAAAATATCGAAATTCATGATCGACTACTTTACACAACAGCTTCTAAATTGTGAATTTCATCTCAGTAAAAAAGAGAACCGATGGATTTGGAGTTTATTAAGACATGTATACCGGCTTTTGCCCACGACTTCGTCCACGTACAATTGTAATTTCGAAAAATCTTCCCTTAGTGCATATCTTAGTCTCTAAAGGAATATGTGTAATTCATACCTTCATCTATTTAGACTGTGTGATGTCTGTCAATAGTTAAGTCGCTGGTATATAAAGTACAATTAGTGGCTGTAGGCCTGGCGAGTCTTTCAACTCCCATACCTTCGCCATTTTGACAAAAAGTGGCCAAGAGCGAGTCGGACTCGCCCATGAAGGGTTCCGCAGCCGTTTATACAAAAAAATGCACTACGGATGAAAAAAAATACGATATGAAAAAGAAACACTCACAAAAGAGCGTATTTTCCCAGCACTTACGTCCTTTTGCTGATAAGCGCAGTTTTTTGGCAATAACTTAAAAACGGTATGTCCGATCATGTTGAAAACAATTTTCGTTGAAAGTATTTATTTAGCTTTATATTTGTAAATTTTTTCATAGTTTTTGAACTTACCGTTTAGAAAATAGAGTGGGGGGCACAATTTTTGCTACTTTCGTAGCGAATGTTTCGGAAAATATTCACTAAATCAAAATTTTTTTGTAGAACCTCACAGTGTTTTTTAGAAGTACTGTTGAAATATGTGCCACACATTGATATTTGCTGATTTTTTTTTTCAGTTTCGGTTACATGTATCGAGTGCCGAGTGCCCCCCTAGAAATATTTATATTTTTTATTTAACTATCAAACTAAGTAGCGGTTCACACACGACCCCTATGCTCCATTTCATCAATGTACAACTTATAGTTTATGAGTAAAATGCCTGTGACATACGGACGGAGACAGACAGACAGACATGACGAATCTATAAAGGTTCCGTTTTGGCTTTGTACATTCAGTTTGTGGATTTTTAGGGTTCCTAAAAATCCACAAACTGAATGTACAAAAAAAATCTATACTTATAATTATCGAATCAGCACAAACAATTTCAAGAGTCGTTTGAGCAATACGACCCGTAGAGGAGAGCATCCGGACAGACATACGAAACCATTTCTACCCAAGCTGAAACGGAGACGCTTCGCTCGCTCGTTCAATTAAAAGAAGCTATTGATTAGCTAGCGTGTAGAAATACAATTCAGAGAAGTTTCAGGGAACCTCGCAATTGTATGCTTAAATTAATATCGTCTGAGGTGGCACCGTGCGAAACTAAACAAATTCTTGTGCCGCCGCTCCCGACGAAGTCTCGGTTAAATGAAGAAGTTTCCCTATTCAAGTCCTGAGATAACACTAACTTTCCTTGACGGAGTTCGTGATTGTTACGACAGGTAAAGAAGACCCGTGGTGTGGTAAAGTTACAGTTTCAGTGATAATAGATATATTTCATTTGTTGCTGAAATGTAGCGAGACGAGAACGAGTCATGAATGTTAAGTCTAGACTAAGGTTGACAATGCTTAGTTTTTAAATGGTGCCAACGTTATTATTGTAGGTGCAATGTTGCGATGTGGATGTGATTCATATGCATTATTGCTTAAAATAGAATTTCTATAATTTACGAGTGAGAAGTGACAAGACAAGGATAACACTTAAATCAATGCTAAATGATGTATTCCGGAGTGGGTAAAAACTTACAAAATTATATAGCAGTAATTTCAGTGACTCTTCTCTACTCAAAGATTATAGATTAGAGTACACGCTTAGCATTCAACTAGATATTCGAAATTAATTCAACGAAGAGTCACGAGATAAATCTTCACATTTTTTGTTTCATCAACCGACAACGACAACGGGGAGCGTAGACGAAGTCATTAATAACACTCTAGTCTAATAAATATACTCCGCTGTTGCACGAATTATATTAGTCTCGTACATAGATTTATAACAGGTAGCTATCTGTATTATTCCATCTGAGAGCTTTAGATTACAATCTATGTATTGGGGCCAACAAGTTTGTCCATTCATTAGATAAGTCACCTAACGCAGTGGTTGTTATTAAGGGATATAGAACGGTTTTAATTCGAGACCGGGTAGTTTCTTCGGGCGCTGCGTTGTGTAAATTGTATTATTATACTGTTGTGTTAACTCAACTTTCAATTTATCCACACTGCCTTCTAAGTTTACTAGATTATAACATGTCAAGGAGAGTCTGCTGCGTCTAGGGTAAAAAAAAAGAAAATATACAACACCCGAACATAAATCACAAGAAAAATCTGATGTTCAATAACAAAAGGCGCTGAATAGCATCACCACTCAGCATAATTTTGCCACGGCAAGCAGTGAAACGCTGATTTTCACTCCTAATTTAAAGTTTGAAAAATAATTTGAGGTTCGACCAAGCTCAAACTCCGAGTTTTGTAAGACGAAATATTGTCCCAGAACCACTATATGGGATAGATAAACCGAATCTGATTTGGGGATGAAGAACAAACAACTAGTGGGTAGGAAAGTGGATAAAGAAATCTTATTAGTTAGCAGTGAACAGAAAGTGCTCTAGCCAACAGCTCTAAACAAGCTAGAGCGAGCGAGTGCCCCAGGGACGAGGGACCAATTACTTAGCGACCAGTTACGTCGATACACGCTTTCCCCGCGGCCTGTGCGAACTTCCTATTAAATCGCCATACAATCATTTGAACGCGTTAGCAGGGAATAATTCGTGTTTTTCGGATATAACGACACACCCGATCTGCTGGATGTTTTGGGGCGTCCGTTTTAACCCTTTAAGAAAAATATATCATCCATCACATATGACCATTTTAGAGCCTTTAGCGTTGACATTTTTTTTACTATTAATATTTGGCCAATATTTTGGTGACAATGATAACATAATATTGAATTTGCTCGTCACACACCGAGTTTGTACTCAATCTAGCTCTGTGCAAACACTAATGGGAGCTGAATTCCTTTTGCAATTTGCTATACGATACGACCAAATTGATAAATTGTATACGACCAATTCGAATCGTAGCTGCGCCAATTAAACTGGTTACGATTCCACCTCCATCTTGTCTACACATCTACAGATGCATGTACATGTATATACTTCTTACTCGTAAGTTATAGATTGAGTCGTGTAGAAACGAGGCTATGATGCCGGAAAGATGTATTGCGGATTTTTTTTCAGCCGATTTATTTAGGTATATAGGAGAAAATAGATTTTTGACGATTATTTACGAAAATCTTGATGTTTTACCATCACGATCTTCGTGATTTTTAAAGTGAATTTCTTGGAATTACTAAGAAAGTATATTCTTAAAATACAAAGAACTAAATAATGAAAGAAATTCAAGACTGACTGGATTCGGGACCAGTGCCTTGCCGGGGCACACGCTCTGCCAATTGAGCTACAGGGCCCAATCAGTTAATTTTTTTTCATTATTTAGATCTTTGTATTTTAAGAATAAAGTTTTGTCGTTAACATGATCCTACGTACTTAATGGATGTTGTGAAGTTCAACAGTAGTCCCGTATATCATTGAACATTTTATATTTTCTTTTTTAAAGTAAAATGTCTTTAATTTCTTTTCTAAGTATTTCTTTGTTCTCTAGGTATGTACGAAGTGATTGGAGAGCTTATGGTCAAAAATACACAAATAATTAAGGGGAAAGTGCTGCGTGGAAGCAATATAGACAGTATTGTAACTCAAGACAAAAGGAGTTATGAGTGTCCGTCACTGCGTCTTATAAGACTTTTTGGCTTAACATGTTAGTATAGTAATAGTCAGAGAGCACTTTCATAAGAAGTCGAGTCGGCGTCATATGTCGCTAATTGCCGTCAGGCGAGTGTGTCGTACGACCCGAGTCCCTGGACCAAATGGTTTTCGTGCGACTTCGCTTACTGCAATTAAACGTTTGATATTACTTTTACTGTGACTATTTTAATTATGAAACTACATAATGGGTTCTCTTTTTAAATGGTTTCACCATTTTATTTGTATAGCGCTCACAATACATTATGAACATACGTCGTTATCGCGGGTACAATTACCAATCAGATAAAGAGCAGATAAAACAGAATGTCTATTTGGTAGAAACGGACGTATTATGCCTACAGCTACTAAACATCTAAGAAGCTCTTTACATGTGGAGAGTTTTCTCTAGAAAACATCAATAAAAAATACAGGCGCAAAGGGGTATGGGTTTAAACTGTTGTCATATGTTTCCATCTGTTTAGTTAACAAGTTTATACATAGGAAATAAGTAAATTTAATTATCTTTTAACGTCTTCTTGTAACAATTTTAACAATATATACATACTTGTATGAAGATAACTGTTATCGTCTACTAATTAAACGCTTACCTACTTAGAAGAAAGTCTATTTAAAAAATAAGAAAACAACGTGTGTAACGTGTATTTGTCACATGTATTATTTGGTTTTCGTAAAAGATTACAAAGATTTTTTCTATATTTTCCACAGTCAATTTGCGGCGTCTAGCAGTAAACATCCATTTTAATTGACTAAATGATCTTTCAACATCAACTGTTGTTGTAGGTGCATACTTGAAACGATGGAAATAATCTAGAGTAGTGTGACAAACTCGTAATGATGATTCAAGTATTATCTCCTTCCCTTGTATCAATTCATTAATTTTTTTTATTATATCAAATCCAGTATTTTTCTTCAAGACATGTTTCAGCTTTTTAAATATTCTTTTTCCATTAGCACTCAAATTTAATTTCGATATATGCTTGTATGTTTTTTGAACGATGGCTAAACTTTCACTGAGAGATAGATTCGGGCACTGCAATTTGTTTATAGCGTCTGGAAGTACCTGAAGATATTTCGCTATAAAATTTAAATCATTCCGAATTTTCGCACTGCGAAATGCTTTTTTTGCCTTTGTGATACATGCTGCGTCAGAATCACGAAATGTGTCCACAACGCCTTTTATTTCTTCGAAATACTTGTTATAGTATGTCGCAGCCTCAATCCACGTTCCCCAACGAATAATCGTTGGATTTGGAGGTAAGGGTATTCCATTAACCATTTCTTTAAATGTTTTTATTCTTTTTGGCGATTTTTGAAAAACTTTTTTTACATTTGATATTAATTTATTCACTTCTGGAAAAAGAACGCGAACTTGATCAGCAACTCTGTTAAGACTATGAGCCAAACATGTAACATGGAGAAGGTTTGGGTATTTTTTTTTCAATGTTCTACCCGCTTTTTGCATGTACCCTACACCATCAGTTAATAATAACAACACTTTCTCATGTTTATTGTGCATTTTTGACGGTATCCTTCATACTTATATTGTTAGTTTGTCCCAATTTTTTGCTTGACAATACATGTGGAGTTCCGACTGCATCTTCAAGCAATGCACCGACTATCACAATAGCAATTTGACGACCCCTTGGCATCTGTTGTTTCATCAACACTCACATAAATAAAAGCATTTTCTAACTCCTTTTTAATTTTTTGCATTTGTTCGTCGTATATTTGGTTTACGTAATTCTGTCTCAACAAACATTCCGAAGGGACCTCCACAGTTTTATGGAACTTTCCAGAGACGCATATTTATAAAAATTTTGAATATGGGATTTTCTAACTGAGACCATGGTATATTACAGCTTACCATAAATTTGGTCAATTCCATCCTAAAATCTTTTTTGACGGATGTATGCTTTTCCGAGTTGAAATGTCGTTCCATAAAAGCTTTTCTCTGGGGGAAACTAACATTGCACTTAGTGCAATATAATTTTGTATCGCGAGCCTGTAATTCAGGATAATCCTTTGTCCACAACTCCACAAATTCATCGCACGTTTTTTTCCTTCGCGGCATTTTAAAAGCACTCGGCAATAAATATATTACACACAGTTATCAGTACGGATAATTGATAATGTACTTACTAACAAATGACAATGTCAAATAGGAAAAATTATTAAAGAGTTTGCATTGCGACTGCATAGTTAATCTATTTAAGTTGTATTGGTACTCAAGTCAAATATGGAGGTTGGGTATTAGAAATACCTAATGTGTGATACATTTTAAGCTCGTAGGAGTAGGCAGAGATGTTCCTCAAAATGAGTTTCGCGTCTGTTATTGCTTGTTTTTCATAATCTTTCTGTACTGTTAAATCGTTTTTGTACCCGCGATAACGACGTATGATTATGAATACAAACCGGGCGGTATCCGTCTGCGATGTATATACATGCAAAGTTTACGTTCTGAAATTCGGTACCATTTGCTGTAGCAGAAGCAACCCCCTCTTATGTCTTTTATATTTTTACAACTACAAATAGATAGCAATAAAACTACATCAACAAGGTTTGTATTCGCAAAATGACACTTTTTTTGTTGGCCATACCAGGTATGTGTAAACCTGTGTAGCACGGTGCGTTTAGAATGCAAAGCGAGCTGTATTCGTCAGCGATCTATCCATGCAAAAGTTTGTTTACGTTCTGGGCGCCTAATAGCCCCCGTCCTGGAGCGGGCGGTTACTCGCTTAGGCGAGGTCAACGACCGCTGCACTGTTTGATTTCACGCATCTATACCTTCTAATCCTGTAACACTATAAATTAATGTTAAAATAACGTAAATCGAACGAGCTTAGATTGGATTCGAAATTAGTCTGTTGAATTCGTCTTAGCTTCCGAATAAACTGAAAAAAAAAAGATTTCATACTTTAGACGTGTTTGTAACAGTTGACACTTTTTTATCTATTGTTAACTTTACATAACGCGTTTAGTCGGTTATGGCTGAAACTTTTAATTTTTTATGATTGTTATAAACAAAGCCTAACGTAAAGGAGTCTATACCTCGGGAATAAAGCAACATAATATAATTTACGGTTGCAAAGAACATAACGAAGCATTACTTGAAAAGTTACCACAGCTAGGACAAAACAGTTGGGCACTAAAATTAAAATCCAATAACCTTTTTCCTGGACGGCTAACCTAGATAGTGTTGTGTGTTTAACTAATATAGTTTGTACCTATGTTTGATGATGATCTGTCGATTTAAAGACAACTAACACTTGTCTCTGTTCGTGAAGGGATTTCAGTTGAATAAGTGAAAGCTAATGGTGATAATGTAGCGGTTTTACGCCTAATTTCATATTTTAATGTCAAAGTGGTATAATAGCATTCTGGCCGTCCTATTAATATTGAAGATACAAAAGTTTGTGAGGCTGTTTGTCTCTGAATAACACGCAAAACATCGAACAGATTTGGATAACTCTTGGCACACAGATAGATTAGGTCATGGATTAAAGGATGTGATACAAAATTTCACTAAATAAATGCTAGTCATCCGGATTAAAAAGTTGATAAATTGATCTTTATTCTTCTAATCAATTGGACTGGATGTGATCGATTAACAAAGCTTAATTAACCTACTATAAAACATTCAATTACGGGATGTATTAAGATTCCCACGTCTTTGTGGACGTAAAAGCAGGATAAGTCAATCGGTCGGTAGGTAATTTGATGAAACGGGAGTTGAAAGACAAGCGAAATGGCTGAACATGTATCTCCTGGGGTTAGTAGTTTGGATGCTTTTTCACTTCTTCGGAACGTTTATGGACAATACATATAACAATTCACGGTACAGTACTACATCTGTGGGTGAAGAGAACCAAGCATTACAATACGCGACCTGCAATGATACAACTTGTAACTTACACACTTGTGTGGTAACTTGAATCATTATATTGAAAGAGAATGCTCCTGGCGAGACACCTCCGTTCAAGCAAGGGATCTTACCCGAAATCGAAATGTCGCAGACCAAATTTGGATATCGCTACAGTTACAGGTTGTAGCAGTTCCGCTCCACCTTTGTCTGCTCCTGAGACGTCTGTAACTTAGTTTTTTTTTACGATACATTATGTAGAGAAGATTGATAAGAAAGATAACTAACCATAGGTGGCAACAAAGGGTTTTGAAGGGTAGCGGGCAGCAGGCGGGTGCCTCTCTCTTATCGCGAGCAAGGACTAGATTAAACGGTCGGAGAATATTCGGGATTGCATTTGTATCGGATACCAATAGTGCACTCAATTCACACAAGACACCAAAAACAAAGAATACGCGAAGCAAGACTTTCTGTAGTTGAACTTGCGCATATCGCGCTATAGAAAGAAATATCCATTTCACATTGTGTTCAATGTGAAATGCTCTACTGAACACCTAGTCTGTATATGGTGGACATCGTTGACCACAGTCCGTTGATTCACACACTCCTTTATGAGACTCAATGCGACTAATTTACGACGAGTCCATTAAGCTTGAACTCAACAAAGAATCAAGTTTTGCGGAAGGCAAGGAATTTGCGGTCTTTAGCTTTTTGTGGTCAAAAACGTTAGTTTTTTCCATAGAAACGCCCAAACGAGAAAGTTCGATTCGCTTAGCGATTTCCACATCAAGAGATGATAATGTGTACTTAGTTGGTTTATAAGTTCCGTTACAAGGTTTTTTGCAAATAAAATAAAATTACGGTAATTTTTGTATTTTTAAACGACTTACAAAAAAAGGAGGAGGTTCTCAATTCGACGGAAGGTTTTTTTTTTTTTTTTTTTTTTTTTATGGATGTTCACCGATTACTCAAAGACTATTTGACCGATTTCGAATTTTTTTTTTTTTGTTTTATAGAAGGTACTTTCTAGTTGGTCCCATTTAATTTTGGTGAAGATCTGATGATGGAATCCATGAGGAATTGAAGGAACTCCTCAAATATTGTAGGCATACATATAGCGATTTTGGTATTATAAGAAACATAAGCATTTGCATTCAGAAAGTGTAAATTGGTGAAGTGGAACTGATGCAGAAGACCATAGAATGCCATCGGAACTCCTCAATCATAAATGATTTACGGGTGGCGACAAAATATCTTGATTAATTTAGCTAAGCAACTTCATAGTCACAAATTTAAATGTTCCTGATGAGAATGGCACCATCGAATTGATTTGATGATGGAGCCGGAAGGTAGGCACCAGATCTATGTAATAAAATAATGTATCCTAGCCGTGTTTGGGCTTGTTCGAATCGTCACGAGATACACTTTTAAGTAACGATTAACTAAAAAGTGTAAAATAAATAAACTTTTAAACAAAAAAATAAAACCGACTCCAAAAAAACTAAAAAGTAAATAATAACGCCATAATTCAGTTTCTTCAAATTACTTACAAGTAACCGTTTGTATACTCAATCTATACAGTATATACAATTAATGTTATTTGGAGTCGGTGCCATCGTGTCACAACTTACTAAAATCGTCAATTTTCAATATTTTACACATTCTTTATATGGCACCGACTCCAAATAACATTAATTGTATATACTGTATAGATTGAGTATACAAACGGTTACTTGTAAGTAATTTGAAGAAACTGAATTATGGCGTTATTTTTTACTTTTTAGTTTTCTTGGAGTCAGTTTTATTTTTTTGTTTATACTCATACATGTATTCAAAGCTTAGTTTATGCCAGTTAGGAAATCGTGTTTTTTTTAAATATTGTGTTGCAATTTTCTTTACCAGCCTCTAAACCTTGGGACAAACCTACTATCAAAATACGCACAAGAGTCAAGTGGATAATTAATCCCTAATTTGAAATACAGTTTCTTTGTAGAGTTTATGGTTCTTCAAGGCGACACAATCGCCAGTATTCGTGTTTTACGGGATCCTGCCGTTTTACCAAAATTATTTTGGTCAAATTTTATTAACCAAACAAATTTTAGCAACTGTCTTTTTTGCCAATGCAATCTTTGACATAATTACAATACGCAAATTTTCTTTTGGTCAATTTTCATGTAGCAGAATATTACTACGAAAAATGACATTTAGACATTTGATCTTTTAGCAAATGCTTACTAAGGCAAAAAAACATAAGACAATAAACATTTAGTCAAATGAATTGTTATGACAAAACATAAAACGACCAAAATCGGATTTGTATCGGGAAATATTACATTTCCGGAGCAAATCAATTTTAAATGAATTTTACTCTCAATCGTCTTATGACTTTTGATCGTAAGTATGTACATTTTGTTTACGCGAAGTAGATCTGTAAGTTTGCTTGTTGACATATTATTGTTTAGGCTAATAATTATTAGATATATCTTTCACTAACCATAATTTCAGCTTATCTATTTCACCTTCAGGCACGTCCGACTATGGTTAGGTTAGGTACGACGACGAGCGAAGCGAGGAGCAGCGAGCGAGCCGCGAAGGCCTTTGTCGAGTCTGGCCTTTTGTTAGGGGTGACAGTTCTAACCCTAACAAAAACAAACTGTTACCAGAATAGTAGGTTAGGTTAGAACTAAAAGTAATAATTTGAATATTGATGATACAAATCATTTGCCTAATATGGTTTTGCCTAAAAATATTATGCCAACTACAACATTTGACTAAATGAAATTTGGTCATAGTACGATTTGGTAAGCGAGTCATTGCCTAAACATTCATGTGCCAAACATTAGGTTTGGGTAACAATTATTTGCGAAAAGTTCATTCGGCAAACGATTATTTAATTTAATTTAAAACATAGGTAACCCGTGTTTTACGTACTTAGTTCCGTTGCGGGCTAGCGAAATTGCTGCATTTTTTGCTAAACTGAAAAACTACCTTAACTTCTTCATTGGAATAGATATTTAGTGTAGGGACTAGGGACTAGGGACGGATAAGAACAAATAATAGGCTACTTGACTCATATCAAATATAGCGCAATAAATGAATATTTTGTGTAGTATTTGACTTAAGAAACCAATATATACCGTTTTCAGATTTTAAAAGTGTAAGATGGCCACATATATCCAACTTTAATTTATTTTTTTTGATCTGAAAACGCTGTCGTCCATTTTGTGACGTCACAGGACACTAAGCAAACTAAATGTCGGATCTTATACGAGTGAAATTCGCTACATAGCAATGTGCTGTGACATTGACATTTATGACACAAGTGACTTGTGGACTTTTGAGGTTGTGATCGTGATAGTTTTATTATTATTTGTAAAAACCTCTAATCCGGGTGTTACTGTTACTGCTTTCCCGTTATATTGATAAGAGTGATCATGATTGTTGGAATTATGAAGGCAGATAGCATAAATTTACCAAGAATCGACACATTGAAGGTCGGTAATTTTTGATGTGTTCTTGCATTCTTGGACAATACAAAAATGATAATAACTATATTTCTCTTATAAATTTTTAATAGAAAGTATCGATGTTTTTACACTGATGAAATTGTTTCAACCCGTGTGACGTCACACATAGATAATCTAGACTAATATGGCGTACAGCGTTTTCGCCTGTTTACGTCAAGTAAACTTATAAAATATATTTTTTGCTGTTTTCGAGGTCCCAAAAAATTATGGTAATATTTTTTCTGCTAATCGGACAATAATGAATATTTTAAGACCTACTTAAAAAAAAAGTAAAGTAGCCTATTGGGATTGCGAAAGAAGCCCTAAAATAGAGGTTTCAGAAAACTATAACATTTCTTTTCTTAACCATCTTAAACATTTTATAGTTTTAGATCACTTTTAACAAGAGATTTTCATCATTTATTTGCAAAAAACCTAGTAACAGAACTTATTACCTAACTGAGTATATGTATTATTATTTATTAAAGGATTAAAATCAATAATAATGGTGGTTGTCTTCAAGTAACAAAAAGTTAAATGATACTAAGAGTCATAGCCAAACATTCTCGTATGTGTCTTTAATTTACATCGGTATAAATGGTAGGTATTTTTGTCATTGAGGTATGAGATATGATATGATGCATTTATCTCTAATGTACACAGTAGGTAATAACATACGTGCAAATATTAACTGTAGACATTATAACTATCATGTCAGTTACCCAATTGGATAATTTAGGCACATTTAGTAATTATAAGAAGACATTTTCGACCATACAAATGCAGTTATTTACATTACTGATACAAGGTGTCGTTCGTAAAAAAATATTTGTTACCTATTTATTGAAATAAAACAATTTAACGGATTATATCGCGTATATTATCTCATTTTAGTTCCCGACGTTTCGGAAGCTTTCCAGCTTTCCATGGTCACGGGAGGATGGAAAGCTTGAAAGCTTCCGAAACGTCGGGAACTAAAATGAGATAATATACGCGATATAATCCGTTAAATTGTTTTATTTCAATGAGTAATAATCGCGGAAACAGAAGAAAATATTATACCTATTTATTGTCAATTGATTGGTAGCAGTATTTCTTCTGCAAATAACACAAGATTTCGTTCTGAGAAGTTAACTTCTCAGAAGTCCCCATACTGAGAGCGTAAAGAAATAAGCAAACTTATCCGTGAAACTTCTCTTAATTAGCGTCATTTCTTTTCTACTCGGAAAGTAAAGGCGGACCGTAGTGCTTGGCTACGGATCTAAAAATACGAGTGCAACACATTCGGGACACGTGTGAGACTGGGGCGTTATTTTGTATGTGTGCTAGGAATTGACGGCATGAACATTACTTATATTTTAACCGCAATGATTTTATTTAAATATAACTTTCCTTTAATAGATTTTTTTTATCACTTTCCTTAACAAAATATCAAAATAAATATTTTAAAAAGTGAAATTAAAACTAAAAACTGCCAATAAATACGCATGATGTAGGCATTTTAAACTACTAATTAGATAGCAATATGACAGAGGTCCGACATGTAGTTAGGTCATAATGTACTCCGGCCATATAAACTCCATATTAAATCAGAATGAAATGTTTGATGGCTTATATCTTGGTTATTTTTAATCACGTTTACAAAAGGTTCGGTTTCGGTTTCGGCCGAAACTTTAATCAAACCGAACATTCTGTTTCGGTTTCGGTTTCGGCAAAAAAACATGTTTCGGTCGGTCACTAAAAAAAATATAAGAGATACATCACGATTAGGTACAGTCGACTACAAAAAATGTATTCTCTTTTTTGCCTTATTGTGTTGTAATAAAGTCAAAAAGTGGATACAACTCTTTGTAATCGACTTTATATTTGGCAAATACGGCGCATTGTAGTGTCGCCATCATAAAATAAGGCAGTTTGAGAATTAACACCTAAATCGAATGCTTCAAAGAAGCTATTGTTTACATCACTACTCAGCCCAGTGACTGGAAAGCATTAATTACTAAATCGTCGATTAATTAATGGTTATTATTAGGCTGCTACCATGTCGTAATCTACAACTAACTTTTTTTAGGCACAGTCAACCAAATAGTCACTCTATATTGCAATCCAGCCATATTGCGACGAAGCAAGATTCTGTAACATGACGTTAACGAGGCTTCGAGAGAAATTGTATTTCCTGGAGTATGTTACGGACAAAAGATCATAAGTATAATATAGTATCAATATCGACTAATAATAAGAAATTTCCTTCAAGACGACTTGTGTAACAACAAGCGTCTTTCTGAATTTTCTTTCGCAAACGTCAGGATTTCCGAAAAAGATTTATTTCATGACAAAGGTGTTTTACTTAGATTGTACTGTGAAGTATATTATGTTAAAGTCCACAATAAGCTTCACAGGCTGGTAATCCCCAGACATATCGACTAGCTGATCAAACATGAACTTTATACTCGTTGCGGGCAAAATTTTGCGACATCGTTAACAGGACTAGGAAAACTTTAATTACGTAGAGAAATGTGCGAAACCGAGACAACATTAGGTGCAGTGGATTAAAGTTATCAGCGTGCATCCAGAAACTTTTGCCAACAACCCCGATAATAGCCAGGACGCCAGACAGCCACAAAACAGAGTAACAAAGACCCACACATTGTCGAGCAAGGTTTTTTCCAGTAGCGTTAACAAGACTGAAGGAAAAGCGTATTTTAGGAGTATATTTTACTCGTGTACGTGTAGGAGTATATGTTACCGAGATAGGATCGTAGGTACAATAGATTAAAGATATTGGCGTTGGTCCGCGAGACCACGTCACGCTCGGCGAAGCGTGGCCGGCCTCCAAGGCTGTAACGCGATTTAGAACCTCGCCTCCGGCTGAGCTCCTGTGCAATGTTTTTTTTATTAACATCCACCCAGTGAGTTACGGTGTGGTCGCGGTGCTGATTGAAAAGGTAAACTATTTAGCTCTTGCGCTGCACGCTATTAATTTTCTAATAACAGGTAACAAACACCGCGCATTATCTTGCTCTTGCACTAATGTTCAACATTGTGGTTTTCATCTTTCCACTTCACCGTGTATATTATATTCAGGTTGATACTTATAATATTTTTATAATTATAAAATAAGCCATATTTGTTAGAATTGATAGATCTCAAAGCGCCATTTCGTCACTACTTTTCTTACGTGAAAGTTAATACGATGATAATAAAAAGAACGCCATTTAGCTAAATTGTAATTGGGTAAAGTTCAAAAAGTTGCATAACTCACGTAATTACATTTTCTATGAAAATACCAGTTGTGCGACGAACAATTAACTGAATTGAATATTCTCGTTGCACAACGGAACGTTTCACTTTCATCGGATTTGTATGGTTAACTACGGTTAATGATGGTCCAACTTTTTGGGCCTCACCTAATTTAATTACACGTAATGTAAAAAAGCAGCGGTTTTATCTAACTTCTACATTATAACCGTGTTACTAAAATGTACGTACTACAATATATTAATTAAGAGGGCGGGCTTGTGCGGGGTTATTAGGGGAAATATTTGTGCACTTAGATGTTGTGATAGAGCAGTTTCTCCCCTAAATTATTAACCAACTGCTAATAAAATAGGCCCAATGTCCTTAAACAAGGCGGGTTCCTCACAATTGGGCAATGGGGAGCAATCAAAATGACCTTTGAATTTTGAGTTCAGGAATAGTATTGCGATGCAGGCGAAGCGTGCGTGATCCGGAACAGTACTAACGCGAGCACAAAGGCATAGATTTCTAGGCAAAGGTAAGTGATGCTAATGGAGAACCCGATGGTTTGTATCCGGTTATTGCTGGCTTTAAATCGAGGAAAATTCCAGTATATAATAGTCTTATTACTTCGAAGATTTACTACTGATACCTACTGTTGCTTCATAAAATAATGCTTTCGAATCAGAATCTGTTTGAATTTGAATCGTTATACCACGATTTACATCCAAAATCACTCCGAAATTTAGGTCTATCCGGGGACACCGGCGTTGCATGGTGTCCATACATAATTAACGCATTTATTTATATTTTCGTCATGATCATTTATCTAAAGTGGGCATTCACCCTCCGAGCGGCGCCAGAAAGTAAGACAAGAACTTTGCATTGTTAATTGCATTTGTACTCTAGCGAGGGTCGGCTAAACACAAGACACGTTTAATTGTCCGTAGGGTTGCTAAGGATTTTAATAGAGAAAAGCACAATGGGAGGGTTGGAATGGGCGGTAACAAAACAACAACACGTGCAGAGGGAATGTCATTGCACCTCCCGACTCCCTGCATTACCTATTCAGGGATTACCGCCGGCTATGTGGCGCGCCGGGCGCTCTAAACGACGAGACTGGGCGCCCATTTCGGGGGTCTGTCCGGTGATATTGGACTCCGGCTAGAAGCAGAGATTCCAGTAACAGCTTTAAATACAGCTACGACGACTTAACTGACCCATTTTCCTTCATAGTTCGATATTCAAATAATATTGTAGAACAGAGCCATGTTTTGAATGACAGGGGACGGTCTCCGTTTAGAACTTTAGATGTCGTTACACTCGCTACGCAAATTGTACTGTCTCTCTAATGCATTGTTAGGCGACCCTATTGTAAGTCTTTTCAATTTTATACGTAGATACGGTATTTACTTCTGGTATGCCTGGACTGGAAGCCTTTTAGAAACATTTCGATTATTAAAAGCTCTTGTTTAACAACGGGTACTGTTTGTTTAAGTCAACCATTGGGCCAACTGGTTATCTTAATGGATCAAATTTTACGCGCATAATCCAAATACTCCTAAAAAAATTCATATAGAAAAATGAACCTTCCAGTATCAGCTGGTGTGAGACGTAAAAAGCGTCATTAACGCCATTAGCAGTAGGTATACAGGTAACAAAGTCAACACATCCAGTGTGAACACGATCTTTTGCATTGTTCAAATGTGATGTAAACGTCAGATAATGACACTGAAAGTACACGGGTAGTTACAAAAAACAGACATTTCGTGGCATGTTCTAATGACATAGCGTCAGTAACTTCATTTACAAGCATATTCATTACGTTTTATTGCGCTTCGAAAGGACCTGAAGTAGAAAAGTATCTATAACACATACGTCCTTACTGTTACCAGAACTCGCGGCTCGTTAGACTGAATCACAGTGAATAAGCACGCTTTACACCTATGATTATTCACATCCACGTACATATTTACTTACTCACTAAAGTTTGCAGCATGGATTGATAATGCAATGATGTCGCATACATTATAAAATATAGCGTGTGTTAAATTATTTCAGTTTGAAGATTAAATACAGTACATATTTATAATATACCTAATAAATAAAGGAACAGACCATGAGAAAGGATATTGCCACTTGGCCCAAATTCTATTTAGCTTTTTGCATCAGTGCAGATCTCGCTACGCCCACTTGAAAACGTTTGGGTTCCTTTGCATATGTGGTTTATAGTTACCTGGTTGGTTGGTAGGCTTCTTATGTCTAGTGGCACACTTATATATTATAAGCTGAAAGTAGGTAATTTTACTTGAAAGTATTCATATAATAAAATTGAATAATATCATTCTATGCCGCTGTGATCATAGTGAACAACTTTTTAAATAATATAGATTCAGGCCTTACGTTGGGTATTCCATATTAGATTAATGGATTAATTGTTCCTTTGCTATTCCGCGAAATGTTGTCTCGGTTAGATGTGACAATAAGTTATGCTCACATGCGTAAATTTGTATATAGTTACCAAAAAATATATAGGCACAGAAGAATTGCCTACGATGGCCAAAACCACTGCGCACGCCCTGTGTTCGCCTCTATACGAGGCATCATCAGGAGATGCTGGAGATGTTGACGATCGCCAGTCCACTCGCGAGTTTTATTTTATGAAGATGTCCTAATTTCTGCTACGATGTGATCGAATAGAGTTTGAATTAACGCGGGCGATATCATTGACGGTTTTTCAAGAAAGAAAATCATCTCTTCCGTTTCGTTTTCTGATGAAAAATGAATGGATCCATCTCATTAGTCGTCTCGCCGTCGTCGCCAGTGTCAACTTAACACAGAGTGCGTTAATACAGCGCACGTCACGCTGGTCGTGACCTCGGCGGTTCAACGAACGGACCCACCGTCACAGCTCGCTCGCAGCGATGCGTCAGCTCAGCTCCAAGCACACTAATCTAACGCTTTAAGTTAGTTTGCAACAGAAATGCACTTACGCCCTTGTAGTTGTATTACACCTTCTACCGTCTAGAGGTAAAAAGGTAGTAAGAGTATACCAGTTCAATATGTTCTTATAACGTTTTTGTCATGAGTAACCGGTATCTAATGCGAGTCCGACTCATACGCGTCGAGGGAGACTGGATCTAAATTGGATCTGCAAAAACGTCCTTCATTACGGTTTGTCTCGTTTCAGACATAAAGGTTCATTGTGTTGCCATTGGATACGAGTAATTAGAAAGATGAGTTGCCTACGAATATTTTAAAAGTAGCCCGAGCAAGTTGGCGCATCTAAACACCTTGTCTCGTTGCATAAAAGACTAGACGAAACAAACGGCGGATTTGCGCAACGCCTAACAACAATGGCATTGCAGTACAAACATAATTAGCTTCTTATTAATTCATTGCAATTAATCGATAGCGTTTCCATACCTAATTTAACAGACACCTCGTTGTAAATACTCGGTAAATATAGAGGAAAACGAAGTAACCCAATAGGTTCTTGGTAGATTCGCCGAAAGAAATGAGTTCATGAGCACCGCGTATAAAAAGTTATCGCGATGATTCAACTGACATGATAATATCCTTATGCTTTATATTTCTTTGAAAAACATTACCGAGATACATAACACCTCGACTCACAACGAATACAATAGTTACGAGTACATTTTTATGTTAATGCGAGTGTTGTTTCAAACCAACTACAACTGCAATCATATGTTAAAATTTGACAGTATGCGTTTTTTTCATGTCTCGACAGCTGTCGGTGTCATGTTTAAACTTAATTGGTTTGTAAATTGTGATGTATTTGATGCGCGCATTAGCCAGAGTTCTAACAAAGTTGGGTAAGAATGTAGGGTACGTTTTGTACGAGAAGCTTAGTCGCATCGCTGCGTAGCGATCTTTTGTTCCGATAACCGTCAATATCAATGGTATTTGCTCCCCAGTCAGTCCCTTGTTTACGAAGGGGGTGGGAATAGAAATGACAAAGTCCGGTACCTTCAGGCCAGTTCGCTTCCCTGTAACTGGGGCAGGAATAAATCAAATTCACCTGGCGGTAGCGGTACCCAGTCGCAACGCATTAAGGCGACGCGACGTCGCGTATTTTTGACATAGTGGTACCCTTGTCAAAGTCTCGATTATCAGTAAAGGGGAATTTGTGACACAGTAAAAAAAGGTCACGACTCGAACGGGTCACGTTCCTTCAGATAATGGAAGTGACGCAGTTCTCGTGCTTACTTAGATTTGTGTTAATAATTAACGAGGAACTGTTTTTAATAAATTAGACAAAGTACTCATGTATCAGACGTCGTGCCATGGAGCATTCGGACTCAAGATTTTTGAATCTTATTTTCTCGAGTTCATGCTGCCTCTTCACTACTCTTAGGTCGATAATAGCCCTATTTATTGAATTCTAACAGCAGTTTAAGTTATCTCTCATATTAAGATTCGTCAGTAACAGTTCATTTTGTCGGCAAAAGTTCTGCCATGTAATCATGCCAGGTGAGTTACCAAAACTCTCTTTTGGGTCGGAATAGTATTCATTTACATTGCCAGTTCCACAGATGCCTACAGGCCTCACTTTGGCCAGAAATTAAATCTGCTACCAATTGTAGATTTGTCGCCATAATGAACAATTACCGTTACCAATTTAACCCACTTCCCATTGTGAGCTGCAGCTGCGTACTAATCTAATGCCAAGTCTAGATAGCCCCTCACTGATGGTGACGGGTTGCTGGAAGCAAAGCCCAAAAAGGATGCAAATAGATCTCAAAGTGGATATTTCCTACCCACGGCTCGTTAGCGTATTGCCGTAGTGACCCTTTCAGCACAACCACTGGGACAAAAAAGGACATAAGAACGTTGGCGTATGAAGGCGCATAGTTCGTTTTGGTTCAGAAACCGACTTGGTTCCTGGTCCGCATTTGTCGATTGTATCTGGGAGGATGTACTTTTTGCCGATCACTCAGGTTAAGTTAACTAGCTCAGTGGTTTGGAAGGGTTACGGAACAAAAATTCGCTATTTCAATTAAGAAAATCTTTGTAGCTACTTAGTTGATTAGAGTTTACCTACCTAAGTTGCTTTGCACCCTGTGCATATAGTCGCTTATGCGAACCTAGTGGATAACACCCATACAGATGCGTCTGGTTATTCCAAATACCCACCGATATTAATAGAAAATGGAAATCGAATTCAATGATCGACATTTTATGCTTAACTTGGAGTGAGACGGTTTCTTTGTACTGCAATCATACGAATGGCCACAACAACCTATTGACAGTTGTTGCCGATAGCGGGCATCTTTACGTCCTGACCTCTCTCACTTTGCTTAGTTAAGTCAAACGAAATATTCAATACATAAAATTACCGGACCACGGTAACGGTAAAACCGGCGGGTAATGGCAAGTCATAGACAGATAACATTGATGTGTAGTCTTCAACGCATACACTGGCGAGCTAATTCGAAAACAGCTTATAACCACGATCTTGTCATAGGCACATATGTCTTATACATCGAAACAAGACAGTAAGTGGGTGGTACTGGCACCTAGTCGGGTGGGTATGATTCAGAATTTTCGTAACTGGTTTTTGCGCCGTAAAATCGAACATTGCCACTGCTTGAGATGAAAGTAGAACAAGACCGATGCATTTTGGTTTAGGTGCCTTATTTGTTGGCAATAAAAGCATTCATCTGGTTAGTTACACTTTGTTTTAATACTACAAAATACTAACAAACAAGTTAAATGCAAGAAACAAATGACCCTGTCGTCCAATCCATACTAGTCCATATCCATACTAATATTATCAATGCGAAAAGTGTGTCTGTCTGTCTGTCTGTCTGTTACTTCTTCACGCTTAAATCGGTTCAGCGGTTTAAGCGTGAAGAGGTAACAGCCAGACAGACAGACAAACTTTCGCATTTATAATATTAAGTATGGATTTACAGTTTATATATGAAACCCTAACAACAAAGGACGCAACCTGTAAAAACCCTCAATCACATTGAAATCTCCATGGTGCGCAATATTTGTTGACCAGCCGTTTTTTAGAAAAATAGCTAGTAAAACAAAATTAAATGTTTAGGCAACCGTCTCCTTAAAATATGAAGAAAGAATGGTCACCGTTTAAACTTATGATAATACCAACCTTGTGCAAAGTTATATTTTTTATTGTTCTTATCAACAGTAGGCAACACAAACTTTTTGCACTAAAGTTTGTGTAGTGATTGTTATTTTGGTATTGATATTATGCACAGCATTTTTTGGACTAAAGTTAGTTATATAGCAATTTTATGGTTCTTATCAACACACTGAGCTGTAATGTAAATATAGTATGGAGCATAATTTAATATACATTGATACTATTATAAAGTTGAAATAATTCCAGCTCTCAAAAAGTACTTAAAAGAGTCCCTAATGGCAAAGGCTTATTATAGGGTAGAGGACTATTTAACAGACAAAAATGCATGGCCCAAAACAGAAACCAAATAATTTACTTTTACCGGGACATGGTTCTTATAAGGTGGTATATCAAACATATGTAAGTTGTTTTAAATAAAAATCACTATTTTGCTTTTTTATATTCTAGATTTTTTTTTTTTTACTTTTATAAGTTTTGATATGTTTCCTTGAAGAACTACGCATTGAGTTTATACTCAAAACATATATTTAGGTTAGGCTAAGCACGAATATTGTAATAGATATAAGAGTTATTTCGAAAAATGACTGACTGTTGAGTTTGTTTTGGCTTTCTTCTCTTCAGTGGTCTCCTCTTGGGAAACGTCGTAGAGTCAGACTTGTAAAAGTGCCCTTGTGGCCTACTTACAGAATAAAGATCATTATTTCATTATTTCATTTATTTATTTCAATGAAATGTCTGTACATTGAAGATATTTTATATATATATAACACTAGCTTCTGCCCGCGACTTCGTCCGCCTTAAATTCGTTTATCGCGGATGAGGGCATTTTTCCGGGATAGATGCCTATGTCCTTCCCCGGGACTCAAACTATCTCCATACTAAATTTCATCCAAATCGGTTCAGCGGTTTAAGCGTGAAGAGGTAACAGACAGACAGACAGACAGACAGACAGACAGACAGACACACTTTTGCATTTATAATATTAGTATGGAAGTATGGATTGTAACGGACTATTTGGAGGTCACACAATCGATTTTTTTTGTGTGTGTGTATGTGTTGTGTGGTTTCATCATGCCAAATCGGCTAAACGGATTTCAACTATTTTGGGTACACGGGTAGCTAAGTATTAACAGATGGTGATAGGATACTTTTTATCCAACTACGCTGACGTAAAAAAGAGGGGTTAGGATTTTTTCTCCTCCACAAAGGTCCGTCTATGACAGATGTTATCAAGGCCACCTCAATTAATGGTTATAATATAATTACAGGACTTTGACATGCACAAGAAAAAAAAAACATGTTAACATTTTTTTGACACAGATACTAAAGGTTGCCTTAGTTTTTTGTGTCCATTTGCCTGAGACACAAATTGTCACCTAACTACTGTGTCTACCTACTATGTCTGCGAACTTGTTAATTGATATAATCCATTATAACAAATACGATAAAACTGAGAATTAACAACACTGATACAATTATTGCACTTCTAATAGGTACCAGTGTAGTCACAGGCTGAAGAAATTTATCATTTTAAAGTTGACATCTCCATAAAACCGGTATGATTCATGTTTATAAATACTTCATAGTATTTGTTGTTAATGTAAATGGAATAATTACCTGAAAATAAAAATATTTTATTTTATTCTATTCTATGATGAATATGATATACATACACTTGATATGAAGATGAATACACTTTTATATTTAAGATAAATAAAATAGGGTTAATGGTTCCATTTTTCCTGTTAATATATGGAATGCTAAAAATGCCAAATTGTTACTATCATTTGTTAGTAACAAAAATTAAGAATGCTCAATTAATTGTCAAGGTCATGTTATCAACTTGGAATATGAAAGCATGAATTTTTTTGTTACTATGTAAATTACTGTGTTGTTTTTTTTTATATGTTTTTGTTTGAGTTCATTCTGATTGAAGTTTAAGTCAAAGATCTAGCTCACTTCAGTCAGTTCACCTGCGTGTGTGTTGATAATGGTGTACACCATTTGCAGATAAACTTCTAGTAATTAGCAGTATAATCGTCAAACACAAAAGACTAAATATTTTTCTTAAACTATAATGACATCAAAATCTATCTATAAATATAATAAATATATTATGTTTATTCTTGCCATATTGTACATTCCAACAGATTTTTTTACAAGTGGTTGATTGAAGCAGGAAAACCAATTTAGGGATATAAACTTAATCAGTGAAATAATTAAGTTTGATTCATAATGAACTAGGTATACATTTTAAATAAGAGGAAAATAATGTTCCAAGTCAAATTGTTCTAATTTATTTAACACTTACTTGTGTAGAACATGTTACCTTTTTTTGTTTTGCATTTGCCACTTAATAAATCAGATTTTTCATATTGTATATGACAAAATAAAAATGGTTCAGCATTAACTTGACACTCACAAGTTAACCCTGACATATCATGCATTTGATTTCTGAAATGGCTTAATTAAAAATTCATGCCAATTTGAGACTTTGTGATGATTTGCCAGTCTCAAATTGACGTTGATTTTTACTTGTGCCATTTCAATAATACCTACTTGATGAATTTATGCATCACTAGCTTCTGCCTGCAACTTTGTCCGCCTTAAATTTGTTTATCGCGGATAAGGGTATTTTTCCAGGATAAAAAGTAGCCTATGTCCTTCTCCTGGACTCAAACTATCTCCATACCAAATTTCATACCAATCAGTTCAGTGGTTTAAGCAGGGAGAGGTAACAGACAGACAGACAGACAGACAGACAGACAGACAGACACAGTTTCACATTTATAATATTAGTATGGATTATGCATTTAAGGGTTAATAAAGGTATTTTACTAGTAATATGTATCTAACGCAATTTGAAGTACCCTGTCATTCTCCAGGGAACATTATTTGCAGCCAACTTTTACAGTGGTGAATGATGCTTTGTTTTGGTCTGTTTTCATGACAGTGGCACTTGTATGTTACTGCTATTGTAACCTATAGTAAGTAAATGACTTGTTTTATAAAAAGACACCTTCTTTCAGGAACAATAACATAATGTGAACATACATTTTATCATTGGATTAATTCTGAATACCAAAAATATGGAACTCTTCTGAGACTAACACATACCAGTCAACATGGAAAACACATTACTGGTATACTAGTAACCATTGATAAACTGTTGCCTATGTCAGATTTTGTTTTGCTAATGTCTTAAGGCCTGGGCTTTAATAACAAGTCATATACACATGCAATGCATGTTGAGATAGCTCATCTCCAAAGTGTATCATCAAATCATGTCACATAATTAGTATTTTCGGGACAACTTAATTAGATATCAAAGGACTCTGTAGCTCAAGGGCAATACTCAGTGCAAAGGAAACACCAGTATCTAAATAAAATTACAGTGGGTGGCAGGTACTATTGAATGGATGCCTGGTTAAGTTTACTCTGCTCTCCTTAATATTATTACAAGTATTATAATCTATTTAAGTAGCTATGTTTATATTATTGTTAAGGGTCGCGACAAGACAAAAGCTGAGACTCACCACTTTCGATGTAAGGCAGGGCCAGGAGCACAAACACTGTGTATCCAATTTCACTGAACATTGTCACTTCTTCAAACACTCCACGGGCACTAACTCATCGCACATTAAAATAATACAGCTGATTTTCAAACTCCACAAAACCTTTGTCTGTTTTTCGCACCGACGCATGCGCCAGCCAACAATATTTTTTTATTTACATTACAATAATATAAATTCTGTGCATTTTATACAAGAAAGTATACTGTTGTCACCTAAATATTTTACAGAACGGTTCAAAACGCGAGTGGAAACATAAATTGTTTCCGTTTTTGTAAACGGACCAACCCAAAACCACCAACATTTAACAGTTATAGCACTTATAGCACAACAATTGAAACATTTCACGTTTTTAATTTCGTCATTCTATTTTACGACTGCCACTGCTTTATCCTTAGACTATGCTTTACAATATAATACATTATAAAAGTTAACAATAAAATTCTAATCCCCGTGGATGACTACGGAATTGATTGATTACACTGAGATTTTTTTTTCGTTTCTGTCACTGTACGTGACGAATGAGAATGAATGAACTATGGAATGAAAGCGAATGAACGAATGAAATGGAAGAAAACTAAGCATAGACAAAATGTTTATTGTTACATTGGTGCCCATGGGCGATGCATATGTTTTAATCCAATTTTACGATTTAGTTTAGAAAAACAATAAGGCGACTCATTGGGCATGTATGCGTTTGCAGAAAAAAATAATATAATGACAGTATACTTAGGTAACAGGAAATGCATAACACTTACCAACCTCACGAAGTTATTTTTGAACGGATAGGTAAATAAATAAAGGCTGGCAAGGAATGATGAACAAACGCATTTAGACTATGGTCATTGATCCGGAACTTTGTCATTTGTTTGTTGCGCGCGTTTTTATTTTTACGGTTTTGGCCCTATAATATCAGGATCACTCGTGTGTCCGTCTGTCACAGCCAATTTACTCCGAATCTACTGAACCGATTGATTTGAATGTTGGTTCACATTTGTAATTCAGTGATCCAAAGAGGATATGTAAATTAGAAAAAAAAGTTTTGCAAAGTATATTATGTCACGTATCAAATACAAGGTTTTATTTTGAAAATATTAAATGTATATATTATATTTTCTTTTTATTGATATAGGTATTATTTTATTATAATTATATGAAAATAGGCGAGAATTTACCAAGGTAATTTAATATCAGGCTTGAAAGTTCTCGACATTTGAAGTCTACGCTCCGCCCAACACCCATCCAAATCTAAAACCCCGCAAGCTTTTAATTTGATTTTCGGAATCGCTTCGAATGCCATGGTGATTGCGAAGACGTGGACGAATATAATGACAGGGTTGTGCAACTGGAACCTCACTATGCTCAAAGCATTTGTGGTATGGAGTATAAAAGGTAAGGAGCAACAAGCTCTGTGTATCCAGTGTCCATCAAAAGGCATTAGATAAATGGCGCCATTGAAAAGGCAACGGAGCGCGATATGTTCGGTTTTTCCTTGCGTAATTGAATGTGGATATCCGCAGAAGAACCAAGGTTGTCCATATAGTTCAGAGATTTGCTAGACTTAAGTGGCATCATTGGGAGAGGCCTTTGACCAGCAGTGAACGTCTACGGGCTAATGTGATGATGAAGTGAGTTTGTACGTAACCCTGGATGCGCGAGTCAGACTCGCACTTGTCCGGTTTTTATAAAAATAAGTAGATAACTTACATTCATTTATTATGATTATTGATTGATGTTAGACTGCAAGAAATTTTATGTAATAGTTATTTATGATAAGTTGATAAGTTACGTTGGAATTCGTATATCAAATATTGGTATATTGAATAAATTCCAAACATGCGTTTTCTAAACATTTTGTTTATTGATATCAATTTGTAACAAATATAAAGTTGTAACAATTTTTTTGTATAAGTAGGTATTGTTGATTACACAGCAAAATATGGAACATAATTATCACACTTAACATTATATTTGTGGCGAGACTCTTGTTTCCTACATCTAAAAAACCAAATGAATTTCTAGTTTTCGTAATATGTAATTAGTGTGTCGAATACATCTCATCAGTGATATCACAGTAAATAATATTGATCTTGAAATACTTTGGACTTAAATCACACTGGATGTGGCTTGATTTTCGCTATTATATCAAGTATACCGCTAAGCTGCTAAATATATCACCTAGAACACGCGTGGCCAGATCATAGAGTCACGATAACATGGTTCACTAAGTTGTGTAATATGCATAGCGAAGCATTAGTCACCACATAAACATAATAATATGTAACCATGAGATCATGAGTCTTTATACATTATGTAGAACTAATACTATAGGCTAGTATTCAAATGAGAGTAAGATATTGAAATGAGAAATATCACCGACGAGTGTTGGTTGGTGACTTAATAAATTATTGGATATTGAATATTTGAGCTTGATTACAACAAGTTTAATTTATAACTTATAATATGATTACATGTTTTTTGGATATTCCATTAGAAGCAATTAATTTAATATTCTATGGCATGCCTCAGTCAGGGCTTGTAACCTTTACAAATAAACTGGTATTTATTTAGGTTATACCGGTTAATTATTTAGGTTACGTTCGGACGCATTCATTTGGGAACTTTATTTCGAAGCGCTCTCTTATCGGCTACTCCGTGTTCAGGTACGGGATCAATGACCGCTGTCGCGCCGATAGTGACGCAACGACAGTTGACACTACATGGAAAATACCCTAGACTGCTCACACGGAGGAGCCGGTCTCTAACCGGTAAATGGATTTCGCTCCCTGTTTTGTGCTCATGGATATTAACCGGTTAGAGCGATGTTCTTGCGAGCGTAACCTTTATTATGGGTTAGGCTCTCAGAGTGTGGCTTTAATCGGTACGGAAAATAAACCGTGGTACAAGCCATGGCCTCAGTAGATTTAAAAGTTGGGCACACTGGATGCATAAATATAGACATGGACGTAATGTATGACGACAAAAAAAATATCGTGTTTCATATAGTTGTATACATTACGATTACGATATTGGAACGTACATGTCTGGACACGTTTTTAAGTGTCCACAGCAAAAACGCTTTAAAATACACAATAGTAATAAAGAAGTTAAATTAACGTATTTTAATAATATTGCATTCTTTCACTGTTTCATACAAAGCAAATAAATGGTAAAATGAAGGCACTGGACTATAATACGGGTTCAGCTCGTTTATTTGTATTCCTTTATTCTGTCAGGCGGGAAAACTCCTTTTTCCGTAATAATTCCCGTAATAAGGTTGGCCGGTGTGAGGTCAAAGGAGGGGTTCCAACATTTAATTCCTGTAAATAAAAAAAAAGTGTTATCGACATGATAGTGATATACAGGGTGGCACAAAAAGTCTGAAACTATAAGATCATTTTAGACATCATGTTTCATAGTAACATTTACTGCTTAAGACCTACACAATCGATATCTAAATAGATATAGTGTTAGTTTATTTTTCAAATCGTCCGGGGTCGATACCAGAGCTGAGTTTTTTAAATGTATGAATGCAGTTTTTCTTATTACTAAAATTGATGACATGGTTGAGAGAGATTTTCGTATGTCTTATAGTTTCAGACTTTTCCATACTGACCGATCTAAATGTGCCACCCTGTATAGTGAGCTGATAATCGTGCTTAGTTGTGCAGCCACAGCAAGACCCTGTCCAGCAGCGGAAGGGTTTTGATGTGTTCTTTTTTAAATAGTGGAATGAGTTTGATATATACTGTGTGTAGTAGCATCAATATCTGCCATAACAAAAGGGGCGAAAAATATCTGACCCGTCCTAACAGCCCTAGAAATAGGGTCGTGTCAGATATTTATGCGGACTTTGTTGTGGCAGATATTAATGCTGGTAACTGTACCTTGTTACTGTAAATTACTGTGTTCAGTTTGAATACATTTTCATTCATCGAAAGTAGTTATTCCTGCATTATAATTTTCCATTAAATAAATAACCCATGGTAAGTACGTGCTGAGACTAATGCATAAAACTAGAATAAAAAAAAACCGGCCAAGAGCATGTCGCACCATGCTCAATGTAGGGTTCCGCAGCCGTTTATACAAAAAAATGCAGTACAGATGAAAAATAAAACGATATGAAAAAAAAAACACTACCAAAAGGGCGTATCTCCCCGGCACTTAAGTCTTTTTGCTGAGAAACGCAGTTTTTCGGCAATAACTTAAAAACAGTGGGTCCGATCGTGTTGAAAACAATTTTCGTTGGAAGTATTTATTAAGCTTTATATTTGTACATTTTTGCATATTTTTTGAACATACCGTTTAGAAAATAGAGGGGGGGGGGGGACACAATTTTTGCTACTTTCAGAGCAAGAAACAGAAACCTCAAAGTGCTTTTAGAAGAACTGTTGAAATGTGTGCCACACATAGATATTTACTGATTTTTTTTTCAGTTTTGGTTACATGTATGGAGTGCCCCCTATTTAACTAACAAACTTAGTAACGGCTTACACAACACACCTATGCTCCAAATTTCATCAATATTCTCTTATAATTTTTGAGTAAAATGCCTGTGACATACGGACGGACAGGCAGACAGACATGACGAATCTATAAGGGTTCCGTTTTTTGCCATTTGGCTACGGAACCCTAAAAACTATGTCTGTGGTGGTGTACTTAGAATAGAAACAACTACAAGCAACAGAACCTTCAAAACAAAATTCAGCTTTGGAAGCCACTTTCAGGCACATGTTCATCGTCAACGGATATGTTAAGGACGACGACGACGATGATGATATGATGATGATGATGATGATGATGATGATGATGATGATGATGATGATGATGATGAGGATGATGATGACAATGACGATGACGATGATGATGATGATGGTGATGATGAAGAGACAATGATGATGAAGATGAAGATGATGATGATGAAGACGATGATGATGATGACTTAGAATAATCTAAGCGGACTTAAATGAGCAACTCTTATTAATATTGTACTAACCTGGAGCAGCGATCCGGTGCTCCCCAATATGTGTCATCTCCTTGTCCGGCCGTTCCTCTATCTTGATCCTCTCCCCCGAAGGCAGAGACAGGTCCACAGAGGTGAACGGGGCCGCCACGTAGAAAGGAACGTCGTGATGCTTAGCAAGTATTGCTATTTGGTAAGTGCCGATTTTATTCACGGTATCTCCATTTGCGGCAACCTATAAATATCACAAAAAACATTTCTATTAACTTTACTTTGGATTTTTATTCATTTTAGTAAATAAACTAAGCTAGAAAATAGTAAATTAAACTATGACCCAAAGATATTGCTCACTGGTTGAGCTTCTTGAAATATTTTTTGTAAGTAGATACTACAGACTTGCCGAGACATACACACGATCAACTTATAGATGGCCGACTGGAGGGTGGTGAAAAGAAAAAGAAACGAATTTGAAAATTTGAGGTGTAAAACCCACCAATATAAGACTACATTTCTTACTACTTAAGTGAAAACACTGCAACTGGGTGACTGGGAAAACAAAGCCATTGGGAAGTTTTACAGTAATTATTTCGCTAAAAAAAGAGGGTGCTCAATTCCCTTGAAATAACGCAACACCAAACCATCAAGCTGAATTTAGCCACCATACGTACCCTATCAGCGCCGACCACGACAGCGTTTATTTTCCTGGAGCGCATCAGAGCCGCTACCATGCTGTCTACGATGAGGGTAGAGGGTATCTTCTCATGCACCAACTCGTACGCTGTCAGTCTAGCCCCCTGGTTGTACGGACGGGTTTCGGTGCAATACACGCGTTCTGGAAAATAATATTGACATATTATAAGCCTATATATGCTAAAATTAATATTTAAGACGAAATCATCCATCCGTTTTTCCTCGCCGACAGTATCAACACGACATATTGACACGGGATCATATCTGTTGTAAGTATCTACGTTTCTTAGGCACTGGTCCCAACAAGGGCGAAGAAGCGATTAGCTACCGACGATTTTCTCGCCCAAGAAACGAACAAAAGATATAGATTCTGTGTTAGTAAAAGGGACACATATATTAATAGTTCATCGCTGGCTGTTCACACTGCCGGCGAGAACTCTCACATATAATGTATCTCTTTTATTGACACGCGAGGAGTCTACATCTATTGTGCGTTTCTTGAGCAAGTTGGGCGAGAAAAATAGTTGCTTGCTTTCTTGTTGGCGGTGGGACTAGTGCAAACCAAATTGTCGAGAGTTAGTTGTCAATACATCATAATCGTGCAGCTTCAGTGGTTCTACACATATCATGTATGGAATGAGGGGTGAAATCTTGCAAGCCAATTTTTCAAAGGTATATCATTATATTCACATTAGTCCGCGTTGCAAAGATTACTTTAATTTAAAATGTGTTATAAGAAATAGGATTTACGTGAGCTTCAAGCTGGGTCATGGGAGGCAATCACAGAAGATCGGGATCAATGGCGTACACTCGTATTGGAGGCCAAGCCACATTTTGGGTCACTGCGCCAGAGGAGTAAATAAGTAAGTATAAAAAATAGGAAGTGAATTAGATAACTATGCCGTGCTCTCACCTAATCTCTTGGACTCATGAAGTGACCTTATAACGCCTAATGCCGTGCCATAGCCCGCAGTGGCCAGAGATCCAGTGTTGCAATGTGTAAGCACTCTCACGGATCCCTCGCCGTCTATATTCTTCAAAATAGACTCAGAGCCATATTTACCTATGGCTTTATTGTCCAGTATGTCCTTAGTTAGCATGCTTTCTATGCTGCTGATGAATCTGTAAATATAATTTAAATATTGCGTATAGTAAAAGAGTTGAGCTAGTTCAGCGAATACTTTTTTTAGGTCCTTAAACACAACTGTGAGTCACGCCGCGACACAAATGTAACTACTATGATTAAACTGCTTTTTGTGCCGAAACTTTTTATTGATGTACAACTTGTAAGAGAGAGGTATATACATAAGGTGATTTTTTAGTCACTGGCCATATTAATTCCAGGTACTTAGGTAATACTTAAGGAATCTGTTTTCGAATGTACTTTTTTATCCATTTTTTTCATGTATTTCCCACGAAAAGTGGTCACCCTATTACGACAAATGTAAACAAGCCTGATAGCAGTAGATAGTAGGTAGGTATACATTAGTTTTATAAACGAGGGTAGTTTCAACCAAACCGCGTAGTGGTAAACAAAACGGGAAGCACGACTGATTATCTCGTTGCAACAGGGTTCATGAATGGCGAGTCGATTGCAATGAGTGCGGTGAGAGCTGTGGAGTCAATGACCTCCACTGATAACATGGAGCGGTGGTAGGGTCATCATCACGTAGGTGACCATAAAGTGCAAAGTTTTTGAGATAACTTAATGATGGAATTTATTAAAAAAAAATGTACTGGGTTATATTAAAAGAAAAAAAAACACGTGCTTCATTGTTTTACGTACTTTCGGGTGCTTTAATATGGCCAGTGACTAAAAAGTCACCGTGTATATGTCCACCAGACTTTTGGTTGATGGCGATGATGTTACTGCTGTCATAATTATTACACGAGTACATTCTACATTCAAATGTTCTCTGATATTAATGCATAGTTCAACCATATTGTACTGGTCGCATATGCATTTATCTAGCTTGTAGATACATATCCGTAACTACTTTAATAATTTCGTAATTAGTTTATATACCAACTTCTCTTTAAATTCCTCAGGCGAAACATCTTCATTGGCACTCAGACTATTAGCTAAATTTATAAGCTCATCGGCTGCCAGTTTAATATTAACAGCTGTTGGTCGAGCGGACACCAGGTAGTTCAGTTTACCTTCAATCTGCAAGCAGAAATGGTGCCAACTTCTCATACTAATCACGAGCTCGGGTACATGGCAATTTGTCAAATGCAACTGAAAGTTGAGTCCTGTAAATGCTGATAAGTATAAATAGTATCCATCTATCATCATTTGCTTCGTGTTGCTTGCTGAAATATACCTAATCTATTTACGTGTCTCATTGCTGAGCAAAGGTCACATTCTTCATCATTAGCTTTAATTGAGTGTTTTATTTCCAATAAGTCTGTGTATTCAATGCCGTGTATACTATTATAAAGTACTACAAACTAACTCAATTAATTTACTAGGTTCAGTTTGATTTAAGAGACTCAGTAAGTTGTGCCAACTTTCGTTTTGAGTTGTTATTTTAAAACAACATACTTTTCATACAAAATTAGTTGTGGGCATATTTATGGTGAATGGCATAAAAATTTGGTTGAGTAAAATCAAGAGTAGCATAATTTATTCGGCGACCTGTAACTCCTCGTATGCTTAGACACGGATCCGTGCCGAGCATTTAAACTCTATGTTAAAATATCATTAAGCTTCAATTTGATTGGCAAATTTTTTGTCATCTCATAGACCCCTCCTATAAGGTACAGTTTTAGTATAATTCAACTAATTTCTAGGAGTAATTTACCTCTTGCCTCATAATTTTCTTGTCCAAAGTGTTGTCTTTTAATAATTCCACTGCAAGGGAGAGGCATCCGACAATTGCTATTGCCGGTGCTCCTCGAACCTGTAAATAATAGATTTACTTTATTCTGCTATAAAACACTCATGAATAAAAACACACTCAAAATATCATGAGAAACTGTATAAAAAAGTGGAGTTAAGACGTCTAGTTGTTTATTTCAGTTAACTAGGTTTTACCTGCAACATCACCTTTAATGCAATAGTGTTTTGCTATTAGAATCTGTAAATTCTTTCAGGATAAAGACATCAATATACTGCCTTGTTGCACCATAAAAGTATGTTCAACAAACACATCTTCACATTCAAGATATGGGTAAGGGCAATACAAATACACATGTATATATATTGAGATGCCATACGGATACATTCCCTTCTGCCAAAGTAATCACGAACTCTCCAGTCAGTTTATATGTTAAATTGAGAATGTGTTTACCTCACCCCCCGCTAAAAATTTGTTCTGTAATGAGACAGTGTGTCATCTCCAGTAGTTCAATGCTCTATGAGAGTAAATTGTAATTAAAGGATTTACAATATTCACAATAAATGTATTTTTCTTATTAATACCACCTAATAAATAAATACAATATCTGTTAAAAAAATAAAAGCCAATTGCATTGAAGAAAAACATTTTAAATTGAATATATTGCATGACTGTCCTTTGGGTTCTTGACGTTTTGGAAGTTATTTCGAAAAAATGATTGACTGTTGAGTTTGTTTCGGCTTTCTTCTCTTCAGTGGTCTCCTCTTGGGGAACGCCGTAGAGTCAGACTTGTAAAAGTGCCCTTGTGGCCTACTTACAGAATAAAGATCATTATTTCATTATTTCATATAGTGATAATCACAGAAAAATTACTTCGAATTTGCGACTGCACTTTTTGAACTCAATCGGCAAAGTTTGTATTCCTACATCAAGTAAATATAGTCAAAAATCTTTTATAGATGTAATAGGCCAATGATATATACAGTTTTAGATATTCCTCACAACTGATCCAAACTTAATGAGATTGTCTCTAATATAGCATAAGGCGGACAACTATCCAGGATTCTGCGGGACCCTCCTGCATTTCATACTTCAGTCCCATATGTGAATGTTGTTTAAAAAGTCCCGAAATGACCACAAGTGTAAGTCACGTTTTTTTGCTCACATATTAGAGTCATGCTTTGGTTTCACGGGAAGTTGGCTGCCTTAATATAAAATTCAGATCTAATCAAAATATAAAAAACAATAATCTAAGTAGTGTAACCTTATTAGTATTTGAATAGAAATAATATAAACTATGTTTTATGAGATGATGTGATAATTGTAATTATCGTAACTTACTTATTGTAAATAAAACAGTAAACAAAGTAAATGAATTCATTACACCAACAATTGACTATTTATATTTTCCATTATTTAATCCATGTGATTTAATTATTAAATCAAGTCATATCTGTGTTTTTTATTGGTCTACCGCACAAAAGGTTCATATTATTGTAGTGAATTTGCAGCAATGTATTTCTTCAAAGGAGACTGACAAGGTTTGGACCAAATGCTGCCCAGAGATGAAAACACCTCTAACGAGTTCCTTGCATTACTTTCTATAAGAAAAAAATTGGTCCAAGAGAAATAAAAACATGAATTTTTGTTTTTTAAGGGTTTCAGCAAGTGAGCACTTTTGGTTTTACTTTGCACTTTTTGTTTTTTCTTTGGGAACAATTATCAAATGGATTAAACCTTTGAGCACAAACACAACACCTGCAATGGTGACAAGCTCTCATGCCCACCACGCCAATTGGCATGTGACACAAGACTATATATTGAAGACAATTAGAACTGTACTGTTAATACTTTTAACGCAAGAAATAAATATTTTAGCTCCTATCAAAAAGTTTTCTTTTTCATGTCTCCTAGGATAGATCTTAGTGTTTTAGTATGCAGTCTAGTGTTAGCCTAAGGAGCATAATGCACTGTTTCTATCCAACTACATTTGTAATAGATTTGCACAAAAAACCATTATTAAACTTGCAGAATATTTTCTTCTGTTTCCGCGATTATTACTCATTGAAACAAAACAAATTAACGGATTATATCGCGTGTATTATCTCATTTTAGTAGAAAGCTGGAAAGCTTCTGAAACGTCGGGAACTAAAATGTGACAATATACGCTATATAATCTGTTAAATTGTTTCATTTCAATAAACTTGCAGAAGTTCACTAATGTGTCATATCTATAGACTGATGTCAAGATAAAGAGTGATGGGTATAAGGAGACATTGTCTTGCAGCTTCTTTTGCATTAATGTCTGTTCACTGCTATCACTTAGGATTTATTATCTGAAGATAAGAGACAGTACCTAGATATTTCACATTAGATTTCATGAATATTTTATAGACCCAGGTGCATATAATTAGCCAGCCATTTTATTTGACTACTGATTTAATAATTAAGCATAAAATTATTTTTAACATTTAACAAAACAAGAAAAGAAATAGTGAATCATTAATGTAAGGTGAATTATTACATAATACAGTTTTATTTCTGATTTAGTAAAAATAATTACCTGCATTTTATTGATAACCCTCCACCCATCTTCCACCCCTTGCACTTTTACATATCTCGTCTGTAACGGTAATAGTAATTGGTCCAGGATTTCCAGCTTCCCTCTTTCATATTTAACAGATTCCAAACTCATTGTGGAAAAAAATTTAAAAATACTGAAAAAATATCAAATATTAAGAACGGTGATTCCTCTCTTCATTAGGCATATAACTGATAAGAAATGTCGGGTTCATCTTATACAACAAAATAATGATAAGGGCAAAGTAGATAACCTTTTTTACAGGAATTAGATTTATAAGGACCAAAGAAGGCACTAACCTGTTGAATTAACACTTAAAGCTAATGCGGAGCTCTGGCAAGATCATTTATTTGAATAAGTAATATACAAATTACTGCACGAATTGAGTATAAAAATAATGTAAAAAAATAAACAAAAATTGTAATTTATAATTTTAGCCTACTTGTTCAGATGACAGTGACAGCAGTAATCTGTCGCATATGCAAACACGTTTCGCGCCACGAGTATTCATTTTTTTCCACGGGAGTCTGACGATGTGACCTGATTGTTTTGCACTCTGCTACAATCGCTTTAAACTATGTTAGCGAGCCAAAATAATCAACGTAATCTTTAATTGATAATTCCTAGCTTCCTCACCGTCAAAAGATTACATCGATCCAAGAAAATAATTATTATTTCATTTGTATTAGGCTTATGTAGGGAATCACTATTATACACGATGAAATAAATATAATGTGATATTACTGAAATAAATAAAAACCGAGTTCGTGTTACAATATCAGTTAGTGTAAGGTAGGCGTTATTGCATTGCGTGTAAACCAAGCAGATCGAGCGTGCAGGAACACGCTTTTTGCCTTGTCTATGACCCATTCCTTTTCCGCCCGGCATTGACGAGGGACGCAGCTGCACGCCATTGTGGTTATCATAAGCGAGGAAATTTAGTGAATTTGCGGAGAAGTGCAAGAAAATGGCTTTACCGAAAGTTTTCATGGATGTTGCTGCCGATGGCTCAGCAATGGGACGCATTGTTATCGAAGTAAGCTAAATTAATTTTTTTTCCTTCCTGCCGGCGTGATTTAGACCGGCCACGCTCTTTCTGGAAGCAGCTTTAGTGTATTTTTCGTGGTTATCGAGCATATTTAAAGCTGTCTTGTTTTCTATGTGGACAACGTCAAATTTAATTTTTCATATACCTATTGTCCTAGTTCACTTTTTATACTCACTTTAACTTACCTATTATAGGTATGTAGTCATCATAATTAATTCCCTGCCGACCATTACCTCCACTGTGTGAAGGTCACTTAAAAGGCTTTTGTTAGATAATAATAATATATCGTCTGTCTAGATATCTCTTGGATACTTTTATGTATATGTTGTTCATATGGATTTAGCGAACGTTTAGAATGATGCGGCATTTTTCATAGTCAAATTTTTAGCGTCAAGCGGTGTTTACCAAATAGGATTTAGCGCTTCGTCATTCTTCAGTTGACACCTCTGAACTGAAATGTGATACTCAATGTGTTTAAATTGTTTCAGTTGAGATCAGATGTCACTCCCAAGACTTGTGAAAACTTCCGCGCCCTCTGCACTGGCGAGAAAGGCTTCGGCTACAAGGGCTCCACCTTCCACCGCGTCATCCCCAACTTCATGTTGCAAGGAGGTGACTTCACGAACCACAATGGCACTGGTGGCAAATCCATCTATGGTGAGAAGTTCGCTGATGAGAACTTCACCCTGAAGCACACCGGACCTGGTGTAATGTCTATGGCCAATGCTGGCCCAAACACCAATGGATCCCAATTCTTCATCACCACCGTGAAGACCTCCTGGTTGGACGGCCGACACGTTGTCTTCGGAAACGTGGTTGAGGGCATGGAAGTTGTTAAGCAAGTTGAAGCCATGGGCTCCCAATCAGGCAAGCCATCGAAGAAAGTCACTATTGCTGACTGCGGGCAACTCTCCTAACTTGACTCCTCTAATAATTATGTATTAAAATTTAATATTGTATCTTAAGTTTTAACATAATGTCCTCCCAAATGTAAAACCTTCCCAGTCATAAAGAGAAATATGAAATAAAGTTAACTAATGGGTCATTCCAATTACGTTAAGAATTTATAGCAGTGTTTAGGTCGCAACGACTTTATTTCTGTGCATTGTCTATTCATAATAAATTAACTTATACATAAAAGCTTGTTTCAAAAGACTGGTATATCTTGTTACTTGCATTGTTTGCTAACTGAAATTAGATACCCACCCTATATCCTTGTTTGGTCCTTTCTTAAACCGCAATAAGTGCTCTGCGCCGTAAGTTGGTACTAAATATAAACGTTAACTAATAACCGTTCATCTATCGCATTTAAGGCGTTATAGGTATTCATGACTTGACATTTATTTTGTCTTATCGCACACACCTTGGCCTCCAGTAAAATTTTCCATTGCAAGGGCGTGGCTTCGCCATGTGGGTATGACGCGCGACAGTGCAGCGCCGCGTGGCAATTCAATTAACACTATCTGAGCATTGGAATGGAGCCTGTAATAGATTTGGACGCCAAATTCAACCAGGCGTCATCGGGTCAACAACCTCTTTTCAGCAGAATGCATAAAGTCTGAAAATAGCCCCCACACGTACGGTAATTGACACCTACTTAGGTAAGTTTCTGCAAGTTGTTGATGCGAATTATAGTTCCTGAACCGAAATAAAAGTAGGTAGGTACTAAAGCCAAACCAAACAAATTAAAGGTTATGTAACTCCACGTCTACGAATCAAGGTCAACATACCCATTTGCCGGCAATGTGATACCTATACTACGATTGTTTAACATTGCCCCGTGTTTTAATCTAGGCGCCATGATTAAATAGTTTCAATTAGACTACTGAGGATTAAAAACAGTAAGTGAGCAACATAGGTACACATGGAGCTGGTTAATGCAGCCTATCTTTAAAGAATCAAGGAAAATAGACTTAAAGGGTTTGTCTCAAATAAAAAAAAACAATATACCTAGCTACCTAATGTAATGGCGATCAGGTTCGCTCCTCACACCGACTAAATCCCTGTGTACTATCTTTACAAAGAAACTACCGTTATCAATTTTCTAAGGGTGTGAAATAAAGTTCTAGCGATAATTTGAGCTCATAAATTTAATCATACTTCAATCTAAGTACAGTCTGGAAAGATATTAATTTAATATACTTATTTAAGTAACAGGTTTAAATAACCGCTAGCTACAATCTTAGCATTAGGTATGTATCCTGTAAGTAATTAGGTACTTGGAATTGGTAGGTACGTAAAATTGTTACTTTCAATAAGTGGAAGGTAGAAAAGGAAACGAATAATCTAGGAAATAAGTACTACTTATATTTAGCAGACTGTAAAAGTTAATCATCGAGTTTAGTTAAATAGATGCCTACTTATAGTACATACGATGATTCCATGTGGTAGGTACTCGATGAATATTGATAATAGGTAGGTCCCTACCTATTTCTCCGTGTCGAAGGTCGAGGCGAGGATAACGAGAATTCCGTGAAACATAGGCAAAATAAAAAAAAATGTTACTAGGAACAGCGGGCAATTGAAATAATCTATCTAGTTGATTATTGCTACTTATAGCGTAGTTTCTAAGAAAGACGGTTTACGACAAATCGTGATAACCTCACGTTAAGCTATCTGATATATCTGTGGATTACGTCGTTATCTTTGACTGTTTCACTATGGTTTAACTTTCACTCAGCCATGGATATACGATTTATTCGAACCTGGGCAAAACCTTGATGGTGGCGCCCCAACTGTTCAGTGTTTGAGAAAAACTGTTAAAAAATTGTCAATGAGTAGTTTTTTTTGTGACCAAAACCTATGAGATTGTAGGAAAAGAGGCTTCATTAGTTCGATATTTCGAATTCTTGCCTCAAGGATTTGGCGCCTCCATGAAACTGCCGCCCGGGGCAAGCGCCCCGGTTTGCCCCCCATAGATCCGGGGAAACACTAAGTAAGTTACACTTGACAGTACCTAGGTACTTACCATGTTGCTTACCACTTATTATATAACTATTAACTTTGATGCGTCGCAGGAACGAAAATGTATGATCTTACTGGACTCCTAATACCTAGTTACCTGGTTCATTAAGATACAAGTTCGTAGCCGACCGTAAACAACAGCCGCAGGCCCGTCCCCGCGACATTACCGGTTTCTATGTATTTCTATGAACTACCTTCCGTAGCTAGCGCCACTTCGCTTCCATAGATTGCCATAGAAACCATAAGCGGTGCGGCGACGACACGCCACCGCTGTCTGCGGTCGACTACGAACTTGTACCTTTATGGTAGGAATATGCCTTGCTTACGTTGGCCATTACATTACGTTCGAGGCCATTTTGTTTGTAGCCCGAGTTCGTAAGATGAAGATGAGATAAATTTATTCCATAAACTATGTAGTAGGTACTGTACTTTACTCAGTAGTTGTAATCATTCATAATATAGATGGAATATTATTATTTTCGAGCCAAGCTTCTATCATTTTGATCAAGTAGGGTAAATATGTACTACATTCATGGTTGACACAAGTAGGTATATGTAAGTGCCAAGAACTGGTACTTTGGGCTTGGGAGCTTCTACCGATTTTGTCTAGTGTCAAGCAAGGAAGACGTCAATTCAATTTGTAGGTGTAAATGGCCAAGTAGGTATGCAAAAGAGAAATGTCCATCAATTGGACGCATTATTACAATTTGATTAAATTAACTACTCCTAATATTGGTTCCTTTTAAATTCGTAGCACTATATACAAGCGAATTAACGATTTGATTATAAGTTCAATAAACTTAACTATTAAACTTAGATGATAACAAAATAGAAAAGATATGCCGGACCTTTCAGTCGTACTCGTACCGTACGTTCGCCACAGATTTGACAGCGTACTCGTAGTTATGTTAATGCCTTGTATGGTGGTTTTGTGATTAAGTTATTTGAATTGGTGACAACATGCACAGATCGTGCACACGGTTTACGACCGCACCTATTTGCGAACTACTTTGAATAGGTAGTAATGTTGTCGCGATCCTCGAAAGAAAGCGAAAACTGAAAAGATGGCGTGTCTCTCCTTTGTTTTCATCTAAGCTATAAACAATTGCTTAGATGAGGAGTGATCATAATGTTATTCTAGTGATTGTGGCGATTACAAGAAGGGTGGCGGATAGTAGCTTTAGTTGCAGGGTTCCCCTACTAGCACTGGACCCGTAGTTGCAAAGAGAAGTGGTGCAGCATGAGGTGCAGGCGTAAAGTTTAGTGCGTTCCCCGATGATGATGCAGCCAGGCTCGCAGTGCTTCGTACAGTTCCTCTCAAGAGCCCACATTTTGAGATCCGTTGTGGAGTTTTCATTTGATGTCGTGTAGGAGAAGCGCTTGACCTGCAAGCAAATGGGTAAATTTAATTTATAAACGCAAATAAGGAACCTACATATATTCGAAGTAAATGGACAGGGATTAATTCAACGGCCCTGACATCGGCAGTTGCTTATCATCAGGCGATAATGAAAAATGTATGAGTGAACTACAACATTTTAATACCGCATTTATCGTACCTCTGCCGGGCTTAGGCCTTTCCTCTCTTTTCCAGCACTTAAAGTTTGCTTATAGCATATTTTAAAGAAAATACATGAAGACGATTAAATAGGGGTGCCTAGCAACCTACAACCATGATTTCTTTGTTGACTGTCAGTATAGTGTCAGTGTGCCCCAAAAAATCTGACTTGATAGAAGTGTAGGTATTCGTAACGGCTCCTCAATAATAAAATAAACGAGTGAATGTGTGAATAATTCGTTAACAAGTTTAGTGATGTTATTACAGTATCCATTTGTGTGGCTACATTGTGAATGTGATGTGACTGTGATGTGTTTAACTTTCTTACCACCACTGCTGGCCATGCTGGCCATCCATCATAAGGTAAGTACTGAACTGATATTGTGATGGGCATATTGGTAAATTTTCAAACAGCCGCGATATTATATTACAAGTGACAATAACCAAAAATATCTCACACGTTCTATTAGGTACATCTGAAAAAATACCTATAAGTATACCTAACGAATCGTAAGGAACCGAAAAATCAAGTTGTGTTGCGTTTAATATAAAATAAATCAAGTGCCGATACCATGTTGGTAAGCGTGCTTCTTATTTGTTAGATAGGTACGTATTTTTTCAATTCTTATGCTCGAAATAAGTATAAGCTTACGAAGCGGGGCTAAAGCTAAAGTGACTGTTTTTATAAAGGAGCGGCCGGAGCCCTATGTATGCAACATAGGGCTCCGGCCGCCGAGCGAGCACTGCGAGCAGCAGTTAGCGCCGCGCCGCCAGTCCGAGGCCGGCGGCCGCTGCAGTTCCCCTGGACCGAAGGGCCCTAAATGTCAGGTATAACAAACTGAGGTTGATGAACGAACTATAAATACGATGAATTTGAATTAAAGTATGATTGTAAATAACGATTTAGTGTAGGCTTTCGTTCTTTTCTCACATTCGAAGTGAAAATCAATGGTTAACTCGAGGCTGGAAGCCATTTTGACACTTAGATTGTATTGGTCCTCGCTCGATTAGCTAGCTCGTACAATTTGTTTAATGATGGCTTATTTTAGTCCCTAAGTAATATTCTATTTAACGCTATTTATACACCGTATGCACCGACTTTGCGCGACTGTCGCCACGTTGCAACGTGCCTACAGCGTCATCCAAAACACGTAAATTGCACACACCTACTTTTAGACGTTTGTAAACAACGAAAGGTAACTACATCGGCTACAATTCGCTTCTATGAAATTATGTACTAGTAGCGTCGCAGTAATTCTATGTTTTTATTATTAGGTACTTTAAACGAGCAATTCGATTAGGTACAGTCAGCGTCAAATAGTCTATAGCATCCAAAGCACCAAATATATCGCAACACATGTTTATTACTAAAGGCATAAAGATGTGTGGTTTAGAAATGTAATCATTTGTAAATAATTATCTGTATATGTAATTGATTTTCGAAAACGGCTTTAACGATTTAGATGAATTTGCATGAGCCCAGTTTTTCTTTTTAAGTTTACTAAATTGTTTTATTCTTGAAAAACGAAAAATTGTGCTCCCACCGAGCAAAGCACGGTCGTCCTGGTTCTTGTTTGTAATTTCATTGTTTTTATACGAAAAGTGACTTAATCTAGAGTATTCTTAGCCATGGTTCAAGTAAAAATTAGTTCAGCCATTTGCAAATTATCGGTTTTTTTACGTGTGTCGTGGATTTTTCACCCGTTCATCGTTTACTTGTTAACTCCTGACGAAAAAAGGGGGGTGTTATAAGTGTAACGTGTGTCTGTATGTCTGTCTGCGGCAGCGTAGTGAAGGGGACGTTTCTTTAGTGTTGATTAAAATTAATTTGTTCAGCCGTGTGAAGAACCTTTTAGTAGGTCTATCGGCGTTTTTTAAAGGCTTCGTTTTAGGATTACTTGATAGGGCGTTTGCACACTGCGTTTTTTTTTTTCAATAAACCCTGGGTCAAAGGGTTCAGTAAGTCAAAGGGGTTCGTCGGGACCAGCTAAGAGCCTTTGCACATCGCGTTTTAGACTGTGCGTCGACAGCGCGATTTTCATTCCATACAGCTGTATACTGACTCGCGTATGTATCGCCTTTGTATTGTATCGATACAAACGCTCGCTCGTCGACGGCGAGTTTAAAAACGCGATGTGCAAAGGTCCTAAGTGTTGAGACTTGGTTGAGGCTAACTTCAGTGACTGAAACTTACGCGATGCGATTTTTAACTACTTATTAATTCACATAACTATACATATATCATGATTTCATATTAGCGAGTGCTCCAAATTGTGCAACGTGTTTTTGTAGAAAATTATTTAATTTAAATTGCCTTATAAATTGTGGTTTGATAATAAACGCGGCGAATCCAAAAATAACGATAATATGTACGTGAGAGGAAATATGTGGCTTTTGTAAAGTTATTTTATATCTCGAATTGCATTTGCATTACCGCAACAATCCCGGTCAGCGATAATGACCGTTTTAATTATTAGGTAGCATAATTTCCCGCGGTTTGGCCCGCTTGAGAAGGGTATTTTTCTTATCTATCGCAAACTGTTACATAACAGCTGGGAAAACGTGCAGTCCATGACTTTCTACGGCCCATATACACCGTCGTGAAGGGTACTGTAACGTGTTCACCATGCACATTCTGCGGTCGTTGTGGCACTTGCCCACGAACGAAGAATTGTTGTGCGCAGGTCAGGGCACTTACCCTCGGCGACTTAGGCGATGCACTTGTAGCACCATAGCTCGTTAATCGGCCGCTGACGTTACCTGCAGACTATCGAGAAGGCTCGTATGTAAGATGTTTACCATGCACATCCTGCGGTCGTTGTGGCATTTGCCGATGAGCGCCGTGTTGTTGTGCCTAAGGTCGGCGCACTTGTCTTCAGGCACCTCGGCGAGACACTTGTAGCACCACAGCTCGTTGTTCGGCCGCGCGGCCGCTGACGTCACGTGCACGCTGTCACGAAGCAGGTCGCATTCGCTTTCTGAAACGTGAAACCGTCATCTTTTTATTGTTTTAGTTGTAAGGTCTAGTCTAGATTTAAAGCATGAAACCACTGGATATGGCCAGCCGTATCTTTACCATTTTTTTTGTGCACTTTTGGGGCGAAGTAAATATATGTATAGCAAACCACGGAAACATTTATACTTCTACAAACGTATACTGTAAAATCCTGCAACTTTGCCTATAGGACAAAATAAACCATAATTATACACTATTAGGTCCCGTTTTTTGTGATAGGTAAGTTGTACATTTTACTGTTTAACGTACAGTAAAATGTATAATATAATTTACAAACAAAGAAATAAACATACTGAAAATTTATCTTAAACTGATATGACTTTTGTTCATATACTTCGGCAGACGGGAATGTATCGGTATGCTATCTCCTGTGGTTTTAATCACTGGTTTAATGCTCTTAGAACTAACTAAAAACTGGGTGATGGGAAAGGTTCGAATGGGAAAAGCCCGCAGAGATGGTTGGACCGGATCTCCAAACAGCTGCGGGCCTATGATGGTCGCGTTTATCATGCGATAAATGATATGATAACGCGCCTGTCACTCTCGCACTCACATACTCGTACGTGTCAGAAGGTGACGGCAGCTTTGTCACTTATTTATCGCGTGACAAACGCAACCATCATAGGCCCGCTGGAGTTAGCTGTCAGCGCCGCTTTCCACCAGGCGATGGACTGCATCAGTTGGAGGCAAACTGCTGAGAGTCAAAACGGAGTCACGATCCTCACTCAGAAATGGGGGAACGATTAAGATGAAGAGGAAATCCTATAAGAATCTAGGTTTTGTTTCAGACAGGTTGTTGAGATTTTAAAGAGTGATGCTTAGGCTGCAAAATAACACATAGGTAGGTAGATAATACAAAATGGAAGTATAATAAAATAATTTTGGGAATTCAAAGAGAAGGTTAGGTATACAGACGTGATTATGTTTATAATTATAGAGAATTTATTCTCTATAATTATATCTATTTCTTACTGAAATTAAGTTATTTTACTGGGACATTCTAATAATCAACAAAGAACATGCCATAGACAAGTCATTTTGACATTTCGTTTTAAGGTTACTTTTAACTGTGATAAAAGCGAACACTGTTAAGTTCAAATGCGACTGGCTGGTAAGAATAATTAAAAGGAAGTATCGAATGGATTATCGGTTAGTAATATTTGTTTTGACATACCTGGTGTTAATAATGACAGCCACAGCATCACAAGAGAGCGCATGGTGTATGCAATGAGCAGTACGCATGCGCCAGCCTCCCGCGGATATCGATCTCGCTGGACCTGTTGCTGGTGCAGGATAGCCCCGCCCACGCCCCCTTATACCCCACTCTTGCACCCCAAGGTTTGCCAAAACACTTTGATCAAGGAAAACAATCTAAACTTTCAGCATTCTTTGGAAAATTAAAAAGTTTCAACCTGGACTTCCGCTCTGTCAGATGCGCTAAATATGAGATCAAAGGTTAGACGGTATTGAAAGAGCAGCTAACAAGCTGACATGTTAGAAATATTTCAGTAACATATTATCTTCTATTTATAAGGAAACAATTGAAAACTGTGGCATAATCATTGTCACAAGAACTGAATCAGAGAGATGTCTTCAATTACTTAACAAATTAATGCATAAATGCAAACTATGTGATCTGAAAAACTATGGCTCGGGTAGCTACCGGAAACAATACGATGAGATCTCTTTAGAGATTAGAGATATCCAGAGATGTGTTTTTTTAAATTGGGTATTTTTTTGTATTGACTTTTACCTATACCTAGAATCAAAAATTCACTAATTAAATACTAAAATTCGTTGAAATAAAACAATTTAACGGATTATATCGCGTATATTATCTCATTTTAGTTCCCGATGTTTTGGAAGCTTTCCAGCTTTCCATGGTCACGGGTGGACAGGGGGTGGTTTTTTTTTAATTCAATCAGTAATAATCGCGGAAACAGAAGAAAATATTGAAATAAAACAATTTAACGGATTATATCGCGTATATTATCTCATTTTAGTTCCCGACGTTTCGGAAGCTTTCCAGCTTTCCATGGTCACGGGAGGACTGAGAAAAGATGTATTTTCCTCTGTCAAAGTTACAATTTGTGCAAACTGCCAATTTTTTTGAAAAAACACAAATAAAGGTGTACATACATGCCAGATGGGCCTAAGCTGTAAAGACAGTTACACATGTGCCAGAAGGGCTTAATTATTTTAATCTAATAATTTACCAAGCAGCATTTCACAAATGAGGCGTACTGAGGAGAAAAGAAACGCTGCAAAGAAAAACTCCCAGGCTACCTCATTACTAATTATAATATTTAAAAAAAAGAGACTATTAAACTACTTTTAAACAGATAAGATATTTTACACCGTTCGGAAATTAATGAGTAATGAGTAATAATCGCGGAAACAGAAGAAAATATTAGAAGAAAATATTACTAAAATTCGTGTTAACTGAAATGTGTGGATGATTATTATTGTATCTTCTAGGTTTAAGTAAAATGGTTTACGCTAAATAGGTTGAAATATAACATTGTATTTACTTGTTAGTTAATACTTTATGATAATTTGCTAAATTCTAACCTGACTTAATGTTTTGTTAGCTACTAAGTGCCATGCATAGCAACAATGCCCTACGTCTTTTAAATAGCATAACTGGGTACTTATTGTGACTAAGATATTTTGATTTTGTTTGCTTCTTAGTTCCAACTCGTGGAAATTCGTTTATCAAGAATTCCTTATTACCAAGAGTTCCTTATAATATATACGAGTACATAGGCTTTTTACTTCGGAGGTAAGTTACTAAATGAATTTGGGCATAGGCATGTTTAGGTTTTTACTGTAGTCATAGTCATAGATTAATATACAATTTACATTTACACGTGTATAATATACTAGAAGGTACTCGCAACTACATTCGCGGAGGAACGAAAGTCATAGGGGAGTAAACAGTATCCTATATAAGTGGATACCCAGCTAACCGTGTACCAAAAATATAGTTCAAAACCCTTTAGCCGATTTGGCGTGATGAAGCCACAACGACACATAGGTAGTTAACTAGTTACAAACATACAAAAAGTTAATATTTTTCGATTCAGCGAGCTCCAAATAAACTAAGTAAGGAGAATAGACTCTTTCTATAATAATATAGTCTATGTCATGATATTACTTGAATAGGATTTGTAAAACAATACCCTAATAAATTAAATTGTTTCACAAGTCTTGCATACACGTGCAACGACTTATGTACAAGTGTACACACACACACACACACATACATATATTATTAAAACAGACTCGGGTACTGAATACCGGTATTCTTTGCAAACATAACCGTTAAATTTCGGTATCATGCATATTATCCCACAGTTTTGTAATTTAATGATATATTTTCCTAATTCATGATGGTTACCTAAACACCATGTCATAAAATATGGAAAATATCGCAAATAAGGATTTGAACATACGAGTAACTTCTTTCAATTTCAGTTAATACCGGTAAATGTCCCTGTACAAACTACGCAAATTTAAAACATTTCGCGAAAACAGTTTCACGTCGGGGTTTGGACAATTTCACAAATAAATTGAAACATCCTTTACAAATAACATGTCATACTTGAGCGTTTAGAACGGTTAAGTCATTTCCATCAAATCCATTAGCAGTTAGTAAATACTGGAACGTATTGTTGAAGGGAAGTGTGTTTACAGAGGGCCTGGGGATTAGGGGAGGGTTCCTGAGCACGTCAAGACGGGACTTTATCAGGTGAAAACCTGCTTCGCACCTACTATGTGACGTAACAAACAAGTTAGATATATAGGTTGATAGGATAACGGGAAATCGTAATCGGATTTTAAATAAGCTGAAAAACAGATATCGAATTATCATTACTTGAATGCGTCAGAAAGACGGTAATGTTTTGTAGGTATATGTTTGTGCATGTTAAATCGAATTCTTTAACATGTTCTAGGGCCTAAACTGATTGACGGATTTTATTAAGAGATGTTGTTAGATTCATCTCCGTAATAAGAGTGACATGGGCTATAATATTTTGAAGTAAGGTTTTTTTTACATGCATATCGTTGCGCTATTAAAGTACCTTTAAATACGAAGCCATCGAAAGCATACTCTCTATCTAATTGTATTCCTACATAATATAATAATACTCGCTATTCCAGTTTTATGAAATCCACTTTTGGATTCGTTATTACGTTATGATATATCCCTCGCTAGGGGAAAGTTGGTATCTCCCGCAATTAAGCCGCTTTCTCAAATTACATGAGCGCCGCGCCGATTCTTTCTGGAACAATCCGCGGTCGTCAGACAATGCGAACAAAAGACCGCAACAATCCCGCCGAGTAAATATTTTGTTTCAATTAACAACAATACAAACTGTAATAATAAAATTCAAATTGCTTAAGCGCCCGTAGTCTCAGCTCGGTCGACGGCGACAATTTTGAAAATATTGAATTATGTTTCGTCATTCGAGGCCTTCGTTTCATGAATGCGCGGACAACAAATTCTCGGAACTTGTGAGATTCGATTAGGGGAGTTGGACGAAATTAATCGAAATAAACGACTATAACCTAGCCTGACTTATACACAACGAACAAACTTTACAGATTCTGATTAATTCTGACGCATTTCTTGCCGGGGTTGGACCTTTGGTTCACAGGCTTTTAGGACCAAGTAGGTGAAAGGTTTAGAAAAAAAGACAGTCTGTGATTTGATTATATTTAGGGTAGGTAGTGCCTTCGTGCCTTAGTATTTATATTGACCGCATGCCACTGCTCGGGTCATTAGTAAAATTGAAATTTTCATCAAATAACATAAAATTGAAAGCACATGTTGTTGACCATCTTTGTTGTCTTAATCGATATTTTTATCTAAGAATTTAATTGTAAGTTTAGTGAACTGTCGTTAGGTTAGACTAGATTTGGTCTGGGATACTGGGATATACCGGCGGCTCAGAGTCGGAATAGCTACAGAATAAATTCACATAAAAAGAGATTTCGGCTACAAAATGCGAGTGGTAAAATTGCTAAAAAGCTTATTAAGTACACCACGGAAGGCGCGGTCTGCTCAAATTCACGTCAGCATGGCTTTCGCGTCCATTAATTAGCGAAGAAGGACTCACGAACCTAAGCGGTTAGGTACTCCGAAGTTCGAAATTCGAAGTTTCGTATGGAGTCGTCCCTCTCGCTCTTGTGAATTTGAGATTTGAGTGAGTAAAATGGCGCCATACGAGCTTCGAATTCCGATATCCGGTGTAGCTACTCTGTTCGTATATGGTAGGTGGAACAGTAAGAGCGAACTAAGATAAGATAAAGTATTAAGGAAATGCTTTAGTTACTTAACACAAAATGTGCAAACTTGTTTCTGGCAAACTATAATCTATACTAGGTATTATGAAATTGTAAAGATGAAATGTCTGTACACTGAAGATATTTCCAAAACAATACGGGAAACAGATTATTTGCAGGTCGCTGAATCGAGATTTTTTTTATTTTTTGTATGTTTGTACGTGTTGTTGTGGTTTAGTCGCGCCAAAACGGCCAAATGGATTTAACCTATTTTTGGTATACGAATAGCTGGGTATTGACAGATGGTTATACAATATTTTTTAACCGACAACGCTGAAGAAAAAAAAGTGTAATGAGTAATGAATGACATTTTGTCTTCCACGCACGAAGTTGCTGGCTTCTTCTAGTAGCAGTATGAACTTGTTAGTTAATTAATTTTATTCTCAAAATATATGAAAATTAAACTCTTTGGTGGTGGTTTTTGTAGAAACTGCATGAAAATATGCGCATATGAGCACAATTTACTGTTACGTCTAACCAAGACACTATTTCGCATAATAGCAAAGAAACTTATAATTCATGTATGAATTCAACACATCACTGACGCACTCGGAAAATGTAACTGAAACTTCTGATGAAGTCGGGTAGAACATGATGCATTACTAAAAATACCATCGCCCAAATCGTATATTTTTCCGATCCGATATGGAACGGGTAACAAAATCACGCCCAGCAGCCTATTTGTTTGATTTTGTTCCGGCAGCGCTTCCGGCCTTTTGCAGTAGACCCCAGGAGAGTTTTTGCGCAAACGAACGGCGATAAAAAAAACGGAGATAGGAACGCGTTTATCCCAGAAACGTTTGAGTGTGTAGCAACAGGCTACGCGAATAACAGAAAAAGAAAAGCTTTGCTGTTCATTCGACGTGGCAGAGGCTTTTGCGCAGTTTTTACCCCGATTCGATTATAACAGCTGACATAGGTACATTTCAGCAGTGGCACGCTGACGGTGACGAGACTATGAACATTGTTAAATTATTTTTCACCGCACTAGCTCGGAAAAGTTCCGTTAATACGAGGATAGTCCCAGAAGTACCCGACCTGACACACTTAAAGAGGTTTTTATTTTTAGCACATACTTTTTTTTTTAATAATGCACTTAATAAAATTTAAATTTAACACGTAGCGTCGTTTGTCTTTTGTTTAGTAGCCATCAATAGTGGACGGTGTGAACAAATTTTCAGACATGGAGAAAATTGGCAATCGTTATGTGATACAATACTTTCATTTGTAAGGTTTTAGTCCAACTAGTATTAAAGCGGAGCTAAATTCTACTTTGGGGGAGTCTGCTCCATCGTTTACAACAGTAAAATATTGGGTGGCAGAGATTAAACTAGGTCGCCCTAGTTGCGAAGATGAACATCGATGACTACGCCAGAAACAGTAAACAAAACATAAAATGGTATTATATGACCATCGATTGAAAGTATGCGAGCTAGCAGACATGGCAGGGATTTCAAAAAGTGCTGTACATGGCATATTTACTGAAAATTTGGATATGAAAAAGATGTGCGCAAGGTGGCTGCCGCGATTGCTCACAGACGAACAAAAACGATGTCGCGAAGATATTTCGACCGAGCGTTTGGCAAAATTTCACAACAATAAAGCGGAGTTTTTGCGGCGTTTTATCACTATGGATGAAACATGGCTGCATTATTTTACACCAGAGACGAAAGAACAGTCCAAGCAATGGACTCGAAGAGGAGAACCGGCCCCAAAGAAGGCAAAAACCGTTCCATCAGCAGGAAAGGCCTCCGTTTTTTGGGATTGCCGTGGGATAATTAACATACATTATCATCAGAAAGGAAAGACTATCAATGGTAAGTATTATGCTAACCTTTTGCATCAATTGAGTGAAAAAATCTGTCGAAAACGACCGCATCTGGCGAAACACATGTGTACCAAGGCCATGACCAAAAGTTCGAATTACTTCCTCATGCACCCTATTCGCCCGATTTGGCCCCTTCCGATTATTGTTTGTTTCCAAATTAAAAAAAATGGCTTGTGGTAAAAGATTTGCCAGCAATGATGAAGTGGAGGCTGCGGTTGATGGGTATTTTGCCGAGCTCGACAAATCTCACTACAAACAAGGTGTTGAAGCTATCGAACATCGCTGGGCCAAGTGCATAGAACTAAAAGGAGATTATGTAGAAAAATAAAAAATAGATTTTCTTTCGTTTTCTTTTTCAGGTCGGATACTTCTGGGGACTACCCTCGTAGCTCCAAATCTGTCATAATGTCAGCCGAAATACGTTCACTGCTATTTCAAATTTCACAACGACTAATCGGCGGTTAAATTTAAGGGTTTCCTACAATCTTGAGCAAATCGTCGATGCACCTTGTTGGTGGTTTCATGTTGCGTATTGCGCTCTCTGCATTGTCACCGAAACCTTTCTGCCCCAACGGAAATCTGGAAACCTCTTAATTAATTTCTCTAAAAAGATTCTAACGATTTATGGACCCAGTTTTGCTTTTGAAGTTTATCTAGATAGGTTTTATCCTCTAAAAATAGAAAGCTCGATTACACAGGTTCTAACCCTAAACTGATCGAACCGATTTAGATAAAACTTGGCACACAGATAGATCTGATCATTAACTAAAATATATATATATATATTTTTTATTTGGAACTCCAACAGCATTACAAAACATAATACAGCATTACATAACAGAGCTTCGAATTAAAAGCCCATAGCAAATGTCCACAGATTTACTGGACCCAGAGTATTGGTATAACGTGTGAGTGTCTTTTCAAAAGGGCTCAAATCTCTATAGAAGCCAAAAAAAAAAAATTTTTTAAGGGTACCTTCAACTCTGGTATCCAGGTAAACAAAAAAAAAGTGAAAACGAGAATCTGCTCACTGTAAGTGATATTCGTGTGTAAGTGTATGTGTGCGGCGTACGCGTGTGTGCTAGCTTATAATATAATCAGACAATAATTTGGTCAAATATCAGCCGTCCATTTCACTACGTGAAAGTCGCCCCGCGTCACCAACCGCTCGGTAACTGGATTTGGTCCCTCACAATCGTGCCATTACCTACGCTCCGGGGAATCCAATTCGCTATATTGTCTGCACATTTTCTTTATTTTCTTTGATTCCTTTCGAGCAACGTCACTTTACGGTATTTGCGACAAAAGCGTATGATAGATGCTTATATTGTCAAGCTAAATATGATTTGTAAACGCATAATTTCTGGTCCGAGAGTGTGCGACATCTATACTATTATAAAGTTGTAAAAATGAGATGTCTGTACATTGAAGATATTTCCAAAATGATATTGTTACGGACTATTTGGACGTCACTAAATCTAAAAATATTTTATTTGGATTTTTTGCATAAATAAAATAAAATAAATAATAAATATTAAGGGACAATTTTACACAAATCGAACTAGTCCCATGGTAAGCTCAATAAGGCTTGTGTTATGGGTACTAGACGACGATATATTTAATAGACATATTACTTATATACATAGAAAACATCCAAGACTCAGGAACAAATATTTATGCTCATCACACAAATATTTTCCCTTACCGGGATTTGAACCCAGGACCTCAGCTTCGCAGGCAACGTTACTCCCACTGAGCCAAACCGGTCGTCAAAACCGGTATGTTTGTATGTGTCATTGTGGCTTCATCACGCTAAATAGGCTAAACGGATTTCAACTATTTTTGGTACACGGGTAGCTGGCTATCTCCAGATGGTTATAGGATACTTTTTACCCGACTATGCTAAAGAAAAAAAGAGGGGTTATGACTTTTGCGTTGGGGTGGTGTTGGCGGGTTGTGAAGTTGCGGGCGCCTTCTAGTCGGGATATAAGAATGTAGGTACCAAGTATATAAACGACAAAAAACCTCAGCTAGGTCCATCATTTGAACCATAACGAGCAATAGAAGTTTTTAAAATCACGTCTGAGGTTTTTTGCATGATTTTTTGAGTGATCGCTCAAAGATTATGCGAAGTATGGAAAATCTATATTTGCGTGATTGCTTCAAATAAACAAACGAAAAAATAACGGGCACGTGTTTTAAAAAAAATCAGTAGCTCGTTATTTTTCAAGTGATGTAGGATACTAATGAAAAAAAAAAAGGAATTTCACTTAAACTTAACTACTATTTGTAACAAGGTTGTAAGGAGAAAATCCCAAAATTGCTACTAAAGTTGTGAATATCTCTGAAAGTAATAATTTTCGGACGGGGTACTACATGACCTTTTTTGTTGCCAATGAGTTGTACTATAGCCCCTTAAAAGGAATGTAATCAATAACCAATCACCCTGCATACAATATGCGCATTCAAAGTACCCTGCCGGGATTAATTGCCTATCAATTAGTTGTATATTTATGTCATCCCAAAAAAGGAGGAGGTTCTCAATTTATAAAACTTTTTTCATGTTAGTACACATACTGTAATATCGAAATCTTGTAAAACGTACCACCCTAAGAAGTTTTGAGGGTGAAGGGCAAACTTCGAATGTCACCTTGCAAAGTGGTGTCAGCACTCCATTATTAATAAAATAATAAAACTTGTTAAACTAACCTTTGTAATTTGTTAAATTGGGCGGTAATTGCTCGTAGATAATGCTCGAGCTCTACAACATAAAACATTTTGATATGATCCGATCTTCTGCGCAATGTAATGGACACTAGGGAAGGTATCTACAATGCGTTTTTTTTTCATAATTAACGTCTATATATACTACTAGATTTTGCCCGCGGCTTCGCCCGCGTACTAAACGTAATTTAACTCAAAATTGTTGTGTATCTTCGTAAATATTGTTTAAATACTGTTGCGTTACTTTGTAACATAAATATAGGATGTAGGATGTCTACTTAAGTAAGAATATAGATTTTAACATTTTGCAATATCTTTACAGGGTCCATGTGATAATTTTGTATATTTTTATAACACTTTATAATTACCATGGTACGCAATAAAGAAAATAAATATGAATATGAATTTTTAACCGTCTACAAAAGGAGGTTCTCAGTTTGACTCTTATGTAGGTATGTATGTTTGTCCGCGATTATCTCGCGTTTGGCTGAACCGATTTAGATGCGGTTTTCGTAAAGTATTTGTTACTTTCTGGAGGTTTTCGCGGCTTCACTCGCGTCATATTCGGGGTAATTTTGAATTTAAAAACCAGCTAAGAGCATGAAGGACCATGCTTAATGTACGGTTGCGCAGTCGTTACTACAAAATAAGCACTACAGACCAGCAAAAGAGCTTAATCTTCATGCGGCTTATGTCCTTTGTTGAAAAGTTTTTCGGCAATATCTCAAAAACCGTATATCCGATCGTATTGAACACAATTTTCGTTGAATGTTTTTATTAAGTTTGACGTTTGTAATTTTTTTATGACTTATGGTTTAGAAAATAGAGGGAGGGGAGTGGACACAAAATAGTCCCTAACTTAATTTTTTTTCTTAGAAACCTCTGTGCAGTGTTTTCTCTACCCAAAGGTTATCTGGAAGAGATCGCTGTTTAGCGATAAGACCGCCTGTTGTTTAGCTCTCCTTGAATGTATTGTTTTCTGTACTCTGTTTTGTGAGGTGTGCAATAAAGAGTTATTGTATTGTATTGTTTTTAAACTAAATATCGAAATATGTGCCACAGATTGATGTTTGCTAAAATAAAAATAAAAACACTTTCAGTAACATGTATGGAGTGCCCCCCTAGATATTTTTTTATTTGTTATTTAAGTATCAAACTAAGTAGCGGCTTATACATTTACATATAATTTACATCTTGTAGTTTTTGAGTAAAGTGCCTGTGACATACGGACGGACGGATATGACAAAACTGTAAGGGTTCCGTTTTTGCCATTTTGGCTACGGAACCCTAAAAAGCGCGACTTTCCCTGCGCAAAACAATGAGTATAATTTAAGATCCCGTCAAAATGTAACTTTGTGTAACTTTTTTGAATAATTAATAAAATAAATAAATAAAATAGTGGCCTCTACTACGTTCCGGTGCAAAGCATTGACTTGCAACCTAATGCCGTTACAAAATTTGGGTAGTCCGTCTGTTACAACCGATTTTCGATCGAAACTACCGGACCGATTGAATTGTAATTTGGCACAAATGCTTTCAATGAAAAGAATGTTCATGTCCACAATATAAAACATCAAAATCGATGCCATTTTCATTCACATTGTAATTAACGTCTCCAAAAACCATAAAAATGACACCCATATTTATATTTTGACATTTCAACCCCATTGCACACCAACACGGAGATGACACTTCACGTCTGCTATATTGGATTTCAAAATCGATGCCATTTTTGTAATTAACGTGCCATAAAACCATAAAAACGACATCCGTATTGATATTTAGGCAATTTCAACCCCGTCGCATCCCGCCAGGGGAGATAGTATTTCACGTTCACCACGTTGGATTTTAAAATCGTTGTTGTTTTCGTAATCTGCGACCGGATAAACCAAAGAAACAATACCCATGTCGACTTTTAGACACTGTAACCAAATTTCCCCTTTTAAGGGTTGAATTTTCAAAAACCCTGAAACACATATTTACTCATTTATTGATAGGAATACTCGTGTGAAGTTTAGAATTAAATAGTCGAAACTGATCTGATTTCCCCATACAAACTTTGGACCCTCATTTAATCCTCTTAGGGGTTGAATTTTCTAAAACCCTGAAATACGTGTTTACTCATTTTTTGTTACAAAGAGTCCTGTAAAGTTTCGAGTAAAATAGTCTAACTAATCTTGTTTCACCATACAAACTTTGAACCCCCATTTCCCCCCCTTAGGGGCTGAATTTTGAAAAACCCCTTCTTAGTGGATATTAACGTTATAAAACTACCTATTGTGAAAAATTCAGATCTCTAGGTCCAACGGTTTGGGCTGGGCGTTGATTTAAGTGAGTCAGTCAGTCAGTCAGGACGTTTGAGTTTATATATATAGATTATATTATAAGGTTGAAAAAATAAAATGTCTGTACATTGAAGATATAAAAAAAAACGATTGTAAGGGACTATTTGGAGGTCAATGAAGCGATTTTTTTTGTATGTTTCTACTCGTATGTGTCGTTGCGGCTTGATCATGATCACGCATAATCGGCTAAACGGATTTCAACTATTTTTGGTACACGGGTATCTCCAGATGGTTATAGGATACTTTTTACCCGACTACGTTGAAGAAAAAAGAGGGGTTCTTATCTCTTTCGCGAAGGCGCCATCCCAGTATTAAATAAAAGTAAAAAAATTAAATTGAACCCAAAAAGGTGAAATAAATAAAAACATTTATCTTTTTTAGATATTGCAAAGTAAAATTACAGTAGTTTTTTCTTGTTCTAAATAAAATTAAACATTTTCTTGTGATTTTCTACGGTTCAATGAAGGAAAAAATTAATGACAACTACATAACATAAAACGCACTTTTAAACGGCCAAAATAAGATACTGCTTTTTATCCATAAATTCTGACTTGAGTGACGTCACACTTGTCGCTCGATTTGTATAGGACGTTTTACGTCCAGCCGTTGCCTGACTTTGAATCTGAGGTGAACCGAAGCGAAGCTCATTTTGGGACATTGTCGAACTTCTACAATAGACAAAGTTTGAGGCTTTGAACTAAGGTGTATGATGCGATAGGTAGTTATAGAGTTAACATGAACTTAGGTCCAACTTAGGTCGTTAATCGAAATCGTTATCTACTTTATCGCGTAAAACTTACTATTTATTTTTCGCATGATTTTCTCATAAGCTTTCAGGCAAAAAAGTACCTACTCTAATTTGTTATTGGTATTCCGGTATGCCGGTAGGTAAACGTTGTTATAGGTCACCACTACAATGGGCGAGCTCAAACATGCTCGTCGAATTAAACAGAGTCGTTATTATTTCGTCTGTATGTTTCTTTTATTTTGCTATCTTTCATCATCATCTTATCAGTCCAAGGACACTGATGGACAAAGGCCTCCCTCAAGCATAACCATAACGTGCGATCGTGCGTCGCCCTAATCCATAGGTTTCCGGCGTTCATCATCAGATCATTGGTTCGCCTTGTTGGGAGCCTTCCACGTTGCGTCATCCTGTACGCGGTAGCCACTTGAGAACCTTTATGCCCCTGGGGCCAATCTGCCAGCAATGTGCCCCGCCCGCTGCCATTTAAGTCTAACAACTCTTTGAGCTATGACGACCTTGGTTCTTCTGCAAATCTTCTAATTTCCGATTCAATCCCGCAAAGGGACTCCGAGCATAGTTCGCTCCATTGCCCTTTGAGTGACTTTGAACCTTCTGGTGAAGCCTATTGTGAGTGCAATGACCACGTCTCAGTGTTGTATGTTATCACTGGCAACACGCACTGGTTAAAGTCCTTTGTTTTCAGACACTGCGGCATTTGGGACGAGAAGATTTTACGTAGCTTCCCCACCGCTGTTCATCCGAGTTGGATTCAACGAGTGATCTCTTTCTTGAATTTGGATTTACCCAACTGGACTGTTTGACCCAGGTGTAATCATACTATTTCGAGTGGAGAGGCCCACTTGTAGAGATACTCTACTGAGGTCGTTGAGCATTTTGACGAGGTTCTTCTAGGGTCTCAGTCATGATTACGATTATCTTTATTTGTTTATTGCGATTTTAGAAGCAGAATAAAATTCAAGTTGATTTGGTGTTTTAATTGAACTTATTGGCTATAATAAGAGATCAAAGATCGCTATATCGATTGCTATTTTTCAATAGTTGTTTAATTGAAACTAGAATAAAAATCGAAACTCGAAAATAATAAGATTTTGGGCCGAATTGTTGCTCTCTTAAAGGCCAAAAGCCACTCTGATTTGGCATTCCAAGCAGGCTAATGGGCAATCAGAGCCAAGTCGAGCCCGACCGAAGCAAACGTCATTATGGGACGTTGTGGCGGCTGAAAAGGACAGACAGTGGCGTTGAACTGAGGCGACTCGACCTTCCAATGTAATTAAATCTTGCGCCGTAATTTATACATAATATATCTTGCTCCGTAGTTTTTGGGTGTCAATGAATGTTATACAAGATGCTCCCGAGGAACCCTAAAAGATTTCAACCACGCATTCTGTAGGTCATTAAATGTTATGTGAATCGCAGTCAAATCCGGCTTAGTTTTGAAGATATTGTATAATTCCATGTAAACTTTTTATTTTGATTACTAAGATACACTTATCTTTTGATCTCTATGTTAAGACGTATGTTCCCAAATTTCGCGTCACTATTAACAGACATCATAGTGACAGGCATTCACTATTTTATCAAAAGAGATAGTTTTCATAGTTAGTTATTCAAGTTTTAAATATAAAATTAGACAAAACTAGTTTTTTTCTTTCTTTTCTGAATTTGGCTTTGGTCATACTACATTTTTTACTCCTAATGGCCTCAGTAATGCGTGGTTGAAATCTTTCGGCTTCCTTGCGGGCACTTTTATTAATTGGTCAGGTGATGCGTTTCACTTGCCCCACTTGCACAACGGCCTACGAAGTTGATGGTCCCGGGTTCGAATCCCGGCCAGGGCGAGTGTTTGTGTGATGAGCACGTATGTTTGTTCCTGGGTCTTGCATGTTTTCTAAGTATTTAAGTATTATAATTTATCTACAGATTATGTGATATTTATTTATTTGTATAATTATTTAAATTTAATCGTCGCATATTGGACAGAATAGAATTAAAAATTGCAATAATACATGAACTGTTTATAGCTTGCTGAATTACATGTAATTTACTTAATTGAATCCTATTAACATGGGTATATTTACTGTTGTTAATGAATATTTCTACAAACTGTTATATAACTTCGAAAAATATAGGATCATAAAACAGTTTTCAATGGAAAACATGCCTGGGCTTGAATCGAATTGAAAACTTTATGTGGACATGATAATAAATTGCAACTATTCATGTACATTCATTTTTATTTGTTGCAATTAAGTACATAATCTCCTAGAATCTCGAAAAGAATCAATATTGACAAATTTAACTGTATCAAAATATCTAAGTATACTATTAACAAGTTCTAGAAAATAAATGTCTGTACAGTTACACAAGTAGGCTATTTTAAGACCACTGAGCCAATATTTTGGATGCTAGTGTGTTGTATTGAAGCTACATGGCTCAAAGAATTTCCAGCATTTTCTGGCACATTTCTCGAAGAACCGAAAGGAGCAGAAAGGTTTTCGAGTGGCAACCGCGTACAGGAGGCAGCGTGGGATTGGCCCCGAACAAGATAGACCGACTAACGCAAGATCGCGGAATACCAATGGGTGGGGGCGGAGCATGACCACTCGTTGTGGGAATATTTGGGGAGGCCTTTTTCCAGCAGTCTACAGCAGTACAGCTGATAGGTATGATACCCGATTACGGTAAAGAAAAAGAGGGTTTATGACTTCCTCTCCTGTGGACGCTTTAAGTATATTTATAAATACATGAACAATATAAACATTCAAATATATTATAAAATGGAGAAACCGACAGTTCATTGAGAGAGAGAGAATTGAGATAAACTGATTGATTTCGCGAGTTCAATTCCCGATTGAAATAACATAATTTACCGATCAATTCGTAATGGACTTTTATGGCTGTTGTGAACTCTTTAAATGGTCTCCGATGAAATGAGATTACTGAATACTTAGCAAGGGGTCTACGGCGGTACGACGAAATAATAAATAAAAAAACTTGAGTTTTACTTTAAGTCTTGACGTGTAGATTTTACATTATGTAGGAATAAATACCATTAATTAATTTAAAAAAGAAAGAGATTCGTAGTATTCAAGTTATTCCTTTAGTTTTAAACCTTTCTCAAAAATTATGATTAAGTTACGGCTTCGGTACATTTTCTACGAAATGAAAAATTTAGTGAAATGAAAAATTGAAAAGAATATGAAATATTTATCGATAAATTATGAGGAGTAGGAGGAACGAGACATCCAATTCTTCAATCATCCAATAATTGGATGGATACTATTCAGTAGGTACGAAATATCTTCAGGATTCATGACAATAAATTATGTATCATATTTCCAGCCATACTCGATGTGTAGTACTCGATGTTGAGTAAGTTTTCTATGCCCACATTTCACAAGGGGCACGTAGCGGTTTTTTTCATTGTATTTAACCTTCCTGTAGTTACAGTAATTCATGCGTAAAGAAGAAATCTAACCTACATAACATTTTGAATACAGTTTCGACTTCAAAATTGTTTTAATACATTTTTATCAATTAAAAATAAGCTTATATAATTATTATGGGTAGGGCTAAGCACACTCGACAGCAAGGGCGTATATTTTGTAAGAAATTTGTATATAAAGTATAATTGCGTTTGACTATGAGTATATATTGGTAAGGTAAGATAAGATTCGAATGGCAGTCACGGACTACGTTTGAACACTATACCGTGTCACAGAGAGACCCACAGGATGACCGAAAGATGGTTAACTTATTTTTAAAACACGTTTTAGCCTAGATTTTTTGTATAATAGGCGTACGTTTGACCAGGATTTCTACTGGTGATGTCTAAGTCGAAGAATGGGTGCTTAACGAATGCTTACTCACACTCATCTTGAAGACTAGACGGGTGGAAAGTATCGAGAACAGAATTTTGGTACTCGTACATTGTACATAATACTTTATTATCTGTCTACGGCAGAGTAGAAATAGGGTTAGAATCACTACACAGACGAAGGTAAGGGCAAATACTAATTTTGAAATATAGTAATGATAAGGAGTTAGCTGTAATAACTTCAAGTATAACGGCAACACTTTGTGAAATATGTCACTGATAAGGCGCGGATCGCCCACCTTTCGGTGTAATAGCTATTCCGCCCAACTTTCGGCGCTATTTTCCCATGAAACTCATAGGATATTCAATAACTTTTTACGACCCTGCTAAACAAAAATTTGTCTATTATCAATACAGGTTGATTGACTTTAATAAGGAAAAAAACATGTCACATTTTTGAGCATCTTTTTGTTTAGCGGTCGTAGATACCATTAAGTTTTATAATGTAGACTGCTGAAGATGATACTGGTTTCTCGTGGAGCAGTAGGAGTGGCAGCACAGGATATTGGAAAATCGTAAAAAAGATCCAAAGATAAAATAAAAGCTTTATCGTGATAAGCTTTTATTGCCGACTGTACTTTTTTTATAACGTTAATTTTCAACCAGCAGCATATATTTTTTTTAAACATAAACTAAGAAGACTCCCGATGAAGTCACCACAAAATTAAATCAAAATAACATAAACACAATTTATGTTTATCTACACAGACACACAGTTAAAATAACACTCCTCTTTTGTCGTCGTCGGAGGTCTGTTCAATCTTAAACAGAGTGTTTGTTGCTCAAAAAAATGTATACGGGCCATCTGTGGTGCAGATCATGTGGACGTCAATGTTACAAAAATTGAGAATTTTCTACCCTATATTTTGACCTATATTTTTGTTTAATAGGTAGCGAAGCATGTATTTCCAAATTTTACAAGAAATACAGGACATCTAGCACATGATTATACAGAGTGCCCGCGAGGAATCCGAAAGATTTTAAACCACGAATTTCTGAGGCCAATAGGATTCTTCTTGTATCCTTTAACACCTCGAGGAGCAAAGGGCCTCTACTACAGTTTTCCATTTCTTCCGATCCGCGGCGAAGGTAGCAATCTCCTGCCAGTTCATTCCAATAGAGGCAGCTTCCTGTGCTACGGTCGAACCTCCAAGTAGACTTTGGGCGACTTCTCTTTCTTTTCCCAACGGGTGCGTAAATGAGTACCTGTTTAGTGAGGCGGGAGTCTTCTTGCCGCAGTCTGTGGCCAATCCAACGCCACTTTATATCGAGTATGACTACGTGAATAGGACGTTGGTTTGTTACTTTCCAAAGGTTGTCGTTTGTGATGGTGTTGGGCCAGAAAATACCCAAAATGTTTCTGAGGCACTTATTTATAAACACTTGAAGCCTATGAGTGATATTCTGACGTACAAACCAAGTCTCGCAGCCATACAACGGGACAGATAGAACGTTGGATTTAAAGACCCTTATCTTGGTGCGGCGCGACAAATATTTTGAATGCCAAAAATTTGACAGCTGTCCAAATACACCTCTTGCCTTATTGATTCTTGCCTCGACATCAATCTCTGTGCCACCGCATGAATCCACCATGATGCCAAGATAGCAGAATTTATCTACCACGTCGACGGGAGCGGAGTTTATAAGGATAGGCGCCGAGTTTACTGTGTTAATGCGCATCTCTTTGGTCTTCTGCACATTAATACGTAGGCCTTATTCCGCAGAAATGTCAAACAAGTCAGAGGTCTTCCTCTGCAAATTATCACGGTCTGAAGACAGCAGGCAGAGATCATCAGCGTAGTCGATATCCTCCAAGTCCGAGTCTTCGTTCCAGGGAATCCCTCTGCGTCCTTTGCTGGCCACCCTGCACATGATGTCGTCCATCACCACGAGGAACAAAAACGGTGACAGTAGGCAGCCTTGCTTTACTCCAGCCGCTACCGAGATTGGTTCTGATAACTGCCGGCGATGTATCACTCGACTAGTGGAACCATAATACAGCTGTTGAATTAATGATGTGATCTTATCTGGGACGCGCAATAGGATTAGGAGTAAAAAATGTTATAAGTATGACCAAAGTCAAATTCTGCATAAAAAAAAACTACTTTAGTTGATTTTTGTACATAAAACTCGAATAACTTTCGCTTCTCTACGAAAATTATGCCTTTTATTAAAATGGTGACGATTATTTTTCCAAAATCGGATGACTTTAGTGACTGGTAACTGTCACTTTGATGTCTGTCAAAAGCGAAGAGAATTTGGCAACATAAGTGGCAACGTTGCGATCAAAAGAGGTTAATGCACTTTAGTAAACACAATAAATAGTTTACATGAAAATTGATCTTCAAAACTAAGCCGGATTTGACTGGAGTTAATTTAATAATTTTGCTGATAATGACCTAAGGAATGCATAGTTAAAATCTTTCGGGTTCCTTGTGGACACCTTGTGTATCTTAGACTGCATTGTACATGAAGCCTTCTTTATTTCATAGAACTTTCATTTCGTTGAAAACTTTTTCCCGTGAAACCATAACATTTTCAGGATTGTATAAAAGATCATCATGTAGAAGCCGTTCGTTAGGTTAGGTTCGTTTTATTGTAATTGCAAATTATTAACGGTTTCAGACAAAAATGCTTTTGATGAAATGATATATCGACGAAATGAAGTATCCGATTAAACGTTTTTCGATGAAACAAGGTACAACTGAAGCAGTGATATGCAATGTGCATTCAAATATTTAACATTTTTCCGAAATGAATACAAGAGCTTCCCATTCATTAAGTTCAAAAATAGCCTAACAAATTACTTATTAGAAAAAAACATTATATTTTTCTATCTAAAAGAAAAAAATAGAATTATATTTGCATGCGTATATATATATATATATATATATATACGCTATATATATATATATATATATAGCAGAAAAAGCCGCTCATTGTCTGTTATACCACCTGTTGACATAACTTGCGTTTGTCCTTTGTCTAACCCACGATAACAGACACAGGACATGCATGATAGCTGACATGTATGCAGTTGTCATATATAAATCATATTACAGGCCCAGATGGATGAAACATTTTTAACTATTTTTATTTTTAACTAGACAAAAAAATACGGTAACTTAACGGCTTGACTTAATTGACTAGCAATAATTACATTTGCACAGAGCGACGGGTCAGTGAGCATCGCATTAATTAATTTTACATTCATATTCATGAAAATTACACATGTGACTAAACATGATGTAATGCATAACTGCAGCTGTAATATCTGTACATCATAGACGGCATTTTAACTATGCTTATCTTCTGTAGATTTGTATTAATTTTGTTTCTTTTTTTTATAGTTAGGGGTATTTTATTGTTGATATAAACATGAAATAATCCAATATTTTCTTCTGCTTCCGCGATTATTACTCATTGAAATAAAACAATTTAACAAAAATCCAAAACGTCGGGAACTAAAATAAGATAATATACGCGATATAATCCGTTAAGTTGTTTTATTTCAATAAAATAATCTGTTATGATAATTTAAAAGCAATAAACGCGTCTAAAGAAACTAAAACTAAAATAAAATAAGCTAGAGTAACTAAGGTGCATGGTCCTGAAGATACTGGCAGCATATCCTCGCTGTATAGCAATGCTAATACGTTGTGCGAGGAAGCTGCCAGCTCTTCGTTCCTTTGTGTTATCTTTCAGTCTCTAGGCGATACTTTTCTGTAGATTGAGAGCACCGGAACCCCACAGCCCTAGACTCCATCTCATCTCGACCCCAAAAAGTGTAAATTTGTATTCGGGGCCCCCTATATTTACAGATAATTTACTTTTCGGCCGCCTCTGCTGCCGCTCCCGCTCTACCAGAAGTTATGTGTATCTACGCAAGTGGCGTCCCATACCAGGACCCGTCCAAATCCAAACCTCGAAGGAATCAACGACATTCCATCCAGTCCCTTACCATCGTCCCTGGCGATGCCGAGTGGCTCCAGTAGCGCCGGTTGTTTGATTAAATGTCATATTATATGATAAATAAATTACAGCACTCATCATCATCATCCTTTTAACCATAGGACATCCACTGCTGGACACAGACCTCCTGAATAGATTTCCACATGGGCTGGATAGAGGCGACCCGCATCCAGCGAGTTCCCGCAACCCTAACCAGGTCGTCTGACCACCTACAAATTACAGCACTACTTTGTATACAATTGCATGCGGTCGAATTTCAATAGCCCGAACATTCGATAACAATACTACAAATTGTACAAAATCTCTACTAATTGTACAAAAAAACCTTTATTTTTACTTTACTCTTTTTACCAAAATGTACGGAGGTGCAGAGGTTCATTCGTGGAGGAGAAAACGTCATAACCTCCTTATTACCCAACTACATCAAAACCAAAGGGAAGGGTTATGATCTACTACAGTTTAGTCGGGTACTCTTTGATCATCTGTGGATGCTCTGCTATCCATGTACTAAAAAAATATTGAACTCCATTTAGCTGTTTTGGCATGATGAGATCGGAAAAACACAAATATACGTAAGTTTGTACGTACATGAAATTTATTTACATAGCAAAAACAAATATGTTTCGATGCAGTGATCTTCAAATAGCCCGATTCACTTATTTTTTTTAAATGTCTTCAATGTAGACACATTTAATTTTTACAACTTTATAATAGCATAGATAACTCTTTATAATCTAAAGAATGTTCTTTTTCATGTGGTGTATATGCTTATTTCCCGTGAGGCGAGTTTAGCCAACCTTTTTGAATTCGTTCTTGGATTAGGTGAAGGACGCTTGGGATCAGATGATGCCCTACTTAATCTCTGAGTCAGTTTTCCGGGAAGCAAGCTTATATAATGCGAGTTCTGTGGTTCGTATTAGATAAGACGGTTAAGAACCAATCGTCGTTTTAGCTACGTTCAATTACTGATGTGCAAATTGCGGAAACTTTCCAAAATGCTTAAAAAAGGTCTTTTAAACAGGTAAGTTAACACTAGGCTTAAGATCTTTTATATACTAAAATTGCGTAAAAAAGGTCTTATAAACATGTAAGTTTACACTAAACTCAAGACCTTTCTTAAGATCTTGGAAAGATTCCGCAATTTACACATCAGTACGTTCAATCATATAACCTTGCTGTCACAGGAAAATGCTGCCTTATATAATTGCACCATCGATTATACTCCCATAACTACAAATTCGTGCATTGCAGAATTGCAACTATAACGCGGCTCAAAGGAATGTCCAGTCCATCCGTTGTGTGGGTACTAAAACCAGTTACTCCAAACATTGGACACTTTAATTCCTCACATGTGGAAAACGGACAAAGCTCAATCGATTGTTCACACACTTCCCTAATTGTATTGTATGCACACAAAGTGCTGACGCTCGCGTCAATCGAAGCTGTCAGATTATTCATGACGGTATTGCAGTAAACTGGTCGATTTGCGACCATTGGGCTCGATTTAGTAACTTCAACCTGAGAATATGAGTCGTGCAAATACTTAATTTACGGTTTACAAAGCGAATTGAATCAATTTGTACCTTTTGTGGGGTAACTAAAAAGGAAACAAATGTGGTACGTAGGACAAATAGCTGCTGGGTACAAAGGTTCGCGATTGGTGATCAAGAACAGGAAGACTCTCCGTAGCTCTTAGCCACCTATTTCTAAATAGACCGATGAACTGAACGGTTACACAAAACGACACGAGGATTACGGGAAGTAGCTCAATAAGGGTAGCTCAAAACTTGTTTGGACGCAAATAAATTGCGATAATTGTTTTGGTGAACACTTGTTCACACTAATCTTGGATTTTGGTTTCGAAGGGGCTTATTTTGTGCTGACGCATGAAGGTAGGTTTTTGTCGAGGTTTATCACGAGAGGATTCAGATGCTTGTACAAAAAAAATTGAGGTCCTTAGGTCTCCACCTCTGTATACGCTACGGAATAAGTATGTATTCGTTTATTATTTTCACCTCAAAATGCAGTCAAGCTGCTTATTTATTGAGTGCTAATATTGGCAGAAAGATACCTTGTTGTCGGTGGGTGTTAATTAGATCACACAGTGCACTTTGGAGCAGGTCGGAGTTTGCCGGAGGCTTTAACGCGGTTGCCGATAATTCCCGCGCCGATCACATTACGGCAACGTAGTGCCGTACTGCATTTTTGCAGCGTTTTTAATATGTTTCAAGGTGCCATGTGAAGGGACTGTTGGGGACTGGTGAGGCTTTTATGGACAAAAAAATTTGTTCAAGCGAGAAATTCTATGAAATGTGTTGAGATTTTAATGGTGTTTGCTGCCTATTTTATACAAATATTGCCAATTTGGCAATTCGATTTTTTCTATAGACATCCTATCTCTTAAAACGTAGTAGTTGTATTTTCTTTGATGTTACTAAGTTTACGCTACTGTCCATAGATACCTACTTGCAGTAGGTGGTTGTTTACATATAATGTGGGTGGAAATTATGGTGGGTGGTTCAACTAAATATTAGGAAGCAAAAAAGAAGAGAAAACAGATTTCATAATTTTTATGCGTTCATTCTCAATTTTCAATATTTTTTTACCGTGGTTGAATTATAATGTATAAGGGATAAAGTGGAAAATTACTCAGTACTCTCTTCTCCGGAGTCTAATCAAACGTAAATTTGGATGTTTTCTCGAATTATATGTGAATTAATGTAAATACAACAGGATAATTATAACCTAGACCATTACTTTCTTTTGTAAATCTCGGTTGCATTAAGTCTGCCCTTTTGTATGCGACGCCATCCAGAAATACCAGGTGCAAACTTGACGTAACCGGTGGATTAGGTTTAGGTTAATTGACAGTTTGTAAGGAATCCTCGGTGCGTGAGTCTGTGTCTCAGTTCTTTATTTCAAATACAATAAACACCATAAATATTCGGACACATTAAAATTATAGTGTTCGAGTATAAAAGTTTAAACTAAATCGTTTGGTAGTAAATCTTGGCGTCAAAGTTCAACTGGCACTAGAACAAACTTTTATAGTGTATTCTAGTTATAGGAATCCTATAGTTTCACCATGTCCATCTGTCTGTTTGCATGTCATATTATGCCTTTAAAAGTAAGTTTTTGTATATTATTTAATTTATTAAAAAAAAATAACGAATTTGAAAGGAACCGCGTCATTATTAATTTATTATTTACTAACACTTATCTTTAAAACTATGTATTTCACTAACAAAATTGATCAATGTTATCTGATAAATAAATAAATTTGAATTTGAATTTGAATTATTCTGTTGACGTCATGATAACCGTCAGTAACAGGGTGGTGGTTGAGTGACTTAGACGCGAAGGGACATTCGCGATCACGCGTACTTGCAGTATCATTATACTTTTTAAGTTGTCTCAGGTCTTGTTACACAGTACGGTTCCACAACACTTCGGGAGCTCAAATACCGCGAGACATCAGGGTGCCTCTAGGATACTGCAACTACGCGTCATTGCTCTGAATATTAGAGCTGTACTGGCCTTAAATATACATAGGTATTATAAAACTACACTGTGGTAATTATTTCTAAGCGTGTTTACAAAAGTTAAACTCATCGTTTACCTGTACCGGCGTGATATTGGCCGTCAGAGGGTTAGGCCGTGAATGGGATGGAGTCCACTTTGAGGCCGGCCGGAGTTTATTTAACGTTGTTGTACGTAATTCGAGAGCTGCATAGTTGATAGTATTAACTACAGGTCATTCTGCATCATTTTTGATGGGCGTCTTATGTTTTTATTACAAGGTTATAGGGGTAGGGTCAATAGGTATAGGACTAATTTAGAATGATTTTTGATGTAGAGTAATTTCGAAAATCACCTCTTTTATGCCGGAAATACAGTGCAATAAGCTCTGGAAAGCTTCTAAGTGTCTAACACTTGAGCGTTGAATGAACCTAAGATCGTGAGCGTGAGCATTGTTATGGCTTCTGGTATTATGGAATTCTAAGTAATTTTTCCAAATTAGGTACCCCAAATTCGAAATTATCCCAATGCACCTTACAGAATTTATATTTCTGAAAATTTGAATGATATTAAAATTGAGAACATAATCGGGAATACCTTCTTGCAGATAGTATTAGTTTCTTTTGATTTTTGACTTGATAAGGTTTTTTTTCACCTTTAGGTACTCTTGTTCTATCTAAGTATGTACTTATAAATATTATGGTTGTATTTTTAGCCTGTTCGTGTGTACAATTACAGTATTTACATTTATACAAGCTATATTTTTATTAATAACTAGAAGGTGACTTACTTGACTTAATGTCCTATGTCCCCTGGATGGGGCAGAGAGCGTCCACAGTATGTCGCCATCCCGAACGGTCTTGAGCTTCGCGTTTTACTTCGCTCCAGGTCATTCCTATCGCCTTCGCTTCTGCAGTGATCGTCCGCCGCCGGGATTGCTTAGGGCGACCACGAATCCGCTTTGCTTGGGGATTCCAGTCTAGGGCTTGCCTCGGTATGTGATCGGGGTCCCTTCGGAGCCTGTGGCCGATCCAGTTCCACTTGCAGCGTTTGATCTGCTGGTCGATTGGGGTCTCACCACAGCGTTCCCATAGATCTACGCTAAAGATTTTCTCGGGCCAGAATACACCGAGAATGCGGCGAAGATAGCGGTTGACGAAGACTTGGAGCCGGCGCGAGATGTCTTAAGTGACCTTCCACGTCTCACATCCGTACAGCAACACGGTTTTCACGTTGGACCGAAATATTTTTAGCTTAACTTTCCTAGTCAGTTTCCCCGATTGCCATACAGGACGGAGCTGTGCGAAGGTTGCCTTTTTCAGCGTAGACAAGTAAAAAAATATTCTATAGTATACGATCGACCTTCAAAAAGTCTGTACCTACAACTTTTTTTTAAATAATTATTTTCATTGTACAGACATTTCATTTTTACAACTTTATAATTGTACTAGCTTCTGCCCGCGACTTCGTCTGCCTTAATTTCGTTTATCGCGGATAAGCGTATTTTTCCGGTATAAAAAGTAGCCTAAAACCCGGGACTCAAACTATCTCCATACCATATTTCATCAAAATCGGTTCAACTGTTTAAGCGTGAAGAGCTAACAGACAGACAGACAGACACACTTTCGCATTTATAATAGGCAAAAAGGTACTTATTAATTTTAGCGCCACCTGTCAGTTTAGCAAGGTACTCGATACTCGTGGGCTCGTAACACATGTTTGAGAGAAGTTTGCACCTCCTTCCTAAGGGGAGCCCCTTTTAAGGGTTGATTTTTTATAGCTTTTAACCTGGCCAGGGTTTTTTTCGACCGATTAGTAAAGTTTGCATCAAAATCTGTTCAGCCGTTTTCACGTGATGCGCGTACAAATAAACAGACATACAGATAAATAGACGAATTTTTTTTCGAATATCTTCCATGTACAGACTTTCGACCCTCTCCAGCTTTATTATATGTATAGATAGCCTGCAACTTCGCTCGCGGAGAAGAAAAAAGTCAACGCTTTTTTTTACCTCATTGTGCCCAGTTGGCTAAAAGTATTCTATAACCATTTGTAGATATACTCAACTATTCGTGTATCAAAAATAGTTGAAATCCGTTTAGCCGTTTTGACGTGATCAAGCCACATCGACAGATACAGACATATAAAACATAAAAAAAATATCCGGGACCTTCAAATTGGTAGTATCACTTACTTTTTTGAATATACATATTGTAGCAAGTGGTGCGTGAGTTGTTACTAAGCACGGTGTTTAGCCACTTACTTGCGATAGGAATTACTTCTGGAGCAGAATGTAAACAGCCAGTCCTTTGTGCACTTAACGTTTATTTATATACACTCACAAGCACAAGCCAAAGCGAAGATCAGTAGTGAGAAGGAGAAACAGAAAGGCAATAGCACTTAATACTAAACAAGCACGAGCAATAATTGTACTACAGCGGGCGGAGCGCAGCGACATGCGTTTTGCGTCAAACCGTGAAAGCGATTGGCTGGCGGCTCGCGATGCAATGCGCGGGCGCTGCGGCCGGCCTAAGAACCGGCTTCGCTATGACGCGCGATGACGTAGTCCTGTGGCTGCGCGCGCTCGCCGTTACAAATTATCTACTAATAAGAAGGGATCGATTTGTCCGCTTCAACACACAAAATATTGAATATATATATTATATTATGGAAATTGATTTGATTTATTGTAATAAACTAAATTGATCTATGTATATAATTAAAATGAAATAGAAATAATTAAAAGCGTTTGTATAAGTTATAAAAAATGCATTGACATAATAATGAAATGAGCTAATTACAATTGATATATATAAATAATTTAATTCGGAATAAATAATAAAAATTAATTAGACATCATATTTTAAAACTTAAAATTCTTTATACATAACCTGCTTAAAACTTAACTAATAAAATACAATATATTATATTTGGCATGATATAATGCCCACATCACCCCCCTCCAGAGACCTGGCTAAGGGCGATAATAGTCAGGAAACTTAACCACACGGCCTGACCGTGTACGTCTGATGTCATTTTCCTCGCCCAATGTTGACCTGGTGGAGGTTTTGTTGGTGTTGTCATGTGTTTGTATTTTAGATGTTGTGTGAGTGATGGTTTTGTCGTGGAGTATGTAGGCCGGCTTAACGCGGTCCACCGATACTGTCACGGGCTTACCATTGATTAAAAGAGTATATACTTTTGAGTCCCTTTTCAACACCTTATGGGGTCCCGTGTACGCTTGTTTTAACGACTTGCTCAACGTATCATCCCTGAGGAAAACATGCGAGGATGTTGACAGGTCGTTAAAAATGAAGGTGCGACGGGGACCTATATGACGAGAGGCTGTTGTCGGATGCAGGTTCCTCGTGAACGTGCGTAGTCGCGACAAGTAGTCCGTCACATCAGGGAATGAGTCAACACCTGGGTTGAAAAACTCACCAGGCATTCGTAGCGGTTGTCCATAAACAAGTTCTGCGGATGAAGCTTGGAGATCCTCTTTGAAAGCGTTCCTTATGCCTAACAACACTAATGGGAGCGATTCAACCCAGGTGCTGTTGGCGTGGCATGTGATGGCGGCTTTCAGCTGGCGATGGAAACGTTCAACCATGCCATTGCAGGCAGGATGGTAAGCGGTGGTACGCTTATGTGCAAATCCTGCCAAGTCAGACAATTTCTTAAAGAGCGCAGATTCGAACTGCCGTCCTCTGTCTGTGACGATGTCCACTGGGCATCCGAATCGAGCAATCCAACCACGCAGCAAGGCCTGCGCGACTGTCTCAGCGGTCATATCATAAATTGGAACTGCCTCAGGCCATCTCGTAAAACGGTCAACGGCAGTGAGGCAATACCTAAAACCCTGGCAGAGTGGAAGAGGGCCGATCAGGTCAATATGAATATTTAGAAACTTGGCCTTGGGTATTTTGAAGGAGGATAGTGGTGTGTAGACATGTCGAGTGACTTTCGAACGCTGGCATGCCAGACAGTTCCTTGTCCACTCTCGGCAGTCTCTTCTCATCCCCGGCCAGACATACCTATCAGACACGAGTTTCACTGAAGCATTAGCCCCTGGATGGCTGAACGAGTGAAGACTCTCAAAAACCTGCCGCCTTAACTCTGCTGGAACGTAGGGTCTGGATAAAAAACCGCTCCTCTCGTTGCAGTACAACACAGCATCAGTCCCGGGTATTAGGACTTTTGTTAGGCATAACGAGTTGTCGCTTGTTAGTAACTGTTCCAACTCTGGGTCAGTGATTTGCGCTGCAGCCAGCTTACTCTCGTCAACCGGCAACGTGATCTCCTCGACTCTAGAGAGGGTGTCGGCTACGACGTTGTCCTTACCCGCAATGTGTCTAATATCTGTGCTGAACTGCGATATAAAATCCAGGTGGCGGTATTGCCTGGGGGAGCAATTTTCTTTACGAGCGTGAAAAGCAAAGCATAGAGGTTTATGGTCTGTATAGATCGTGAAGTCTCGGGCTTCTACCATGTGCCTAAAATGCTTGATCGCCTCGTATATCGCCAGGAGCTCTCTGTCATAAGGTGAGTATTTTTGCTGTGCAGGACTCAGCTTGCGCGAGAAGAAGGCTAAAGGTTCCCATCCTTTCTCCTCGTTGAACTGCTGGACTACAGCACCCATAGCCACATCCGATGCATCCGTTACTATACACAGCTTTGCATTTGTATCTGGATGAGCCAATAAAGCTGCTTGACCCAGATCCTGCTTACAGCGATCGAATGCATCCAGCTCCGCTGATGTAAAATTGACCGGATGTGAACCTTTTACCGTCCCTGTCAAAAGAGCATTCAGGGGGGCTTGATGCTGGGCAGCGTGGGGAATAAACCTGCGATAAAAATTCATCATACCCAGAAATCGCCTGAGCTCCCGGACGTTCTTAGGTGGAGGAAAGTTGTTGATTGCCTCGACCTTGGTAGGCAGGAGCTTGGTGCCTTCAGCAGATATGCGGTACCCTAAAAATGTTACCTCTGGGGCTCCAAATACGCACTTTGAGGTATTTATGACCATACCGTATTCCTGCAACCGGGCAAACAGCTGACGAAGGTGGACCTCATGGGTCTTCTCGTCCTTTGAGAAATCTAAGAAGTCGTCCAAGTAGCTGTAGCAAAAATCGAGTCCGCGCAGCATTTCATCCACGAAGCGCTGGAACGTCTGCCCAGCATTGCGCAAGCCGAAATTCATGAAATTGTACTCATAAAGACCAAACGGCGTCGTTATGGCAGTCTTCGGGATGTCTTCAGCACTGACGGGGATCTGATTGTAGGCTTTAACAAGGTCAATGGTCGAAAACACACGACAACCTGCAATACTGTGTGTGAAGTCCTGTATGTGGCGTATGGGATACCTGTCTGGTATTGTGCGCGCATTGAGCATCCTGTAATCGCCGCATGGTCTCCAACCATTGTCCTTTTTAGGAGCCAAATGTAGTGGTGAGGCCCAAGGAGACTCGGAGGGTCTGGCAATGCCGCTAGCGAGCATGGACGAGAACTCCTCCTTGGCTATCTTCAATTTGTCAGGGGCCAGTCTGCGGGGTGCACAAAAAACCGGTGGTCCAGGTGTGGTCCGGATATGGTGTACTGTCGTGTGTTTAATAGTGCGGTGTATGCCAGACGGGCGTGTGATGTCAGGATATTCCCGTAGTATTGTGTGGTAAAGTGACTCACCAGTTACAATCTTGACAGAGGAAATGACATCAGACGAACGAACAGGCGAAGCCGCGGTCGAGAGCGTTGTATTGCTGTCAATGAGGCGCTGGTTCCTGCAATCGACAATTAGATTATAATAAGATAAAAAATCCACACCTATTATCGCCCTTGTAACATCGGCTACTACAAATCGCCAGACAAAGTCACGGCGCAAACCTATACTCAGATTTAAATGCACGTAGCCGTATGTTTTTATTATTGTACCGTTAGCGGCGCACAAATTATAGTTTGTCGGCGTACGGCGGTCCATTAATTTACTACGCGGAAAAACACATAAATCACTACCTGTATCAACAAGGAACGGTACCTTGGTCCTGGAGTCCACAACGAACAAGCGACCTGTGTTTGGGCAGCCGCCCGTCGCCATTACCGACTGCCCGACGCATTTCCCGACTGGTAATCACAAGGCTTGATGCACTTTTTAGCCTGCTCACCGAACTTATGGTGATACCAGCAGGTCGGGAACTTGCGGTAGTTGGAGTTTGACCTCTTGGACGTGGAGCGCTGCCGTGAGTGACTCGACGATCTCCCTCTGGGCCGGGACATTCGACCAACCTTGGCGTCCAGTGCCTTCATCTGTCTGGACAGTTCCGCGATCTGAAGCACTAGAGGATCAGTCGGAGTGGGTGGAATCGCTGCTGCTGCCACCTGTGCTGCAGGCGCGACGACGTCATGCAGGCGATCAGCAAGCTCCGCCAAGTCCTCCAGAGATGATTTTAATTGCGACGCCACAATATCTTGAGTCCTTTGGGGTAGCCGGTTAGTCCAGATGGAACGAAGGAAGTCTTCTGGTAGTCCAGGTCCTGCCAAATTTTGAAGGTGTCGCAGGAATTGTGAAGGTTTCCTGTCTCCTAATTCCTCATGAATCAGGACCTGCTGGACCTTTTTCTCACGTGACGCAGAAAGGCGCTTTATCAGCTCCGTCTTGAGCTTTATGTATTTGTCCTGAGCTGGAGGTGAAGTGATAATGTCCTCGACTTCCGCTGCATACTGAGGTTCAAGTTGCGCCATGGCGTAATAAAATTTAGTTTCATCCGACGTAATTTTGGACAAGGTAAACTGCCCTTCCAGCTGCGCAAACCATAAGGCCGGCTTCTCCGGATAAAACGGTGGAATTCTTACACCAACCCGGCATGACTCTGCCGTTAATCGCTCGGCGCCATTTTTTAACGGTACTCCTTTGTCTTCCGCGCTATTGCTAGTCATACTGTCGTGTCTTTCTCGGGGTCACCAGTGTAGCAAGTGGTGCGTGAGTTGTTACTAAGCACGGTGTTTAGCCACTTACTTGCGATAGGAATTACTTCTGGAGCAGAATGTAAACAGCCAGTCCTTTGTGCACTTAACGTTTATTTATATACACTCACAAGCACAAGCCAAAGCGAAGATCAGTAGTGAGAAGGAGAAACAGAAAGGCAATAGCACTTAATACTAAACAAGCACGAGCAATAATTGTACTACAGCGGGCGGAGCGCAGCGACATGCGTTTTGCGTCAAACCGTGAAAGCGACTGGCTGACGGCTCGCGATGCAATGCGCGGGCGCTGCGGCCGGCCTAAGAACCGGCTTCGCTATGACGCGCGATGACATAGTCCTGTGGCTGCGCGCGCTCGCCGTTACAAATTATCTACTAATAAGAAGGGATCGATTTGTCCGCTTCAACACACAAAATATTGAATATATATATTATATTATGGAAATTGATTTGATTTATTGTAATAAACTAAATTGATCTATGTATATAATTAAAATGAAATTGAAATAATTAAAAGCGTTTGTATAAGTTATAAAAAATGCATTGACATAATAATGAAATGAGCTAATTACAATTGATATATATAAATAATTTAATTCGGAATAAATAATAAAAATTAATTAGACATCATATTTTAAAACTTAAAATTCTTTATACATAACCTGCTTAAAACTTAACTAATAAAATACAATATATTATATTTGGCATGATATAATGCCCACAATATCTTCAACGTACAGGCATTTCATAGTATAGATTAAAATTAGTTGCAATTATATTCTAGGATTAGCATTTACCCGCGGCTTCCTTCGCGTTACCAAGAACTGCTACTGCCTATGTTTTAATGATTGATTCCCCATACAAATTTCCACCAAATTAAGAGATGATTTCCGAATTAACACTATGCTTTATCTTTTCCTGGTTCTCGTACTATTTCCTTATCAAATTTCATCCAAGGTTCAGACAGACAAGAGTTACTATCGCATTTATAATATTAGTATAGTATAGATTGAATTTGTGCACAAAAATGGATTGAAAAGTAAGTTCGAAATAGGCTTGGATGAACTTACTGGAAAATAACTGATGGCTTTCCGTAAAATCCCCAGCGAATGGCGCTCAATCCTTTAAATTAGTTAATACACTTCCCCTGTCCTAATTGAATTACCATCGGCTTAGTAACCGAGCTTTCGGTCGCAAACATTCCTTAATCAAATATTTTAAATTATTTATGTACAGATCATGATGTTTATTTAAATTTCACAATGTTTAGTTGTTCGCGACAACGTCCACTCAGAAAAAAAGTCATTAACATCGTATTTATTTTATCGTGGTTGGGTAAAATGTATCCTTACTTGGAGGCCCAGCTACCCGTGTACCAAAAATGCTCTTGAATTTTGTTGAATCACTTATTTCTAGTAAGATACGCACCAATATTTCAATTTTATATTATACTAGCTTCTGCCCGCGACTTTGTCCGCCTTAAATTCGTTCATCGTGGATAAGGGTATTTTTTCAGGATATAAAAGTAGCCTATTTCCCTCCCCTAGACTCAAACTGTCTCCATTACAAATTTCATTCCAATCAGTTCAGCGGTTTAAGCGTGAAAAAGTAACAGACAGACAGACACACTTTCACATTTATAATAAAACGATAGAACAGCTCATAAGCTACCATATTAATTAAATTTGACTCTCTAAAAACTATTTAAAGTAAAAATCAAAAGTCACGAGTTTTTAAAAGTGCCAATATTTCAAAAACCATGAACTTTTTACTAAGGTCAAATTCACTTAATATGGTAGCCTTTGAGCTGTTCTATCACCCCTCTCCATTTTGGCGTTGGTTTTAGGGCCACCCTGTATATAAAAAGACCTAGACAGGTAGGTCAAGAACTTAAATGAGATAATATACATGATATAATTCGTTTGGATTGTTTTATCACATTCACTACCGGGAACGCCTCTAGCGGGCGCTCTGCTTATAGACGCGTAACCGATAACATGCATTTCCCCCTTTGTAGGGGAAAGTGCGTAGCGCTACGAGAAGCTTCCCAAAGAAAGTGTTAACAATTTCGCAACCGACATTTTCGTAGCGCTACGCTCGTAGCCAATATCATAGGAATAACCGTATCTAGCGAAAACTTGCTACGAGCAGAGCGCTCGCCGAGCGGGTTCGCGGTCGTGAATGTGTTATACTAGGTCACTTTTCAACTGCGATATGTTACAAAAGTTAGTGTTTTCAGGCGAACGCCAGAACATGACACCTTTCTTTGTGTAAGGTCTTTAGTTTGTCGATCTGAATTCTTACCACAAAGGAATTAAAATTTATTGATTTATTCAATCTTTATTGCACAAAATAAAAACTTAATCTTGAGAGGAAGGCCTTTTAGCCAAAATAAATTCACGTACTGGTGAAACTCGAACTTTACGGCTCGCAGGATAAATGCAGTCTTTACATGTACATACATTACGCCTGAGCCATAGGTACTCTAAGCGATTTTTGAACTAATCTGAGCGAAGCGAGGTCTCAGACACACGTTGCAGGGACGTCATTATTAGTACATTGATTGAAATTCACACGATTTTCACTCTTTATTACAACAACAGAATGGGGCTTAATCGTGTATAAATATGATTCATTTATTCATACAGTTTCGTTGGTGACTGTATATTCGTTAATAACTTTTCACTATAAAACTATTTATTTGACTTTCATGGTTTTGTAGAAGAGTAATTTAGAAATTAGACTATTCTGTTAGCTTAGACGTGAGCAGAATGGTTACTGTAGCCAGGCAAAAGTATATTTTACCCGAACCTTTACAAGCCTTAGCTACCCTGTACCAAAATCGTCCATAATTTTTCATCCGTATCGACATAATTAGGCCACAGATATACATTAAAAACAAAATATTCAGAGATTTTTAAATACATTGCTTTGCGCCAGCTACTTACTTACGTATTTTTTTCTCAACATCTCCCATTACCGAAAGGTCGTCTGGAAGAGATCGCTGTTTAGCGATAAGACTGACTATGGTTTACCTCTCCTTAAATGTCGTGTTTTCTGTACTCTTTGTGAGGTGTGCAATAAACAGTTATTGTATTGTATTGCAGTCTACTTGACTCGTGGTATTAATTTTTGGTTCATTCCAAGTAGGTCGCTTTTACATTAGATGGCTTCATAATGCGTGTACCTATTATATAATAGATGGCAGTGAGGTTATTGTGCGACTGTGAGTATTAGTATTCACTGTATCTTATTATACATACTTAATGAATAGGTGACAAGTTGTAATTGATCAATTATGTCTTCGTCGAGCTATTCCCTATGGGTAGACAATGTTCTGTAGCTCTCAGCTACATGCATGTAGGTGAGTATACCTACCTAGTTTGTTAATATAATAAATCAAGTATATTGAATGTCTATTAACCTTTAAATAAATTAATAGTTTAAAAAAACACTAGAAAAACACGCTTTACAAGACTTTTGTAACAAATCCAAACACAGCCATGTTCCATCATGATGTTCCAGTTCATATCTTCCGGCTCCATCATCAGATCAGTTCGACAATACTATATTATTGTATTGTCATCAGAACTACATACAGCCGTGCGGACTTGCGCACAAAGGGTTCCGTGAGACAGCACATCCTAAAATGTCTAACTTTTTTTTTGTATTATTAAGGTGAAGCGGCTACAGTAATACACTCGAGAAAAAATAAATCGGATCGGTAAAATACCGTCATGTTTCCTAAAATAGGGCAGGGTGGTACAGTTTTTTTATTCGGTCATAATCTTTATTAAATTTAACATCTAAACTGCAAAAATAACAGTTAAAAAATAATAATTATTAGATATAAATCGAACTCGTAAAAACCCATGGAAAAAAGTCTTTAACGGAGCGAGATATTGCAAAAATCGCAATTTTTGGATATTTTTATTTCTATGATAAGATCACGGAAATTAGCTAATACAGTTGGGTATTATAAAACTAGTGTTTAATAATAATAAAACAATATTGCTGTTTACACATTTAATTACACATTTTGTGATAGCCAGACAGACAGCGTAGGCTTACAATCAGGGTTCCCCTCTGTGTGCGAAACAATAAGGCTATACCAATTCTTTGAAGCGAAGCTGTGAGAAATTAACCAATCACGTTCCGTAGATTCAAATTTACTTGTGTGGGTTTCAGCATTGGTCAATTTCGTACAGCTCCGCTTCAATGGATTTTTAGCCTTATAACGGTATTGTGTATTATGTTATTTCAAAAGTTGGGTTACAAATAAAGTAATCTGCACAAAATTTATAAAAAAATGTTTTCTTTTATGATAAGTGACGGTTATAACGTCTTATCTCTGTTTCTTATTCATCAGTTTATTTTTGTTGTTTTGTACGTGGATAATTAACTGACCGTTTTGAGCGCCCGGTTATTATTCGTCATTGTTATCTCATGATTGTCACCGAACGGATTGACAATCGTGATAACTTCGACCAAAATAAAGTCAGACTTGCGACTGTCTTTCGGTTTCCTAAAAAAATATTTTTGAATATTATTTAATTTTTCGATATTTGCTGAGATGACAATTACGACAAACAAACGCCACAAAAACGCTGAAGTGTGACCTAGGTTCACATTCGTGTGTATGAATTGTGTTTTCTTTTATTAGGTACTTTACGTGCATAAAAAAACCATTATTTTGCTATTTGGTGACATTTTATTTATTTAACTTATCTAATTCTAATAATATAATTTAATTTAACAAAAATGTAACTTAGACTAACCTCATTTAATTTAATCCAATTTGACATATTATATATAAATTGTGAATAATTTACGAAATTGCCATGTAATTATGAGTCATTGTTACTTGAAATAAATGCATTATTATTATTATTATTATATAACTGCCGATGATCTTAAAAACTTGTAAACCGCCGTACAAGTCTCCTATCCTGGTTAGTCTTAAAAATAGCCCTTATACCTTTACTTGACATTTCAAAGTTCACGTAACTTTATAACTATACTTAGCTACGCAAGTCGAGCGCTACGAGTCGTAGCCGGCGGTTACGGGCCGTAGCTTGTAGGCCGCTACGAACCTTAAGGGAGGCTTGTTATAAGCATTTAATTAAACCAGATAAGCGAAAACAACCTCTTTCTAATTAAATTACTGAGAATCATTCTCAGCGTAATGCTCCCGGGCTAATCGACGGATATCGAGACTACACAAATTTCGTCCTTATCATTATTATTTCGACATTATCTACCCTCTTTTTTTCTCATGGACTGTTTATCTCATCTCTATGGCTGTGCTTCAGTCATCATAATCTCGCATTTTCTCCTATTCCGACTGACTTAATTTAATTAACTTCGATTTTTTTGGAAAAAATAGCCAAGGATCTTTAGAAGTAAGTAAATAATAAAACATTGTTTGATTGAAAATCCAGTGTTAGCAGAGCCCTAGTCACAAAATTATATTGTTTTTAGTATTTGTTACTATGGTCGTAACAGAAATACATCGTCTGTTCAAATTCAAATTGCAACTGGACACACAGACAGACAGACGGACAGCGGAATCTTAGTAATAGGGTCCCGCTTTGCCGTTTGGTTACGGAACCATAAAAAACAAAAGAGAGCGCTCAGCATTTGTCGAATTTGGGTAATTTTTGATCACGAATTGCATTTTACTTGTATGAGACAATGAGTCGTATAGATTTTATGTTTTAATTGATTTGATTGTGAGAAAATCGTATTTTGAAAAGGTTTTTATACATATGTACTATATGCTTTAATATACTTACCACTTACTTGCATCATTACTACAAGCATTATTTTAGCATGGAGAGGCCACTGCTATACGGTCTTCGTTCAAGGTTTCCACGACGAACGGCCACACATCTCATCTATCGATTGCCGATCAAGTTCATCCAATACTCACCCTACATACATACACTCCTTAATAATATAACTATCATGGCTAAGCGCTCAACAATACAGTTTAACGATTCCAAAGGGAGTAGTTGTGTGAGACATTAAGGTAAACGTCCATTAAAGTAGTTCATCGACCGCTCTCGAAAGATCGCAAGAGCTTTATCTAGAAGGGAGTAGCTCTTGCGATCATTCGACATTGCTTCGTAGTGCATTTTGGCTGCTGTGGTATAGTATTTTTTTTCTAGAGCGAATCCACTTAGCTTTGTATCCGATGAACAATACTCATCTGCATTGTTAATTGTGGCGACAACTGCCATTTCGAAATGTAAGGCGTAATGCGTCTTTATGTAGGTAAACGAAATAAGGTTTACTCTTAAACAAAAACAACACAAATGTTAGTCACTTCGTAAGTGAAAGAGCAGTGAAGTTCGTATCGATGATTAGGATGACGAACGAACGCTTTCGAAATGACCAACATCTGTGTACTTTTTGTTTAAGAGTTTTTTGTCTTAAAGACTTATTTAGTGTAAAAGTCGTTGGCACTTACACAGCTTTACATTGCAAAATGGCAGTTGTGGCCACAGCTAATAATGCAGATAGTGAGTATTGTTCATCGGGTACAAAGCTAAGTGGATTCGCTCTAGAAAAATAATGTTTACTATAACCGACCTGTGACACAACCTTACCCGGTCTTCGCTATCTATATAAATATTATCCAGGAGCTATATCAATCGTCATAAAAATATGCGCCCCTATGAAATTTACACGTTGTATGAGTATATCGCCACAATATCTTACATTATGCCAATTAGAATAAAGATGTCTTAGTTAGACGACACTTTTGGCTCAACGGGTTGCACAACGGCTTACGAAGCTGGTGGTCACGGGTTCGAATTCCGGCCAGGGCAAGTGTTTGTGTTATGAACACGAATGTTTGTTCATGGGTCTTAGATGTTTTCTGTGTATTTAAGTATTATAATTTATCTATACATTATGTAGGTGTATCGTCGCCCGGTACCCATAGTACAAGCTTTGCTTAGTTTTGGACTAGGTTGATTTGGGTAAGATTGTCCCTGTGTCCCTGTGTTATGTATGTGTTACTATATATTTGGCACTAAAGGCGCTACAGACTATTTGATCCTGACTGTACTAATAATACTGTACTCTCACCTTATCACGATTCTGAAGTAGGCGTATGATGCGTAGTAACGATGAAACGTTAATATCAAGCATGCGTATATAATTCTGAACCTAAAGAGATCCATGGAAGTTATAATTTCTAGCTAACCTCTTCCGTTAGCTTTATAATTAACATTCTGTTTAAATAGGTCTAACTCGGTCACCTAATCCAGGACCTGATCAGTTAAGCAACGTTAATAACACTTTTCAGCTGAGACAGTAATCCTAAATGCTGTCTGGAACATTTTAATTCCTTTACATAATAAATTCGCGCTTAGGCGTATTTTCGTTTCTGAGGTTGGCATATTATTTATTTGTAATTAATGCCCGCATGAAGCTCGTTTTATCTCAAATCTGCTAGTTAAAAAAAAAATGTTCAAATATTTGCAGATTTGCCCTTTCATATGATACCCTATTTGACCTTGTCTTTTAATTTTTGCCCCTTCTCATATTACTCGGTTTTTTTAGAAAATGCAATCACAGTTATGTGTGTTCCTTTGCTATAGGTACATGTGGGCTGACCATGTTTATATATATTACAAATTTCAAATAGATAGCATAAGTGAGTAGTTTTTGAGATATGGCGCTCTAATAGTCGGACAGACAGACAGACAGACCGAGTCGCAACATAAAGGTTTATTTTTTACCTTTTTGGTACCTAACCCTAAAAAGCAGAAACAATTTCTGAATTGGAGACACAAATGCATAACATTAGGTAATTTAGGCCAATCAAAAAGTGAAACAATCAAGCAACGCTAAACAAAACTCGATCTTTCTGTAACAAGATTATCCCTTATTTCTTTCTCTTAGAATTTTCAATAACTTCGTCATTGTTATTTTGCTGTCTTCTCATAACAAAGTTGCAACAAAGTTCAAAGCTCACTTCCGATAATAAGGACATATTTCGGTCCGACTTTACTGACGCTAACAGTCGTTTGAAGAGTGCCTTCTCAAAAGTGCTTGGAGGTATCTTGGCGTTTCAAAACTAGACTTTATTTAGAAAGTCTCACGTTATCTTGCAAGAGGTGGATTTTCAAAGGGATGGCACTTGAAAAGACGTTCCTAGTTTGTTCTATTAGCGCACACTTTGAGTTTCTTCAACTCGACCGACATTCTTAAATTAAACTGTGGTTTGAACTCCACTGGTTTTATGTTTGGACAATAAACTGAGAAACATTACGGCTGCGCGTAAGTCCGGCTGGCAGGTGATCGCACCTTGTGTTTTGTGTTTGCAAATAATCATTGGTTGGGTTTATAGCTTTGAATTACGTTGTTCCAAGTTCTTATGGTCAAAGTTGAAACACGGCGGGTATACGACGGTCGCGATTATTGATAATGGCATTTACCCGCTGTTTCGCCGGCGTTACTGAGAACCGAGTAGCCTATTTAAATGATTGATTCTCTATACAAACTTCTACCCCCCTTTTCATTCCCTTAAAGGATGATTTCCTAGATAAATCTATCGTATGTCCTTTCCTGAGTCGCAAACTTCTCCATATCAAATTTCTAATCGGTTCACCAGTTGAAGCCTGAAAGATTAACAGACATACAGAGATACTTTGAAGATGTTAATTAAAATAAAATATGGTAGCCTCAGTTACCTCCGAATAGTCCATTTGAAGGTTACTGAATGAAAAAAAAAAATTGTATGTATCGTTGTGGCTTCATCACTACAAATCTCTCATTACGCAAAAACGTCTTAACGGATTTCAACTATTTTTGGTAGCACATCCAGAAATGGTTATAGGATACTTTTTACCCGACTACACTGAGGAAAAAAGACGGTTACGTCTTTTCCTCCTCCGCGAACAAAGTTGCGAGCATTTTCTAGTATATATCCTTATCCTTACTATTTTATAGACTTGAAAGTATGTATGTACGTTCCTATTAATCTCAAAAACTACTGGACAATTTTTTATGAAACTTTCCAGTTATCTACATTATATATCAGAATAGGACATAGGCTATAATGTATGTCAAATATCATCTCTTTTCGGGACGAAAAAGGGGGTGAAAATTTGTACGGACAGTAAATATTTTTTTACGTTAGGAACTTGAAATCTTGGTAATATGCTTCACATTTAAATTAGTAAAATATCGAGTTTTGGGGAAAGACATAAGCTACTTTTATTCCGAAAAATATCTTTTATCCACTTTAAACGAATCTAAGGCGGACGAAGTCGCGGGCGGCCGCTAGTAATATATATTTTCAATAAAAAATATTTGTAAAACCTAAATTCTTCAAGTAGACGGCAATATCTAGGTTTCCGTGACATTAGAGTACAAATGTATATGTATGACAGACAAATATCGAGGTGTTTCCATGAATACTAATGCTGCTGCATTTAAGTAAATGCTAATTTTGATATGAAATACAAATAAGCGTGAGTTAGTGTTATTTTCGCAGTGTTACAGTTTTCCTGACGTTATTGTAGAAGCGAGTTACAATAATAGTAGCATTTTCATAAATTAAGATGATACTCGTAGCGTAAGCAAAGTACATAGTTTTACGAATGCTTTATGGTCGTCGTGGCTCACTCCTTTAAAAGTTTGCAACACGAAACTGAAACCAACTGAACCGTTGGTAAAATTACGCAAATAGGCTTGTACATCTGTCAGTTTCCCAACATTTCAATTTAGCAAACTATAACAGTTTAAAAGCAAAGAACTCTAAACTGCACAAGTTTCACCCACAACTAAACTAATATTCAAACCTCTAATTTTAGCAGTGTTTGCACTTTGTCTAACTAATATTAATATCTCATTTAATTATGGAACTAAAGCATGAATCACTTTGCTCGGAGGATAGATACATTCATATTTTAAACTTTTTAGTAATAATTAAGTATATTATCAGCTCTAAAAAAAACTTACTTGCAGAAAGCCTTCCATAAACAAGACGAATCTAAGGACACCTCATACGTCAAAATCCCTGCAGCGGTTAAGGCTACTGAGCGTGTTAAAGAAATAGATATAGTACAAACATACAAACATACACATTAATGGATAATAGTTCCATTGCTTTTCCGCGAAATCACTACTTATTAAAACGTAAACTTTACTTATTACTAATACTTTATTTCGTGGAAGAGCAATGTCAGTCCATTAATCTTGAGATTCCGCAAAGTAACGCCAGAATCTATCTATTATACAAACATACATTTGAAAAACGTAACCTTCCTTCTGACGGAATCGGGTAAAACTGAATGAGTTTTAAAAAATCTGGCCCATTAATGTACTTAAATATAACACTAAACTTGTGACAGGATTCCACTGTAATCGCTCCAAATCCTTTATGAGAATTAAGGTCGCCCTTTAATTTGAACTTTGCGAAGTCTAAATTAAAAAAGTCGTAAATATTATTCCGAAATGTTTTTTTCATTACGGCAGTAGGTACTTGCTATAAGGCTGAAACGGGAAATTACGAAGTTGAGTTGCTATCCCAGGACGGGAACTGGGATGTTGACTCATAATAAAATTTTAGATCACAGTTAGGTGCTTGTAGTAATATATTGGAATGAAAAAAATCAATATCACCAGAAAGTGTTTGTTTAAAACAAACATCACTTATAGACATGAGGTATTAAAGTCATCCTAATTTTGTAAAGCTGCAGGTAAGAATTGGCATAGAGCGAAAACTAAGTTCTCATTAAGTATTTATGCAACAGTTTCTTATTTCATGCGTTTCTTTGAAAATATTGTCTTGTTTGTTCTTGTCATTCTCGTCGTATTTCTAGGGAGGATGTTATTACGGACGGAGGCTATTATTACGGCGCCAGCCGACTGAGAGAAGGAGCGCTCAAAGAACCCGAGTATTTTTCATACCGACTCATTAAACGCCCTTTACACCGACTGTGATGTCACGGTTTGAGTGAAATGAGATTTACTGCTGCAATAGGCGATATTATCACGCGATGACGTTGGCGCGCTAGTTTAAATTCAAAGGCACGCATTGCAGTCGTCATTAATGATTTTCGTGACTGATTGACTTGTAGCGCAAGAACCAGAAGTCTTGAACATGCTTGAGTGAGGACTTTGTCGATGACGGATTCGGCTGAGATGATTAATGATAGTGATAGTGACCTACCCAGCCCAAACTCTTGGACCTTTTTTTGCATTTCGTTTCACGACCACGTTTATCGTCTTTGTAGGTGCTGGCCAAAAAGAGACTCGTACTCTATATACGGTAATAAGCATAACCCAGCATCAAGAAATAAATCACGATATTGATTTCTGTGCATTTACCGGTTGACATTTTATTTACTATCCTCGTAATATACGAGCATCTAAGTATTGCGACATGCATATTACCAGCGCCGCGAAAGCGAAGCAAGGTAATACCAGTGGGTATCGTACCGTATAAGGCCGTGCATTTTACGAAGAGTGACACCTGCAGCTGTTCCTGTAATTTGAAAAGTTTGCGCGTAAAAGTTGACAAATTGATTGGCGCGTCTGGTAACTTCACCAAGTCCCGGGCGACCTCGGCGTCTTCACCAAAGGTACGAGATTGTTCTAAGGCTTCGTAACTTTGCTCAGGCCCCTACATTAAATTAACTGCCCGTAACTTCCCTAATTTCGAGTGTAGTCCTTAGTTCTTCCCTTCAACACAACAACAACTTTGTTTATTAACTGTGAAAAGTATTTTTATTGAAATAAAAAATCAAATAACATCGATAAAAACTTTATTGATAAGTGGCGACCGACAGTCGGCCGCTTTCTTCTATTAAGCGTACATTTCTCCCGAAATCTCCATAATTTTGTCTGCTATATGATTAAGTTGAATCGTTTAATGTTACAGTGGATTACAAGACACAGATTGTCGAATGACACGGGGGGTGGGGCAGCGGGGTGGGGCGCGCGGTGGGAGACCGTTGGCGCGGCGGAAAACGCGCGCCCGCTCATCACAAATATATTTCTCTATCTAACAATAAGTCAATATTTTGATTGCTAATATTAAAAATTTACAATGAAAATAGAGCTCACTCTAAAAATAATTGCGCACGAAGCGGGCGTCGGTCGCGGGTATGGAGCCATCCGATCATGTGCGAATGCGTAAGGGTTATCTGAAGATCCGAGGACGGTGACGGCCGTAATGTCAGCAAATGTCCGCTTTCACACTTGGAAAGGAGAAGCTTGGTGGGGACGACCGGCGCTCGGCTCAGCGCACATACTATCACATTGAAAGATTCATAAAGTACAAAAGGTACATCGACGCGAGAAAGGGGCGCGGGCCGAGTCGCAGCGGACCGTGACTCGCAACCGTGAGCCTTGTCGCACCTCTCACTCATCTCTTAAGAAATCAATCGGTAACGACTGGGTAATAATTTACACAAGAGTTTTTTGCACGGAGTGCGTCTACACGAAAAGGTCTTTTAATGATGAGCACAGGCTCGCATCGCAGCCCTGCGCAGCCTCATCGTCGTCAGGCCTGGAGGCGCACCAGCGTTCGTCTCCAGGACGGCCCGACGGCCGAGACTTCCCTGCTGATTCGGGTACCTTGGGGCGTGCGCCGGTACTCTTTGGTTTAGTTTCTTTCAGAGTGGTAGCCGTAGTCCCCGAAAGACCTGGGTCTCCCGCACCACTCTTTCTAAGAAACACTTCTATAGCGCTTCCCAAGGCGCTAGCGTCTACGATGGATCCGGACGGCTGATCCCACACCACGGCAGCCACGTCACCTGGCGCTTGCTTAGCATCCGGGGCAAATGTAACTTTGCTCTTCTTCTGGGGTTCATTTAGTTTTTTCTTGGTCGCCAAGGTCTGGTGGCGTCGCGTGAACCAAGTGGTACCAGATTCCGGAGGTTTGTCTCGCAGAGTGGATGCGTCGAAGCTGCTGGATCGCGTGTCAGCAAGTCGGCGAGGTCGTTCGGGCTTGCCGCAGAGATCTATCTCAGTAGCGGAAGAAGTGAGAGCGTTGAGCATGTGGTGGAGATCTGTGTCGGTACAAACGACACCGGCGCCGCTACGCGGAGGAATGGGAGGCGGTGGTGGCATCTCGGAAGCTCGGCGGCGAGCTGGTATGGGTGGCAATGGAGATCCAACGAAGTCGGAGTGCCGTCGGCCACGATTGGTGTACCGCACTGACCCGCCCATGGGGGAACGCTCATCAAGAGGCTGCACCTCGCACACCCGCTCACTCGAGGTATTCCACAGTCGCATGCGAACTTTGCGAGCTTGTACGATATCATCCATGATGTCGAGTTGTAAATTATGGGTGCTGCCTAGGGTTTCGGTTGCTGGTGGACCTGAAACAGGCCTAGTGATTAGACCGTGAACTAGAATTAAGGAGATAGGACACATATTTTGTAATGATTTGACAATCGCTGATTTTGTGTAAGCTATTAGTTAGTACATCAATCAGCAGCCGAACCTCCCGATACTAACATTTTTTAACAGAGTCTCGGCGGCGGCCCAGTGCGGGAAAGGCCGCGATAGACTCGCGGCGGCCTCGTCCAAATAGTGCTTGAGGTACGCGTGATATTGTTACAACGGAATGTCTGAAACAAAATGTATCATTATTACCTAGATGATGTCTTGGACATATGGTGAGAATGCCAGCTAACAGGGCAGTAAAAAATGACCCCAAGTATCGCTGGAGTGACGAAGTGGAAAAAAGACCTTCGCGCCCTTTACGCAGAGAACTGGGTGGAAATCGCACACGACAGGGCGCGCTGGCGTCAATGCGTATCGGAGGCTACGATCCACTTCGGGTCGCTGAGCCAGCGGAGTAAAAGTAAGTAAATATTACTTACAGTTCGTATAAAAGTTGAAATGAAATGTGCCGTACCTTCGACCACCAGTCTGCGGCGTGACCTGGCTCAGAGTAGCCAGGAAGGCCGCTTCACGGGCTTCGCGAGCGGCCCCTTCCCCTCGTTCTGACAGACGGCGGACCTATATCAGAAACTTTATCTGAGCATTGATTGAGACAGAAGAAACTTTATTTATAAATGAACAGTACGTTAGTACGTTTAGTAAAGGACTAATATAGAAAAACCGGAGCAAACATCACCCTTTAATGTAGTGAGATCCTCGCATAGGCACTGGAAGGGGTAGGTAGTTTCTTAACTGTCGTTGTCGCCAGTTAAAAGCTGGGTATGAGGAGTGACTAGTGGGTGCTTGCGGGTATCCGGATGGATGGTACATGGGTGGGATGATTTACAAGTTTGGCAGACACTTTTGGTCGATAGAGTGCCCTTGTACGAGTGCTAAGCACCGGTTAGGTTCTGCACTCACCTGACTAGCAGTAGGTCCAGTAGTACAGGAGGGAGTGGGCAGCGAGTGCTTGCGGGTGTCTCGCCATGGTGACAAATGGTAGGGGTCTGGCGGGGACTCCTGGTCGATGGAAAGACCTCGCGCGGCCACTGGGGATCGATAGGCGGCTTCTTCTTCTGCACCGCTCTCTTCTACCACGATCAGCGGTTCTCCGCCACCGAGCATGGCCATTGAGCCGCGCCGCATCATGCCTGGACAAAGAAACAATCTATTAGAATGACTTAAGCCCTAACAGTTGCTGGCAGATGATTCACAGAGGGAGAGAGAGAGAGAGAGAGAAAGAACACATGTATTTGTATATGTAAACATAGGTGTTACAGTCAGCTTGTGAACTCTATATTTTACCAGATTCGCGTACAAATACTTATTTTCATATTTATTAAATCAATTTTAATATACAAATTGGTATAATAACTAAGTCATTAAATATTCGAAAAATGTTTAACAGAGTAAAAACGTTTTTTCTACTAAATATACATATGAATGCAATTTAAATTGGCTTAAATTCAGAGGTTGAATATAGTTCGGCGTCTTATTAAATATTATAGGCGCTTTTTCGAAAAAAAAGACTTTTTTTAGCATTAATGCCGATTTTATTGGTTTGCCCTGCAATGTGCGCTCATAGGGTACTGGGATCGTGTTGGAAAAGTCCGACTTTATGTCAGCCAAACTAGGCTTCCAAAATCGCACAGGAGTTGCTTATGACGCAGTTCTTTCTAAGAACAATAAAAAACAAATTTTGGATCAAAATCGGGCGTGAAAACTTGTAAGGCAGTCGCGTCTGGAACACAACTATATATGATTTATTCTGTAGGCAATATTTATCACCGACTGGTTTAGGTCGTTGGCGACTTTGGTTGCCAATAGCAATCACTTAAGTGTAGCCGTTCGGTTATTCTCGGCTTATCTATACTATTATAAAGTTGTAAAAATGAAATGTCTATACATTGAAGATATTTTCAAAAAACACATTGTAACGGACTATTTGGAGGTCACTAAAACGAAAAATTTTTTTTGTTGGTTTTTTTGTATGTTTGTATGTGTCGTTGTGGCTTCATCACGCAAAATCGGCTGAACAGATTTCAACAATTTTTGGTACACGGCTAGCTGGGTATCTCCAGAAGGTTATAGGATACTTTTTACCCGACTACGCTGACGAAAAAATAAAGGCAATGATTTTTTCTTCTCCGCGAACGAAGTTGCGGGCGCCTTCTTCATTTATATTTGTTGTTAAACTGTAGTCGGTGGCATTGAAGACTTGTTGACAGAGTGTCCGTAAATGAGGGTGACATATGCTAACGAGATAACATACGAGTATTATTCTAGCCTACACGCCGGTTTGCCAAGATTGTAAAAATAGAAACGCTAAGCGTTTGTTTTTTATCTAGTCCATTGCCCATAAGTTAAGCACAAGCATTAAAAGAACATTCTTTCATCTATATACTATAGTAAAGTTGTAAAAAATAATGTCTGTACAGTGAAGATATTTAAAATACTATTGTAACGGACTATTTCGAAGTCACTGAAACGAAAAATATATTTTTGGATTTTTTGTCTGTTTGTATCTGTCGTAATGGCTTCATCACTCCAAAACGGCTGAACAGAATTTAACTAGTTTTGGTACACAGGTAGCTAGGCATCCATAGGATACTATACTCTATTACGAAAAAAAAGCAGGTTATATCTTTTTTCTCCTCCGCTGACCAAGTTGCGGACACCTTATTCAAATTCAAAATTTCTTCAATCATTCTTATTATATACTAGAAGATGCCCGCATCTTCGTTCGCGGAAGAGAAAAAGTCATAACCCGTCGTTTTTTCTTCAGCGTAGTCGGGTAAAAAGTATCCTATAACCATCTGGAGATACCCAGCTATCCGTGTACCAAAAATTATGGAAATCTGTTCAGCAGATTTTACGTGATGAAGCCACAACGACACATTCAAACGTACATAAAATCCAAAAAAATTTTTTCGTTTTAGTGACCTCCAAATAGTCCGTAACAATCATTTTTTTGAAAATATCTTCCATGTACAGACATTTCATTTTACAACTTTATAATAGTACCTATAGATGTCGTAGGGAAATAGCCAAAACAGAGATTTGATCAAATCTCTAAGGGATATGACCAAATTACGCAGGATGTTACAACGGCGAATCAATTTTATCATTTGTCTAGAAAAAGTCAGTAATTTGATTAAATCCCAGAATCAGTTTAGTGAAATGACGAAATCAGCCAAAAAAGACAACTCGTCTTGTCATTTCACCGGATTTGTTTAGTGATTTGATAAATCCCTGAAACACGTCAGTGAGTTGACAAAATGAACTTGTAAAGTCAATTCGTTTTATCATTTCACTAGACAAGTCCAGTGATATTATAAAGTCTCTTATGTCTCACGTTTAGTGATATGATAAATATTTTATCATATCACTGAACGTGTCTAGTGAAATGATAAAACGAGTTGACTTTGCGAGTTCGTTTCGTCAAATCACTGGCGTGTTTCAGGGATTTATCAAATCAATAAACAAATCTGGTGAAAAGACAAATCGAGTTGCATTTTTTGGCTGATTTCGTCATTTCACTAAACCGATTCAGGGATTTAATCAAATGACTGACTTTTTCTAGACAAATGATAAGTTTGATTCGCCATTTTAACATCCTGCGTGATTTGTTTATATCCCTTAGGGATTTGATCAAATCTCTGTTTTGACTATTTCCCTGCGACAAATACATAATCTTATTAATATCACAAATTATAAATGTAAAAGTTTTTGAAGTTTTTTCGGATGATTAGATATTTGCTCACCGATAATGCATTTATCGGTGAACGAATTTAGATGAAACTTGGCACACAGATAAATCAAGTAATAAACTAAAAGATAGGCTAGTTTCCGCTATCGTGGGCGAAGCTGCGGGTATCTGCTAGTCGGTCATAAATATTTAGTGCTTATAAGTCTTATAACAAGATAATAGCTACTAACATCGCTGACAAACACTTCATAAATAAAAGTACCTATACATTCGAAGAAAGTAAACAATGCTCCGTGACTCGTGATACAGATTGATTGACCGCACTCGCGAGGCTCCACTGAACATCGTAAAAAGGTGCGGTGAGCTATTCTATTAGCGTTATCACGCGAAGGGACTCTGGCGCGGGCTATTTTCATTCAGAGTACACAGTGTAAGATAGTTTTATGGCGTCATCAAAACTCTTTATTACCCGAAACGTATAAAAATATCATTTACCGGAGATTTTTGGTACCTTTAAAAATGTCAGTTTCAATAGCTTTATTGAAAATGTCTGGGAACGAGATAATTTATTGCCACATAAATTGGTTGCTATTGTTAGAGAATGGGCAGCTGTATAAACCTGGCAACATATCCAATATACAACATATCCAGGGACCGAATTCGACCTGGCATTGCGATATCTCCAATTGAACAATATCTTGATAAATGTCACCTGATTTTTGCTGTTCGAAGAGCATTAATACACGTGAGTATAGTAAAATCTGATATATGAAGCAGTTTTTATATATAATCGCGCCTGTCATTTCCACTGTCTAAAAATGTCAAAAAGGTTACCTTCATCGAATATAGTACAGGTACATCGTTCAACGAATCTAGTGGTGATGTATTGGAATTATCTCGAATTTGCCACTTTCCAGTTCGAATTTGGCCGCTGATAGGTAGACGTGTGATAAACTGATAACAAGCCGAAACTCCCAAAAAAAAACAACTTGTAAAAGTGACCTTACAAAATCAAGTTAATTATTTAATTACTTCATGCAAGCGAGCGTGCAAGCTTCAATCAGCGGGGATTATGCATATTACATTTTCAGTGCAATGCAGTAAATCATTGATGGAACAATTTATTATACGGCAAGTCCGGTGTTGGACTAATAAGATTAATGTGAAGAGGAAACTCTTTGTTGTCCTATAATTGTTCTATCAAAATCGGTCCAGCAATGTTAGAGGAAAGCATGTAAAGTCAAAGTAAAAATAGGAGTTTTGTTACTTTAATAAAAATATTCCTGTGTTCAAGTTTTTAGTAGAATAAAATGGGGCTTTACAGCCCAAAAATAAAATGTATTAAATATCTATTAAGATGTAACGTCTTCAAGGGATCATCATTTTTTAGTCGCACTAGTTTTGTCCATGTTTGAAAATCGTGCAGTATTATCGTTTTGTTTTGAGCCTTAGCCAGACATTAAAACTATTTATCAATTTAGCTCACTCTGCGAAGTTCTAATGAGATGTCTCAACATGCCGTTGTTAATAGTTTTGTCATAACATGTCGCACCTGTAGAATGATTGTGACCTAATCCTAAATTATAGATTTTATTTTGCTAGAAAAAGTCCTTGTTGAAATTTATCAAAGGTTTTTTTGCAAACTAGGAATTTTCATTGAAATAAAACAATTTAACGGATTATATTTCACGGGAGGACAGTCCTCCCGTGACCATGGAAAGCTGGAAAGCTTCCGAAACGTCGGGAACTAAAATGAGATAATATACGCGATATAATCCGTTAAATTGTTTTATTTCAATGAGTAATAATCGCGGAAACAGAAGAAAATATTAGGAATTTTCAGTCACTTTAATAAAAATATTCCTGTGTTCAAGTTCAAGTTCAAGTTCATTTATTCAGTAACAATATATAGTCGTGTTTGAAGATACAACATTTACAAATTATCAATTGCCTACTTAATTTTATAAATTAACATGTCATTTATTTAAAATTTCACGATAAGTAAATAATATAATAAATAACGACAAAAAATCCAAGAATTATACATCTTAAAACTAAAAGTACAAGTAATGTCATTGCAATATTTTATTCATTTTACAATTGACCGCAAATTTATCCCCCGAATTTAACACTTCTCCAACAAGAAAGCTTTTAACGTATTTCTGAATGTGGAACTGTTTGTAAGCGACCCTGTTTGTAAGTGAGTGTTACCCATAATGATTGAAATGTTTCTAATATTTTCTTCTGTGTCTGCGATTTTCACTCATTTGAATAAAACAATTTTAACGGATTATAATTATAACTTTGACAGAGAAAAATATACATTTTCTCAGTCAACCCGTGAACACGGAAAGCTGAATAGCTTCCGAAACGGCGGGAACTCAAATGAGATAATATACGCGATATAATCCGTTAAAATTAAAATGTTTTTCATAAAAACATTTGTCATCATTCGGAAACCTTTTCAAGATTTTCGAAAATCTATTTTGCGATAATCCTGAAATGTTATAAGTAAAATATGAACAATGTAAGCATCGAGGCTACGTGAGTGAACTTAATGGAGCAGAGTAACAAAAACCGCAAGCCCCCAGGGTATTAGCGTTTAATATCCCCCGTCCTACCAACTTCTAGAATATATTAATAATTTACCGACTAAGAGCTGATATTTCCAAAGAATTCACTCCTTCAGAGTCAGAGAGAGCATTAAGTGTCGGCCGGCCCCGACGACCTTCGAAGTTGCTAAACCGTTTTTGTTTGATTTTCCTTTATTGTCTACAAAGGTCTCCTTGCGGGTTATTAAATTGTTTTTCACTTAATTGGAACTGTTTTGGAGTTGTGACAGTGGGAAGAGTTTCAAATTAACAGTTGTTACTAAATAATGAATAGTACTTACCAGAGGCGTGGCGTCAGGAAAATTACGACGGAAGCCGAAGCGTATTCATTTACTCATATTTTAAGAAAAAGGTGGTTAGAAGCCTTTCCTTGGGCAACCCGGAATGAATCGAGCGGCTTATATAAACGCCACGACACTGGTATCTACCTAAGTACATATTAATATTAGGGTCCTAGAGTATTAATTAATGGAGATGCCATACCAATACATTTTCCTCTGCCAAAGTAACCGTGAAATCTCCGGTTATTTTGTATAGTAAATTGTCAGTCCGTGGGTGTTTTTAGGGTTCCGTAGCCAAAATGGCAAAAACGGAACCCTTATAGTTTCGTCATGTCCGTCCGTCCGTCCGTATGTACTTTACTCAAAAACTACAAGATATACATTAATAAAATTTGGAGTATGGGTGTCATGTGTGAGCCGCTACTTAGTTAAATAAAAAATAAAATAAAAAAAGTGGGGGGGACTCCATACATGTAACCGAAACTAAAACAAAAATAAGTCAGCAAATATCATTGTGTGGCACATATATCGACAAATCTTTTAAAATAAATACATTTCGAGGTTTCTAAAAAAAAAATTTGATTTAGTGAACATTTTCGGAAATAATCGCTCCGAAAGTAGCATAAATTGTGTCTCTCTATTTTCTAAACGGTATGTCCAAAAAATATTACAAAAATTACAAAGATCTTAAATCTTAATACATATAATAAAGTTGCCCCTATCCCTGTATGTAAATCTAAATTTGCTAGTCGCCAATTTGCGACCCAATCTGCATACCTATACAACCGTGTAAATAATAAAATAAGCATATACACACTACAGTTTCACAATTGTAAAAAAGCTTTAATCACTTGGATAAAAGACCTTACCTATGACGAAACTGAACTACTCCTGTCTCACTTAAAGTAAATATAAATACACAAAATAATAAATAAATAATTACACATGCACACCGAGATACTACACGCACACAGACATATATGTAATAAACTGTATATAGTCTTATCTGAATTTATGTATCTAGGTACTTATAATTAGTTTAATTAATTAATAGTTTTTTAAAATGGGTTGCTACCAATTCTTGTTGTGGAAGAGCGGTGTCTCCTGACACAAGCATATTCAATGCTTAGTAGGAGGCTCCAACCTTGTCTATTTGTAAAACGTGTAAAAAACCCAAAATAAACATTTTTCATTTTCATTTTTTTTTCATACTTTCGACGAAAATTGTTTTGAACATGATCGAATATATCGTTTTTCAGTTACTGCCAAAAAACTGCGCTTCTCAGTAAAAGGACGTAAGTGCCGTGGAGATACGCTCTTTTGCGAGTGCACTTTTTCATGTCGTATTTTTATCATCTGTACTTTATATTTTAACCGTATATAGGTCTTTAGTAGTATGGAATTTGTACTTGCCTATAAAGGTGCGTCCACACTTGTATCATTTGCTCGTATCCGATCACCGTGCCGTGGCATGACTGCGTATCGCGCTGCTTGGACGCTTACTGTCGGCGCGCCGATCATGCCGTACTCGTCCGATATAACTGTGTGATACGCGTAGCAAAATGGATTTCGAGCGATCCGATCGGCGCAACGTCCAAACGCGTGATCGTGACACGCGATCATGCCACGCTACGATGATCTGATACGGACAAATGATACAAATATTATACGCACCTTAAGGTCCTACGAGAAAAAGACATATCTAAAACCCTTAATTTTGGGATGACACTAAAAATTAAAACACTAGCGTATTTAAAGCTAGGTTTCCATAGTACCTAGTTTAGTTTAAAGTATTCAACGCGATGGGGAAATAAGTATTTACATATATAGTCCTCCTCGTCGATTTCGATGACGGCGACCTTGACTAGGAATAATTATGTATTTTACATTTATCACATATATAATGCATAGCCCTCTTATACCTATTCGTACAACTCGCAAGGCCAGCTCTATTGTATCCCGTGCGATACAATATTTAAGACTAAGTTCGGTCTAGCGAGCCATATTAGGGCTCATGCTAGAAGATAAATCAATTTAAATCAATTTATATATCGTCGTCTAGTACCCATAACACAAGCCCTATTGAGCTTACCATGGGACTAGTTCGATTTGTGTAAAATTGTCCCGTAATATTTATTTATTTAGTATTTATTTATTTATTTTCGTTTTCTTTGTAAATATATGTGTTAATTTTACATATATGATTGTAAGGAGCGGAAACTTATGGCGACCTTAATTATCCCAGGCTCTTGTTATTTTTTCTTTCGTAAGTAAAACTAAAAAGTGACAGAGTTCTTAAAATGTGACATACCTTTTACGAATCAATTATTTCAATTTATTGTCACTCAGTCAATGAATACATGTCGATTGTAAAATGTATCCACATAAGTTCAACTCCTTTTTCTGTATTATTATAATTTATTAAATCCTTGAAATAAAAACAATTGAACGGATTATATCGTGTATATTATCTCATTTTAGTTTCGAAACGTCGGGAACTAAATTGAGATAATATACGCGATATAATACGTTAAATTGTTTTTATTTCAATGAGTAATAATCGCGGAAGCAGAAGAAAATATTATTAAATCCTGTTTAAATAAATAAATATCACAATTTACTTAATAAATTTGATCATACTGCTCGAAGAGAAGCCAACGATTTGGATTAACTGGTAGCGACGGGAAAACTCGGTAAGGTAAAAGACAGAGGGGGAGTCTGACGAGATGGTTGAACTAGATCAGAACAGCTGAAGTTCTATATTAGCGCCGCCCTCCACCAGACAACGGACCGGATCAGACAGAATATTGACAGCAAAAAAAGATGTCACGATCCTCATCAATTGGGGAACGATTGAGAACAGATGGAACCCTAAAAACAGGTAATATCTTATTTATGTAGCTACTAAAAAACGAAGGGCGAGAGTGGCCAGGTGGAAACAGAAAAGCTGCAGAGCTTAATGGAACGAGCTTTCGCCGAGTCCTGGAAAGCATTGATGACGTTTTAAATTTAAATCTCGTCGTTAGTGGAAAACTTGGAGCTTTTTAAGTTGCAGTAAATTGCTTCCATAAATTACTTAAGTTATCTTCAGACCGTTGAACTAGTACTTTAAAACAGTTACCTTGATAGGCAAGATTACAAAATGGGACGCTAAAGGTAAGAACCTAACCTACACAGTTATAATTATGTAACGAAAAATGGTTTGAAAGAGCCAGGTTTTTGAAAGATCTAGATCTCTTTGATCAGTTAGTGGATCTTCCAAATTGTTACGGTGTTTTTTTAAAATATCTAATCGCATATTTCTTCGCTGATTTTTGGGTTTTTTAAATAAATATACATTTAATGTCATTAAAAAGAGTAAGTGGGAATAGGAAGCGTGTGAGCATCAATTTCACATAAATACGAGTGATACCATAAAACATAGTAACAACACAACAACAACAAAAACAATTCTTTATTGCACACCAACAACAGAAACAGTACAATAGAGCCTTAACATAAAATAGGTAAACAATAGGCGGTCTTACACACACACACACACACACACGGACACAGTTAGATAAGTTTAAAAAAAACCCGGCCAAGAGGATATCGGACCATCCTTAGTGTACGGTTCGGCAGCCGTTCATACGAAAAAATGCACTATAGATGGAAAAAAATACGATATGAAAAAGTGCACTAGTAAAAGAGCGTATTTCCACGGCACTTACGTCCTTTTGTTGAGAAGTGCCGTTTTTTGGCAATAACTCAAAAACGGTAAATCCCATCATGTTGAAAACCTCGTGAGATTAAATGAGCAACCTCAAAATCATTTTGAAAGTACTGTCGAATTCAGTTTACGTTATATGTAGGTATGGATGGTGTGCCCCCCTAGAAATATTTTTTATTATTATTTAACTATCAAACTAAGTAGCGGCCTACCCAAGACACCTATACTCCTAATTTCATCAATATACATTTAGTAGTTTTTGAGTAAAATGCCTGTGACATACGGACGGACGGACGGACATGACGAAACAATAAGGGTTCCGTTTTTGCCACTTTGGCTACCTCTAACCTACTTCATCTATTTTGTTTATTTATTTTATTTTATTTATTTTATTTTATTTATTTATTGTAGGAGAACCAACAGCTAATACAGTACAAATAGCTTATCATCACTCATTCCTCCCCTTACATTTAACGTAGCAAAGCGGCTCTCCATAGTCCACTCTTCGCTCTCGCTGGAACCGAGACGTGATGGGTTGCGAACCACATCGCCGCCACTATGGTTTTTGAAATTATTGAAACTCATTGCATTCCCACGAGCTGCTAGGGATAAAATATGCGAACCCAGCAGAGCCCCGCATACCAGGTAAGGGTTTAGCCTTATTCTGGGGTCACCAGTCCTAGGGGTATTCGGCACGCTAAACGACTAGACTCGTCTCTAGCTACGCATCCATCGGCAGGGCATATCTTGGATTGGCGTAATAGGAGGAAGAATAACAGGGTAAAGAAAGGAATTGTACGAATTTAGACAGGAGAAAGGGTTAAAGGATACTACAGTCCCGGATGACTATGTTTGAGCCAGTAGTAGCTCGGGGAGCCGGGGTCGCATACCCGTATACCATAACAAAAATGCCCTGTACAACATATACTCACATATACCATAAAAAAAAAACTTGTACTCCTCGTACATGGATTTTCAGTTTTCTACCTATATTTGCTTTGTATAGTCACCAGCATTAATATCTGCCACAGCAAAGCGCGCATAAATATCTGACACGACTCTATTTCTAGGGCCTTTAGCACATGTCAAATATTATCGACCGCTTTGTTATGGCAGATATTGATGCTGCTGACTGTACACCATCCACTAATTTACTTGATTGAATCTTCGTTTTAGTTAATTTAGTAAATCAACTTTTTCTTCAATCATTGCGTCAGTCTCAGTAGGTATATGTGCAGTGCATAGTGATACCTAATTTAATTAATTAGTTGCTGGATTCAACTCTCAAATTTTTGTGCCAATTATATCCGCCTATCTTCTTTTTAATTCAATATGTAAAAAAACTTTTGCGATCGTTGCACTGTAAAAGGAAAGTAAAATTTTAACGATATTTAAATGTATTTACTTTGTAGAATTATTAACAACATTTTTACAAGCTTTTATCTAACTAGCAGTGTTAATAAATTAGTAAATACGAGTAGGTATATATTTGTCCGGTTAAAATTTTGCCAATAAAATTTGACCCACATCCCGGTCTTTCCAAATTGAAATATTTATGTGAGTTCGTTGGTAATGCAATATTATGATACCATATTTCTAATTTGATGATGGAGTCGGAAGGTGGTCATGGGAACTCTGTAGTGAAATAATGCAATCCTACCGATAGCCGTAAAACTAGAGACGTAAATTTTTCACAGAAAATCAAATAAAATCACTCATTATAAATAAGCCACAAAAAACGTGTTTTTAGGTCGTTTTGCGTATTTATTTAGAATTGTTATATGTATTGAACCGTATCAGGTATACCTACACTATAAATTTTCACAAAGTAAGTATTAATTTAGTTGCTATGATAATAAATATAAAATAAAGTTATAAATTAAAAGGTATGGTCATACGGAGCCCTTTCGCACTTGACCTATTTTCTTATTTACCTACTCGTATGCTCCCGGGAGTTACAGCATCTAAGAAGGAGAGGAGTCACTTCTTAGAAGGCATTTTACTAACTACATCCGTAACATAAACCAAAGGCTCGCGTAAATTTCAATCCACTACCTAATTAGTGTAAGCTACGTATGGAGGTTTACGAGGTACTTATATCTTAATACCTCGAATGAGATTTAAATACCAGTATGTATGAAATACCTACCTTACATAAAGCACAGGCTCGTCTGCAATCTTAATCCAGTAATTAGTTTAAGTTGTGTCAGGGTTTACGATACACTTATATACCAGATATAAACACTACTTAAGAATAATTATGAAGTTAAGGAAAACCTACATTCCTAACGTAAAACACGTCAATCCAGTAATTATGTACTTTAAGTTAGGGTTAAAGATTTACGATGTATACCTAAAACACTTAATAAAACTACTCTTTTAGGTAAAATCTACAGATGGAGCGGGTGGGAAGGTAGTGAACTTGGAACACCATACCGAAATGTACCTGGTCATACAAGACTTAAAACTTTATTACTTTGTTTGCTTTTCCCATACATTGAATTACTAAAGTATTTTACGAACCAAATACAGTGAAACTTGGTTAAGTGGGACCTGGATAAGTGAGAAACCTCCATAACTGGAACTCATGCTGAGGTCCCAACACTTTGGCACTGAATTACCTCTGTTAGTGGGACGAGGTAAACCTCTATATCTGGGATTTGTTCTTTCGATTTATCATCATAGTTACCTCTATAACTGAGACAGCGAGTAAATTTAATATGCATAAACCTCTGTAACTGAGATAACATTGTTTGTTTACTCATTCTTATTCTACCCACAAATTCCACACGTAATTCCAAGTACGTAAGTACAAATTTTGAGCTTCAATTACCTTCAGTTTTAGTTTCGCTTTACTATCATACAGATTTTTATTTGAAAAATGTCAAAACGAAAGCTACAATTGTTATCATTACGTGAAAAACTGAAGTTACGTGAATATCCGTTTATGAAAGTGGGAAGACACGCGAAGAAGTTTGTGCCGAATTTAATGTGCCAAAATCGACTCTTTGTAGAATAATTCAGAGTAAACATAAAATTGAATCACAATGTTCTGAAGGACAAGGAAAACTAAAACGTGTACGTTTATCAGAATATCCTGAACTTGAACAGTGTTTGCTAACATGGGTTAAGCAACTTCGTAACAAAAACGTTCCGGTATGTGAACCGATGATTAAAGAAAATGCACAAGATTTCGCGAGAAGGCTCGATATTCATAATTTTTGTAGCAGCAATGGTTGGATGGAAGGGTTTAAGAAAAGAAACGGTATAGTTTTCAAAGCAATTTGTGGAGAAAGTAACGCTGTTGATGTTAACAAATGTAGCCAATGGATTGAAGACCTACCAGTTCTATTACGCAATTATTCTGCTGATGATATTTTTAACGCAGACGAAGCGGGTTTATTTTATAAGTGTCTACCCGATAAAACTTTTACCTTAAAAGGTGAGTCTTGTCATAGCGGGAAACTTAGTAAAGAGCGCATTACAATACTTCCAGGCGCTAACATGTCAGGAGCTGAAAAGTTGCCTATCCTATTAATCGGAAAATCTAAGTCTCCACGATGTTTCAAAGGAGTTAAAACTTTGCCTGTGAATTACCAAAATAATAAAAAGGCATGGATGACATGCACTATTTTTTCTGATTGGTTGAAGAATTTAAACCAAGAAATGAAAGCCCAGAAGCGAAAAATTTTAATGTTTGTGGACAATTGTACTGCTCACAATAATATGCCCGAGCTAAGCCACATTAAACTCGTGTATCTGCCTCCGAATACGACAAGTAAATTGCAGCCAATGGATCAAGGCATCATCAACAATTTCAAAATTTATTACAGAAAAGAATTTGTTCGACATGTTATTAAATCTATAGAAGACAATCAGTGCCCACAAATCGATGTTCTTCAGGCGATGAGGTTTGCTAGGAAAGCTTGGTTTTCTGTGACCAAAACTACTATAGCAAACTGCTTTAAAAAATCTGGATTTAAATCTGAAGTAACTGTAGCTGAAAGCTTACAAGAGGAGGACGAAAATTTCCTCCTCCTCCTCTATTAATGGAACCCTCTGTAAATGAGACAGATATTTATTTATACCTGTATATCTGAGACACTGGGTAAGTGGAATACCTCTATAAGTGAAACGACATTGCAGGTCCCTTGATGTCTCACTTAACCAGTATTCACGTGTAAATGAATGCCTCGAATATTTTCTACATATGGTAGTACTTTATTGATATGACTAAAACAGTTTATATATAAGTATTTAAAGTGTTCGTGTATTTACTAATTATTCTACGAATCATAGTGCTTGGAGGTAAATCGTTAATTATTATACTCTATAGCTGTACGTAACGAACGCAATACCGCCTGTAATATAAACTAGAGGCACACCTTGCAATCTTAACTCCAGTACTTAATTAGTTTACGGCATTTGCCCGGACGGGACGAGCCACATCAACAGGTAGCCGAAATAGCACACAAGCTGTATTAGAGCTTTTACAGCCCTTAAAACGCTCAAACTGACTGTATAATGACTGTTTAAGGTCTTATACTGCTATCAGTGCTACCTGGGAGGCCAGGGCGGCCGCGTCTGACCTGCGAGACCTCGACCTGCATTCGCCGTCGCCAACTGTCAAAACTCATCTCACAGCTGCACAAAGGCTTTTAAATCGCCGCCGCTTTGACTCGCAAATGTACTCCGCGTGTCACTGAAAAATAATGTTTAAAGAAGGAATTTTCCTAACAAAAGGCTTTGAATTCTGATGGTGCGGTATTAATGAGTAAGTTTTAGAATGGTGTAGTCTTAGTGCTTCGAAGTAAAATAGTAGTTTATGCAACTGATACATAATTAGAGGACTTAAAATATGAGTTTTTTAAGTAGGTAAGGGTTTTGAACATTCCAAAGAGGATTTCCTATATGGGTGTAGATTAAGTTAATTATTATCCTCTATAGGTGTACGTAACGAACGTAATACAACACGTAATATAAACAGGCGCCCTTGCAATCTTAATCCAGTAATTAGTATACGGCTTATACACGCGCTTATGACTTTGAGCGTGTGGCCTTACTATCATGCTGTTGTGCTAGCTTAAGGCACTAGTCCCACCACCGGCGAGATAGCGAGCAACTATCGACTATTTTCTCGCCCAACTCGGTCAAGAAACACACAATAGATGTAGGCCCCGTGTGAATAAAAGAGATATAATATATTGGAGAGTTCTTACCGGCAGTGCGGACAGCCAGCGATGAACTATTTACATATGTGTCTCTTTTTCTAACACAGGATCTATATCTTTTGTTCGTTTCTTGAGCGAGAAAATCGCAGATAGCTAATAGCTTCCTCGCCCTTGGTGGGACCAGTGCTTAAAAGGCTATATATAAATAGGAGTTTCCATGTATTTTGAGTTTCTTTTCATAAGCACAGCGGTGGGACACTGAGCGGTTGGAGGCCGGCGGCCGGGACCCGGGTTTTTTTTTTTATAAAAAAAGTATTCGATGATTCTTATTGAAAAAGGAATAATGCAATTTCTGTTGCAATTTCCGTGTAAGTAGCTACTTAAAAAAAACAGTTGTACATGATAAGAAGTAGAATAGATGTATGTTTGCAATTTTTCTATCGAGCCTATAATGCTTAATCATGTTTCGAATCGAATTTGTCCCTGCAGAAAGGTCTCAAGATTACTATTCATATTTTTTGGAAACCATATTATCTATAATATTATAAAGTTGTAAAAATGAAATGTCTGTACATTGAAGATATTAAAAATAAAAAAACATTGTAACGGATTCATTTTTTGTATGTTTGTGTCGTTGCATTACGCAAAATCGGCTCAACGGATTGCAACTATTTTTGGTACACGGGTAGCTGGGTATCTCCAAATAGTTATAGGATACTTTTTACCCGACTACGCTGAAGAAAAAAAGAGGGGTTATGATATTTTCTCCTCCGCGCACGAAGTTGCGGGCATCCTCTAGTAATAAAAAAAACTTATTAAAATGTTTCGAAAACTATGATCGGTGGACATACTGCGCCCGGAGCCACATCAACAGGTAGGCCGCGGCGGCCGCGCCTGACCCATGAGACCTCGACCTGCATTTACCGTCGCCAACTGTCAAAACTCATCTCACAGCTGCACAAAGGCTTTTAAAGCAGCACAAATGTACTCCGCGTGTCACTGGAAATACATTTCGATGCTAGTGTGGAAAATATGTCATTACTCCACGCGTACCGAGATATCTTGGCAAGACTCGGGACGAGTGAAAAATCATCACCATCATCATCATCATCATCATCATCGAACAAGTATAAATTTAAAAACATTTGAAAAGTGAAAAGCACTAGTTCGCGAAAACCAATTTTTTTCACGCTTAACAGCTACGTAAAGTTGCACTCTTTAAGCAACTGTAAAAATAATGTTCAAAGAAAAAAACTGTAACAAAAGGCTTTAAATTTGGACGTTGCGATCGTAATGAGTAAGGATTAGAATTCGATGGTCATGGTTCGTTGTAATTTCAGAGCAATGGTCTTGTCGGTGGAGCAGTTTCATTTTGTGACACCTTCGGCCAACATTTTAGATCCCGGTGATACACGACATAAAGAAATCTTTGTTGTTGTTCGTGGTCGAACAATGCGCGCTGTATTCATATTGAATCATTACGATAAAACACTATGATAGCTTTGACCGAGTTCCGTAAATTTAATCTACGTATTTAAACCATTACTGTATTTACACGAACACGCTTTTATAGTAAATCGCTTCATTTTGTTATAGATGTAAGATAATAATTTTCTGTTGTTCGTTTAGAATGGAACGCGATTAGGGAATTTGGGTCAGGATAAATAATAATGGTGAATAAGGTATAGTAAATATTGACTACAGGTGAATGAAGAGTAAACGCTTTACACACACGGATAGCTTAAAATATAATTGTTTATGAGTAAAACTAGATACTGATAAACAACATCATAAGATAGTCTTAATATTTAACGTTCGTTTGTTAAACGTAATGAAATCTACTTTACTTACTAGAAGGTGCCTGCAACTTCGTTCGCAGAGGAGAAACAATCACAAACCCTCTTTTTTTCATTAGTTTAGCTTAGTAAAAAGTATCCTGTATCCATCTGTGGATACCAGGCTACCCATGTACCTTTTTAATTCAGCGATTTTCGATTCAGTGATCACTAAATAGTCCGTTACAATCATTGCTTTGAAAATATCTTCACTGTAATGATATGTATTTCATTTTTGCTACTTTATAATAGTACCTATACATATCTTCAATGTACAGAGATTTCATTTTTACAACTTTATAATAGTATAGATAGCTTAATTTACACTTAAAACATAACATCATTCAAAGCGTTGTTCAGGGTTGTAGCGGACAGATGGGACAGTGGCCTAATTAGGCACTGGACTTTCTTCATTTAAGTGTAGATACTAACATAGTTATTTAAGTCTATTATATAATTTATCTGAAATAAATGAATTTAATTTTAATTTTATTTATTTTAATTTTTTATTTAAATTCGAGATCATCACACAAAAATTTGCCTGGTTTCGAACCGAACCGGTTCTTCTTCAGCTGTCCACTGGGCTATCCGGGCCGTAATTTACAGTTAGCACATCATTTTTTTTTAATAATACCGTTTTGAATTGCAAATGTAAACACTGTCCACGATTATTGGACGTGAAAAGTGTGATTTCACATCTGTCTATCTAAAAATGCATCTTTTGTTTCATACCAAGGATTCCTATGAGAACTTGTTGCAAGAAAACATCGCACTATTTTAATATAACGAAATTTAGGTCATTCATAATCCGAAAAAAATCTGATTTCCCGTTATTTTCGCCGAGAGCAAAAATGGAATGTGGGCTAAAATGGAAACGGAAAGTTAAAGCCAGTTCGTGAACCCAGAAGGAAAATCCTTTCCATCTTGCCTCGCACGACGGTAATATTGCTCGGAGTTATGGCCCGTGAAAGCGTATCGAAAGCCCATCGACGACAACGTATTGCACATAAAATACTAACACGAAAGCTTACTTAAATGCAACCGTTAACTTTAACGAAGCGTTAACGATAAGGGCGGCTTAATGGTGTCTCACGTTCATAGTCTCTTGCGTTAATGCATTTTGTTTGCATTTGTGCAACGCTGGTAGGTATTTAGGTGTAAATAAGAAAATTCATTCAGAATTCAAGAAGCGTAATTATTAAATATTGAAGTGAATATTTGACGAGATGATCTGTCATTGCGGGATTTAGTGTTTCGATAAGTGGGAGTCCTGTATAGGTAAAGTAATTATTCATTAACTTTAGAATAAATCGGATATTAGAGGTTAGTTATATATTATAATAAGCCCATTGTAAATAATTGTACCTACAATTAATTTCATCGCGTCTATCTGTACTATTATGAAGTTGTAAAAATGAAATGTCTGTACGTTGAAGACGTTTTCAAAAAAATAAGTGCAAACGGACTATTTGACGGTCACTGAATCGAGAAAAAAGAATTGTATGTTTTATGTGTCGTTGCGGTTTCATAACATTAAAACGGCTTAACGAATTTCAACTTTTTTTAGACCACGGCTAACATCCACAGATGGCTATACGATTATTTTTACCCGACTATTATACTATAGCCTTACATACTTTTATATCATATATTATTATATACTTACTGTTCTAATATTAAATCTTGGACAACTTAAAGATCATTTAGCTACCACTCTCCATCCGTAAAACGAATTTTCCGCCCTCGATCTCAACGAATAACACAGCCATTTGCAACAAAAGACCCCATAGCCAGCCTTGCCCTACATTCGCTGCAGTCTCGCGTTACACCCATCTGTCGCGGTGACCTATATGGATTCAGTTTCCAAGCTCTTAGTCAAAGCAGAGGAGTGACAACGGAGTAGGGTTCAACCGTCACTCACCTGTGGGCGATTCCTAATCTATTCTTCAGATATCTGAATATAGCTGAAAGCTTAATGGACCGGTGTTGTTAACGAGGTACTTCTAAGTGCAAATCTCATGAAGTGCCTGACTTACGACAACTATATATAATTGTACTCGTATCGGTGAAGATTTAAGGTTAAGTATCGTTTATGCATACTCGCCGTCTATACATTTCGCCGTATATAATAAGTGATACAGTGTAATAAAGGGGATTTTAAAGTTACCTACTGTTAAAAAAAAAATTCGGTTTGTGGCAGAGTGGTTTGGTGGTCGAAGCCCAAACATTTCGTAGCGAACTTAAATCGATGGCATTCCGTGGAGGCACACGCGGGTGGCACTAGTTATAGCAGTGCTTATCCTTGCTCTCGGCTACGATTTTTAATCCGAATCAGTTTTGTATAACAAAAACATCCGAATAATATGGATATGGAACCGGATCTCCCTGGAAAAATGGATGCGGAATAAAAACTAATCTTTGCCAACCTAATTTGGCGCTTACCATTTGTACCAGCGGTCTCCAAGGATCCCGATTGTTAAGTTTAATTTGTCGAAGCCAATGTTGTCGTTACTTTCGATTCGAATGTATTTTTAACTTCAGGTTGGATAGCGAAATCTGATTTCAACGCTGCTTGTTATTGAATGATCGTAAGTATACCTTTAAAAAAATCTCGTATAAATCCGACCAGTGCTGTCAGACATCGAGTGTTATATGTTGTATTTAGTTGATTGTTCAACTAAATACAACTGAACAAGTAAAGAAAAGAAAATTAACTAATTTCTATTCATCACCTACTATTTCATTCAACATTCCAACGATTGTTCCAAGATTTGGGAGATCAGTGTATGAATCGACATGATCACTTGAGAGAATGTAAGTAATGGTTGCCATTACTAAACAAGAAGGTGAAAATTGGATGGAAACCATGCTTGGGCAAACATTGCGTACGCGAGAAACTCTATAACATGGAAGATTTAGAACTGTTTCCTAATTATTTAAATTAAAGAGGCCGGGGATTACCACACCTTCCTATAAGACAGGCATACCAGAATTAAATATGATTACTACGTTATAAGAGACGGGACTCTTATGTAAAAAAGGAATGAGCAAGTTGGCAACATTTGTATGAAATGGATGGACGACTTTAATATCACAGTACATTTCATACAATTCCGTGAACAAATTCTTCTATGAGCGTTTCTCTAGTCTCGGCAAACAATAAATTTGAAAGAAAACTACGGAACCCTACAAAAGTAACTAGCAAGAAATCACACAGCCGGTTTCAATTTTAGGTAGGTATGCAAATCGATTTATCCCGATAAAAGCTTCGGCGAAGAGCTTGAGCTTTATTGCAGAGTCGCAATGTTTATCCTGGATACACAGGGCGCGCCGGGACGAAAATGTACCTAACATTCAACGAACCACACTTCGCTATAAATATAAATTTGTGTAACCGACTTTATTTGCACAAGACTGTAATAAAAAGGAAGAAGAAATTGAGAAATAAATTTATGGAAAACACGGTACCTAAATGTAGTATAAAGGTGTACTTACAATTTACACCGTACCGGGGTTGATATAAGGATAGATATATAAAGACAAAGATTAATGGGTTAGAGTTCATTTGTTTTTCCGTTAAATAATATCTTGGTTAGATGTGACAGTAAATTGTGCTCACATGCGCATATTTTCATGCAGTTTTCATAAAAAAATACGCATGGAAATACAACAAACCACCACGCGACAGTATAAGCCTGGTATAGATTCAGGCCTTACTTTGCGGAAACTTTGCGGAAGATAAAAACATCTCTAAATCACTGATGACAAAGTAGGACGAAAGTTCAAAACATTATCACTTTCTGGGTAAACAGGTTGTGATGATTATGATTTGGTATCTCTCATCTAGTGTTATCTCTCATCACAAACAGTGTTCTCAAGGGGGTTTTTCAATGATGTCAATTATTACGTTTCAGCCGCAACCAGTTAGTTGATGCAGTTTTGGTGGAAAGGTGCATTAGGAAATAAATAATAAAAAAGGGAATGGAACTTCGTATGAAATAATAAGGAAAACCTTGTGGATTAAAGTGGGTTGAATCTTGTAGTAGTACTTTATTTTGTTATATATGGGCGGGAAAGTGAGCAACAGATGGATGAGTGGATTCAAGGCTTATTCTCAGACGGCCGAACCGAAGGTTTTGCTCTTCGGGTCTGTTTGTTTAGTGAGGTAGAGATTGATTTTCGTAAGTACTGCTAGAACCGAAAAATATTGGCCAAGTGCGAGTCGGACTCGCGCACCGAGGGCTCAGTACAAAATATACGCTAAAAACGATTGACTGGATTTTCATAGATACGGTATCTATGAAAATCCAGTGTTAGCAGAGCCCTTACTTCTAAGCAAAATGTACGCGGTTTTCGACCATTTTATATTGGTTACTGACATTGACAGACAGACAGACATGAAATTGTACTGTTTTTAGTATTTGTTGTTATAGCGGCAACAGAAATACATCATCTGTAAAAATTTCAATTATCTAACTATCACGATCCTCGAGATACAGCCTGGTGATAGACGGACGGGCAGACTGACAAACAGACAGCAAGAAGAAATAGGGTCCCGTTTTAGCCTTTGGGTACGGAACCATAAAACTTTGTTTCATTATTTTACTGGAAGGTGCGAAACTTAGAGACACATAAGTAGATACAAACATATTTAAAAAAAGATACGATGAGCTTCAAATAGTCCGTTTGACTTACTTACGAGTATTGAAAATATCTTCAACGTACAGACATAATTTTTTACAAGTTTATAATAGTACAGAAGAATTTAGGCCTAATTTAACCATGCTCTTTTAGTTATCATTATCAACGACTAATTGCGCTTGCCAATGTCGACACCATTTGACAGATGTAATAAGTCGTTAAACGGCCATTGATAATAGGAGATGATCAAAGGTAAGTAGGACAACCACAGATTGGAAAACAGTTGAAAAACTGTACAGTAAAAAGCAGTAAATTATAGTTCCGAAACCGTCCAGAATGGCGCCAGAGTAGCTAGATAGTATGAAGTACGAAATGCTCCTAACTCCTTCCTTCGTTCTTCTTCTTCATTCCGATTTAAATATTCAATCGAGTTCAAAATGATTTTTCTTGCATCGTTGTGAATTTTGTAGGCATTATTAAGGTAATTTATTTTACACACTACCTACTGAGGCGTCACGCTTTGGATATATTGAGATTGTTCTCCTTAATTTTCTAAACTCCATAGTTCAGACTCATCGACCGACCGGTTTGGCGCAGTGAGAGTAACGTTGCCTGCGAAGCGGAAGGTCCTGGGTTCAAATCCCGGTAAGGGAAAATATCTGTGTGATGAGCATACTTCGTTATCGCGGGTACAATTACCAATCAGATAAAGAGCAGATAAAACAGAATGTCTATTTGGTAGAAACGGACGTATTCTGCCTACAGCTACTAAACATCTAAGAAGCTCTTTACATGTGGAGAGTTTTCTCTAGAAAAGATCAATAAAAAATACAGCCGCAAAGGGGTATGGGTTTAAACTGTTGTCATATGTTTCCATCTGTTTAGTCAACAAGTTTATACATAGGAAATGAGTAAATTTAATTATCTTTTGACGTCTTTTTTTAACAATTTTAACAATATATACGTAATTGTGTGAAGATAACTGTTGTCGTCTATTAATTGAACGCTTACCTACTTAGAAGAAAGTCTATTTAAAAGATAAGAAAACAACGTGTGTAATTTTTACTATCGTGTATTTTTGACATATATTATTTGGTTTTCGTAATAGATTACAATTTTTTTTTCAAAATTTGCCACAGTCAATTTGCGGCGTCTAGCAGTAAATATCCATTTTAATTGACTAAATGATCTTTAAACATCAACTGTTGTTGTAGGTGCATACTTGAAACGATGGAAATAATCTAGAGTAGTGTGACAAACTCGTAATGATGATTCAAGTATTATCTCCTTCCCTTGTATCAATTCATTAATTTTTTTTATTATGTCAAATCCAGTATTTTTCTTCAAGACACGTTTCAGCTTTTTAAATATTCTTTTTCCATTAGCACTCAAATTTAATTTCGATATATGCTTGTATGTTTTTTGAACGATGGCTAAACTTTCACTGAGAGATAGATTCGGGCACTGCAATTTGTTTATAGCGTCTGGAAGTACCTGAAGATATTTCGCTATAAAATTTAAATCATTCCGAATTTTCGCACTGCAAAATGCTTTTTTTGCCTTTGTGATAGATGCTGCGTCAGAATCACGAAATGTCTCCACAACGCCTTTTTAACCGACTTCCAAAAAAGGAGGAGGTTCTCAATTCGGCGGAATATATATATATATATTTTTTATGGAAAGTAGACTATTCGACCGATTTCAAAATTTTTTTTTTTGGTTTCATAGAAGGTACTTTCTAGTTGGTCCCATTTAATTTTGGTAAAGATCTGATGATAGAATCCATGAGGAATTGAAGGAACTCCTGAAATATTGTAGGCATACACATAGCGATTTTGGTATTATAAGAAACATAATAAGCATTTGCATTCAAAAAGTGTAAATTGGTGAAGTGGAACTGATGCAGAAGACCACAGAATGCCATCGGAACTCCTCAATCATAAATGATTTACGGGTGGCTACAAAATATCTTGATTAATTTAGCTAAGCAACTTCATAGTCACAAATTTAAATGTTCCTGATGAGAATGGTACCATCGAATTGATTTGATGATGGAGCCGGAAGGTAGGCACCAGATCTATGTAATAAAATAATGTATCCTAGCCGTGTTTGGGCTTGTTCGAATTGTCACGAGATACACTTTTAAGTAACGATTAACTAAAAAGTGAAAAATAAATAAACTTTTTAACAAAAAAGTAAAACCGACTTCAAAAAAACTAAAAAGTAAAAAAATAACGCTATAATTCAGTTTCTTCAAATTACTTGCCATCGTGTCACAACTTACTAAAATCGTCAATTTTCAATATTTTACACATTCTTTATATGGCACCGACGCCAAAATAAGATTAATTGTATATACTGTATAGATTGAGTATTCAAACGGTTACTTGTAAGTAATTTGAAGAAACTGAATTATGGCGTTATATTTTTACTTTTTAGTTTTTTTGGAGTCGGTTTTACTTTTTTGTTAAAAAGTTTTATTTCCTCGAAATACTTGTTATAGTATGTCGCAGCCTCAATCCACGTTCCCCAACGAATAATCGTTGGATTTGGAGGTAAGGGTATTCCATTAACCATTTCTTTAAATGTTTTTATTCTTTTTGGCGATTTTCGAAAAACTTTTTTTACATTATATATTAATTTATTCACTTCTGAAAAAAGGACGCGAACTTGATCAGCAACTCTGTTAAGACCATGAGCCAAACATGTAACATGGAGAAGGTTTGGGTAATTTTTTTTCAATGTTCTACCCGCTTTTTGCATGGGTACACTATCAGTTAATAATAACAACACTTTCTCATGTTTATTGTGGTCGGGACCCCAAAAATTATCCAGTGCGTTTTTGACGGTATCCGTTATACTTATATTGTTAGTTTGTTCCAATTTTTTGCTTAACAATACATGTGGAGTTCCGACTGCATCTTCAAGCAATGCACCGAATATCACATTAGCAATTTGACGACCCCTGGCATCTGTTGTTTCATCAACACTCACATAAATAAAAGCATTTTCTAACTCCTTTTTAATTTTTTGCATTTTTTCGTCGTATATTTGGTTTACGTAATTCTGTCTCAACAAACATTCCTAAGGGACCTCCACAGTTTTTTGGAACTTTCCAGAGACGCAGTTATTGATAAAAATTTTGAATATGGGATTTTCTAACTGAGACCATGGTATATTACAGCTTACCATAAATTTGGTCAATTCCATCCTAAAATTTTTTTTGACGGATGTATGCCTTTCCGAGTTGAAATGTCGTTCCATAGAAGCTTTTCTCTGGGGGAAACTAACATTGCACTTAGTGCAATATAATTTTATATCGCGAGCCTGTAATTCAGGATAATCCTTTGTCCACAACTCCACAAATTCATCGCACGTTTTTTCCTTCGCGGCATTTTAAAAGCACTCGGCAATAAATATATTACACACAGTTATCAGTACGGATAATTGATAATGTACTTACTAACAAATGACAATGTCAAATAGGAAAAATTATTAAAGAGTTTGCATTGCGACTGCATAGTTAATCTATTTAAGTTGTATTGGTACTCAAGTCAAGTATGGAGGTTGGGTATTAGAAATACCTAATGTGTGATACATCTTAAACTCGTGGGAGTAGGCATAGATGTTCCTCAAAATGAGTTTCGCGTCTGTTATTGCTTGTTTTTCATAATCTTTCTGTACTGTCAAATCGTTTTTGTACCCGCGATAACGACGTATGGTGATGAGCATAAATATTTGTTCCTGAGTCTTGGATGTTTTCTATCTATATAAGTAAATATATCTATTAAATATATCGTAGTCCTGTACCCATAACACAAGCCTTATTGAGACTAGTTCGATTTGTGTAAGAATTGTCCTGTAATATTTATTTATAATTTATTTATCGACCATCTGTGATTAAATGATAAGTTTAATACATTTGAAAATCTCTGTGCACAGGTTTGGTGGTCACAAGTATCAGGTAGTCTGTTATAACATATAAGGTCAAAAAATATAATACTTACATATACGTCATTGCTGTTCTATAGTGTTTCTAGATATTGCCTCTAATAAATCAGTTTTCTCAATACAAAGAAAGCGTAGAACAGTTCTCAGCAGCACAAGAAAGATGGTGGTCGTCGCGAATAATCCACAAAGATTAATCCGACCAGGGATGCTTCCATCCCAAGTATTTGAGCAACAATTAATCGCAGTAAAAAGAGTATAAAAAAAGAATAAAAGTCATGGCGATAAAGGCAATAAAACACAGTGGACTTGGAAAAAAGAAGCTTCGTAATAATGAAAAGAGAAATGGTGTCAGAGGACGTAAAATATCAATTTACGGGGAAGGCTTTCGGCGTTCTTAATTGTGGCATTAGCGGGCCACTCGACGAGCCTTACTGGAAATACTGGCCAAGGGACAATGAAACAGGGTTTCCTTAGAAATCTTGCTGTTTTCTATGAACTATTACTAATACTAAATATTGGGTACTTAATCCAGTATTAAGCTCCCGTAAATAAGCTTTGCTACCGTCGCTAAAAATATCGATATTTATGTTATTTATAATAATCGGTGGCTTCACAATCATGCCAAAGTATTTGAAGTGTTGCGAACGATTCGACGTTGGCAAAGTATCTTGTTGAACGGATTTCGAGGAAACGCAGATAAACGGAGTAAGACTGAAATAAGTTAAGCTCAACATTTTTAACGAACGAAATCAATACCGCTAATAATAACTAGTTGGTTGTAATGTTAAGAAGAGTAGAGAAACCTCATGATTTTGCTTATAGTCGATTTTCTAATATAAAGCGCTGGTTATACAGATAAATGAATATCTGATGATATAATGTAGGTATAGATACGATTATTCTTTTATTCTCGCATCTTCGATTATAAGTAATAATTTCGGAGACGGTCCTCAAAATTACTTATGAAAAGATAAGACATTCTCCGGCACTTTTATCATTGGAGATTTAATAAAAGTAAGTGAAAAAGGTCTAGACAAGTGGAAAAAGAGCGAGCATTTAATTTGCGCTAATATAAGCGCTCCATCTTATCAGGAGATGTGAAATGAGGGGACCCGTGCAAGTGAAAGCGGGGTGTGAATTTTACTGGCGTGAGTAAAAAGCCGAGGCCTTTGTTCCGCCCCGTATAATAGAGTGCAGGTGCGTGTCTACCTATTTGTACCGTGTTTTATGAGAGCCTAGTCTGGGACCAGATAGTATCTGTAATGATAATAAAGTTACCCGTGTTACGGCTCTGAAATGGTACGTTTCTTAGAATAATATTAACGTGGAGTCGTTTTGAAACGTTCGTAATGCTCATAAAATGCTTTGACTAGCTTGAAAGGTCTCGCCAGCATTTTTACTCGCAGAATTGATAATACGATCTCAATAAATTCGATATTAAAAACATGTAGAAACTCACTAGCTCAAAAATAATCGTGTTCGATTGTGACTCACAAAACTTCTTGCTACTTTGTCTAGATACTACGATGCTACACATTGTCTACACTATTATAAAGTTGTAAATATTAAATCTCTTTACATTGAAGATATTTTCAAAAAAACTATCGTCATGGTATTTGGAGGTACTGAATCGATATTTTAAATTTTATGTATGTGTCGCTGTGCTATTGCTGGACTATTTTTGGTTCACGGGTAGCTGGTTTTTCTTTCGATCATTATATGATACTTTTGACCCGACTCCGCTGAAGAAAATAATATAAATGAGGGCTTATGACTTTTTCTCCTCCGCGAACGAAGTTGTGGGCATCTTCTAGTAATATATATTCATGACTGTAACCAGTCACTTTCGTTTCTGTTTATTCAAATGATTCCTTGAAAATATGAATCTTCGAAGTTATAAAATTAGCATTATTATAAAGAAATACGTCATCAATTTTAAAAGTGGATGATCATTAAAGCCGAAGTGGCTCTACACTTCTGCAGGGTGTAGAAAGTCTTCAAGACCAAATAAAAGAGAATATTAATGATTGCGATAACAGCTCTGAATTTAAAATGAGGCAAGTATGTATACTCTGTATACATTGAGAATTTAATATTTAATGTTTTCGTTTGTGAAATAATTACGTTGCGCAGATTCAGACGCGATTATATGTTGACGAAGACTTGATCTCTATGAGAATACTAGTATGGTAATATTTATTCATCATTAATGGCAGCCACAAAACACCTTAATCTGCGATTAAACGAATAAATTAGTAAACATTTTTAATGAAAGGCATCAAAGATTGCCCACCTATATATATTGTACCACGATATGATAGCCTTAGAAGGTCAAGCAGTTTCTATCTTCCATAGTACAGTCTAGCATTGATACTTGTTTCGGCCACATATAATATGTCGTTGGGGAGATAAAGCTATTAAGCGACTTGTGGTCCACGGAAAAGTTGAAGGCACCTGACCACGAGGCCTCTACAAGCAAGCATAAGCAAGGCGGCTGTCAGAGATGAATGGACGAGTGTTGTAAAGCTTGCTACAAGCATCTTAAATGATTACCACGACCACTCTCTCATGAGTCAAACGACGAAGAAGAAGCCAAAGAAGGTAAACATGGGGCATTTTATTCGAAATGTTAATTAGAGTTTATGTCATATTTTCCTCTGTTACCGCGATTATCACTCATTTAAATAAAACAATTTGATTATATCGCGTATATTATCTCATTTGAGTTCCCGACGTTTCGGAAGCTTTTCAGTTTTCCGTGTTCACGGGTTGACTGAGACAAAATATATTTTTCTCTATCAAAGTTACAATTTGTGCAAATTACCCACTTTGAGAAAACCAATAAAGGTGTACTTATATGCCAGATGGGCCTTATCTGTAAAAACAGTTACATAAGTGCCAGAAGGGCTAATTATTTTATTAGAGTTTATATCAACGATGCTAACCCTAATTTACCGTTTAAATTCAGATTACTTACACCTGCGGCATAATGCCTCTAATGAAAATAAGCGAAAAATAAACTTTTTATGTTCGAAAAGTTCCTCATAATAGCTTTAGAAAGCGGAGTTAAAGTGACTGTTTAGATCTTAGGGTTTAAAGGCGTAGCACGCCCGCCGCGTTATCTGCCGAACGGCTCCAGTGACTGCACACAGGGGCCCTAAAACAGAAGGGTTCTCAATTACCAAGTATCAATAACAAAGGCATAGTGTACGTTTTCACTCTTTTCTCACATTCGAAAAGAAAACATAGTGGTTAACTTGAGGTTAAAAGCCATTTTCACACTTAGAAAGCCTTTGCCTTTCTTTAGGGGAGACCGGGGCTTCAACAGACGTAAGTATTATGAACAAGCGAATTTCTTAGAAACTATAAACAGCACATCACTAGCGATTTTTGGAATGTCTCCCCGTGATAGCGTTTTAAAGGTTGAAACTCGTCAGTCCCAATCAGTGCATCGTATTAACGAGTAGTATGATGTGCGTCTATTTTGGCCTTGCAAGGAACATTTTTTTACTTTTCAATTTTATGATTTAAGAGTTAAATATTTCATTTTGTTTTAATATTTTTTGTTCGTAGTGGCCTGTTTCGTTCTCAATAATGCTAAATATCTTTTTTTTATTGAATTAGTATCCGTGGGGCTAAAATTACCAAAAAATTCGGAGCTAGTATTAACATGTTGATTCTTACCTTACCACACATGTGGGGTTAGTATTAGCAGTACATATATACCTACGGATTTTGTCTTTGTACATACACCACAGTACCTAATTATTTATCTTAAATGTTACAGTATGAGGACTTACAAGAGTAGCACTACTCGCGCCAAGATTTCGCTGGCGGTCTACGAGTCAGCTGCTTTAAAAATAATGTACAAATATGTTACAACTTTCAAGCTAAATATTAATTGTTCCACTAAATACAAAATAAAGTACTGAAAAACGAACGCTTTTTTTATTTAATAAAATTACAGTAAAAGACGTTCAACGATTGAATGATTTTGTTCTGTTATAGATATATTTGTTTGGGCTATATTTGTTTATATTTATACCGATTAAACAGTGGTCCAGGGACAAAAAGTAGGTAGGACACGTATACGCTAAATGTTAATTCTGTAACATAATAGAAAAAATATAATTGTTATTTTGCGATTTTTTTAATTAAGTATAGAGTAAAGTATCGAGAATGTTAATTGTTTCCCCTTTTCTTAACTTACGAGTACCTCGGAACCGTTGATTGTAGCCCCGATCGCGGGCTAAGGACAAACTTCTGCTTTTTCTGAGACTAATAGACTTATTGAAAAAAAAATTACCAATTACTTGTCAAATGAAATCGAACGATCAGGCCCCTATTTCACAATCATGACAATTGTCAGATGACAACGACCATTTTATGTTGACGGCGATTCCCGCAAGCTGGATACATCTCCTTACTTTATACCGGGCACGCAATGTACGTGAAATTGTCGGTGTCACCCGACATTTGTCACGATTGTGAAATAGGGGCCATTGAATAGTTTGGCTATCATTCGACATAAAACTCACATCAAAATATTTGCATGTTTTGGAGCCACAATGGAAAATATAAGTTTGATTATGGTACACGTACAAGTTACGTGTTACTGATCGTGAAATAAAAGGTATCTAAAAGTGTAAAGAGAAAAAAGATTGAAATTAAAATGCACCGAAACCTGTGAACGGCATCAATTATCGACTTTTACCAATAAATAACACTTTTTGCGAGTCCAATATTCGACAAGGCTGTGTATAGGAATATTCGGCGGAATGTAGGGTTGCCAGGTTGTAAAATATAAAAGCTGAACTAACTTATTAAACCTGCTATCTTCTATTCCATTAAAACAGTAACGTGACTTAAGGGCTTTACAGCTCTGAATGACCTTCGATTCGTAGCTCTTCACTTTTTGTTGTATACGTCTCGTTGTGTTAACAACGACCGTCTTTAATTTCATTTTCACGAGTCACCGAAAGCAAGATAAACGTCATCAAACTGTTATTTTTACGACGAAAAACAAGTAGTTTTCTACTTTACTTTAAAAAATACACGTTCTTTAAAGAAAATGCTTTCTAAACATGTTAGGTAATTTAATTATGAACAATAAGGCCTAGGTTTTGAGTCTATTAAAGGTTTATTGAGGGACTAGATACGCAATCTTTATTTTTATAGATCGCTCTGTATAATATCATATATATTATATATACACGATAATATTATATATACCATGATTGGATAGTTATTTTCACCATTCCACGGACTACATATTTGCTTGGAGCCCCTTAACTATTGACAGACAACGCACAGCCTAAGCCGTTGGAAAATGAAGCTGTCAACACATATTCCTTTACCAAATTAGAGTTTAGAAATTCGAATTGTAGGCAGACCTAGTTGCAGCAAAAGCTTGCTATGTAATATAAGCAGGGACATTCTATAACGCAATACATATTGATGTGAGGTGACAAGTTTGAACAAAAGTGAAAAAAAATAACACTAAACAAATTCTCCCGGACCTAGATGTAAATTAATGAAAAATAAATCTTGACACCTGGCAACCCTAGTCGATTGGCCTGAAAATTACACCTCACACCGTGTCCCAATTCAGTTACTGCCCAACGGAGGACACTGTCAAGTGTCCTATGAACCCTCTTCTCACAAATTATATGTTATTTTATAATAGGGATAACGGCTCGTGTCAAATTTTACAAGATGTGTTGTTACATGATTTAAAAAATAACATTGCATCATGAAATAAACCAAAAAAAGGATTTCGCGATCAAAATACTTTTGTTTTCTATAGAAATTTCGGGGTACAAAAAATTTGGGATGACGTCACACCTATGTAGTTATTAGTACGGAGCATTTTCAGCGCTCAGTAGGAATGACAAAGTGTAACAATCATTTCTGACTTCTAGTGCACTCTATGTTTAGTTAATCCCATTTACTCGTAGACATTCGATCCCTACAAAAAATTGGATCAATCTCATCTTTAAAAAAAACCATCCGATTTCTACTCTAAAACTAAACTTTCACATTTACAATATAATACATTGCACCTGTTGCTTCTTCTTCCAAATTTTATAACACTTTTTCACTTCTCATTCTCAAGCGATCCGGATGTGGAAAACTTTGCCCTTGGATGTAAGGTGTGCTAAATCTATTCCCGTTATTATATTTTAAGAGTCACCTTAAGCAGCACTATTTATCGCTCCCTTAAACTGAGATGTCGATGTAGTGTACTTCACTAAATGTTTTGTTATATGTATTTATTTGTATATATAAATATATATGTTTGTATATCATGTTTATTTGTATTTTATACATTTATATTAGTATCTAGAATCTTTGTATGTATCTGAATTGTTCCTTTCTCTTGTTTTTCTTTTTTTCTTTCTGACTTTGATTTATGATCTTCTTGTGCACCACTTACTCATTGGTTGTTTACTTTGCGCCATCTCTACTACCTTAAGGTTGTCTGGAAGAGATCGCTTCTTAGCGATACGACCGTACCATTTCTCACACTGTTTTAAATTCTCTGAAGTTATTTTCTTTTGGTGTGCAATAAAGAGTATTGTATTGGAAAATGCTAATATTGTAAATGTGAAAGTTTGTGAAGATATTTACATGATTATAGGTGGAGTGGAACAGGTGTATGTATGTATGTGTGTATGTATGTAATCACTTTATTGCACAAAAACCAATCGAAAAAATAGGTATTTACAAAACACGGATAAAAAAATAGGTATTTACAAAGGCGAACTTATCCCTGTCAGGGATCTCTTCCAGTTAGCCTGTAAGAAATTGAGAGAAAAAGACGTATACATTAAAGAAGTGTACTTTGAAACAGAAATTTATCGAAAACATATATCAATTCAATATCGAATCGGATATTAAAGTCCATTCGAGAACTGCAGTCGCGTCAGATTAAATCCAAGAAATGATGCATCGGGCATCGCGCAGATCCGCGGTAATCCGCGCCCAGATCCATCGGTGCACTTTACGACGGGCAACGGCAATATCCCCGTATTATTGCAGCCTTGAGCTCTGAATAATGGTACTGTGATTTAGCAACCCTTAAAAACAGGTTACGGCCTTAGAGCACTTAACCACTGGAGATGCCATACGAATACATTCCCCTCTGCCAAAGTAATCGCGAAATCTAGGGTTAGTTTATACGGTAAATTCTTTGTGTGTGGATCTTTCTTTTGTTTGTCGGTGATTTCTTTTAATTGTGTACGTTTGTAGAAATAGGAATATTTCCGTAGTGTACTGTAATGACACGGCTTGCCATCTAGTAGATGTGCGCGTGCGCCGTGTAGTAGACGTGTGCGTGGCGTGCGTGTAAAGTACGAATCCTCATAAGAGACGCCACATCGCTAGCGTGATGTGTGCGTACGAAAACAAATCGGCCAATAAATACGCATGATATAGGCATTTTAAACTACTAATTAGACAGCGATTTGACAGAGAGGTCCGACATGTACTTTTACGTCATATAAACTCCATATTAAATTCTGTTTTGCTAGAAGGAGATAAAATGAAATCTTTGATGGCTTATTACTTGGTTTATTTAATAGTTATTCGAAAAAAAAATGTGTCTACTGTTTGTTACATGAGACTGTAATATAAACAAAAAAAACATGCATATTCCCTATATTGATGATGGACTGACACATCTGAATCATCGCCATGATAAAATTAGAATGTACACGTTGAGATGTCAGTGCGATTCAGGCAGTCAGTGTTGAAAGCCTGCTCAGTATGTTGTGAAGTACGAAATTTCGCCAAAAACGCAATGAGAATTCAACTACCGAAGTCCACGTTTTCGATTCATGGTTATTTTGTTTCTTTCGGACAGAACATTTTGCGAGGAAACGAGGGATGAAAGGATTTTAAGTGTAGATGGCGCTCGTTTCTTTTACATATTCCTTTTACTTCGTTCACAAAGCTGTCGCGGAGTTAAATTGTCAACTGCCTATGTTTATGTATCAAGTTAACAGACGTTTCTTTTAGAATAACATATTCCTTATTCACCTTAATCATATTATTTAGGTATCTATTTTCGTGGTCCCTTCTTGTAATTAGCGGAAGCCCTTCCGATATTGATTTGGGCCTTTGGGATATGACAGATTACTTGTAATAAAGGCCATATTTACTCTACACGAGGGTAGCTTTCGAAGTCTTTCTAAGTACCACCTACTTAGTAGTAAACTATAGTTTACTATTAGGTACTACTTACTATTTTTAAAAAAACAGGACTAGTATTATTCATGGAGGACAAGTCATAGTCTAATTTAGAGGTAATCTGTATTTACATATATTTTGACTTTGCTTCATAAATACTTACTTAAATAAAAACCAAGTGTGAAAAGAGGCCATATCTGCACAATATTAAGGATTTTTTTACTGCTAACTTTTACTTGTGACTTCTTCCGAGTATAAATCAAATTTACAGAAATATTTCCTCAGGCTGCCACTTCATTGAAACGGAGCGGAGCGGAGCTGTGAGAAATTAACCAATCACATTCCACAGATTCAAATTTGCTCGAGTTGGTTTCAACAGCGACGCAACCTGATCGGTCCATTTCGCATAGTTCCGCTTCGCTCTGTATCAATGGATTGGCAGCCTTAATCTAATACGTTTCAAAAGGAACAATATGTGTTTCAAATGTCTTGTTCCTACCTTGAACGGTTTAGGCTGTGTGTTGTCTGTTGTCTGCCAATAGATAAATCACGTTAGTTGTTTGTTGGTATAGATATGTAGAGGAATTGGTTTAATTTCGGATGAAGTAGCTAAACAGAAACAAAGAAGTTTATTAGGCAACGTTTACTAACTAGCTCCTGTATATTAATTTTATAATATCTTCTATGAAATTTTGCGTTGATAATTTCTTAATTTTCATCTTTGGCTTGCTTACGATTGCGCACTAAAGCAAATAAACTAAGATAATTGCTTATAAATCACAATGTGATCAGAAAATCAACCCATTGTCTTATAGCAAACTTCTGTAGGTAAGAGCGTCCCAGAGCGGCAGTCGGCTTTCCGCGGGTAATCGGAATAAGTCGACCGTTAAATATGCCAAGCCAACGTAAGCAGGAAATTATAACAATTTATTTCGAGTTCCATGTACCCGATAACAATTTCCTTGCAATCTTTTTTTGAATGATAGCAGGTTATGACGTAAGAATAGGTAGAATGTGGATGATGAGTCGCGTTTTACGTATCGGATTTATTTTAAATTATAAGAAACGATCTCGAAAAGACAATTGTATTACGATATTTATTTTTGGACAAACGTTACATTGTACGAGGATGGATGCGTTCATGACTGATCTTGTCTGACTGAATAGATTATTACCTTGAATCATTGCTTATAACACTTTCGATGCTCAAAACAAAAAACAAAAAACCTAAATATCGGTTCGTGTATTTAGGAATTACATTGCCGTAGTTAGTAAGTCCGAGTACACCATCATCATCACATAAGCCCGCAGACGTCTATTGCTGGACAAAGGCCGCCCCAAGGATCTCCACAAGCAGCGAGCGGTTGGTCATCAGATCAAATCGTTGGTCCATCTTATTGGGGGTTTCCCTGCGCTGTACGCGGTCGCCACTCGAGAACCTTTCTGCCCCAGCAGAAATCAGTCCTATGATCAATATGCCCTCCGCCCATTATTGCTACTAAAGTTTAACATATCTCTGAGCTACGTCGACGACCTTGGTTCTTCTGCGAATCACCTCATATCTGATTCGAACACGGACGGAGACTTTGAGCCTTCTTTTGGGGCCCATTGTAAGTGAACACGTCTCAGTACCGATGTCATCACTTGCAACACAGACTGGTTAAAAACTTTCGTCTGAAGACACATTTTTATCTTAAACACACTTTAAATGTATATAACTTGTGTCAGGTGTTAACAAATTTGTTGCGATGCATGCAGCCCGTTTTATTCGTCGTTTGTCATGATCATGACTGACAAATTCATATTTATTCCTTAAGACCGAATTATTTACTTTTGGTATACGTATTTTTACCAGGATCCTATATGGTCACGTTGCTTTTGAAAGGCTGTCATGTGACCTCATCTACCATTAACTCTCTAGTGAAATAAAAACTGTTAAGAATATTATCAAGTAAGTAGATTATCGTAACTGTTAAAATGATGCGCGCGGTTTATAAAACATGAGCACTTTATCTTCTCCAACAATGTTTACACACTAAACACGCTCAAAGCAAACCAAAACATGGCAGATTATATTTATAATGTGCCACGTCATATTCATGAGTCACATTGATAGAGATTACTTACGTTATGTGGCTTATGTGAATAATTTCAGAAGAGAGTACTCTTATGAACGAGAGTATCGTATATGTGAAATGTTATGCTCCTTGATTAATTTGCAGCCACAGGTGTTACTTAAGATGTCTTGTGTTTATTGAAGGTCAGTAGACTCACGCTACCTCCGTGTAGTTATCATTAGCCATATAAAACGTCTGCTGTTGGTCATACATAGGCCGCTCCCAAATATCGCCATTACGATCGGTCCCGCAACACCCGTATCCGATGGACTCCAGTGACCATCATCAGGTCATCAGCCCCTTGCGCGGGGCCAGCCCACACTGCGTAAATATATCCTTTAAAGATACTATATCTTTAACTTCGTTTGTCCTTCTTTTAAGATATGATAGAGCTACAAAGATAGAAACTAAAAGTCGGGAGAGCGACAAAGGCTACTTTTCTTTTATACTGAAAAAGGAACGGTTCTTAAAAGAGGACTAAATACGTTTACCAAGTGGCGTGGGCGAAGTCATATAAATGAAGAAGAAGCATTTAGCCATCTTACGGCATATGCGAATTGCTTCTGATGTAAAATATTGTATGTTGGGAGCTTAATTAATTTGCAGCAAGCCATAGTACTTAAGGTGGATGGTTAATGAAGGTTGTTGCGACGGCGTATTTCCGTAAGGGAACTAATTGTGTAATATAAAGACGATGAGCGAGGACTACTTGATATGAGAAAATCTTCGAAATTTACAGTGAATGTTGTTATTGAAGACACTACTAGACTACAAAGCATTAAAAGAGGGTAGGATAGAACAATGCATTAAAAAGAGAAAAAGTCAGATTTCAATAATAATTGAACACAAATTATTTTGAAATCTCTCTTTGTTTCGGATATATTTAGGATAGAACGCGACGATTGGATTAGTCAGAGTAAAGCTAATGGGTAAAAAAATCCTGACCGACAAACTTTATAACTCCAATATCTTGCACCTATTCTATATCCACAGATGTGTCTGAAAGACTTTGTAGATTACTATAGCCTTATAATAATTTTAAGTCCACGAAGACTTGTGATAATATGTTCATTATAGGACGTCGTCTGGAATTACAATGAGTATTCTGTAAGAAACTGGTTAGTTGCGACAACAGCTTGCAAGCAAACTTCATCAGTCCCTCGCTATACGTCGTGATGTAACTGAGCAGAATGAAATTCCCCCTGGGACCCGCAAACAAGTTGCACTTGCATTGAATAGCTTAGTGGCGATAATGGAGTGGCGCGCAAACTTCTGATGGGCTGTGTGAAAGGGCTTCTGCTTCTGACTCGATACTGTCACGAATGCCTTTACACAACGCATTTATCAGATGTTCCTATAGGTTAGTTCCAGCAGTTCACCGCTTGAAATTATACCGCGTGGTCTTATTTTATGGTTTTTGATGGATTGTCACATAAATGTATTTCGTTCTTTATTTATTTAAATAAACAACAGCAAATGCATCCTATTAGATTATAGATTTGTTTTTTTCCCTCATGCCAGTATTGTGTCCAAGTTTACCTGCATGAAACGCTAACAGGTAACAAGACGTATTCTGTAAAATGACATGATACTAGCAACACTTGCCGGCAAGCAAACTTCTTCAATCTCTCCACAGGTTGTGATGTAACTCGAGCAGAATGAAGTTCCCGCTGGGATCCGCAAACAAGTTGCCCTTGCATTGAATAGCTTAGTGGTGATAATGGAGTGCCATGCAAACTTCGGATGGCCTGTGTAAGGGCTTCGATATTGTCGTGGCTGCCTTACACAGCGCATTTATCAGATGTTATTATAAGTCAGTTACAATAGTTTGGATCGCCTTAAACTATACTGTTGGAAAGAATGTGGGTTGTCTAGATGTTACAACATCTAGTTTTGGGCACAAATTAAAAGGTAATTCTCAGGTGGTTACGGACCATCTGAGAATAGAGAGAGTAATTCTCAGGTGGTCCGTAGCAAATATTCCTAAAGGAGTTGCAGATATTCGATGTTCATATAAAAAAATAAATTGCATGAAAAGCTAGATTCGACTTTTGAATGCTTTCTCGTGGACAGCCGTTTACACCACCAAGTATTTTGTAAGAAACCTGATAGTTGCGACGGTAACTTGCAAGCAAATTTCATCAATCCCCCGCTACACGTTGTGATTTAACTCGAGCAGAATGAAGTTTCCACTGAGACCCACAAACAAGTTGCACTTGCATTGAATAGCTTACGAGTAGTGGCGATAGTGCCTCGCAAACTTCTGATGGGCTGTGTGAAAGGGCTTTTTATTTGATACTGTCACGGCTGTCTTCGCTTCAGAGTTAAGTCAACATGTTTTTCAGATGATATAATCTGTATATATAAAGAGAACTCTTTCTCCTCTCTCGCTTTCTCTTGGAAAAAGAACTCTTACTGATTCGTTTAAAACCGATTACAATACTTAGATCGAAAGGGATATTACATAGGGAATAACGATGAATTATTAGAATTTTCATGGAAGTTAAGTCAAGACACAAGCTATTTGATTTTATCAATGTAAGAATAAGAAACAGATTATTAATAAGATCAGGGATCCTTAATTATCCTTACTTTCTTACTAATATTATAAAGTCTGTTTGTGGTTTAGTCTTTCTGTCACGCAATAGATAGAATAGAAGATGGAGAGGGTTACCTATAGTCCGACTTTCGTTTCGATAAATATCATTTTAACTTTTTTTCATATATACAAGATAAGGCATTAATTGTTTAGGTTTTTTAATCACTTCACTAATGACATGTTTCCTGAAACCTCATTTGTCCGTAATATCAGTTTTCCGATGTAGCGTTTCGGTTTATTAATCATTCGACTTTTTTTGTATGACATTGATTTCATTCGTCCAACGTAATGATCGGTTTTTTAACTACTTAGATTTTCTCAAAGGTACTTTTAAATTATCTTTTGTCATATTATTGTAACCTAACCTAACCCAGCAGTTCGGTTCTGGCGCTTCGCCGGCTGCTGCCTTTACTAAGAGTGAAATGGTAAATAGAAAAATGTACGAAACCTGTCATCGGAGTAACGATAATAATTCGAATACTTTTCGGACAAATGAAATTCAGTCCACGATTTTTTGTGTTGGAGGTAGGTTACCGCTGACATAGGCTATATTCGTATCCTGAAAAATGCATAGTTCCCGAGAGATAAACAAAATAGTAGGCCAAAGCGGCCGAAGCCGCGAATCTTAACTTGTATATATCGCGCGCCTAATTAAATCTAAAACTATTAGAATATAAACCTTCTATACGATGATAGTACGTTGAAAATGAAATCGATTTTTTTTTCTAAATGTAATAGTTTGCCTCATGACAGTTCATTAAGTGTAGTGTAAGTAAAGGTAAAGGATACTAACTTTGTGCTATGAAATCATTTAAAAACATAATATCACTCAGTAGACTTAATAATGTATGTAGAAAGTTGAAACTTAAATGAAGCAGTTTGTTGAAGTTCGTCCTAGTCTTACAACACAAAGAAGCTCAATACGACTGTTTGCCGACGAAAACACCCTTTGTTGGCGACGCTTCGTGAGCAATACATTAAACTGTCAATACCTAACTAGTACCTATTCGTGTTGTGAGAATTTAGTGACCCTGGGGAAACTAGAAGCAAAACCGCAAAAACGGGAATTTAATATGATAATGTTGAGATATCACAAGGGAATTTTTCGTTGTTGTCTTTTAAAAGCACTGTATATGCTATACATATACATAAAAATTTCATCCCCTATTTTTCTTGAAGAATTGCCCTACTCTAAAAGTAACAAAGACTTATCTTTACATATTTTTAACATAGAAAACAAAATACATCTCGATTCGGTGACCACTAGGGATTGCAATCCGGTCCAGCGGAAACAGACGCCACAACAGACGTACATATAGGCTACCCCCCACGAAAGCTGATTCTAACTTGAGTAAGGAAAAAAATGTCAAGAGTCAATATGATGTAAATCTAGCTAAGCTTTAAAGAACGATGTCTTTCTTAATTATTGTTTGAGACGTTAATTTTGTTTAATGAATAAATGAATTAATGAATGAAATAATTTATTTCAGGAACTTGTCCCATATACTGTTCGTAACATTTTAGCTTAAAAAATATGTTATCGTACACTAGAAACACAAATAAAAGCAAAGATAAACAAACAATACATTACAATGAGACATTGGGTTCGTGGAGTTTATTCCAACGTCTCATCAGCGGGCAGTTCCATCTGTCAGCAAATACCCTCAGGAGGCCGTTGGTGCCATTCAGTATTCTGTGCATCAGGGATGCCGCTCTTTTACGGATAATAGCGTAAAAGTCGTCCGTGCGAGCATCCGCGAACATCCCTGATGCACTACAGTATCGAGGCAGACCCAACAGTATCCTGGACGCATTGTTATATTGTACGCGCAGGGCATTGTACGATCTTTGCGTAAAGCCGACCCATAGGCTGCAAGTATAAAAAGTTTGGCAAAATGCTTTAAAAAGTGTGACTTTGATGTCATCGGTGCACTTTGCAAACCTGCGGGCCAGCATATTGCTCCGAACTGCCAATGCCCAACTAGCACACTAGCTGTATTAGAGCCTATACAGACTTTATAACACTCAAACTGGCTGTATAATAGCCGTATAAGCCCTTATACAGCTTGTGTGCTACCTGGGTGCCCTGCGCATTAATGATTAATTATGTTTCTTTGGCCAAATTAGAAAAACATTTTTCAATTAACGTTAATTACAAGTATAACATGTATCTTACCTATTATTTAAAGTGCAATGTGATGTGCTATGTGTTTACTGGTTAGCTTTCTTTATGTATGTTTAATGCCAGGGGTATTAAGGAAACTAACTTTTACATATTATTTTAATTATAGTAGAGAAGAAAAGTGGGGTCAAAGTTAAAATAATGATCATGAATCATGGTTCAATACACCAAATTAGTGGCAATATCTTAGATTTGGCAATTTAAACTATAAAAAGTTCCATTAAGTAGTGTTTTTTTTTAATTTTTATAAAGAAGATTTAATTGTTATATTTACTATGAGAGAGAGAGATAGTATTTATTTCCAAATTGTGTCTCAACTCAATGAAAATTATTTAAAGTGCATATTGAAGAATTGTGTCATCAACATGGCAATGAAATATAGTAATCTAGAACCAAAATCCTAGGACTTTGGCCTACTATTTTATTTACTCATCCCTTGGTAACTATGCATTTTGTTGAAATAAAAGCTTTTCCTGCGTCCTTTCTAAAGTCTCAAACTAGATATAACCACCCAATTTCGTGAAGAGGTAACAGACAGACAGATACACTTTTATAGTCCTTATCCTTACTATATTATAAACGTGAAAGTATGTATGTACGTTCCCCTTAATCTCAAAAACTACTGGACGAGTTATTATGAAACTTTCCAGTTATGTAGTATAATATAAAGTAAAGACTTATGAACTCTCAAATGCCTGTCAGTAAAATGTGTCAAAATTAAGTTCAACCGAAATAATTACGTTTACGGGACAAATGCCTCTTTTAAGGAATTCATAAAATCCGATCATTTTAACACTATCTCAGAAAACTACCTTAGGGTACACCCTGACCACCTAAATTTTGATACTATTAGTATTTGACGTCACGTTTGGCTAAGTTGGTTTTACAACGGCTGTCGAAGCTTGCGCATATCTATATTTACTATACTCGTAACGTAATTATGTATTATCGTCGTTATCGTGGTACGCATACTACAAGCTTTGCTCAGTTTCGGACTTGGTCGATTTGGGTAAGTGTCAAAAAAAGTTCAAAATAGAAAGCCTGCTCTCTATTTTAAACAGGGCCAGGGGTAGTTGCATTGTGTTGCGTTTTTTTTTCATACTAACAAAAGATGCATTTGTCCCCACCATCGCAATTATCCCGACGTGAGTTTATTTATTGAATGTGCTAGTGGTGCCTTTGGTGAAACCTGGCATTAACGTGCCCAATTTACTACTTATCTTATGTTTGTTATAATCATTGGGCACTTTTGTTATAAAAAAAGGAAATTCACCGTAAAGAGAGTCAGAGTACCTAATGGCCTGAACTCAGCTTGTGAATGTTATTTGGCGAGGCAATTGGGCGGTGGTCGCTGAATGCTGATATTGCTGATATTGTGATCGATGAGAAAACTGACCCGGCGCAATCAATGTTAATGATATTGACACCTCATTTAACCAGTGATAGAGTTGAATTTAATTCAAGTTGAATACAGCGCCTAGAATACAGATTGCTAAAAGCATTGCGACAATCATTGCGACCTTGAAATTTTCAACACAAGACTGTACATGCCTCTTGCACCATCTTAGATTTTTAAAACCTTAGCGCAAAAAGAGGAGTGGTTATTAGTTTAACGTGAACATACATATGTTTTGAAGTTATTTTATATGAAATGCCGAGAATCTTATTCATTAAGCTGTTTTATTTTAACTTAACACTGCACCGTTACAGAGAAGAAAGTAATAGACAAGAATCATATCTATTAGTAACTTAGCGATAGAAACAAAAAGGTACTGCCAACTTATAAAAATGATGAACATTGTATCATCTTATTTAACATGTTTGCGTCTGTAGGGTAGCTCTTAATGACGTGGGAAATTTTGATTGCAGTTTTTTTATTGGATAGTTTATTTGCAGTGTTTTTTTATCAAACGAAATACGACTAGTCATTTTGAGTTTTTACTATTTATTATGCAAAACAAAAGTCAAACGCAGAGCTGAAACATAAAATAAGCATTATGACTACAGTTATCAGCAGTTTAATTGAAGCTTTAATATTGCGAAAAATGAAACATCAGCAGAGTTCATAAAATGCGCTGAAGATTTTTCTTTAAGTTGTATTTTATTTCAATTATATTATTAAAACGCGAATAAAAGTTATTTAGTTACGTTTTGTTAGTTTTATATGCTGCTATAATGTTTTAGAAATCCAACTATACACTGTATTATAAATATAAAAGTTTAAGAAGATGTTCACTTAGATTTTTCTACTTTCTGATAAATACAAAGATCTAAATAATGCAAAATTCAAGACTGACTGGATTTGAAACAGTGCCTGTGTCTTGCCGAGGCGCACGCTCTTGTCAACTAAGGTATACTATATGTCGCAGGAAAATGGCCAAAACACATATTTTAACAAATTCCTAAGGGATATGAGCAAAACATGCAGGATGTTAAAATGGCGAATTTATTTTATCATTTGCCTAGAAAACATCAGTCATTTGATCAAATCCCAGAATCTATTTAGTGAAATAACGAAATCAGCCATAAAAAGCAAATCGTTTTTTCATTTCACCAGATTTGTTTAGTGATTTGATAAAATCCCTGAAACACGTCAGCGAATTGAAGAACCGAACCCTCTTGTTTAATCATTTCACTGACACGTTCAGTGAAATGATAAAGTCTCTACTGTAATATGGCGGTTTGATCAAATCTCTGAACTAGTGGCGGAATAAAATAAGCTCGTCGCGCTTGGCGTCGAGTTTATTACGTCTTTTTGTCTCAAAATTCCGCACCTGCATTTTTATAATATGCCTCCACTGTGACCGGCCTTCTGCGATTGTCTCCCATATATGGGACTAAACTAAGCTATAGAGCCCAGTCATCACGTCTATGAATTTTGTCACTACTCGCTTACCAACAGGTGAAATTGAAGTCAAATGTTTGCTTATCTAACATAAAAAAATACTTATTACAGATCTTAGCACTTTACACTTAACATGCTTTAAAAATCGCTAAGGTCATGATAGTAAAGCGTCATGTTATTCGTATAAATACAATGTTAGATCTTTAGACGCTACTTAATAACGCGTTAACCGTCGAATGCATGACGATGAGACTTGGTACACAGATAGTTAGATCAGGATATGGAATAAAATAATATTATAATATTATAGATGTGTAACTATTATAAACTAGTAAAAATTAAATATCTGTACTCTGCAAATATAAGAAATTAAAAAAAAAGTGCTACGTACTATTTGAAGGTCACAGAATCGTTTTTTGTTAATGATTTTTTGTATGTTTGTGTTTGTCGTTGTGGCTTCATCACGCCAAATCGGCTAAACAGATTTCAACTATTTTTGGTAAACGGGTAGCTGATAGATGGATGGATGGATGGTTATTGGATACTTTTTACCTGACTACGCTGTCGAAAAAAAGAGGGGTTATGACTTTTTGTTTTCCGCGAACGAAGTTGCGGGCACCTCCTAGTCTCATATAGAAAAGGTTATATCTTGTAAGATAAGATCAACATCCATATAAACATTTGTACGCAAATTATTCAACATACACCTAGAGTAAAATAGGAACGCAACTTCAAAGCAAAGACGAAATTTACAGTCTGCAAACATCACTGCATCGCAGAGATGTTTCACATACTAAGGTACACATATAAACACATCCAAAGCACATGTTACAAGAGATACTATTCTGCACGTGGCTACAATACACCGTTAAAAAGAAGAATAGCGAAATTAGAATGTACATTCGACTTACTGGTTTCTCTTACTCCAGGGGGTATTACAATTTCCTCACTTGTTTTAGACAATCATGTCCGCGATCCGGACGTTACACTGGGCTGCCTGTACGCAGCCTTTTCTACACATTAAAAAACGACCTACTTGAGTAAATACATTAGTGTGTAATCGCGATTGGCCGCGCGCCACGACTGCGGGCTTGCATACTTCGCAAACATAACATTTACGACGAGCAAAGGAGTAGGTGATCTCACACATAGGTAATAGGATCTTAACGGCTCATCATTCGCAGGCAGGCGTATAGATACTACAGGTGACATCGATCCTATTAAGAATAGATAAATCCTAGAAGATACTCGGCATGCCACTGAATACATTTACAAAAACAGAAAGCATTCAAATCTACCTACTCGAAGTCTACGAAATACACGATGATCTCTGGTGCAAAATCGAGGTCTAATCATATCCGCATGGTAACTTCCGAGCGAACCCAATTAACATAATTGGATAGGAAATTATTGAAAATTGTTTCCTTGTCAAAAAGTAACCAAAGTAAGGATTAATTAAGTTGAGAGACAAAGGTACGGTAACAAAGGCATCTTTTATCTTGTTTGTACCTATTGAACTTTCTACACAAATTTATGCGGGGTAACTAACTGCCCTACCGCCATTTTTAAAAGTGGTAACCGTAATAAATTTGTAAGAAACACGAAGCAACCAAATAAAACATGAAAAGTTCATGAAAAAGGTTTTTATTAAAATAATTTCCTATCCCGTAAGCGAAACACTGTATAAAGCAATTAAAATTTAAATAATTTCTGATTTTCCATCAAATACTTTTGGTGAAGATGAAAAGAGGAAACTCGCAGGCGCATTGCTGCTTGATTAAACCATTGTCTACGGCAGTTTGGAGTCAATTAACTTTTGGCTTTGATTAAATTATGAAGAGGTATTCTTACTTAAAAACCCGTAATAAAATCAGCACCCGCTTACCACAGATTTGGAGTTAAAAGGTTTCTTTTGAAATAAGTTAACTTTAAGTTCGAAGATTATAGACTTTTACACTATGAATTCGTAAATATATTAATGTATTATGAGTTATAAGATGTAAATGTTGATATTTATACATAATAGTGTTTCACTTTACATTCAATCTGAATCAATTGTTCTTTATTCGGATTGAATGCAAGCGTAAAATCCAGATTTGTGAGACAGACATGTAGTTGTAAACAACAGTCTCAACTAGCTAATGAGGTTGATTCCTTGCGGGATGTTACTGTTATCCCGTGACTCGCAATATAGGGGATAGTACAATACAGCTACATCATAATAGATAAAACCTCTTCAAGGGTTATTGGTAATTAATACCCTAATTGTATGTAATCTAAACGATCAACAGCTTCATTAGACTTAGGTCAAATAGGTAAGTATTAAATTAGGAGAAAATGACGGAGCAGATAAAAGTTCTACGTACAACCATGCAACATTTATTGAAAAATAGTTTGTATTAAAAAACTGACAACAACTGAATACATATTGCGCGAAGTGTAGCTAGAAATGGACCAGAAATAGAGCGCGCCGAACTTTGAAGACGTGTCCAGTAAACAATATGGAGTGCGGCAAACTTTTTAAAATTTCGTCATAGTCGCTCTTTATTCCTCAGCCGCTTTGAAATTGAATTAAAATATCGAATGCTCATCTGCAACGAGCTTATTAAAATGATCATGTTAGTAGGTGACCGACGTATGCACCGCGCAATATGTATCCACGTGAAGGTCGCGGAGGCTGTGGCCGGGAGGGGAAGGGTGAGGCGGGGCGGGTCAGGGCGGGGAGGTCGGCGGGGTTGCATGCGATATACCGCGTACCGGGGCGGAGCGCGCGGCGTGCGCTCGGGACGGCGGGCGAGCACTCACTGCCGCCGCGCCGCAGCCTCCGGGCCGCCGGACGCCCGCCCAGGCGCCCAGTCGCCCTATTCCCCTCGAGCGAGATCGAAACGGCATCGAGTGAGTTAGTTACGTACCTGTGGTACGTCACTCGAGCTAATGATCACATTAAAATGACGTGTGCCGCGTATTCCGGGGCTTCACGGCAAATTGCGCGCTTTATGACGACGCGGAACGCACAACCCATTAAAGTTGCATAACGTTGATCAAATGCAATATCGTGTAACTAACACATGTAGAAAAGATTCCATATTCAAACAAAACGCTAATTATCTTCTTGAAATTCACTGAACTGATGAAGTGATTGGTTGGTTATAAGTAAAATTAAAAATACAACACCTTAAAGTAAATTCAAATATCAAATTACAATTTAAATAAATTTCTTGAAAATTGATGTGTATCCACAAGTGTTAGTTACGCGGTATTTCACCATCCCCGTCGCTAGCGATGACGATAAGTGTCGGTAAGACATTTTATTAGGCTTGTCGGCGTATGCCGAAAGAAAATACGAGAGATATATCAATTTGCAGTGGCGTGGCGTCCATATAAGCCGATTCCCACCGGGTTGCCCAAGGAAAGACATAACCTTTTTATTTAAATATTAGTAGATGAATACGCTCCAGCTTCCCTTGTAATTTTGCTGACGCCACGCCTCCGCAACTTTAGTCTTAATTTTACGGCTAAGATTACCTTACCACCATACTAGGTCGTCAATTATGTTTACCTAAATAACCAGCAAACCTATACTTTGATTCTCTTTTTATTTAACTTTTTGGCATAATGTTCAAAATGTACAGATATAAAACCAAGTTAGATCCATTATCAGAGTCCTACACGCAAGTTAGAAACAAGGCAATCTATAAAAGTGACTGGGTTAACCAGTTAAATAGTTTAGCAGAATACTAAAGTCACGAATTGGAGGTAATTCTGAAATATTTTTATTGCTTCTTTTCACCTTCAACAATTTAAAAATTACAATATGCAGTAAGATTAATTCAAATGAAATGTAGAGCAATTATTTCAGACGTTCGTTGACAAGAACTTAATTATTTAATTTTAAAATTGTAACTTTGACACAGGATTTTTTAGCCGTTCGTCCTACACGCATTTGATCCAAATCGCTGTTTGTCTAGTTAACGTTTTTCTCAGTCGACCCCGTGAACATGGAAGCTGCAAAGCTTCTGAAATATTGGGAACTCAAATGAGACAATATACGCGTTATAATACATTTTACGAGTAATTGTTTTATTAAAATGAGTGGTAATGGCGGAAAAAGAAGATAATATTAAATAAATATCTATTGTTACTTTATTAAATCATACTTTCCTTATCTCATTCATGGCCCAAATGTAGGTAGGTGTGATATTTACGAGCAAAAAGTTATATTGTTTTTCTCATTAAAGTCTCGAACCATGATATTAAAATCCCAGGTCACCTCGTGACGCCGTATCAAAATCTCATCATCTACTACTTAACTTGAGTGTTAATCTTGCGGCCGCGCTATAAAACTTACCGATGCATGCTCATCGCACTTTTATTTGTTCTGGTGGTAACTTGATTATTTTCACGTGGATAACCTAAATATACACGATGTTTATTATTTAAGTACAAGGGTTTTGCGATTGAAGAACTATGCGCGGGCTGTCTCGCTACATTACCCATGCATTGCATTACATTGTTACATTTCAGTTGGAAGATCGAGGGAGATTCTTGACAGGTACTCAAGGTATTTAATCTTTTTTTATTTAGTTTCATGACATTGTTTTTCTCATTAAAATTTCATGTCAGCTTGAGCTTGTGTGGTCGCATCAAAATTTAATCATCTACGTCTTAACCTGAGTGTTATTCTTGCGGCCGCGCCATAAAACTTGCCGATGCAGCTACTTTAATTTGTTCTGAAGGTAACTTCAGTGTTTTCATAGTAGGTAACCTAAATACATATACGTTTATCATTTAACTACAAGATTTTCGCGGTGGAAGAACTATGTCTAAGGTTCCTGGCTGGATTATTATAGTAATTAAAAGTTTGGTACTTTATTTTGATTTTCTTATTGAAGTATTCAACAGCTTACAACCTATTTATTATTTTTGTACTGCCGATAACTTTTAAGTTTTCTCGATAGACAGATATTGTTCAAGGATCGATGAGAGGAGGAGGGTATTGGATTATTTATGCAATTTACAATCTTACTGTTTGCTTCTTTTTAGTTTTAAATGATAAGATGCATTTAATTTTGCACTTTTTTAAATATTTTTTTTATCATGTGTTCTTGGTGGGAAATCGTGCATGCAAGGTTTTTTATGCATTGTTTGTATTTTGGTTTGCAGAGAAAGATAACCTGTTTAATTAATTAACCACCCTAAAAAATACCGTAAAATACATAAGTCCCAAGGAGTTTTCGCGTTACAAGATTCGTCAAAACACTGTGCCTACCTCGCCTATGTCGCCCAGCTCATTGCTCATTGAATACTAATACTTACGGATTTGTTTCGGTTTAGCTACGGTAACATGTGACCTCGCCGCACTGATAATATAAATACATACTTATATGGTGCGTTTGGGTCAGATGGAAGCATGGGAAAGACTAAAACTTTTTCGAAAATGCTCTTAAATGCGTTGAAATAAAGTTTACCTTTCTAACTTACCCCAACGCAACTTAATATAAACCTAGGTGTCCATGTATCACCGTTAAATCATCCGTATAAACGCTTCAATCAATTTATGTATTTGTTGTAGCAGGAAGTTCTGAAATCGACTGTAATTTGTATTTCAAAAGTCAGTTCATTCTGTTGGAATTGAGTATAAACTATTTTTTTTCTCTACTTACAGTCACCATCATGGATTAAGTAATATTACTTGTAATCCTGTCCTTACCTTTATTATATACTAGCTTCTGCCCGCGACTTCGTCCGCCTTAAATTCGTTTATCGCGGATAAGGGTATTTTTCCGGTATAAAAAGTAGCCTATGTCCTTTCCCGGGACTCAAACTATCTCCATACCAAATTTCATCCAAATCGGTTCAGCGGTTTAAGCGTGAAGAGGTAACAGACAGACAGGCAGACAGACAGACAGACAGATAGACAGACAGACAGACAGACAGACAGACACACTTTCGCATTTATAAAATTAGTATGGATTAGTATGGATTAAGAGTGTATGTTAGTTGGGTTATGTTTGGCGTCAATCGTGTCACAAAGGAGCAAAATTTTGTATACAAATAAAATAACTATGGATTTAAAGGTGATATTACAATTGACGTGATAACGTCTTATAAATCGATGAACGCCGGCTGCATGCACGAAAACGCATGACTCATTGTCACGTTCCGCCTTAGGCGAAAGTGCAAGCGAGCGATAAAGAGGCACGATCAGCCTAAGCGTTCGGCTTGTGGATTCATAAAAGTACGCAATTTTTCCTCAATGTTTTCTTATGACATTATCACGTGAAATTATCATCCGTAAACTGACTTTACAGACAACCAATTTTTTAATTATAAAAACAGCTCTTAAATTATAGATAATAAACGGGGGTATAGCTGTGAGAAAGTCTAACACCTCCCTATATACGTACAGTCAGCGTCAAATAGTCCATATCAACACATCTTTATTACTAAAGGCATAAAGATGTGTGCCGATAATTGGCGCTTTGGATGCTACGACTTTTGACGCTGACTGTACACTCATATGTAAATACATTGACGTATATGTAGACCTTGGCAATGGTCGAATTCATGTTTAAGGTAAGAAATATAAAAAATAACGGATACCAAATTTCAAAAAAGTCCAATATTAACCGGGAACGTGGCTCTTATATCAACAGATTCTTTGCCACGGGCCACGGCTGTGTTTACCCGAGTTCATAAGCCCACCTTTCATCCCAGGAACGTTCGATCCGTAACGAATTACTTTATCATATGATCATAAGATCAACGTGTGGGACATATTACCACAGTTCTTCTAAAACACAGACAGTTTTTTTAAGATTTTTTCAGTAAAAAATAGGGTGATGACTTTTCACTTTGTTGATCATGACCCTCTTTTTTCTTCTTCAGCGTATTCGGGTAAAAAATATCCTATAACTCTCTGTGGATGCCCAGTTACTCGTGTAGTAAAAATAGCTGAAATCCGTTTATCCTTTTGACGTGATCAAGCCTACACATAGAAAAATATAAATAAAATATTTTTCTATTCAGGAAGGTTACTGAATAGAAAAATAGTCCGTATCACCTTTTTATATCTTCAATGTTCCAGTATATCCATACTATCCATACTAATATCCATACTAATATTATAAATGCGAAAGTGTGTCTGTCTGTCTGTCTGTCTGTTACCTCTTCACGCTTAAACCGTTGAACCGATTTGGATGAAATTTGGTATGGAGATAGTTTGAGTCCCGGGGAAGGACATAGGCTACTTTTTATCCCGGGAAAATTCCCTTATCCGCGATAAGCGAATTTAAGGCGGACGAAGTCGCGGGCAGAAGCTAGTATTTGTATAAAACACACAATTTTGTGTTTCTGTGTTTTATTATGTGGGAAAACTAACACCACATTACTATCTATTGTGACATATATATATACAAGTCAGAGCGCAAAGAAAAATATGATTGCTCTTGCACGTGGTCACACCAGGATTCGAACCCGGTACCTCTCTGACTGGGTGAAAGCGGATGGATAAATTCGAGGCTATTGGCACAGTGCTCGCTTCGTATTTTTCTTTGCGCTTTGACTTGTATCTATGTCACAATCTTCAATGTATGTAAAGACATTTCATTTTTACAACTTTATATTAGTATAGATAAACTCGTAGTTAATATAATATATGCCCTTGTGATATGAGATGTTGTCGATACACGCAACAAACATCGCAGAATAAGGTGGCCCGATTGAAATCCACCCCGTCAGTACCAAATGTCATAAACCTGAGAGTTTATTGCCTTGAGGGATTTAAGAATTCGATACCCAGCGGTTATGCCTAATAGACTGAAAATAATTCACCATATGTAGTATAGGAACAACGTCCTTATTTATTTGGGGATCATTTACTTACTAGCTTTTTTCGGGTTTTCGGGAAGGGCAAAGGATTTTTGCATATTACACGGGATTCTAGGGTTTATCCGGGATGAATAGTATCCAATATTATTCTGTTATATTTTCCCTAACTCTGCTTTCTGCTACATGTAGAAAACACAGACCCACAATCATTCTTACTTATTTAGTTTAACTTTTCTGACTGTTGTTGGTATAAATAGTAGGCAGAGTCAATATTACGTTAGATAATATAAATTAACTAGTTTTTATTTATAATCGACTACCGTAGATTTTCTCATAACGTTATTCTGGTGCATAAGCTAGTTCAGATCTACATTATGTATTGTAATGCATCATACTAACAATGGTAACTTTTTTAGCTAAATCTAACATAAATATAAATATGCCAAACGAAATAATAGCCGACAAGAAGTTTCAACAAACATTATGGACTGATTGTGCGCATAGAGTTATAATCTACAAAAATATCTTGCTAGAGGTGCAGCTGTTTTTAGATTGGTCAAACGATCGTGGCGTAACGTGGTGAGTTGGTGGGGAGGTGCAAGTTAAGTATTTAAGCAACGATAATAAATAAATACAATAAAATATCTATAATTAGATCATCATAAATAAAAAAATCATTGCAAAACATTTTCTGGCGTGTCACTCGAAATCCAATAAGGCAGTTTCGCAAGCGAAGCCCTCGTAAAGCAGTGGAGAGTGCGTGTGGGGAATGAGGACGAATAATTAGGAGAGCAAAGAAAATGACGGGGTGTCGCGCACCACATAACGTGGGAATGATATCATCCCTGAGTTATAGTGTATTCGGGACGTGATCCGAAAGTGGGCCGTCGTTACGGCGCAAGCCTGACGGGAATTTATGGCCCCTATGGCTATTCAAGCCGAACAGAGAACTTTTCCGACAAAATAACTTGAGAATATTGCCGTTCTTTATATGACAGCTTCGGTTGTGCCACAGTAATGATCCCTACTACTCCACGGGAGGAAAGTTAACACCGAATTCAATTTAGCGTTTCCTTCTGGGAATCGGTCTGTTTCTCAATATTTTTCAATGCGAATGTACTTATTACACGTACACTTAATACATACAAATTTGTGTTGAACAAATTGAGGTGTACCTATGCAAATAGCTTTATATATCGGGTAGAATATCCCAACTTTTATAAGAGAATCATTAACTCAAAGTTAAAGCTTGGCCGGGTCGAATATTGCAGTCTGTAAAGTGTTGCAAACGACTTAAAATCACAGATGAAATATTAAATCGTACCCATCCGTTTAAAACGTTTAAATACTTTAATTAGTATGTGTTTTATTGCAGTTGGAACCAAGGCAATATAGCAAACAGACTAAGCATACTGTAGTGGCAATGGGCAGGGCACATAGTTCGGAGAACCGATAGCCGTTGGGGCAGAAAGGTTCTCGAGTGGAGCCCGCGTACCGGCAAGCGTAGCTTGGGAAGGCCACCCGCAAGGCTGGATGTGGGTCTCCTCTACCTGGCTCATGTGGAAATCTATTGAGGACGCCTGTGTCCAGCAGTGAACGTCGTATGGCTGCAATAATGGTGATGATGGAATTTCGATAATACCTCATATGTTACTGGAACGAACTTTTCGTTGATTCGTTTTTTGCTCGTATCATGTGTTTTCCTTATACTATGACAAATGACGGAGGTTCTCCAACTCTCATTAAAGTAATGACCATGATTAATGACTAGTTCGCAGGCTCGTAACAACTAGGTCGTCTGCATGTAGCTAAGGAGACAGATGACAACGTCCAATGCAGGCATGTGGTCAAGATTTGTGGGCCGGATTTAGGTTTAATTCTCTTAGGCTTTGCGACACGTTTTGGGATACATTGCGGCTAAGTTTGGAGTAAAATGATTAAGGTGTTGATTTAGGGCACACTCATGCCGCTTATTGGGCTTATACATAGTAGCTCACGGTGAACCATCAGTTACAGTCCAATACGAGTTCAATAGAGCATACACCCAGGATCAAAAATATTGACATGGTCAAAAAATCTAAATAATTAATTAACAGGCCAAAGGCATGTCGAACCGTGCTCAGTACAGGGTTCCGTTGTCGTTACTACAAATAAAATGCACTACGTACAGACGACAAAAATACGACGTGAAAAAGTGCATCAGCAAAAGAGCGTATCTTTACGGCACTTACGGCTTTTTTGTTGAGAAAGGCGGGTTTTTTCGGCAATAACTCAAAAACTAGTACTTCTGTTCATGTTGAAAATAGTTTTCGTTAAAAGTATTCATTAAGCGTTACCTTGGTTAATTTTTAATTTTTTGAACTTACGGTTTAAAAGATAGAGGGAGGAGGGGGGGATGGCGACGACGACACAATTTTGCAGCGATTATTTCCGATTCTTAAAATGTATTTTAGAAGAACTGTGAAATATGTGCCACATGTTGATGTTTGCTGAAAAAAAGGATTTTCAGCTTTTGTTACATATCGGGAGTGCACCCCCTAGAAATATTTATTTTTATTATTGAACCATTTATTGTTATTAAACTAAGTAGCGGCTTATACAAGACCTATCCTTCAAATTTAATTGATGTTCATCTTATACTTTTTGAGTAAAATGCCTGTGACATACCTACGGACGAACGGATGGACGGACATGATGAAACTATAAGGGCTGAGTTTTTGTTATTTTGGTTACGTAACCCTAAAAAGCAAATGTTAAAAAAAAAACTGGAGTCGCCCAGTATAAAACCGCCGGTACTTTACTGTATGATATATAAATAGGTTTCAAAGCATCGTATTTTCATAATAAAAGTGAAATTCACATGTAAAATAGCAATTTACATAAAGTTACTGCGTTTGAAAGGTGACTCTGAATGTTCTATACCTAGTTCTCGCCACTTTTAAATATCGAATTTGAAATAATATGATATTAGAATATCGCGTGTTTTAAAAAAATAAAGCTTGTTTGTATATTGGAATAGTTTTTAGCACTTGTGTTTTGGTTTACTGAAGTTTGTGTGTATGTGCAATTTGGAATAGAAATGGATTTTTGGTTTTTGTGAGTACAAACGTACAGTCAGCATCATATATCGGTAAACTGGGGTTACTTTCAACAACGGGGTAACATTGATCATTAATTTTTAAACTATAAGGAGTGTATTTCGAACGCGTCAAAGATTTTTTTTAACGAGGTTGCCAACCTTAACAATACAATCTCATAAACGCGTTCAGAAACAAATTTCTTATGGATTAAAAATGAGTGATCAATGTTACCCCGTTGTTCAAAGTAACCCTAGTTGACGGTAGTTAGTAGCAGTAAAAGTGACCAAATACATTATAAATAGTATATTGTAAAACACCCTTACCGCTATGCAAATAAAGATCTATTCCGATATATTTGGCTATTTTGGTCGCTACGAACTATTTGATGCTGACTGTACGTACGCAGTATGACTGAGCAGAATGAGAACGTATCGCTCCACGTAATGTGTCGCGAACAATCTTATCAAAAGTATGCAGTTTGTCGAAACAATGGTGTGCTGAGGCCCGCTTGATGCCGATGAGAATATATGTGAATTATCGTGGGTTTTTAAAAGTATTTGCCTTTATATATCATTGTTTAATTATTACAATTTACTTTCGAAAAAGCTATTTTGGCTGTGTCATTGTTAGTAATATAACTTTTGCTGTCAGTAATTTACTTAACCTTCGGAAATCATGAATTTCTTCATTATAATCTATTTGTTGCAAAAAGTCCCATCGACTCGTTCCGTTCTGTGAAGAAAGATACTAAGAGGAAAAAACTACAACTAATAATATCTAAATTATTATTTGTGCTTATTTATCTATATATTATTGGTTGATGTGCTATATAATTGGATTGTATTTTAGAACAATGTATAACGTTTGTGCACAAATAAACATTAAAACGTATATGCTAAGTTTTGGGACCAGGTCGAATTGTGTAGGATTGTCCCCGTGCTATTTATTAATTTATAATTTCAAAAAATCTTTCATTAAGCAGTTCATGAACCAGAACAGTATTCTTGCCAATTCGGGTTTTCATCTTGTGTTAGTATGTTAGTACCTGATTTTAACGCATATGTAGGTTTTGTTTAATACAAAATTCTACTTTGTTACCGTAACATGGTGAATTTTAAATATTAAAGCTTCAAATATTCTTAATAATCACAACCGAGTCTCGCAGCACAAATTACAATTCATATTGACGTGAACCGCCGCTGGAAAATGATTGCGTCGAGCTCCGAGTGACGTGAATTTGTTTATGTGGTGCTCGAATATACCAGTTAAACGTGGCGCTCTCTGTCGCTCTACAGGTCTAAAAGGGTAGTTGGAAAGAGAGATAACGATCAGGGGAAATGTGGCTCGAGCGGACCTGTTGCTCGGAGCCTCGGCAAATAGCCCCGGGCACGAAAGGCCGATTAGAGACGTTAACTTGAATTGAATAATGCTCTTGTCGTATAAGAAGCCACTTTCCCTGAAAGATTGTATCGTGTTAAAGAAACATGAAGTGTAATTAAGTATTTCGTGAATTATGTTTACTCTTGAGAAATTTCTCTACTGTGAGTTTAAAAAAATGTAGCCACAGCTCTAAGGTTCGGTTACAAGGGTACGATTACTTAGATATTGCGGGGGATGAGCTCAGGTGGTGGAATAAAATAAAATGGCAGAGTGTAGTCTTATTACAAATTGTCTATTCAAGCGTTGCTTACAAACTAAGGTACTACTGACATAAAGCTGGTACGAGTGCGCTGTCGTTCCTAATTTAAATACGTGCTACTTTTACATACGTCCTGACTGCCTCGTACTCATCGTGAAGGATTAACACCTTCACAATAAAATAAGTCAAAGGAAGAAGAAAGGAAAGAACGCCTTTTTCTAAAGACAAGGCAGGCACATTAGTTTATAGTTTGCAGAGGAAACTGCCTCGTAGCCGATTTATCAAAACCAATCACGTGCTCGTGATTTTGGTTTGAATTCAATTTATACTTGAAATAAGAATGGTGACATAGAACTACGGTTGCGGAAAGCATTCGGGTAGTTATGTGCTTAAAACAAACCAGCGCACTGTTTTTAACGCCTGACAGAAAAAAACCCGCCAAGTGCGAGGACTCGCGCACCAAGGGTTCCGTTCAAACTTTCAATTACCCGGTTCGGTTGAGTGAAGTTTGCATCTGATAATAGCATTCCATATGAGGTGCAAACTTAACGCAACCGGGTTGTTGAAATAGATTTTTTGAAAATTAAAAAAATATAGCTACTTAGTTGGAAAATTATAACTATGTCTACAACTTTTTAAAAGTATAGATGTGACTTGCCCAATCTTATTCTTGGCTAGGATTTAAAAGAATCTGTTCGGCCGTTTCAAGTTTTTTCTTAGGCACATCGTAAGTATTTTTTAATCTTTTTTTGATGATGAAAAGCATCATTTTAGCCCAAAAATGTCCACTGCTAGACAAAAACCACCCACCCCCCCCCGGAATTTCCATACCGTAAGCTATTAATTTGTTTTAATTATTAATTATGGGGTGAAGATGAAGTCCGTTCTTTTAGTAACGTTATTTAGGACGCTCTTCCGGCAACAGAAATGCTTTTCCGATTCCAACTTAGATACAATTAAGTTTTTTTTTTGTAACATTACTTAGACTACATTTGTCACATGTTCCTGATAAACTTTTTATAAACGTATTTATATTTACCTATTTATGTAGAGGGTATGAAACATATTTAGTTCTATTCTCTGTTCTTATTGGTAGTCGTTCACGTGTGGCCTACGAGTAAATAGTGGAATCTAATCGACTTAGTAATCGTGTTGAAATTAATATAGGTAAAGTTTGCTGAATCGAATGTAAGTGACTCGCGTATGTCGTAGTAATTGAAATTTGGCAGCAGAGAGATTATTCTTGAGTAGTGTAATTTAAACGTGCTGAAGTTTATACAGGTAAAGTTTGCTAAATTGAATGTAAATGACGCGTAGTAATTGAAATTTTGTAGTACAGAGATGGTTGCCGTGGCTTGATCCGAATAGCAGCTGCCAGCGCACGTCAATTCGTACACACAACGCAATTCCACACTAGTAAGCCTTTTTCGTTTGGTTCTACAAAGCTTTTTAGTACAATGGCCGTCTATTTGTATCTGTACATATCATGGTGGTCAAAATTGGCTGAACATGAATCCTAAACCCTTGAAAAAAGAGTCGTGTTCAGATATTTGTGATTACATTGTTTGCTGCAATATATCTGATGGCGACTGTACACTGGACAGCATAATTGCATGGACATTTGTCAGAAAGTTTGCTTGGCAGCGGAACGAGACGCCATCTATGCGACACTGGTTTAACTGGTGGTAACGACATTGGTTTCATAAGATCTTACTAGATGGCGTTGATAACATCAAAATATTAAAAAAAAAACTCGGTTGAACTTACGATTGCCAAACACACACGGCAAGTCACTCAAATATTCAATTTACATTATGGAACGTATTTTCAGAATCCAGTATTTTTGGATGCACCTTCAATTAAATATTACTGAGATTCACCGTCATATATAAACCAAAGCCATCGATGATTTTGCTAATTCAAACACAAAATACAAAAACGCGTTTATCCTATACCGTGTTCGATAGGATTTGAACCCGGAACTCGTCGGAATTCGTCGTATAGATCAAGTCATTAAACCCCTTAGCCATCAAGCCATATTCGACATGGATGAAATTTATAACCGTATTTGTAATCACTAATCACCTACTCGTACGTTTGCAAGGCATGCGTTTAGTGTTAATAGGTTTTTTAAATTTATTTTTTACTGAGATTATTATTTAACAGCTGCTTAAACAAAACATTTTTATTTAAACAAATAAATATTTATGATTAAGTTACATGTTGAATAGTGCAACAATTATATAAAAGTAACCGCACATGCTTAGAGGGTAGACTTAACATTATGAATATACCGTAATAGTTTTTATACATCGAAACTGTTCGTTCGTTCTCTTGCGGCTGCCGTCCGTTTGATTGTATGTTTGATTGAGTTTTAGTATGTATTAAGTTCTTTGACTTTGTAATAATCTGTTCTCGTTGCAATATAGACTTAGCCACAATATTACAAATAATTAGTTTGCATTTTCAAGGCAAAAATTAGACAGAAATTGCCACAGAAACCGGTGTAAGCGTAAGTATTACTGTTTACATTTCTTTCTAGATTTGTTATATTAGTTATATCTGTATGCTAATTTCATAATGATTATACATTGCTAAAAATTGTTACAGAGGAAAACAGTTGTGTTATGGGTGCGACAATTCACAGAAGAAGGATCATATAAGATCTGCACCGCCAAAGGATCGGTAGACCTCGACTTATAAGCGCACAGCGGCGTCAAAGCATGGTCCAGGAATATGAAGAAAATGGTTTATAAACAACCCATTACACCCGTTTATTTAACATAGGCGTGGACACTGTTCGCCGTGTTCTCCACACAGTGAGGGTGTACATCCTTGCAAGCATGCAGTCAAACCCTTGCTGACTCCACAGCTCAAAGAAGCGAGACTAAAGTTTGCTCGAGAATACTTAAATGCCGATTTTACGTTTCACTAGTCAACACGGACGTTTTAGCTTGTGGCGTCGAAATAATACGCGTTATAATAACGATCACGTAGTGCCCAATGTGCAATCTGGTCGCATTACAGTGAATATGTGGAGTTGGATGAGCGGGGCTGACCCGGGAGAACTCGTCAGAGTGCCCAGTCGGGCTAATTGCTGATTACGTCAATGTGCTGGAGGAGACCATGATTCGGAATGTGTATCCGGAGGAAGAATTACCCATAATTTCATTTGTGCAGGATAATTGTCTTATACATCGTTCCCAAAGTGTGAGTGCGTGTTTTTGCCGGCGTTATAACATAAATATCATTTCGTGGCCTGCTAGATCACCAGATTTAAATCCCATTGAAAACCTGTGGCTATACCAATTAAGGACAGAAGTAAGTGGAGATAGGGTTACATTGATGTTTATTAGTAGTTAAACAGGGCGTCATTGCGTTAAGTATATTTTATTTTTATATTTTTCTATACTATGATAGTAAATATCTACATTTTTTTACTACAACACGGGACGGGACTATGATAAGTTAGTAAAACAGTAAAAGGTAAATGTTAGAGTGCGTTCGCCTACAATGATAACCAGTCTCAGATTTGTAATGAATTGTATTCGCTCATAATACTGTTTTGTTGAAGGGAAGCTTCAATCCTCTTTCCAATTTTGGATATGAATACTTAAGCTATACCCTCAACTCTTAAGAAGAGATTTTAATTAAATTATAGATTAATAAATTGTGTTATTTATCTTAAATAAATATTGTGTAAGAAATAAAGTTTATTTTATTCTTTTTATTTCAAAGTTGTATTATTTCTAGTTATAAGTATAGATAGTTATTAAATGGTTGTACTTAAAAAAACCCTACTTTTGACGAGTGTCATTATAAGAGAACTTGTGACTATTTTTCTTTTACCTTACCTTTTATGAATGCACACAGTCAATTGTAAATTTTCTTGTAATAACTATATAATTTAATAACCATACTAAAAGATCCAGGCACAAGCAATGATTATTTTGTTTCAGCCTAGTCTATGTATCAATTGACTATCTCTTCATATTATATGATATTATAATAGATTTTCATCCTTGATGACTTTCAAACAACTAGCAACGCAACTTTTTACGGAAATGCGTCAAAAGTAGAGTATTTTTCAAAGGAGTGTATTCTAAAGTTCCACCTTGCTTATTATATTATTTTTATTAAAGTATAGTGCCGTAATACTCATTTCATCGCATATGTTATTGAATTGTAGATGAAGTTGTATGTTCAAAAACCTCGTAGTTTCATGAAGAAACAAAGTGTAAATGGCGGTATATTTGCAAAGAGTTCTTGCTGCAGAACAGACTCTGTTCTGTTACGATAGTAACAATACGCTTGAAAGATAAATGTTAAAACAACCATACTTAAAAAAAAAACATTGTGACGAATTGAAAACCTCGTTCTTTTTCTGGAAGTCGGTTAAAAATAAGCGTGTTCCAAAAGTTAAATACAGGTGCATTTTAATTTCAGTGGAAGCTTTTCTTTAATAGTAATTATATTTCATCCATGTAGAACACTTAGTAGATTATTCTATTACAGAACAATTTTAGTGTTTGTGAGATTTACATATCAACAAACAAAGCATTAAATTCTTTGTTCGTTTTGATAAAAACGCATGCAATTATGCTGTTGATAGTACAATCGCAAAAGCGGTGAAATGTTTCCCTATCTTATTGTATCAAATATTTGAACGTATGTTTGCATACTCAATACGAATACTATTGTACCATAAGACCAGTATGTAGGTACGGTTACGAGAAATGTAACCATGTGCCATATATATATATATATATATATATGTATGACAGAGGGGTTACTTTACTCTGCAGGTGATTGTACATTGTATCTATATTCTTATAATATAAATAAATTATTTTGAATTCGAATTTAAATTTGAATAATTTAATGTACGATGAGCGACTACGCACTTTACTTTTTGGTCGCTGTAATGGTTAATAGGTACAATAATTAAGGTAAATGTTCCTGCTACCCAATAAGTGGTACTTTAATTCGTAGCAGTAAAGGAGACAAACAGGTTGTCAAGTATTATTGGAATTAAGCTGTCAATCATCGGTACGTTTACTTTGCTCGCACGTTACTTGTGTAATTAATGAATAGTAAGCATTTGTTTAAGTACTATAGTCTACTAAAGTCGCGGCTCTACCTAACATTCCTCTTCGCTTCGCTCGTCGTCGTACCTAACGGGGACCTGCCTTGAAGTAGAGGAGGTAGGTTATTATAAAAAAACTTGGTTCTATGATGCAAAATAGAGCATCTACCTTAAAGCAGGTCTCTGTTAGGTACGACGACCAGCAAAGCGAGAGGGAGTGTTAGGTAGAACCCGCGACTTTACAGCGTGCGAGCGAAACGAGCGTACCGCGTTTTCAACGACAGTACTTTTTACAGTACCTTTTGCACTAACGTGCATCGCAGTGATAAATATTCGAGAATAAGTGAATGTGGCTGTGGAGTAACTTGCGTCGCATTTTAGTACTTTAGGAATACAGTGAATCGCAATTTTGAACTTCGAATTTCAGAATGACCGTCATAATTTTCCATTAATGTATCTATGGTTATATTTGTTTTGTTACAATTACGTATTTAAACGAATATAATTTACAAAATTGAATATAGGTAAGCGCCATATATGTTTGCTGTACTCATTGAAATTTCACAGCAGAGATTTGGTTGGGGACGACCGTGGCTAACGCACGTCAATACGCGTACACAATCCAATTTCACACAAGTCAGCCTTTTTCGTCTGGAATAATTTACTTTGAGATCTTTACTAATATTATAAATGCGAAAATGTGTTTGTTGGTTTATTGGTTTGCCCGCCTTTCATTAGGATGTACGTGGTTTTTTGCAATTGGGTAGAATAGAGACGAGAGACTGAAACTCTTAATGCATTATTTTTGGGTGACAAGATTTTTTTGCCTGAAGGTAAGATAGATTTAGCCGGTATCATGTTGAGTAAAATCAATGAAAAATCGGTAACAAACGCGAAACACAATCTTTTATAGTTGCTAACTACCACCAATACACTGCCGCTACTGGAATACACCTATTTACTTGGACAGACGTTAACAATCAAGTTTAGTGCCTCGTTGGAGTGCATTGGTATAATGTTCACTTTATAGAAAAAAAAAAATCTGTGAAATTTTTATATTTATAATTTTGCATGTAATAAGGATGTGACTTAAGCTGATAGATACGTGTACTATTCGACACGAGTTACCCTCAATTAAGAAAACAAAAGTAATTTTATACCAAATTATTGTAAAACATATTATGAACTAACACAACACAACAAAACGGGCAAAACAAAAGTTTTCTTCGAGACCATGGACGTAATAACGCGACGTCCGAAACGTCGAAGAATTACCATCGAAAGCTAATTAAATAAATCATATTTATACGCGATTAAGTCCCGTTTTGTTGTTTTGTGATAATGAGTGAAGATCGTGTAAGTTTAAATCAATATAATACGGACTAGCCAAAAAGCATGCAGGTACTGCTTCTGTCTATAAAAATATTAAATAAGCGGCTACATCACAACACGAAGACGTGATAGTTATGAGATCTTTAAGATTTATAAATTTAAATATATAATTAATATCTAAAAAATTACCCGTTTTTGGACTACATATTAAACCACTTTATAGACTCCAATTAGGCTTTACATTCGATGGTTAAAGTCTGTCGGGTTACCCGTTCCCACCCTGTATAGTAATAACAAATAAACTACTGAAATCAATATTAATATTATTCTACGACATGATCGACACACTACCGCCAATCCGATTACAAGTGTACATCGGAAATTTGTCGCCACTCGATCACCCGGCACGGTAATGGCACAGAATACATTAATTGGGACCGAGCGCGACGACAGCGCCACGTGATAGGCGGCCATTATGGACAATATTGTCACCGCTGTCAAACAAGAAGTAAGTAAATATTGTGAAAAATATTAATGAAATCTTGTGTTACTTTTGGTGTTATTACAATTCACAACAACACATCTTACCAGGACCATATTTTTATCTCAAAAACGATTAGAAAATGTTTACTGCGATATGGATTTGACAGCTCAAGTCAGCGACAAAAATGTCAATTTTAGCCGTAGCGAGCGCTGTGATCGTTTAGGCTACCCCCTCCACCCGCTTTGCACTCTGGCAATAATAGTACAAAATGGCCGTGGCTAGCCCATGTCAATCCGCGCGCAGACAATCCAATTTTACACGAATCTGCCTGTTTTGTTTGTGGAATAAAATTAGAGGTATATTTACGCAGAGTAATTTTTTTCACTTAGATTGTATTCATACTTGTTTTGTGTAATTGAAGACACATATTAAGGAAAATAATATCTTATGTTAGGCATAACATTGCCAAATTTTAATTAATCATGAAGTTAAGTAGTTCTGAATGGAATAAAATGGTGCACACCGCGATTGTAAAAGTACATGTCGGTGATCCCAATAGGGAGACTGACAACTGACGCGCATTGTCGTAATATACGAACGTTCACTATTGAAATGCCGCAATGGTAACATAAATGTTCGCGCGTGGCTATCTATACTATTATGAAGTTGTTAAAATTTAATGTCTATACATTATATTTTCAAAAAAATAAGTGAAACGACCTATTTGAAGCCAACTGAATCTAAACAATTTCAAAGTTGATTTATTTTTCGTGTGAACAGATTGAAATGAATGAAAAAAATTTAAATTGAAGTAATTCAACGTGGGCGGACACTGTATTTTGCTGCTTCATGAAAATCAATTATTTACGAAACTGTTTTCGTCGAGTACGTACAATACATAAATTAAAAACCTATACAGTTGTTAAATCTTCAAATGACTAAATTCAAAATAAATAACGTATCTAAATCCATATCCATACCTACTAATATTATAAATGCGAAAGTGTGTCTGTCTGTCTGTCTGTCTGTTACCTCTTCACGCTTAAACCACTGAACCGATTTGGATGAAATTTGGTATGGAGATAGTTTGAGTCCCGGGGAAGGACATAGGCTACTTTTTATCCCGGAAAAATACCCTTATTCGCGATAAACGAATTTAAGGCGGACGAAGTCGGCGTCAGAAGCATACAGACAGACTATTGTTGTAAATAGAAAAAAAAACATGTTTTTTTTCAAATTTATGAAAAAAAACATGAATATGGTTTTTTTTCTGGTGAACAAATAATACTATAATAACGATTTTTCGTGATTTATTTATATAAGTAACTCAAAACTAAGTACATTAAAGTAAGTATGTCTATGTTATGTAACTAAAACTAAGCTATTCTCAGTAAATTAAAAAAAACATTGAACTTATTCACTGGAACTAGAACTATCAGCAGAACTATCAAATCTAATTCGGTCAGTAATATAACTACCACTACAGATTTCATTAATGTTAGTCTTATAAAACCAGATTTTATTTTTCATGAAATTACTTTAATAGTTAATATAAAATCTAAAACAATCGTATAAAAGTATTAACTGCCTTGCAAATTTTGAGATTTCGTACTTAAAAAATAAACATATTCCAGAAAAAAAACTGTTTTTGTCACGGTTTTTTTTCAAGACAGAAAAAAAACCGTTTTTTTACACCCCTAAGACAGACAGACACACTTTCACATTAATAATATTAGTATGGATTGTTTTACTTCTACAACAATCAAGAGCACAGTATGATAAAGAGTACTACGTACAGTATGGACACTCCCTGTAAGTGCCGCCCACCCGCGCTCGGTAACCTCGCAGTTACCGGCCGGGGTAACTGAACTGTGAGCGGGAAGAACTCGGGTGGCCGGAGCTTGCGGGCGGCGGGCGGCGAGCGGCAGGGAATGTCCGGCGGGCGGCAGGGAGTGTCCACAGTGTGATCGAGAGTGTCGTGTGTTTTATTTTGTGCGCATGTTACACCTGGAGCCCGTTTCTCAAAAGCGTGTAACTTTTATTACAAGTGGAAGTCTCTTCTTAATACATATTATTGGAAAGAGAGTTCCGTTTTTAATTACAAGTTATAAGTGTTTATGAAACGGACACTAGGTGGCCACAGTACCTACTACAATTAACCAGCTCCAAAACTTCGTCCTGCTGGTTGTTCATGTACGAGTAGTTTACATTAATGAAAAGGAACAAACATTTCTAATAGTGCAATTATTTTCCAGTTTGATATAATAGTAAGTAATAAGAAATATTCTTACTTATTATTGTCACATTTTAGCTTCAGATTCTTTGTCCTATATTTCCCTATGATTTGATTTCCCATTTCGAGGCCTAATCGAAAATTGGCTTTCTTGCCTTCTGGAGTAATATCCATTAATGTTGCATATTTCTAAGTGATATTCGAACGGGATATTATATTCTGCTTTCAGAAGATCGGGTTCGGCCCATTTTGTATTACTTATAATTTTTCGCATATCAGTCAGCGAAAATGTTAAAATTGTATGTGATTTAGATAGAAATCCAAAAATTGCTCGGCAAAATTATTATTGACATGGTTGGAATTCAAACACATACTATGATGGCAATCAAATCAAACTTTTTGGATGCAATCAGTATCTCTGAGAATTGAAATCTTCTTAAAATCTTGATCAAATCATTGGTTCATCTTGTTGGAGGCCTCCCCACACTGCGCCGTCCTGTGCTTGAGCTCAATTTGCTTGGTCAAATCAGAAATGAAAGAAGAACCAAGTTCGCAGACATAGCTTAGAGAGTTGTTAGACTTAAGTGGCACTTGGCATATTGCTCGTAGAACCGATGGCCGCTGAGACAGACAGAAGGTGTTCAGAGTGGCGACCGCGTAGCTTTGCGTCAGTTTTTGGTTTAGATAAAACCAAATTTGGAAATACGCTGCCGTGAGTTAATCACGGCTATCTATGTCGTGCATATCAGAAAATCTCAGTTCTCCCAAATGTACAAATAGACAAGAAAATAGCTACTAAAGTAGTACACAAATACTCGCATGTCCGTGACTTCATAGCCAGAGCGAAGAGGTGGATGGGAGCCTTTTCAAACGTTGCGGTGCTCCGCTAAGGGAGGTATGCAGTCGTTTAGAAGTAAAAGAGATTTGTGGCGGTCGCCTTGCTCTTTGAATAAAACATTAATGGCGTAGTCACCTTCAAGCGATGCAAGCCGTCTATACCTACGTGTTAAAGGAGACAACTGTGCGTTGATGTTATTTATCGTGGCACGACAGGGAAATGCCGTTATGCAGCGTATTCAGTTTTAACAAACTGATTTTGGATTTGCTTAGCTATGACTTCATTATTAGGTTAGTTAGGTACATTAACACAAGTAGCTACATCATAATCATTATAGGTGTGCCGCATCGTATGTGCTTATTACGTGGTGTAATATGCGTGGAAGAATTCATTATGCTGTGACATTGCTTGAACGTTGCAGGAATAAAGTTTATAATATATGTCATTAAGCACAGTGAATTGACATGACAGTACAACTAAAGCCAGATTGTCGATCAACACCAAAATGTTAACCATGACGCCGACTTTTACCTGGACCGTGACGCCAGACGACGGGAACGATAACTGCGAAACGAGATTCGACGACGCAGCAAACCGCACTCAGCACTTGCACGCCGACGTCTCCGCCGGCGGGGACGCCCACCGTGGAAAACAATTGCACAACCACAATCCCGTTGGAATCGAACATAAGACGACTAATATACTGACATACTGACTGACATAGCAAAAATAGTGATGTACACTAGGAACACAATAGCTGCTCGTAGCGCGTGCGGCAGCCCCTACACGCTAGATGCCGAGGATGTCGTGGCATCCTGCCGCCTAGCACACCGACGACGGTCACAGTAGACATACTGCCATACAAATTAAATTTACATGACATGACATGTAGTCGTTTAGAAGTAAAACAAATTGTGACGGTTGCCTTGGTCTTTGAATAAAACATTAATGGCGTAGGCGCCTTCGAGCAACGCAACGGTTAGACGTGTTGAAGGTGACAACTGTCGGTTGATGTTATCGGGGCACAACACGGAAGAATGCGGTGACAAAACATATTCAGTAAATATAAGGAAAAACAGATTTTTTGATTTGGTTAGCTACATGTTTACGTGAGTTAGGTACCTATATTAACACAGGTGTACGTATATGATTGTCGGAGTGCCGCTACGTATATGCTTATTACATGGTATTATCTTTATGATTTATCGATCTATGAATAGGTGCTTCTAGTGTTAAAATTGTTTGACCTCGCCAATTTTTAGGGTTCCATAGCCAAAATGGCAAAAACGGAACCCTTATAGTTTCGTCATGTCCGTCCGTCCGTAAGTGACAGGCATTTTACTCAAAAACTACAAGATGTATATTGATGCAATTTGGAGTATAGGTGTCTTGTATAAGGTGCTACTTAGTTTGATAGTTAAATAACAGAAAAAATATTTCTAGGGGGGCACTCTATACTGAAGCTTTTTTTAAGCAAATATCAATATTTGGCACATATTCCGAAAATTATTTTAAAATATTTTGAGGTTTTTCAGACTTTTTTTTTTACTAAGTACCTAAACGTTTTTGAAATAATCTCTCCGAAAGTAGCAGAAATTGTCTCCTATTTACTAACTTATGTCCAAAAAATATGCACACAATTAAATACAAAGATAAAACTTAATAAATACTCAAAAACATTATTTTTAACATGATCGGACATATAGTTTTTGAGTTATTGCCGAAAAACTGTGCTTCTCAGCAAAAGAACGTAAGTGCCGTGTAGATACGCTTTTTTTATTTTTACTCGTTTACTTTTTTACATAGTATTTTTTTCGGGAATCCATCATTTTACCGAAAATCGTTTCATCGATTATTGTTTCCCATAACACTATTCGCAGAATTTTATTATTACTTCGTGATCATTCATCGAACTTCGTTAGATAGCACATACATTTGCTCGAATTACCTTTTACACAAGAATGAACTCATAGAATTTTACTTCATTATTTTATCTGTCCATCGACGTAGTCGTTCGTCGAATCGCCTTTACTATAAATTTATAAAAGTAGGTAGTTTTAACATAGTGTAGCAAATTTATGAAACTCATTGTAATTGGCAGTAACAATCACGTCCGTTTCAAACCATTTTAAGATACAAATTATTATTATCTATAGAGACAGAACTTATATTTTATCGCTGTCATACGCAATTAAATGACAATAATGACATTCAATGTCTTATGGAATACTCACTTTCTGAAATGTCTAATATTTTCAATGAGGATGATAACCTCTTTGTCACCCGACTACGGCCAAGCCGAAAGGGAAGAGTTATTACTTAATATTAAATATAAGTAACGTTGATAATATAAGTTACGTTGCGTTTTAGATGGAATAACACATATAGAACAAACCCTTAACTTACCACTTTTGCGTTTGGCGTGAATGATTTTAAAATAATGTACCTAAACATATCGGTATGTTTTTTTAGACAAAACTTACTCGATATCGATAAAAAAATGTTTCTAACATTAGTTTGATTGCGACAGTCTTTTGTTTTGCTATGGATTTTCCGGGCTCTTATAATAATAATATGGAACGTACCATCTGTGAATCTTGTTTCGAGGACAGGTAAATTCGATGAATCGTTACGCTACGATTTGAGACGATTTCGGAACGATTAACGATAAAAAGTTGTACGATTATATAAAAAGCAATGAATTGATGACAATGTGGTCGGAAAAAAAAAGTAATGATATTCGTGGAATAGTTTTCGGCGAAATGAAATTCGACGTAAGAAATTTCGATAAAATGATAGCAACCCTTTGTTTTCATTTGCAGTGCATTTTTTTTGTATGAAAACGGCTGCGGAATCCTATACTGACCCTACTCTTGGCCGGTTTTTATATATGAGCTCCATATTATTACTACACATAGGTAGCCGTTGCTTTCTTTCACCAGGTTAAAAGTAAATAACCATGTAGTGTACTTAATGTATCTGGGTTAATTCGTCTAAGTTTTTTGGTAAACATTTTATTAAACCCACAGGTCTCGTTTTGCCCGGCACAAAGGCCCTCGGGTGAAGGGTCAGTAGTTGCATTAAGAAATATTTAGAAGCCTTTAACAAGCCTTTTACGATATCATCGAGTTCTATAATAGGAAATAACTAGTGACATAATGTATTTTACCCAATCATTATTACTACTGTTGACATGCAATTTAATGAAAGAAGTTTAGTCCTATAATATCTATATATTTTCCTAACCTATATAATAGAATAATTTTGACATGTGTAATTTCCAACTTGAATTTTAATTATGGAATAGATTTAAATACTATTTGTACTGCAAAATAATGAAATGTAATATTTCATAATATTATAAATAAATGAGTATGAGTATGAGTATGAGTATGAGTATGAGTATGAGTATTAGCTTTAGCCCCTCATGTAGCTCCTCTAATGTTACCGCCCAAGTGTCGTGAGGAGTTCTCAGATCACGACTCATTTCTAACGCCTAATATATGTTGATGTTTTAATTATCTTACCACTAAACCCGTTCGGACCAGGCTAGTATTTTAGTCTAGTAGCGATTTTGTAGAAATTAGTCGGTAATTAAGTCGAGTCGATCCATTTTATCCTATTTTTGGGCAGCAAATGGTTTAGCCACTAAATAACTCGCAACTAGACTAAAATACTACCGTTTAGACCTGGTGCGAAGTAGGCTTAAGAGAAATGTTACAGTGCTTGACGCTGTCCCATTGGCTACCTGTTTAAGAAGGTTACCTTCAGCAGCAAATATGGTGTCACTAGCTGTAGCTCGCGAATTCGTCCGCATAGAGATGCAATTTATAGCCTATGTATTATTCAGATGTTTAAAAAACATAACTGAAAAGTTTCGTTGAGATGAGAGTGGCCGAATGTCAAAATAATGTCAGATTATTATTTGAAAGTAATTTTCTGAATGTTCTTAAGGTAACTTGACATTGGTTTCCGAAACGTACGGGTGTTGTCGGGGATGCCGAGACAACACATGGACCAATAACAAATCTAGTAACTGTAACCTAGCGATCATTGTTATAACGTGATTATGGCAACGTCGTCGATTGGAATATATACTGCTCAAAACTATAGCCACTAAGGGGACAGTAAGAATTTTGATCGTAACGTGAAAATATATATTCGTTAAAAAAATCTCCAGCTAAAGAGGCTTTAGTTTTTGTTTAGGCTAATAATCGATTAGTTAAAAAAGTAGTAAATTATTTTATTTGTTTTAATTGAGATAAAATAAGTTTATTTGACCCACAAAAACTGAACAGAAATTCTTCGCGTCAAAGTGGGCCCTATTTTATTTTGAGTAGTATATATGTCTTGTCAAAAGAAAACGTGCAATCCAGGAAAAATATTTGATTTTTCGTCCCTAAAAGGAATGAAATTTGACATAAATTATAGCCTTTGTCCTGTTCCCTTGTATAAGGTACATAACTGGAAAGTTTAATAAAAATCCGTACAGTAGTTTTTGAGATTAAGTGGAACGTACATCCATCCATCCAAACTGTCACGTTTATAATAATACTAGCTATTGCCCGCGCTTTCTTTCGCGTACAGATGCAATTTATGGCTTACAAAGTTTCACCCCCTGTTTCGTGCCTAAAAGGGATGAAATTTGGCATAAATTATAGCCTATGTCCTATTCTGATATATAACCTCCTGAGGTATAATGTACTAATACTAGTACAAATTAATTCGAGTATCCTCCTGAGGTCTAATGTACTAATACTAGTACAAATTAAATTTGAGTATTCAACTTTCATCAAATTCCGGATGGTTCAAAATTCAAAAATACATAAATTACTCTGAGCCGTAGGAGGTCACATAACTGGAAAGTTTCATAAAAAATCATCCAGTACTTTTTGAGATTAAGTGGAACGTACATACTCACGCTCATACTCATTTATTTCATGTTAAAATAACAGTATAATTTGCCTTAGTCAAAATTATAAGTATTTGGATCATGATCGTCATCTAAAACAATAAAATTAAAATAACCGGTACAATGTCAAACGCAAAAGAAATAAATTAATAAAACGATTTAAAATAATATCAACATTATAAATTGTAAATAATAAAAACAGTCAAAGATATCATCTATCACCCGAATGGATCGTCAAACATTGGGATCTTTAGCTTAGTACAAATTCTGATTAAAATAGAGGAAAAGGAGTCATACTTTTTACTTTTGAGGTAGGTTTAATTCTGTAAAATTTAACAAAGGGGTCTCGTTTTGTCCTGCACGCGGCGGCCCTCGGAGGGTTGGACGAGGGTTCAATTAGCAGTTGCATTTAGGAGTGTAAAAGCCACTTATTACGTAGCTCTTTACATGATACGACCAAAGTGACCTGAATTGTGCTCAGATTAACCGATTCAATCACGTATACAGATATAATATGTTGATATTTTGATAAGCTCACCTCACCTCACCAGTACTGACTCTGATAAAAAATACGAAAAAGGCGCTCCGGTCTTTCTGGTTAAGTTTATTTCTGCAATATTAAGCGCGCGGGTCTTGTATTGTATTTAAAATAGCCAGGCGCTTGGCGGCCCTTGGATGAAGGGTCAATTAGCAGTTGCATTTTGGAGTGTTAGCCGCTCACGTTGTTGTTCACATTTCAAGCTCAAAAGTCGGGAAACGTACTCAGATTAGACCGCTCAATCATATGTGATTAAACGACTCATTTTAACGCCTCGTATGTGTTAATGTTGACGTTTTAATTAGCTGACTACCAGTACTATAACTCTGATAAAGATAAGGAAAGGGCGACTCCATTTTTTGCGGGTCTTGTTTTGTATATAAAGCAGCTCGGCGCTTAGCGGCCCTCGGACGGAGGGTCAATTAGCTGTTGCATTTACGAGTGTTAGCCGCTCACGTAGCTCGTTCACATGTCATGCCAAGTCCATACGTTTGCCGAGCATCAATAAACACACAGGACGCTGTCATATGTTAGAGTAAGCACAGGCTATTTCTGTCTTTTTCTAACACATGACTGCGTCCTGGGTGTTTGTCGTTGCTTGGCAAACGTGTGGACTCGGAATCACGATCTAAGAGCTGCGAATCCTGTTCAACTAAAACGGTTCAAACACGTATGATTATACGACTCGTTTTAAACGACTCCTTTGTGCTGATGTTTTAATTAGCTTACTACTAGTATTATAAGCACTTGTTACTCCGATAAAGATAAGAAAAAGGGCGAGTCCATTTCATTTTTCAGTGTTAGCCGACGGGTGTTTAGTATTTAAAATAGCCTGGTGCCTAGCGGGCCTCGGAAGATGGGCCAATTAGCAGTTGCATTTCTGAGTGTTAGCCACTCACATTGCGCTTGACATAATCGTAGTCATATTGGACGACCCAACCACTTACCATTTTTAACTATTCGTATACATTTTAATTTATGCATCCCCAGTGAACATATTACTATATAATTCTGGTAAATAAGTGATTTTAATGTTGCCATCTTAAGGTCGCAGATGTCGTGTCAATTGTAACTACTGGTACCCGTGTACCAGTAGTTACACTTGGGCATGGTCGAAAGTCAAAAGTAGGGACTTTTAATCGCCTTACAAAAACTCACCCTACTACGCCATATAAGAATAATTATTTGCAACAAATTTGCTAGCGCGACACGGTATTTAAGTATAAGCCTATTCGCCGGTATTAAATACACACAATTATGCTTGTTGGTGATATAACTTAGCAACACGGCGGACTTTATCGCGGAGGATCTAGACTTAATATTTTTAAATGCAGACCATTGTACAGACCAATAGACAGAAGAAAAATAAGTGGCGGAAAATGTCTGAAGGCATTATTTACCAGTAAAAAAAATCTACATATCTGAGTATATTAGATAACAATATTGTGTATGAAGCTAATAATTATCTTAATTATTAATCTCGAATATTGCCAGAGATATGTTTGCTTAACGTGAGCTCGAAAGCGAATTTGCTCTAAGCCTACGTCATAGTGAGCGAGAGAATGTTCCGAAGTGAAATTGCCTGAAGGTTGACGGAATTAATCATGTAAGATAATAAATTAAGAGTCCCCAAGCTCGGCCGAGTTTCACCTTCCCATTCAAACAGTTTCGTTCTGATTTCAAAACTACGTGTTGGATTGTAACGAAACGTTGCATATATAATGACATGAGGTATATACTAGGCTCAGCCTGTAATTAATTTATATGGCTCGAGTTAATAAAACAAATGAAATACAGCAAAAACAAGTTTTGTATGAAAAAATTAAATTCGCTGTATTTTTTTTACTATTGTATCTGAAGCTACATAAACTAATTACAGGCCTGCATATACCCTAACTTCCTCTAAGTATAAAGTTTCAGAGCAAACTAGCTAGTCGTTTTAAAATGAGAGCGTAACTACGTTTGTACGGAGAACTGAGCTTACCGGGGACTCTTAAGTGCAGTGAGTTTACGCGACACGGTGTTAAACTTTAGTACTTTTCTGCGTTAATCACACAAAACTTAGGTAAGTAACTAAATTTCTCTTAAGATTTATATAGAAAAGTAGATAGTGTCGTGTACTGGATCCCTTCTGAATCCAATTACTGGCAAGCCAGGCCCAGCCAGTCCAAATCAGTTTAGAATCAGGTTCTTCTAAAAAAAGCCGATAGCCCCAATTTTATCATACTCTATTAGTTTTTAGGGTTCCCTACCCAAAGGTTAAAACAGGACCCTATTTCTAAAACTCTGTTGTCCGTCTGTCTGTCTGTACTTCTGTCACCAGGCTGTATCTCATGAACCGTGATAGTTAGACAGCTGAATTTTTCACATATGATGTATTGTACCTATAATAAGAAATACTAAAAAGAGAATTATTTCATGTCTCATTTAAATAAAACAATTTAACGGATTACATATATCGCGTATATTATCTCATTTGACTTCCCGACGTTTCGGAAACTTTTCAGCTTTCCATGGTTACGGGTTGACTGAGAAAAGATTTACATACATGCCTGATAAGCCTAATCTGTAAAGACACATGTGCCAGAAGGGCTTAATTATTTAATTTTAATAATTTATCAAGCAGCATTTCACAAATGAGGCGTACTGAGGAGAAAAGAAACGCAGCAAAGAAAAACTCCCAGACTACCTTAATGGGGTAGTAATAATCGCGGAAACGGAAGAAAATTTTATGTCTGTCTGTCTGTGTATGTCATTAAACAATATAAAATGCTGGAAAACCGCGTACATTTTGCTTAGGAGTAGGGCTCTGCTAACACTGGATATTCATAGATACGGCCGTTGGTTGCGTATATTTTGTACGGAGCCCTCGGTGCGCGAGTCCGACTCGCACTTGATCGGTTTTTTTTTTAATTTAGCAAATGGTTCTCACTATAAATATAGCCCTAAATACAGCACTGTTACTTCGTAGCCTTCTAAGCTTATTGAAAAACGTACTCGACATCAACAAAGGTGTCCTAAAGTGTCCTAAAATGGTTCCAAATTCAAATTCCAAGATGATCTGTGTTATTGGAACATGTAAAAATAGGAACGCTTGGATAAATTGAAATTGGAATCTATATGGGGACGGTGGGGTAACGTGTAAACAGGGTGAGATTCGGCATTCTTGGCAGCGAGCGACCGAGTTTCGTATCATCATACCTACCTATATTCTTGAATAATACTAGGCATGATTTGTATGGTGTGCGATAGCGTTTTTCTTCAGCGGAAAAACTATAAAACAGCTGCCTAAAGTAATTATTTTTACGGAAATACACCGGAATCGAGAAAAGCCTTTTGCCTTGTAAGATTTTTTAAGCAAGTGTCTATTTAAGAAAAGGATTGTAGGTAGATTAGGCTCGTACAAAAAAATCTTTTTCGATTTCTTGTTTGAACACCCGTTCCATCGATTGATTCGACATCCTAAAATATTAGTTCACTAATTATAGTTTAGGTTTTGGTGATAACAGGGTGTTGAATACTAAAGCTGTATGATTTGTTGTCTCTGTAACTCACTCTCTCTTATTCATAATACCTTTTTGTCGCATAGAAATAAAATTGATAATAAAAGAGATAGTTACTATGTGAGATGTGAGTGAGTACCTACCTATCTCTTTTATTGACACAGAGTCATTATCAATAGGAATGATGACAACTTTTTTCTACGGTACGTTATGTCGTTCGATCTCTCAATAATATAAATATTGTACTTTTTGTGTTACAAATATCACGATAATAATCACAATTTTTGCAATTTATTAGTGTATCACTCCACTAGCGTTATTATTATAAACAAAGATCAGAAACAAATAAAAAAATTTTTCGACGATACTGGACTTGAACCAGTGCCTTGAGCCAGACCGGGGCAGCACGCTCTACCATTTGAGCTAATCGTCCATACCAGTAGTCGACGAATTTTGTCATCTGTTCTTGCTTATGGATCTCTGTATGTTGCATCCGACTCTTTAGCCGTTAGCGCCGCCTAGTGCAGAACTATGAAGTTACTTTCACCCCGAGCAGATACCTTTACAGGTACCATTTTTTCATCTGTTTCTGATCTTTGTTTATAATAATATAAATATTGGTTATATAAAAACTACTTCAATCTCATAAAAACTCACGAAGATACAACAGTGTTAAAATCCCATTTTTGGACTTAACGCTCCATACTGAAGCCTAGTGCCATGTTTGGGGTGAACTTTATTTTGCAGCTACGTTAAAACTTGCATTTACTAAAACAATTTCATTATTTAAGGTATTATTCGTTATGAATATTTTCATTGTCTAAAAATGGACTTTCCCACCCAACTTTAAAGGCTCATAAAACAAGCTACACCCAAGGTATCAAACTCAAATTTTTTTTTTGGGAATTCTATCATAGAAACTACCATTTCACATCGCATATTTTTATTTAAATACAGTCAACATCCCTATTGCGTGTTACTTACACTTCCTTCCTTGAAAATTGTTGATAGATGAGAATCGTTTCTCATCAATGTCACTCTCTCAACCGAAAACTCCTACACACCACAGTTGTCTGCTATTATTGAACACAAGACTCACGGTACATCAGCTGTGTTATTGACATAATTAAGGTTGTTTATGGATTCTGCACTTGTCGAATAGAGTTCGTGTTTGTGACACCACCGACCGCCCACCACCAATATTTACAGAGCTTTTGTTTTTGCGCCGCAGTTTCCTCGGTTTCAAAGTAATATAATTTGTTCGTGTTCTATAGGGTTATTCAGGTATATACGTTCAACAGTGCGGCGGTAGCAAACTTTATTTAAACCGTACTATTACCGATGTGGTTATCACGCGACGTATAAGGGTTATTATTCCAGCGGTTGCCCTACATTACTTTCGAGGACACATGTTTGATAAACTGCCTCCAGCTTTTAATGGGATTTTAAACTATTTCTTAGAAGTCCAGGATCTCTTTGAAATGCCACAATAATCTACAGACACTTAGACAATGTGTTCATGAAAGTGAAGCATTTAAAATACTCGAATAATAAATACATGATACTCTAAATACCCGTTATCTTCTCTGTTGCCGGTACTTGTTGTCGGATTTCGAAGCTAGGGTATTTTAAAAATAAAAATCAGCTTATTACCAAAACACAAAATAGTTATAAGTATATAATATAAGTATATAACTATTTTGTGTGTGTTTATGGTAGATAATAAATAACTTAGAATTAATTAAAGTGGTTTTTAGCAATGGTAAGATAAGTCCCAGCGTCTGTCGGTCTGGTAGCCCAGCGCTGGTTTTCAGACTGGTCCCTATGTCAGGGTTGGTCCTAACACGACGTACTTAACAACAGATTTATAAAATATCCTTCGCGTGATAGACCGTCATATGTAGGTCCACTAACATACTTTGACCTGTCATTGAACAAGTCGGACTAGCTTATAACTCGCTTCTGGAGCAGGGTTGAACACGAATAAGCGATTACCACGACTGTTTGTGCAGCATTGTTCAAATAAGCTGTATTTCATTGTGGCGCCGTTATTGGATCTCATATTTCCGCCACACGTAAACGCCACACACCGGCGCATCATTAAGTTCGAATTTCAAAAACTCTTGTTTTCAACGTTCCTGGTATTTACCTCGGGAACGGTTTGAAAGTGTATTTGTACCTGTTTTTTACTTCGAAAACTTCAGTCTTACTATGGAAAGGCACCAGCCTTGGGGGAGGACCTATGTCAAGCACTGGACGTCTTTCGGCTGATACTGTCTGACAATGGAACTCACTTCTGTACTTCAGTGACTCGCGAGACAAATGTGGTCTTTTCCATTCCCCCGGATGTGTCAAACAGAGGCAGACTTATCTATATGGCTGCTTTAGGCCAAACAGGTATCAACTGCCCTCTTTTTAGCTTCATTGCTTACTGAAATATATAATTGGCATCCCCTAATGTTTGGCCGATCTAGGCCTGAATTTAGTAGACTTGAGTTAGTCTGCCTCTCCTTGTGTATGAATTCGAACAGCCCGGAGTTTCCTTCCGAATGCTAAATTTTGAATTGAAGACCGCCAGATTGGCATTATCACATCTTCAGTTATTTATTACGCCGTATAAATTCGTCACAAAATAATGATCTGCCAACGACTTCTCGCATAGTTTCTCCAGTAAGGCGATTAGTTAAAATACAGAAGTGTGAGCGCTTTAGAATATTCTCGAAGAGTTGCTCAATATTAAATTCAAAATCAGTATCGGCTAGTATTTACGGCGTTTCTCAATTTATTAGCCAGCGGTTTAGTCTAATTTCACGCCACACTCAACTTCCATCCGATGGAAACTGCTCCAACTAGAAAGAGCTTATGTATGCTTCAAACTCTGATACACTTGCACCCTTTGATAGCGGGTAACATAGTCGACCTTCTGCCGACATACGAACATGCAGGCTACTTCATAAAACCGTTCAACTGAATTATTACATTTCTACCCTCGTGGCTCTTTATTCGGGCACAAAGAGTTCTTCATCCTTGATGTTCTTGAAGAATTCGCTGCGTTAAGTATGCGTAGGGATTGTAAAGAGAATATTTGGTTACTTAATTGAGCTCACACAAGACTGTATTTTAGAGTTGTATCCAGAGATTGTTTTGTATTGTTCGGCCAGGGCAAGTAAGTATTTGTGTGAAGAGCACGAATGTGTTTTCGGGTCTTGGATACTGTGGGGCTGTAGCTCATGGTGGTATAAATAAAGGGAGCTGGTACGGGTTTGATGTTTTGTATTCAACGTCTGTCCTAAGACTTAAACCTAATGACATAAAGCTGGAACGAGACAGCTGACGTTCCTAATTCAATTTAAATTTATACTACTTTTACATACGGCCTCGTCTCTTATTAATGGTGAAGGATTAAGACCTTCACAATACTTTCTACGTATTTAAGTATAATTTGTCTTTATACTTATAATTATCTGTGTGTCCTAACTGAAACAGGTAGGTATCAATGCACTTTTGAGTAATTCTGCTTTTGTTTTAAATTAATATTTATTCAATTAGTAATTATTCGGTCCTTCCACAATGTACAAGGAAAGTGCAGATTACTCTTACATATACTTGCGTGGGCATAGTAGCGTGGGTCGCAATTTACCGTAGTCCATTTACGTACAAAGAGCAAAAAGCAATCGGGCATCAATTGCGAAAGTTGGCCAATATCTGTCTACAAACATTCAATATTCAGGGCATTCGAAGCTTAATGGACGAGGGCTGGAAACCCGGGCGCAATAAAATAACAATGTCAATTAAAATTTGATTCCGCTGAGGCGCCTGCCAATGGATGGTTATTGTGATGGATGTCCCTTCCCAAGTTTAAGAGTTGCGATCAAAATGGGCACCTAATCGGCCCGCTCTAGGCTTTGTTGGAATTACTTTGCAAGTTGCCGTTGCCGATGACTTTCTTAATTTAGTTATTTGCCGAACGCTTCTATTACCTAATTCACGTTATTGTAAAAAAATTGAAATGGAGGGTTTATCGGTGTCTGAATTATGTACATATATTAAATTGTGTATTTGTTTAAGTTTTTATATGCGTTAATTTTATATCTGATTTTTGTTTCTCTAAAATTTTCTCAGATATTGGGCCCTGGACCATTATACAGATTTCTGTTTAACCCAATGGTTGACTGGCAGAGAATGCCTTCATGAAGTCTAACGGTTGTACATTTCGCAATTGTGCAATAGAAAGTAAATAAATTAGGAATAATTATTATAGACATAACTTGTCACCACCTAAGTTTATTGAGAGCATTTATGTGTACTTTACTGCTTCAATCGCCAATCGTGTATTGTACCAAAATTTAATTAGCTTTCGTACCTATTTAATTTGATTTGTGAGCTTGAAATATTCTGTAACCATCATCATAAAAAAAAGCTTTTTACGCAATTGCGTCAAAGAATGTGGATTGCGTTGAAATACCTAAACAGGCAATTAACCGGCAAATGTGTGCAGTACTATAATAGGTTACCTAAAGATGCATATAAAATGTCCATTAATAAATTGAAACAATTAAATAAAGCCAAATTATTGAAAAAGGCGTCATCTTACCTTAACATTTTTTTTACAGGACAATTTATACACTAATCGAACTAGTCCCATGCATCGTAAGCTCAATAAGGCTTGTGTTATGGTTTCTAGACGACGATATATTAACTAGATATATTTACTTATATACATAGAAAATATCCAAGACTCGGGAACAAGTATTTATTATGCTCATCATACAAATATTCGCCTTCGCTTCGCAGGCAACGTTACTCCCGCTGAGCCAAACCGGTCGTCAAAAATCTAAACGCACTGACTTCAAAAGGTGATTCAAATGATCGGCGTGAAGTTAGCAGCCTAAAGTCAGCAGCCCAAGATAACCCGACCAAATGAAGAAGTCTTTCTCGGTTTCTACAAAAATATCAAATAATACATATTTCTAATAACAAATCAAAAGTGACTCGCATGGATTTTAATATTCTCCTTTTGCGGGACGCATTAAAGTGCGAAATATACTCACATGCTAGAAAACTCGTTAGTCAGCTAACTTCACAAACCTAGCAGCCCAATTTCAGTGATTGATTACAATACCGACACGAAGATGTCTATATTACCCTTTTTATCTATAATGGTTAGAAGCCTGACACGTGGTTTCTATTAAGTTGCACTGTATAAATATTGAAAGGAGATAGCTATGTCAAAATAAGAGAAAAGTATTAAGAAGCCAAAAATTTTAGATGATTTATTTAGGCGAATAAACCGTAATTTTCACTGATTACAAGATCAAGGACCACTTTAAATAGGATCTCGCTAAAAGCTCTAGGGCATGAGCTTTCAGAAACTGCTTTCTTGCCAAGGTTACTACAAAAGCTGCAGCTGATAAAAGTTGGCAGCCTAAAATGCTTTTCAACGAAATTCTGATTTTCACCAAATTTAAGACAAAATACCACTTTAAATTGGATGTTTTGAAAAGCTCTGAAGATTAGGCTTTCCAAAATAACTTTTAGAACTAATAATCCAAAATGAGTACAGCTTTTGTGGGCCAAAACAAGTCAGGGGCTCTCTGTAGTAGGTAATCTAATAAACCGTAATTTTGATTATTTCAAGATGAAAGACCACTCCAGCATGAATGTTGCTGAAAGCTCTAGTGCATAAGCTTTCAGAAACAGTCTACCAAGCTAACTTGCCGAGATTACTTCAGCCTCTGTTGGCCAGGCTAAGTGAGCAGCTAAACTTATTGCTAACTAGTAGCTATTAAAAAGTAATTTTGACCGATATCAAGATGACAGACCACTTTTATAAGAAAACAGTTAATAGCAAAAAGGTGTTACCTATCAGAAACTGCTTTTGGACCTCACTTGCAAAAAATATTACAGAAGCTGCAGCTGATAGAAAGTTAACAGCCTAAAATGATTTTCACACCAATAGTGATTTTCAACATTTTGAAGACAAAAGAGCACTTTGAATTGAATAAATTTAAAAGCTTTGAAAGTAAAACTTTCCAAAACAGCTTTTTGAACTGACTTGACGAAATAACTACAGCTATTGTGGACAAGATAAAGTCAGCGGCCTAACTCCCTGTGGTAGGTTATCTAATAAACCGTTATTTTAATTGATTTCAAGATGAAAGACCACTCCAGCGTGGATGTCGCTAAAAGTTCTAGTACATAAGCTTTCAAAAACAGTAAACAAAGCTAACTTGCCGTGATTACTACTGCCTCTGTGAGCCAGGCTAAGTTAGCAGCCTAAGTTACTGCCGACTAGTAGCTATTAAAAAGTAATTTTGACCAATATCAAGATGACAGACCACTTTTGAAAGAAAACAGTTAATAGCAAAAATGTGTTAGCTATCAGAAACTGCTTTTGGACCTCACTTGCAAAAAATATTACAGAATCTGCAGCTGATAGAAAGTTAGCAGCCTTAACTGAATTTCATACCAATTGTAATTTTCACCAACCTTAAGACTAATAGCCACATTGAACTGTGAATTTTTGAACGCTCTGAAGATAAAGCTTTCCAAAATAGCTTTAACAAATGACTTGCCGAAATTACTATAGTTTTTGTGGGCAAGACTAAGTCAGCGGCCTAACTCTCTGTGGTAAATTATCTAATAAACCGTTATTTTTATTGATTGTAAGATGTAAGACCACTCCAGCGTGGATATCGCTAAATGCTACAGTGCATAAGCTTTCAGAAACAGTATACAAAATTAACTTAACGAGATTACTACTGCCTCTGTGAGTCAGGCTAAGTTAGCAGCCTAAGTTACTGCCGACTAGTAGCTATTAAAAAGTAATTTTGACCGATATTAAGATGACAGACCACTTTTAAAAGACAACAGTTAATAGCAAAATGGCCTTAGCTATCAGAAACTGCTTTTGGACCTTACTTGCAAAAAATTTTACACAATCTGCAGCTGATAGAAAGTTAGCAGCCTTAACTGAATTCATACCAATTGTAATTTTCTCCAACCTTAAGACTAATAGCCATATTGAACTGTAAATTTTTGAACGCTCTGAAGATAAAGCTTTCCAAAATAGCTTTGAGAACTGACTTGCTGAAATTACTAGAGTTTTTGTGGGCAAGACTAAGTCAGCGGCCTAATTCTCTGTGGTAGGTTATCTAATAAACAGTTATTTTAACTGATTTCAAGATGAAAGACCACTCCAGCGTGGATGTTGCTGAAAGCTCTAGTGCATAAGCTTTCAGAAATGGTACACAAAGCCAACTTGCTGAGGTTACTACTGCCTCTGTGAGTCAGGCTAAGTTAGCAGCCTAAGTTACTGCCGGCTATTCGCTATTAAAAAGTAATTCTGACCGATATCAAAATGACAGACCACTTTTAAAAGACAACAGTTAATAGCAAAAAGGTGTAACCTATCAGACACTGCTTTTGGACCTCACTTGCAAAAAATATTACAGAATCTGCAGCTGATAGAAAGATAGCAGCATAAACTGAATTTCATAGTAATTGTAATTTTCACCAACCTTAAGACTAATAGCCACATTAAACTGTACAGTTTTGAACGCTCTGAAGATAAAGCTTTCCAAAATAGCTTCGAGAACTGACTTGCCGAAATTACTAGAGTTTTTGTGGGCAAGACTAAGTCAGCGGCCTAACTCTCTGTGGTAATTAATCTAATAAACCGTTATTTTAATTAATATTAAGACGAAAGACCACCCCGGCGTTGATGTCGCTAAAAGCTCCAGTGCATAAGCTTTCAGAAACAGTATACAAAGTTAACTTGCCGAGATTACTACTGCCTCTGTGAGTCAGGCTAAGTTAGCAGCCTAAGTTACTGCCGACTAGTAGCTATTAAAAAGTAATTTTGACCGATACCAAGATGACAGACCACTTTTAAAAGACAACAGGTAATAGCAAAAAGGTGTTCGCTATCAGAAACTGCTTTTGGACCTCACTTGCAAAAAATATTACAGAATCTGCAGCTGATAGAAAGTTTGCAGCCTTAACTGAATTTCATACCAATTGTAATTTTCACTAACCTTAAGACAAATAGCCACATTGAACTGTTAATTTTTAAAAGCTCTGAAGATAAAGCTTCCCAAAATAGCTTTTAGAACTGCCTTGCCGAAATTACTAGAGTTTTTGTGGGCAAGATCAAGTCAGCGGCCTAACTCTCATTGGTAGTTTATCTAATAAACAGTTATTTTAATTGATTTCAAGATGAAAGACCACTCCAGCGGGGATGTTGCTGAAAGCTCTAGTGCATAAGCTTTCAGAAACGGTATACAAAGCTAACTTGCTGAGATTACTACTGCCTCTGTGAGCCAGGCTAAGTTAGCAGCCTAAGTTACTGCCGACGAGTAGCTATTAAAAAGTTATTTTGACCGATATCAAGGTGACAGACCACTTTTAAAAGACAACAGTTAATAACAAAAAGCTCTTAGCTATCAGAAACTGCTTTTGGACCTCACGTGCAAAAAATATTACAGAATCTGCAGCTGATAGAAAGTGAGCAGCCTTAACTGAATTTCATACCAATTGTAATTTTCACTAACCTTAAGACAAATAGCCACATTGAACTGTTAATTTTTAAAAGCTCTGAAGATAAAGCTTCCCAAAATAGCTTTTAGAACTGCCTTGCCGAAATTACTAGAGTTTTTGTGGGCAAGATCAAGTCAGCGGCCTAACTCTCATTGGTAGGTTATCTAATAAACAGTTATTTTAATTGATTTCAAGATGAAAGACCACTCCAGCATGAATGTTGCTGAAAGCTCTAGTGCATAAGCTTTCAGAAACGGTATACAAAGCTAACTTGCTGAGATTACTACTGCCTCTGTGAGCCAGGCTAAGTTAGCAGCCTAAGTTACTGCCGACGAGTAGCTATTAAAAAGTTATTTTGACCGATATCAAGGTGACAGACCACTTTTAAAAGACAACAGTTAATAACAAAAAGCTCTAAGCTATCAGAAACTGCTTTTGGACCTCACGTGCAATAAATATTACAGAATCTGCAGCTGATAGAAAGTGAGCAGCCTTAACTGAATTTCATACCAATTGTAATTTTCACTAACCTTAAGACAAATAGCCACATTGAACTGTTAATTTTTAAAAGCTCTGAAGATAAAGCTTCCCAAAATAGCTTTTAGAACTGACTTGCCGAAATTACTAGAGTTTTTGTGGGCAAGATCAAGTCAGCGGCCTAACTCTCTGTGGTAGGTTATCTAATAAACAGTTATTTTAATTGATTTCAAGATGAAAGACCACTCCAGCGGGGATGTTGCTGAAAGCTCTAGTGCATAAGCTTTCAGAAACGGTATACAAAGCTAACTTGCTGAGATTACTACTGCCTCTGTGAGCCAGGCTAAGTTAGCAGCCTAAGTTACTGCCGACGAGTAGCTATTAAAAAGTTATTTTGACCGATATCAAGGTGACAGACCACTTTTAAAAGACAACAGTTAATAGCAAAATGGCCTTAGCTATCAGAAACTGCTTTTGGACCTTACTTGCAAAAAATTTTACACAATCTGCAGCTGATAGAAAGTTAGCACCCTTAACTGAATTTCATACCAATTGTAATTTTCACCAACCTTAAGACTAATAGCCACATTGAACTGTAAATTCTTAAAAGCTCTGAAGATAAAGCTTTCCAAAATAGCTTTGAGAACTGACTTGCTGAAATTACTAGTTTTTGTGGGCAAGACTAAGTCAGCGGCCTAATTCTCTGTGGTAGGTTACCTAAATAACAGTTATTTTAATTGATTTCAAGATGAAAGACCACTCCAGCGTGGATGTCGCTGAAAGCTCTAGTGCATAAGCTTTCAGAAATAGTATACAAAGCCAACTTGCTGAGATTACTACTGCCTCTGTGAGTCAGGTTAAAATAGCAGCCTAAGTTACTGCCGACTTGTAGCTATTACAAAGTAATTTTGACCGATACCAAGATGACAGACCACTTTTAAAAGACAACAGGTAATAGCAAAAAGGTGTTAGCTATCAGAAACTGCTTTTGGACCTCACTTGCAAAAAATATTACAGAATCTGCAGCTGATAGAGAGTTTGCAGCCTTAACTGAATTTCATACCAATTGTAATCTTCACTAACCTTAAGACAAATAGCCACATTGAACTGTTAATTTTTAAAAGCTCTGAAGATAAAGCTTCCCAAAATAGCTTTCAGCACTGACTTGCCGAAAGTACTAGAGTTTTTGTGGGCAAGATCAAGTCAGCGGTCTAACTCTCATTGGTAGGTTATCTAATAAACAGTTATTTTAATTGATTTCAAGATGAAAGACCACTCCAGCATGAATGTTGCTGAAAGCTCTAGTGCATAAGCTTTCAGAAACGGTATACAAAGCTAACTTGCTGAGATTACTACTGCCTCTGTGAGCCAGGCTAAGTTAGCAGCCTAAGTTACTGCCGACGAGTAGCTATTAAAAAGTTATTTTGACCGATATCAAGGTGACAGACCACTTTTAAAAGACAACAGTTAATAACAAAAAGCTCTAAGCTATCAGAAACTGCTTTTGGACCTCACTTGCAAAAAATATTACAGAATCTGCAGCTGATAGAAAGTCAGCAGCATAAACTGAATTTCATAGTAATTGTAATTTTCACCAACCTTAAGACTAATAGCCACATTAAACTGTACAGTTTTGAACGCTCTGAAGGTAAAGCTTCCTAAAATAGCGTTTAGAACTGACTTGCCGAAATTACTAGAGTTTTTGTGGGCAAGACTAAGTCAGCGGCCTAACTCTCTGTGGTAAATAATCTAATAAACCGTTATTTTAATTAATATTAAGACGAAGGACCACCCCGGCGTTGATGTCGCTAAAAGCTCCAGTGCATAAGCTTTCAGAAACAGTATACAAAGTTAACTTGCCGAGATTACTACTGCCTCTGTGAGTCAGGCTAAGTTAGCAGCCTAAGTTACTGCCGACTAGTAGCTATTAAAAAGTAATTTTGACCGATACCAAGATGACAGACCACTTTTAAAAGACAACAGGTAATAGCAAAAAGGTGTTCGCTATCAGAAACTGCTTTTGGACCTCACTTGCAAAAAATATTACAGAATCTGCAGCTGATAGAAAGTTTGCAGCCTTAACTGAATTTCATACCAATTGTAATTTTCACTAACCTTAAGACAAATAGCCACATTGAACTGTTAATTTTTAAAAGCTCTGAAGATAAAGCTTCCCAAAATAGCTTTTAGAACTGCCTTGCCGAAATTACTAGAGTTTTTGTGGGCAAGATCAAGTCAGCGGCCTAACTCTCATTGGTAGGTTATCTAATAAACAGTTATTTTAATTGATTTCAAGATGAAAGACCACTCCAGCGGGGATGTTGCTGAAAGCTCTAGTGCATAAGCTTTCAGAAACGGTATACAAAGCTAACTTGCTGAGATTACTACTGCCTCTGTGAGCCAGGCTAAGTTAGCAGCCTAAGTTACTGCCGACGAGTAGCTATTAAAAAGTTATTTTGACCGATATCAAGGTGACAGACCACTTTTAAAAGACAACAGTTAATAACAAAAAGCTCTTAGCTATCAGAAACTGCTTTTGGACCTCACGTGCAAAAAATATTACAGAATCTGCAGTTGATAGAAAGTGAGCAGCCTTAACTGAATTTCATACCAATTGTAATTTTCACTAACCTTAAGACAAATAGCCACATTGAACTGTTAATTTTTAAAAGCTCTGAAGATAAAGCTTCTCAAAATAGCTTTTAGAACTGCCTTGCCGAAATTACTAGAGTTTTTGTGGGCAAGATCAAGTCAGCGGCCTAACTCTCATTGGTAGGTTATCTAATAAACAGTTATTTTAATTGATTTCAAGATGAAAGACCACTCCAGCATGAATGTTGCTGAAAGCTCTAGTGCATAAGCTTTCAGAAACGGTATACAAAGCTAACTTGCTGAGATTACTACTGCCTCTGTGAGCCAGGCTAAGTTAGCAGCCTAAGTTACTGCCGACGAGTAGCTATTAAAAAGTTATTTTGACCGATATCAAGGTGACAGACCACTTTTAAAAGACAACAGTTAATAACAAAAAGCTCTTAGCTATCAGAAACTGCTTTTGGACCTCACGTGCAAAAAATATTACAGAATCTGCAGCTGATAGAAAGTGAGCAGCCTTAACTGAATTTCATACCAATTGTAATTTTCACTAACCTTAAGACAAATAGCCACATTGAACTGTTAATTTTTAAAAGCTCAGAAGATAAAGCTTCCCAAAATAGCTTTTAGAACTGACTTGCCGAAATTACTAGAGTTTTTGTGGGCAAGATCAAGTCAGCGGCCTAACTCTCATTGGTAGGTTATCTAATAAACAGTTATTTTAATTGATTTCAAGATGAAAGACCACTCCAGCGGGGATGTTGCTAAAAGCTCTAGTGCATAAGCTTTCAGAAACGGTATACAAAGCTAACTTGCTGAGATTACTACTGCCTCTGTGAGCCAGGCTAAGTTAGCAGCCTAAGTTACTGCCGACGAGTAGCTATTAAAAAGTTATTTTGACCGATATCAAGGTGACAGACCACTTTTAAAAGACAACAGTTAATAACAAAAAGCTCTTAGCTATCAGAAACTGCTTTTGGACCTCACGTGCAAAAAATATTACAGAATCTGCAGCTGATAGAAAGTTAGCAGCCTTAACTGAATTTCATACCAATTGTAATCTTCACTAACCTTAAGACAAATAGCCACATTGAACTGTTAATTTTTAAAAGCTCTGAAGATAAAGCTTCCCAAAATAGCTTTCAGCACTGACTTGCCGAAAGTACTAGAGTTTTTGTGGGCAAGATCAAGTCAGCGGTCTAACTCTCATTGGTAGGTTATCTAATAAACAGTTATTTTAATTGATTTCAAGATGAAAGACCACTCCAGCATGAATGTTGCTGAAAGCTCTAGTGCATAAGCTTTCAGAAACGGTATACAAAGCTAACTTGCTGAGATTACTACTGCCTCTGTGAGCCAGGCTAAGTTAGCAGCCTAAGTTACTGCCGACGAGTAGCTATTAAAAAGTTATTTTGACCGATATCAAGGTGACAGACCACTTTTAAAAGACAACAGTTAATAACAAAAAGCTCTAAGCTATCAGAAACTGCTTTTGGACCTCACTTGCAAAAAATATTACAGAATCTGCAGCTGATAGAAAGTCAGCAGCATAAACTGAATTTCATAGTAATTGTAATTTTCACCAACCTTAAGACTAATAGCCACATTAAACTGTACAGTTTTGAACGCTCTGAAGGTAAAGCTTCCCAAAATAGCGTTTAGAACTGACTTGCCGAAATTACTAGAGTTTTTGTGGGCAAGACTAAGTCAGCGGCCTAACTCTCTGTGGTAAATAATCTAATAAACCGTTATTTTAATTAATATTAAGACGAAAGACCACCCCGGCGTTGATGTCGCTAAAAGCTCCAGTGCATAAGCTTTCAGAAACAGTATACAAAGTTAACTTGCCGAGATTACTACTGCCTCTGTGAGTCAGGCTAAGTTAGCAGCCTAAGTTACTGCCGACTAGTAGCTATTAAAAAGTAATTTTGACCGATATCAAGATGACAGACCACTTTTAAAAGACAAAAGGTAATAGCAAAAAGGTGTTCGCTATCAGAAACTGCTTTTGGACCTCACTTGCAAAAAATATTACAGAATCTGCAGCTGATAGAAAGTTTGCAGCCTTAACTGAATTTCATACCAATTGTAATTTTCACTAACCTTAAGACAAATAGCCACATTGAACTGTTAATTTTTAAAAGCTCTGAAGATAAAGCTTCCCAAAATAGCTTTTAGAACTGCCTTGCCGAAATTACTAGAGTTTTTGTGGGCAAGATCAAGTCAGCGGCCTAACTCTCATTGGTAGGTTATCTAATAAACAGTTATTTTAATTGATTTCAAGATGAAAGACCACTCCAGCGGGGATGTTGCTGAAAGCTCTAGTGCATAAGCTTTCAGAAACGGTATACAAAGCTAACTTGCTGAGATTACTACTGCCTCTGTGAGCCAGGCTAAGTTAGCAGCCTAAGTTACTGCCGACGAGTAGCTATTAAAAAGTTATTTTGACCGATATCAAGGTGACAGACCACTTTTAAAAGACAACAGTTAATAACAAAAAGCTCTTAGCTATCAGAAACTGCTTTTGGACCTCACGTGCAAAAAATATTACAGAATCTGCAGCTGATAGAAAGTTAGCAGCCTTAACTGAATTTCATACCAATTGTAATCTTCACTAACCTTAAGACAAATAGCCACATTGAACTGTTAATTTTTAAAAGCTCTGAAGATAAAGCTTCCCAAAATAGCTTTCAGCACTGACTTGCCGAAAGTACTAGAGTTTTTGTGGGCAAGATCAAGTCAGCGGTCTAACTCTCATTGGTAGGTTATCTAATAAACTGTTATTTTAATTGATTTCAAGATGAAAGACCACTCCAGCATGAATGTTGCTGAAAGCTCTAGTGCATAAGCTTTCAGAAACGGTATACAAAGCTAACTTGCTGAGATTACTACTGCCTCTGTGAGCCAGGCTAAGTTAGCAGCCTAAGTTACTGCCGACGAGTAGCTATTAAAAAGTTATTTTGACCGATATCAAGGTGACAGACCACTTTTAAAAGACAACAGTTAATAACAAAAAGCTCTAAGCTATCAGAAACTGCTTTTGGACCTCACTTGCAAAAAATATTACAGAATCTGCAGCTGATAGAAAGTCAGCAGCATAAACTGAATTTCATAGTAATTGTAATTTTCACCAACCTTAAGACTAATAGCCACATTAAACTGTACAGTTTTGAACGCTCTGAAGGTAAAGCTTCCCAAAATAGCGTTTAGAACTGACTTGCCGAAATTACTAGAGTTTTTGTGGGCAAGACTAAGTCAGCGGCCTAACTCTCTGTGGTAAATAATCTAATAAACCGTTATTTTAATTAATATTAAGACGAAAGACCACCCCGGCGTTGATGTCGCTAAAAGCTCCAGTGCATAAGCTTTCAGAAACAGTATACAAAGTTAACTTGCCGAGATTACTACTGCCTCTGTGAGTCAGGCTAAGTTAGCAGCCTAAGTTACTGCCGACTAGTAGCTATTAAAAAGTAATTTTGACCGATATCAAGATGACAGACCACTTTTAAAAGACAACAGGTAATAGCAAAAAGGTGTTCGCTATCAGAAACTGCTTTTGGACCTCACTTGCAAAAAATATTACAGAATCTGCAGCTGATAGAAAGTTTGCAGCCTTAACTGAATTTCATACCAATTGTAATTTTCACTAACCTTAAGACAAATAGCCACATTGAACTGTTAATTTTTAAAAGCTCTGAAGATAAAGCTTCCCAAAATAGCTTTTAGAACTGCCTTGCCGAAATTACTAGAGTTTTTGTGGGCAAGATCAAGTCAGCGGCCTAACTCTCATTGGTAGGTTATCTAATAAACAGTTATTTTAATTGATTTCAAGATGAAAGACCACTCCAGCGGGGATGTTGCTGAAAGCTCTAGTGCATAAGCTTTCAGAAACGGTATACAAAGCTAACTTGCTGAGATTACTACTGCCTCTGTGAGCCAGGCTAAGTTAGCAGCCTAAGTTACTGCCGACGAGTAGCTATTAAAAAGTTATTTTGACCGATATCAAGGTGACAGACCACTTTTAAAAGACAACAGTTAATAACAAAAAGCTCTTAGCTATCAGAAACTGCTTTTGGACCTCACGTGCAAAAAATATTACAGAATCTGCAGGCAGGCTAAACAAAATTTGGTGAATAGACGGACACTGCTTTACGCTCGCGTTCTATGTCCGCATCGTAACGCAGGTCATCGGTGACCAAATGCCCAAGATATTTAAATGTATAAACGCTCTTTAGTTGCTCGCCATTGAAACAAATGGGTAGGATATGAGTTGGGCACTTGTTCCCCGCCCTAAATACCATGTACTCACTCTTGAGCTCATTGTACTTCAGGCCGAGACTTACGGCATAGGATTCACACTTCTCAATCAGTACCCGCATACCGCCCACCGAAGGGCTCAGCAGTACCATGTCATCAGCATAGCTTATGGTATTAAAACAAACCCTGTCTATGTGACAACCAACATGCATACTGCTAAGCCCGCCGATAAGGGCATCCACGTACAGATTGAAAAGCATTGGGGAACTAGCCCCCCCCTGCCTGACCCCGCACTCCAAGCCGTATTCGACCGATATCGCATCACCCCAACGAACACTATTTCGCTGGCTCCTGTACCAACACCTAAATATGCGTGTGAGATCCCTAGGAAATTGCACTTCGTCAAGTTTCCTCCAAAGTAAGTCGTAGTTAACGAGATCGAAGGCTGTAGAGAGATCTAAAAAACACGCATATATAGGCGTCTTCCTGCGAGTGTAGTACTCAACAGCCTGCTTAAACAAACAATTGCACTTTCGGTAGATTAGCCGGCGCGAAAGCCGAACTGTGCATCATTTAATGTTAGATACTTGTCTAACTGCAAATTGAGCAGGCCGTCGAATACCCTCGCCGCAACTGTTGCCAGCGAAATAGGTCGATAGTTGGCTTTGTTAGATATGTCACCCGTCTTGTTTTTGACAATAGGGATCACAATTGTTTTTGTCATGAGCGGCGGTAAGTACGAGTGACATATACTAAGATTAAAGAACATTGCCAGCACTCGGGGTAGGTGAGGACCAGCAAACTGCAAGTGCTCAATACTTAAATGGTCGTGACCAGGAGATTTTCCCCTCTTCATTTCCTTTAGTACCCTAGTTACGTTACTAACACTAAATCGGGTCTGAATGTCACTCACTGCCATGTCAGCATCGAGAACCTGCTGCCGCGGAGTCCCACCGGGAGAGATGAGGGAAGGCAACACATTGAAATGTTCCATAAGCATGTTAGCAATGCACTTCGGATCCGAGATACCATCCACACTATCAGAAAGTCCAGGCCTAGACTCCACCTTTTTTGTGATTTTCCAAAAGTTCCGGAAATCATTGTTTTTATGATGTGTGGCAAGCAGGTCCATCTATCTTCAGAGCTTTTAAGAATTTACAGTTCAATGTGGCTATTAGTCTTAAGGTTGGTGAAAATTACAATTGGTATGAAATTCAGTTAAGGCTGCTAACTTTCTATCAGCTGCAGATTCTGTAATATTTTTTGCAAGTGAGGTCCAAAAGCAGTTTGCGATAGCTAACACCTTTTTGCTATTAACTGTTGTCTTTTAAAAGTGGTCTGTCATCTTGATATCGGTCAAAATTACTTTTTAATAGCTACTAGTCGGCAGTAACTTAGGCTGCTAACTTAGCCTGACTCACAGAGGCAGTAGTAATCTCGGCAAGTTAACTTTGTATACTGTTTCTGAAAGCTTATGCACTGGAGCTTTTAGCGACATCAACGCCAGGGTGGTCTTTCGTCTTAATATCAATTAAAATAACGGTTTATTAGATTATTTATCACAGAGACTTAGGCCGCTGACTTAGTCTTGCCCACAAAACTCTAGTAATTTCGGCAAGTCAGTTCTCAAAGCTATTTTGGAAAGCTTTATCTTCAGAGCGTTCAAAACTGTACAGTTCAATGCGGCTATTAGTCTTAAGGTTGGTGAAAATTACAATTGCTATGAAATTCACTTTAGGCTGCTGACTTTCTATCAGCTGCAGATTCTGTAATATTTTTTACAAGTGAGGTCCAAAAGCATTTTGTGATAGCTAACACCTTTTTGCTATTAACTGTTGTCTTTTAAAAGTGGTCTGTCTTCTTGATATCGGTCAAAATTACTTTTTAATAGCTACTAGTCGGCAGTAACTTAGGCTGCTAACTTAGCCTGACTCACAGAGGCAGTAGTAATCTCAGCAAGTTGGCTTTGTATACCATTTCTGAAAGCTTATGCACTAGAGCTTTCAGCAACATCCACGCTGGAGTGGTCTTTCATCTTGAAATCAATGAAAATAACCGTTTATTAGATAACCTACCACAAAGAATTAGGCCGCTGACTTAGTCTTGCCCACAAAAACTCTAGTAATTTCAGCAAGTCAGTTCTCAAAGCTATTTTGGAAAGCTTTATCTTCAGAGCGTTCAAAACTGTACAGTTCAATGCGGCTATTAGTCTTAAGGTTGGTGAAAATTACAATTGCTCTGAAATTCAGTTAGGGCTGCTAACTTTCTATCAGCTGTAGATTCTATAATATTTTTTGCAAATGAGGTCCAAAAGCAGTTTCTGATAGCTTACACCTTTTTGCTATTAACTGTTGTCTTTTAAAAGTGGTCTGTCATCTTGATATCGGTCAAAATTACTTTTTAATAGCTACTAGTCGGCAGTAACTTAGGCTGCTAACTTAGCCTGACTCACAGAGGCAGTAGTAATCTCTGCAAGTTGGCTTTGTATACCATTTCTGAAAGCTTATGCACTAGAGCTTTCAGCAACATCCACGCTGGAGTGGTCTTTAATCTTGAAATCAATTAAAATAACCGTTTATTAGATAACCTACCACAGAGAATTAGGCCGCTGACTTAGTCTTGCCCAGAAAAACTCTAGTAATTTCAGCAAGTCAGTTCTCAAAGCTATTTCAGAAAACTTTAGTTTCAGAGCTTTTAAGAATTTACAGTTCAATGTGGCTATTAGTCTTAAGGTTGGTGAAAATTACAATTGGTATGAAATTCAGTTAAGGCTGCTAACATTCTATCAGCTGCAGATTCTGTAATATTTTTTGCAAGTGAGGTCCAAAAGCAGTTTCTGATAGCTAACACCTTTTTGCTATTAACTGTTGTCTTTTAAAAGTGGTCTGTCATCTTGATATCGGTCAAAATTACTTTTTAATAGCTACTAGTCGGCAGTAACTTAAGCTGCTAACTTAACCTGACTCACAGAGGCAGTAGTAATCTCAGCAAGTTAGCTTTGTATACCGTTTCTGAAAGTTTATGCACTAGAGCTTTCAGCAACATCCACGCTGGAATGGTCTTTCATCTTGAAATCAATAATAATAACTTGTTATTAGATAATTTACCACACGGAGTTAGGCCGCTGACTTAGTCTTGCCCACAAAAATGCTAGTAATTTCGGCAAGTCAGTTCTGAAAGCTATTTTGGAAAGCTTTATCTTCAGATCTTTCAAAAATTTACAGTTCAATGTGGCTATTTGTCTTAAGGTTGGTGAAAATTACAATTGGTATGAAATTCAGTTAAGGCTGCTAACATTCTATCAGCTGCAGATTCTGTAATTTTTTTTGCAAGTGAGGTCCAAAAGCAGTTTCTGATAGCTAACACCTTTTTGCTATTAACTGTTGTCTTTTAAAAGTGGTCTATCATCTTGATATCGGTCAAAATTACTTTTTAATAGCTACTAGTCGGCAGTAACTTAGGCTGCTAACTTAGCCTGACTCACAGAGGCAGTAGTAATCTCAGCAAGTTGGCTTTGTATACCATTTCTGAAAGCTTATGCACTAGAGCTTTCAGCAACATCCACGCTGGAGTGGTCTTTAATCTTGAAATCAATTAAAATAACCGTTTATTAGATAACCTACCACAGAGAATTAGGCCGCTGACTTAGTCTTGCCCAGAAAAACTCTAGTAATTTCAGCAAGTCAGTTCTCAAAGCTATTTCGGAAAGCTTTAGTTTCAGAGCTTTTAAGAATTTACAGTTCAATGTGGCTATTAGTCTTAAGGTTGGTGAAAATTACAATTGGTATGAAATTCAGTTAAGGCTGCTAACATTCTATCAGCTGCAGATTCTGTAATATTTTTTGCAAGTGAGGTCCAAAAGCAGTTTCTGATAGCTAACACCTTTTTGCTATTAACTGTTGTCTTTTAAAAGTGGTCTGTCATCTTGATATCGGTCAAAATTACTTTTTAATAGCTACTAGTCGGCAGTAACTTAAGCTGCTAACTTAACCTGACTCACAGAGGCAGTAGTAATCTCAGCAAGTTAGCTTTGTATACCGTTTCTGAAAGTTTATGCACTAGAGCTTTCAGCAACATCCACGCTGGAATGGTCTTTCATCTTGAAATCAATAATAATAACTTGTTATTAGATAATTTACCACACGGAGTTAGGCCGCTGACTTAGTCTTGCCCACAAAAATGCTAGTAATTTCGGCAAGTCAGTTCTGAAAGCTATTTTGGAAAGCTTTATATTCAGATCTTTCAAAAATTTACAGTTCAATGTGGCTATGTGTCTTAAGGTTGGTGAAAATTACAATTGGTATGAAATTCAGTTAAGGCTGCTAACTTTCTATCAGCTGCAGGTTCTATAATATTTTTTGCAAATGAGGTCCAAAAGCAGTTTCTGATAGCTTACACCTTTTTGCTATTAACTGTTGTCTTTTAAAAGTGGTCTGTCATCTTGATATCGGTCAAAATTACTTTTTAATAGCTACTAGTCGGCAGTAACTTAGGCTGCTAACTTAGCCTGACTCACAGAGGCAGTAGTAATCTCAGCAAGTTGGCTTTGTATACCATTTCTGAAAGCTTATGCACTAGAGCTTTCAGCAACATCCACGTTGGAGTGGTCTTTAATCTTGAAATCAATTAAAATAACCGTTTATTAGATAACCTACCACAGAGAATTAGGCCGCTGACTTGGTCTTGCCCAGAAAAACTCTAGTAATTTCAGCAAGTCAGTTCTCAAAGCTATTTTGGAAAGCTTTAGTTTCAGAGCTTTTAAGAATTTACAGTTCAATGTGGCTATTTGTCTTAAGGTTGGTGAAAATTACAATTGGTATGAAATTCAGTTAAGGCTGCTAACATTCTATCAGCTGCAGATTCTGTAATTTTTTTTGCAAGTGAGGTCCAAAAGCAGTTTCTGATAGCTAACACCTTTTTGCTATTAACTGTTGTCTTTTAAAAGTGGTCTGTCATCTTGATATCGGTCAAAATTACTTTTTAATAGCTACTAGTCGGCAGTAACTTAGGCTGCTAACTTAGCCTGACTCACAGAGGCAGTAGTAATCTCAGCAAGTTGGCTTTGTATACCATTTCTGAAAGCTTATGCACTAGAGCTTTCAGCAACATCCACGCTGGAGTGGTCTTTAATCTTGAAATCAATTAAAATAACCGTTTATTAGATAACCTACCACAGAGAATTAGGCCGCTGACTTAGTCTTGCCCAGAAAAACTCTAGTAATTTCAGCAAGTCAGTTCTCAAAGCTATTTCGGAAAGCTTTAGTTTCAGAGCTTTTAAGAATTTACAGTTCAATGTGGCTATTAGTCTTAAGGTTGGTGAAAATTACAATTGGTATGAAATTCAGTTAAGGCTGCTAACATTCTATCAGCTGCAGATTCTGTAATATTTTTTGCAAGTGAGGTCCAAAAGCAGTTTCTGATAGCTAACACCTTTTTGCTATTAACTGTTGTCTTTTAAAAGTGGTCTGTCATCTTGATATCGGTCAAAATTACTTTTTAATAGCTACTAGTCGGCAGTAACTTAAGCTGCTAACTTAACCTGACTCACAGAGGCAGTAGTAATCTCAGCAAGTTAGCTTTGTATACCGTTTCTGAAAGTTTATGCACTAGAGCTTTCAGCAACATCCACGCTGGAATGGTCTTTCATCTTGAAATCAATAATAATAACTTGTTATTAGATAATTTACCACACGGAGTTAGGCCGCTGACTTAGTCTTGCCCACAAAAATGCTAGTAATTTCGGCAAGTCAGTTCTGAAAGCTATTTTGGAAAGCTTTATATTCAGATCTTTCAAAATTTTACAGTTCAATGTGGCTATGTGTCTTAAGGTTGGTGAAAATTACAATTGGTATGAAATTCAGTTAAGGCTGCTAACTTTCTATCAGCTGCAGATTCTATAATACTTTTTGCAAATGAGGTCCAAAAGCAGTTTCTGATAGCTTACACCTTTTTGCTATTAACTGTTGTCTTTTAAAAGTGGTCTGTCATCTTGATATCGGTCAAAATTACTTTTTAATAGCTACTAGTCGGCAGTAACTTAGGCTGCTAACTTAGCCTGACTCACAGAGGCAGTAGTAATCTCAGCAAGTTGGCTTTGTATACCATTTCTGAAAGCTTATGCACTAGAGCTTTCAGCAACATCCACGTTGGAGTGGTCTTTAATCTTGAAATCAATTAAAATAACCGTTTATTAGATAACCTACCACAGAGAATTAGGCCGCTGACTTGGTCTTGCCCAGAAAAACTCTAGTAATTTCAGCAAGTGAGTTCTCAAAGCTATTTTGGAAAGCTTTAGTTTCAGAGCTTTTAAGAATTTACAGTTCAATGTGGCTATTAGTCTTAAGGTTGGTGAAAATTACAATTGGTATGAAATTCAGTTAAGGCTGCTAACATTCTATCAGCTGCAGATTCTGTAATATTTTTTGCAAGTGAGGTCCAAAAGCAGTTTCTGATCGCTAACACCTTTTTGCTATTAACTGTTGTCTTTTAAAAGTGGTCTGTCATCTTGATATCGGTCAAAATTACTTTTTAATAGCTACTAGTCGGCAGTAACTTAAGCTGCTAACTTAACCTGACTCACAGAGGCAGTAGTAATCTCAGCAAGTTAGCTTTGTATACCTTTTCTGAAAGTTTATGTACTAGAGCTTTCAGCAACATCCACGCTGGAATGGTCTTTCATCTTGAAATCAATAATAATAACTGTTTATTAGATAATTTACCACACGGAGTTAGGCCGCTGACTTAGTCTTGCCCACAAAAACTCTAGTAATTTCGGCAAGTCAGTTCTGAAAGCTATTTTGGAAAGCTTTATCTTCAGATCTTTCAAAAATTTACAGTTCAATGTGGCTATTTGTCTTAAGGTTGGTGAAAATTACAATTGGTATGAAATTCAGTTAAGGCTGCTAACTTTCTATCAGCTGCAGATTCTATAATATTTTTTGCAAATGAGGTCCAAAAGCAGTTTCTGATAGCTTACACCTTTTTGCTATTAACTGTTGTCTTTTAAAAGTGGTCTGTCATCTTGATATCGGTCAAAATTACTTTTTAATAGCTACTAGTCGGCAGTAACTTAGGCTGCTAACTTAGCCTGACTCACAGAGGCAGTAGTAATCTCAGCAAGTTGGCTTTGTATACCATTTCTGAAAGCTTATGCACTAGAGCTTTCAGCAACATCCACGCTGGAGTGGTCTTTAATCTTGAAATCAATTAAAATAACCGTTTATTAGATAACCTACCACAGAGAATTAGGCCGCTGACTTAGTCTTGCCCAGAAAAACTCTAGTAATTTCAGCAAGTCAGTTCTCAAAGCTATTTTGGAAAGCTTTAGTTTCAGAGCTTTTAAGAATTTACAGTTCAATGTGGCTATTAGTCTTAAGGTTGGTGAAAATTACAATTGGTATGAAATTCAGTTAAGGCTGCTAACATTCTATCAGCTGCAGATTCTGTAATATTTTTTGCAAGTGAGGTCCAAAAGCAGTTTCTGATCGCTAACACCTTTTTGCTATTAACTGTTGTCTTTTAAAAGTGGTCTGTCATCTTGATATCGGTCAAAATTACTTTTTAATAGCTACTAGTCGGCAGTAACTTAAGCTGCTAACTTAACCTGACTCACAGAGGCAGTAGTAATCTCAGCAAGTTAGCTTTGTATACCGTTTCTGAAAGTTTATGCACTAGAGCTTTCAGCAACATCCACGCTGGAATGGTCTTTCATCTTGAAATCAATAATAATAACTTGTTATTAGATAATTTACCACACGGAGTTAGGCCGCTGACTTAGTCTTGCCCACAAAAATGCTAGTAATTTCGGCAAGTCAGTTCTGAAAGCTATTTTGGAAAGCTTTATATTCAGATCTTTCAAAAATTTACAGTTCAATGTGGCTATGTGTCTTAAGGTTGGTGAAAATTACAATTGGTATGAAATTCAGTTAAGGCTGCTAACTTTCTATCAGCTGCAGATTCTATAATATTTTTTGCAAATGAGGTCCAAAAGCAGTTTCTGATAGCTTACACCTTTTTGCTATTAACTGTTGTCTTTTAAAAGTGGTCTGTCATCTTGATATCGGTCAAAATTACTTTTTAATAGCTACTAGTCGGCAGTAACTTAGGCTGCTAACTTAGCCTGACTCACAGAGGCAGTAGTAATCTCAGCAAGTTGGCTTTGTATACCATTTCTGAAAGCTTATGCACTAGAGCTTTCAGCAACATCCACGTTGGAGTGGTCTTTAATCTTGAAATCAATTAAAATAACCGTTTATTAGATAACCTACCACAGAGAATTAGGCCGCTGACTTGGTCTTGCCCAGAAAAACTCTAGTAATTTCAGCAAGTCAGTTCTCAAAGCTATTTTGGAAAGCTTTAGTTTCAGAGCTTTTAAGAATTTACAGTTCAATGTGGCTATTAGTCTTAAGGTTGGTGAAAATTACAATTGGTATGAAATTCAGTTAAGGCTGCTAACATTCTATCAGCTGCAGATTCTGTAATATTTTTTGCAAGTGAGGTCCAAAAGCAGTTTCTGATCGCTAACACCTTTTTGCTATTAACTGTTGTCTTTTAAAAGTGGTCTGTCATCTTGATATCGGTCAAAATTACTTTTTAATAGCTACTAGTCGGCAGTAACTTAAGCTGCTAACTTAACCTGACTCACAGAGGCAGTAGTAATCTCAGCAAGTTAGCTTTGTATACCTTTTCTGAAAGTTTATGTACTAGAGCTTTCAGCAACATCCACGCTGGAATGGTCTTTCATCTTGAAATCAATAATAATAACTGTTTATTAGATAATTTACCACACGGAGTTAGGCCGCTGACTTAGTCTTGCCCACAAAAACTCTAGTAATTTCGGCAAGTCAGTTCTGAAAGCTATTTTGGAAAGCTTTATCTTCAGATCTTTCAAAAATTTACAGTTCAATGTGGCTATTTGTCTTAAGGTTGGTGAAAATTACAATTGGTATGAAATTCAGTTAAGGCTGCTAACTTTCTATCAGCTGCAGATTCTATAATATTTTTTGCAAATGAGGTCCAAAAGCAGTTTCTGATAGCTTACACCTTTTTGCTATTAACTGTTGTCTTTTAAAAGTGGTCTGTCATCTTGATATCGGTCAAAATTACTTTTTAATAGCTACTAGTCGGCAGTAACTTAGGCTGCTAACTTAGCCTGACTCACAGAGGCAGTAGTAATCTCAGCAAGTTGGCTTTGTATACCATTTCTGAAAGCTTATGCACTAGAGCTTTCAGCAACATCCACGCTGGAGTGGTCTTTAATCTTGAAATCAATTAAAATAACCGTTTATTAGATAACCTACCACAGAGAATTAGGCCGCTGACTTAGTCTTGCCCAGAAAAACTCTAGTAATTTCAGCAAGTCAGTTCTCAAAGCTATTTTGGAAAGCTTTAGTTTCAGAGCTTTTAAGAATTTACAGTTCAATGTGGCTATTAGTCTTAAGGTTGGTGAAAATTACAATTGGTATGAAATTCAGTTAAGGCTGCTAACATTCTATCAGCTGCAGATTCTGTAATATTTTTTGCAAGTGAGGTCCAAAAGCAGTTTCTGATAGCTTACACCTTTTTGCTATTAACTGTTGTCTTTTAAAAGTGGTCTGTCATCTTGATATCGGTCAAAATTACTTTTTAATAGCTACTAGTCGGCAGTAACTTAAGCTGCTAACTTAACCTGACTCACAGAGGCAGTAGTAATCTCAGCAAGTTAGCTTTGTATACCGTTTCTGAAAGTTTATGCACTAGAGCTTTCAGCAACATCCACGCTGGAATGGTCTTTCATCTTGAAATCAATAATAATAACTTGTTATTAGATAATTTACCACACGGAGTTAGGCCGCTGACTTAGTCTTGCCCACAAAAATGCTAGTAATTTCGGCAAGTCAGTTCTGAAAGCTATTTTGGAAAGCTTTATATTCAGATCTTTCAAAAATTTACAGTTCAATGTGGCTATGTGTCTTAAGGTTGGTGAAAATTACAATTGGTATGAAATTCAGTTAAGGCTGCTAACTTTCTATCAGCTGCAGATTCTATAATATTTTTTGCAAATGAGGTCCAAAAGCAGTTTCTGATAGCTTACACCTTTTTGCTATTAACTGTTGTCTTTTAAAAGTGGTCTGTCATCTTGATATCGGTCAAAATTACTTTTTAATAGCTACTAGTCGGCAGTAACTTAGGCTGCTAACTTAGCCTGACTCACAGAGGCAGTAGTAATCTCAGCAAGTTGGCTTTGTATACCATTTCTGAAAGCTTATGCACTAGAGCTTTCAGCAACATCCACGTTGGAGTGGTCTTTAATCTTGAAATCAATTAAAATAACCGTTTATTAGATAACCTACCACAGAGAATTAGGCCGCTGACTTGGTCTTGCCCAGAAAAACTCTAGTAATTTCAGCAAGTCAGTTCTCAAAGCTATTTTGGAAAGCTTTAGTTTCAGAGCTTTTAAGAATTTACAGTTCAATGTGGCTATTAGTCTTAAGGTTGGTGAAAATTACAATTGGTATGAAATTCAGTTAAGGCTGCTAACATTCTATCAGCTGCAGATTCTGTAATATTTTTTGCAAGTGAGGTCCAAAAGCAGTTTCTGATCGCTAACACCTTTTTGCTATTAACTGTTGTCTTTTAAAAGTGGTCTGTCATCTTGATATCGGTCAAAATTACTTTTTAATAGCTACTAGTCGGCAGTAACTTAAGCTGCTAACTTAACCTGACTCACAGAGGCAGTAGTAATCTCAGCAAGTTAGCTTTGTATACCTTTTCTGAAAGTTTATGTACTAGAGCTTTCAGCAACATCCACGCTGGAATGGTCTTTCATCTTGAAATCAATAATTATAACTGTTTATTAGATAATTTACCACACGGAGTTAGGCCGCTGACTTAGTCTTGCCCACAAAAACTCTAGTAATTTCGGCAAGTCAGTTCTGAAAGCTATTTTGGAAAGCTTTATCTTCAGATCTTTCAAAAATTTACAGTTCAATGTGGCTATTTGTCTTAAGGTTGGTGAAAATTACAATTGGTATGAAATTCAGTTAAGGCTGCTAACTTTCTATCAGCTGCAGATTCTATAATATTTTTTGCAAATGAGGTCCAAAAGCAGTTTCTGATAGCTTACACCTTTTTGCTATTAACTGTTGTCTTTTAAAAGTGGTCTGTCATCTTGATATCGGTCAAAATTACTTTTTAATAGCTACTAGTCGGCAGTAACTTAGGCTGCTAACTTAGCCTGACTCACAGAGGCAGTAGTAATCTCAGCAAGTTGGCTTTGTATACCATTTCTGAAAGCTTATGCACTAGAGCTTTCAGCAACATCCACGCTGGAGTGGTCTTTAATCTTGAAATCAATTAAAATAACCGTTTATTAGATAACCTACCACAGAGAATTAGGCCGCTGACTTAGTCTTGCCCAGAAAAACTCTAGTAATTTCAGCAAGTCAGTTCTCAAAGCTATTTTGGAAAGCTTTAGTTTCAGAGCTTTTAAGAATTTACAGTTCAATGTGGCTATTAGTCTTAAGGTTGGTGAAAATTACAATTGGTATGAAATTCAGTTAAGGCTGCTAACATTCTATCAGCTGCAGATTCTGTAATATTTTTTGCAAGTGAGGTCCAAAAGCAGTTTCTGATCGCTAACACCTTTTTGCTATTAACTGTTGTCTTTTAAAAGTGGTCTGTCATCTTGATATCGGTCAAAATTACTTTTTAATAGCTACTAGTCGGCAGTAACTTAAGCTGCTAACTTAACCTGACTCACAGAGGCAGTAGTAATCTCAGCAAGTTAGCTTTGTATACCGTTTCTGAAAGTTTATGCACTAGAGCTTTCAGCAACATCCACGCTGGAATGGTCTTTCATCTTGAAATCAATAATAATAACTTGTTATTAGATAATTTACCACACGGAGTTAGGCCGCTGACTTAGTCTTGCCCACAAAAATGCTAGTAATTTCGGCAAGTCAGTTCTGAAAGCTATTTTGGAAAGCTTTATCTTCAGATCTTTCATAAATTTACAGTTCAATGTGGCTATTAGTCTTAAGGTTGGTGAAAATTACAATTGGTATGAAATTCAGTTAAGGCTGCTAACATTCTATCAGCTGCAGATTCTATAATATTTTTTGCAAATGAGGTCCAAAAGCAGTTTCTGATAGCTTACACCTTTTTGCTATTAACTGTTGTCTTTTAAAAGTGGTCTGTCATCTTGATATCGGTCAAAATTACTTTTTAATAGCTACTAGTCGACAGTAACTTAGGCTGCTAACTTAACCTGACTCACAAAGGCAGTAGTAATCTCAGCAAGTTAGCTTTGTATACCTTTTCTGAAAGTTTATGTACTAGAGCTTTCAGTGGCATCAAAGCTGGAGTGATCTTTTATCTTAATATCAGTTAAAATTACGGTTTATTAGATAAACTTCGCACACCAAGTTAGGCCGCTGACGTGGTCCAGCCTACAAAAGCTGTAGTAGATTTGGCAAGTGATTTCTGAAAATGGTTTCTAAAAGTTTACACGATGCAACTGATCGCAAATACGAAATAAAGTTGCTTTTGACTTTGAAATCGGACAAAATCACAGTTAAAATAAAAACCCTTACTTTTTATCAGTTGCAGGGTCTGTAGTAACCTTAGCAAGTGACCTGTGATTGGTCCTTTATCTTGAAAATAGTGAAGTAATGTTTATTCCCATATAAATCGTAAAAATTTTTAGGCTGCTTAGCAGTTTCTCTGATTTTTACTTATTTATTTCTTTCTAGTGGTACCGCAACGTACCTCATTAGAAATTTTATGATAGAAATATTTAATTTTCATAGATATAAAGTTGAAACTAGACATATCACGTCGACATTTGAATATTTTTTTATAAGTTTTAGGCCAGTTTTAGATACACTGTAGTAATCATGCTAAGTTAGCACTGTATGCTGTTTCTGAAAGCTCACGCTCTAGAGCTTTTAGCGAGATCCTATTTAAAGTGTTCCTTGATCTTGTAATCAGTGAAAATTAAGGTTTGTTCGCCGAAATAAATCATCTAAAATTTTTGGCTGCTTAATAATTTTCTCTTATTTTGACATAGCCATCTCCTTTCAATATTTACACAGTGCAACTTAATAGAAACCACGTGGCAGGCTTCTTAATCATTATGGATAAAAAGGGTAATATAGACATCTTCGTGTCGGTATTGTAATCAATCACTGAAATTGGGCTGCTAGGTTTGTGAAGTTAGCTGACCAATGAGTTTTCTAGCATGTGAGTATATTTCGCACTTTAATGCGTCCCACAAAAGGAGAATATTAAAATCCATGCGAGTCACTTTTGATTTGTTATCAGAAATATGTATTTTTTGATATTTTTCTAGAAACCGAGAAAGACTTCTTCATTTGGTCGGGTTATATTGGGCTGCTAACTTTAGGCTGCTAACTTCACACTCGTATTCAAATGTATCCTTACTGTACATAAAAGATTGTTTATGGATTTTTAGTTTATTTTGCAGTCGGTTCCTTTTTTATTTATATTTTTTTATAACGTGATGTTGTTGTATTATTTGGCTGTAGGAAAAACTTAGGCTATAATTTATTGTGTATTTTCTGTTGTAGTACCTTTAGTTATCTATAGTTTGAAACATTCCATTTTTATGGTTAAAAAGCGTTGGTTTCATTACCACAGCAGATAGTTTAATACTTGCGAATTTATCGTAACGATTCGACGCTGACAATCGGTTTACTGTCAATAAGTACAAATGGAAAAGCGACAACTTGAAATCCACTTGCCAGCAAAATTTCAATTTCCCGAAGGCAGCATGAACCGTACAACTCTCGAGTCTTATAGACTTCTTCTTCAATTACAAGACTAATTCAAGGAATTTTGCTGTAATTTACAAGTCGGCAGTATATTATTTTACTAGCTAGGATTTTCCAGTGGCTTCGCCCGCGTGGCCTACTATGAATATATAAATAACACAGGGTATCTTACACAAATTGACCTAGGTCCCAAACTAAGCATAGTGTACTATGGGTACTAGGCGACGATATGTGCCTTTAACCTTTAAGCTGGCTAACGTTGAAATGGGGTATCCTCCTGGGGTTCAAAGTGATAATACTAGGACAAAATCAGTTTGCAGTGAAAGCCCAAGTATTAAAATAGAGACTTGGAGTAATGACCCACTGTGATAATACTAGAACAAAATATTTACTGACACCTGGTATGTCTATATTACGCGCCATGGCATGTCTACACTGTCGGTTAGTCTGTGGATATATTTGGCATTGTCGCAACACTGCTTAAAGTGAGCGGGGAGGGGTATCTTCGGTTTTATGTCATGACACGTCGCAGCAATGACACTTGCAACTAGAAGAGGTTTGTTTAACTTATTAATATCTTTGAAATCTCTATCTTATACTTACTATATTTTGTATTGTTTTCGGAATAAACTAATAAATTATGCGTAAATTCTGTTATTTTACCGTAATGCCTTCATTTTCGACAAGTATTTTTGATAATAATTTATTTGTACTAGTATGCTGTATATTATGCTGGGCGGGTATACTTTAAATTGCTTTTCTTAATGGTTTTGCATCCTGCTTATTCCAATGAGTTTGTACTCGTGTGATAAAGAAATAAAGAACGGGGTATTTATTTTTGTAACTAGAATTATCATTTGTCTTAGTTTTAGGTCGTCGGGCTCATACAGTCTCTTTTCTACAGTCATAGTCAAGTGTTTGACTTTCTACAATAGTCCGATTTCGAAGACTATGAGGACGATCTCTTCGGAGGCGATGGTATAGAAGATGAGCACCTTCTATACGTAGAACCAGTTGGCAAAATTAACAGCGGCAGCAGTACCAGCTCAGAATCAGAGCCTGCGAGCCCAACATGCACCAGTCTCGCAACGTGGCCGAAGACTAGGTCAATCGCGTGCGCTATCCCGTGGTCGATCATGTGCCAGAAGTGGTTGTGGATTTTGTTGATCTCTGATGGTATTGAATTTTTGTATTTGTTTCCATTATTAAGCATAACCGGGTCAATTTCCCAAACAGTATTTTTTTATGGCAAGACTGAAAACGCAGGTGTGGAAACGTTTTACAATAAAGTACCATTTATATTCGGAAACAGCCTCCGATTATCTACCTCGGGCAACAGCTAAAATGAAAATATTAATATATATATTCATAAAAAAAAATATATTTAGACCGAAATTCTCATCAAGGTGGGTTGTCCGGCAGCCGGTTTTGTTTGGAAAATGCCGCATAGTTTGAATACCACGTAATGAATAAAAAAAGCACATCATTTCTTTTATAGCTCGTTTCTATATTCCTGAATATGTGCATATACGTTTGTCCGGCGACGCGGGATTAATTCCACCGACAAAATCTGTAATCGATTTATTCGAAAAGTTTGTTTCCTTACACCCCCGTCTCCTGGACACTTGGAGCAACAGTCAAGCCGCGTCGCTCGGCAAGAAAGCACAGTGCGTAGCGGCTGTACGCCGTCCTGCAAAAACGTTAGTTTATCATCCTTGCTTGCAAATATACTGTATAATTATTTTTAGCACTGACAGATTTAGACTGCATTTTGGCAATGGTTGTAAGAAATGTCGGGGTGTGGTAAAAAACGAGCTAATCCATCCTACAAATAAAATTTAGAATTACTGCTAATTATATGAGTTTGAGTAATACGTTTGATTCGCAAAATATCGTAGTGCATTATTTTCGAAAATGATGATTGGAATTGTGCATTAGCGTACATACACGTATGTAAATTTTGCATTTGTTCTTGAAAGTTATTATGTACGATTTTTGCTTTACTTTAATATCCACCGGGATGAAGTTTCACTGGAATAACGTCAAAAGTAGCTTCAAGTGAAAAAAAAGGTCACAAATGTTGAAATAATAATCATTTTTATACGTTATATTTTTATTTATATATTAGTTAAGTATGTTTTATAACGCGATACATATGTATAACGCGAAAGTAAGTTGATCCGAGTATCAAAATTACAGAGGTAGTATACCGTGTTGTAAACGATAACTAAATGCAAAACATGACTGACTAAGAAATTAACATACGATGTCATTATTTTGTTTGGGTACAAATTGGAGTAAATAAAAGATTTGATTATTAAAATCCTTTTTTTATTTTAATTCTGGTGGGCACATTTCATTCCGGTGGGCTGATTTTATAATATCGGTGTATATAATTCATTCCGGTGTGACTTATATTTCATTCCAGTGTGATTAATAATTCCGGTGGGAGCTTAGATTTGGTCCTTCATATCTCGAAAACTATGAAAGTTTTTAGGTTTCCTTTTAGATATGTTTAATAATAAAGTCTAAATTACATACCTACCTACATTTAAAATTATCAAAAAGAGACAGAAATAAATATTTACATTTAGATCTGTTGAAATTGACCCATTGGATATTCCGTGATAATAATAAACATATGACATTTAGAATATGTCATTTCAATCATGCCAAGTAAATAAGTGATGAAACTTTTTTGTTTGCTTGTAGAGAGGTTAAGTTAAGCCCATATATATATATTTTTTAATTCGTCAATGTGCACACACCTTTGCAAACTGACAAACCGACTGTTATAAGTTACTGGATTTCAACAAATCTGGTACCGTTATCATTCTTATGATCTAAAAATTCTGTGGTACATTTATTTGCCTTAGGTTTTTTTACATACTGTATATAGATACATTATAATACCTAAATACATATAATACTTAAATACATGCAAGATCAAGGAAGAAACATCCGTCCTCATCGCACAAACACTTATCGTGGCCGGGATTCGAATCCGGGACCGCCAGCTACGTAGGCCGTTGTGCAACCAACTGTCAACAATCCTTTTCGCATTTATAATTTAGAAAAGACCTTTAGCCGAATTAAGACGTACTATAACACTGCGCAAGCCTGTAGTTACGACTATAGCCGTAACCAGGATTCGGAGCGCGTCTGTCAGCGGACATAATGAATTGCCTTCATCGTGGATGCAAATCCAGTTATTCAGTGAACTGGAATTCAATCCTGGTCTAGCCAGCAATGAGACCTATTGTTGGTGGAGTTTTTATTTAAACTCGTCTTACACAATTCTGCGTTCGGTTTTTCTTTTTTTCCGTTCCGTCGATTTCCACTCTTCTCTGGGCATAATAATTATTTTTTTTTTTTATTCATCACACCAACAAAGTACAAAACTTTACATTTAATTTGCACTAAAAACTAGGAGCACTTCTTGCCCGCACCTAAATAACAGATGTGCAACAGCATTTAAAAATATTGGACAGTTTTACTTGGACGTGAAATATATTATATATTACTAGCTTCTACCCGCGACTTCGTCCCCCTTAAATTCGTTTATCGCGGATCAACGTATTTTTCTGGGATAAAAAGTAGTCTATGTCCTTCCTCGGGACTCAAACTATCTCCATACCAAATTTCATCGAAATCGGTTCAGCAGTTTAAGCGTGAAGAGGTGACGGACAGAAATACAGACAGACGCACTTTCACATTTATAATATTAGTATGGATATACATAGGAAAACATCCAAGACTAAGGAACTAATGTTTATTGCTCATCACACAAATATTTGCGCTTACCGGGATTTGAACCCAGGACAGGAGGAGGCTTCGCAGGCAACGTTACTCCCGCTGAGCCAAACCGATCGTCCAAGTAGTAATATTACTTTCTTCGGCGATTTAAAAGTTATTGGTTCCAAGCAAGTTATATAACACTACATTTATTGTTCTCTAGTGTGATATTCCTTCACGTCGACATTTTGGCTAAATACGTCTTGCTAAAATCGGCAAGAAGTGAAAACATTTAAGAAAAAAAAATACATTTGTTCAACAGTTTTGTATGCGCCTACTTTATCTTGTTTTTCCTCAAGAATTTTATGGTTGAAGTTATAAAACATAAAAAAAAATTAATAAAAAAGAACCGACTTCAAAATAAACTAAAAAGCCATAAATAATATTTTATGTACGGTACGGATCACATTTCAATCACCTTTTGAAGTCGGTGCCAAACCATTAATTTATTTATTACTATTAAGAACCGCGGGGGCGAGCCTTTAGTTATTATCTTTCTACATATAAATTTAGTCATAGTAATTCGTATTTCTGTTGAATAAAAGAACTTTATTTACTTCAGGTTTGGCACCGACTTCAAAGGGATATTTATGGTTTTTTAGTTTATTTTGAAGTCAGTTCTTTTCTATTAATTTTTTTTTATTTTTTACTTTTTAGTGATGGATTTTAGTAGATATGAAAGCGAAACTGTTGGAAAAATGTAGTGTTGTATGACTTGCTTCCAAGTTATATGTTTCAAAACGCCGAAGCGTTTTAAAGCATGTTTATTTTCAGACAACTTGGGTCCATAAATTGTTAGTACAAAAACTTAGAACTATGTTACAGAGGCGTAGCGACAGAAAAATTACAAGGGAAGCCAAAGTATATTCATTTACTCATATTTACAGAAACCGGTGGCGAAAAGCCTTTCTTTGGGTAACCTGGTCTGAATTGGCTTATACGCCACTGCTATGTTAGTACTATAATAACAAAACTATACCTAACTAGACAACTACTGAGCACAGCACTACCATCTAGGTCACGAGGCGCGTATAGGCGTGCAGCTCATCAAACCTACCGAGTACAGCGCTGTCCATCCGGCCTGCCACTCTTCTGCTCACCTTTTCACTGCAATTTCTTTCCTTCTCAATAGTTCTTTGAAGAAATATATAAAAGGTAATTCAGGACAACTCATCATGGCAATAATCTGTCACAAAGCCGGATATAGATCGAATTTATAGTATGTAGTTATAACCGCTTGCATAATCAATCCGCGATCAAAAACTATGTTGTCAAATCGACGGATGTCACGCCTAAGCGAAGATGAGAGGATAGTGCCCACGGTAGTAATATGTGTCGATTTTCACGAGCCACGTTCACAGCTCGACCCTTGTCACACGCAGGTATGTCGACAGTCGGAGACACAAATTGACGTCTTAAATGCCTCTATTAGTGAAGGTGTTTCTGTCCACTAAGCTATACCATGTCCAGTTTAACAAACTAAGTCAGACATTTGAAAATGCGTTGTCTTGACAAAGAAGTATTTTCTTAACAAATACATAGTTTTGATCTTTTTACAAGCTTTCACTCATATTTAACTAGCAATGTATATAAATACATAGGCCTGTAAGATCTTGCAAGTTAAATTTGACCCAATTCCCGATTTCCGGTTGAGCTAAAATACAATTTGGCTTACTTATGTAAGTTAAATTGAAAATACAATATTATGATACCATCGAATTGATCTGCTGATGGAGCCGGAAGGTGGTCATAGGAACTCTGTAATAAAACAACGCAATTTGGGCCCCCGTTTGCCCGTTACGCCCCGAGTTTGAGCTTTTAGAAAGACAATACAATACGATACTCTTTATTGCACAACAAAAGAAAAAACACACACTTAAATCAGAAACAGTTTGAGAAATGGTAAACAACAAGCAGTCTTATCGCTAAGAAGCGATTTCTTCGAGACAACCACAGACACTTATTTTTAAGGAGCTGATTTGTCTATCTGCTTATTCGCCTATTACAAGAATCGCAAATTAAAGCCGGTTGAAACGTGTCGCTTAGGAGTTTTTTAATCAGATCCATATTTTGTATGTCAGATCCGGATGATACGGAACTAGATCCGGATCTGCCATACAAAAACGATCCGGATCGAAAACTCTATTTGGCAGTAGTGTCATAATACTGGATTAGTTTCGAAAAATATACACAGACCAACTGTGTTGGAGTGCTTCTAATGATACAAGATCTGAGTTTTAATTTCCAGCTATAAGATAAAGATTGATCGCTTAAGTCTTTATATTATATGTGCCAGAGAGTCAGTGAACTGTCAGTCAACTAAAATAAATATAAAATCAGCCAAAAACGATAGACTAGCACACGAAGGGTTCCGTCCACCATAGCCTTGATCTTTAACGTTATTCTATTATTATTTTGGTTGTTATAGCAGTTACAGTAACACAAATTATGAGTAAAGTTCAAGTGTGAAGTTAGTGGACAGACGGACAGACAGAGGAGGCTTAGTACCTAATAGGGTCCCTTTGGAACCCGATAAGTAACAGCTTATAAAAGTTACACAAAAATTGGCATTAGCCTTAGCCTATTGACATAGTTAAGCGTGGCTACTACGGTTACAGCTTTACGTCGCTAGTGACGTCACATATTGATACTTCTACTTGCAACGGGTATTTAAGTTGTCAGAACCTTTGCTCAGTGGCTCAGACCTGTCTAGATAAACTTGGAATGTAAAACTATATCCGCGTACGAAATTTCATCCAAACCGTTAAAGTTGTTTCCGAAAAACCAATTAGGTAATGTTAAAATCTATTAAGTTATAGTTGCCCATTAAGTATGAAAATTTCCATACTAACATAAAGATGAATATCAAGAAAAAGGTAGGAAGGGTAAGACAAACTTCAATTACAAAAAAAAAAAAAATCTTATTAATGGCTTCATTCGATTTTTTTTGGCCCTTCCATACACGAGCGACCCATTCTAATGGATATGGCTGGCTATGCAATAAGCAAGATATTGAATTGAATACATAGCAAATCTATCCGAGCCGAGCGGTGATGTTGCCGGTCACTGGCGGAACAAAAGATGTCTGGAGCACAGCTTATCGAAAAATATATAGATAACTACATCAGTGCCTCTATTGCTACCGGATCAGAATTTTCATTGTGTTTTTCATTTTCACTGTGACTGGATTTTTAACTGATCGGAAATAAATTGGAATGAACGTTGAAATGTCGTACGATGTCGTTGATTTATATATTCGGAAAGAGCCTTTATAGAGTTATCTAGATTTACCGAAAATTTAGCACTTTATTATTAGGCTTTTTAGCACTTTCTAATGCGGAACCCAAGCCGTATAATAAATGAAGAGACTGGTTAAAACATTTGACACATCTATATATACATTTATTTATAAAATATTTGACGACCCCTTTTTCTGCGCTGATTCAAACAAGTGTTTTTCACATTCAATTAAATAATGTTACTAATATTGAGTCCGAATGAATGTAACTGCGATCTCCTTTAATAGGTTGTCCACATGTTGAAAAATACTGGTCTCCAGCTAGCAGAGGCGTGGCGTCAGGGAAATTACAAGGGAAGCCGAAGCATATTCATTACTCATATTTGAAGAAAAAGGTGGTAAACCTTTCCTTTGGCAACCCGGTTGGTAAGTTGCTAGTTATGTACTAGTCCAGAGAGCTGAGGAGACGTGAGTTTCGAGTCCCGATCAAAGCATACAATTTTTCGACTGTTTCTGTTTTAATAAAATTTTATATTTACCGCCATGTGTAGAAAACAGAACAATGTTATATTAACCAATCTGTGCATTACAATGCACGTGACGGATTGTCCGTAAGATATCGGTAAATGTAGTGTATAGGTACATCAGAATCAAGGCTGTGGACACGGTTTAATTTGGTTTGTGGTTACTGTAACAATAGCGGCTGACGTCGTCCTGGCCGGAGCTTAAGTAAAGCTCCGTGCAGCTGGTAAGGCTTAGTACAGCCAGGAAATAAGTTGAAGCATCACTATTATAGGTGAAATATATTTTGAACCAATTCGGCTTAACTGTTTTTTGGATATAAAAGGACAAAAAAGTCTCATTACGTGTTATTCATTCGGTGGCGACAAATATTTATAAAAAGTGTTGAGGTAAATCGGGATTATCGCACCTACGGGGACAAATACGTCTTATCACTTGGCCGCTAAGAAAGTTATCAGCTGCACTCAAGAGTGAGAACAGCTGAAAACTTTTTTAGTGGCTTAATATATTGAAATTACCCCCATAATAGTATCAATCAAAAATATATCGCATGAATAGAGATTCATGCGATATATTCATGAAAATAAAAGGGATGCTAAGGTGGTTTGGGCATGTAGAGAAGCTGCATGAAAGAAGATTGACTGGAAAAATCTACAAGGCGAATGTAAGTGAAAATGTTGGAAGAGGGGGGCCTAGAAGAACGTTTCGCGATCATATTGGAGATATTCTGAAAAAAAGGGCAAGTAAAAAGTACTTAAAACCGACGAGCATGCGAAGAGATTAATGAATGTTGATGAAGCGGCAGTTGTATACCAGGACCGTAGCAAGTGGATGGAGGCAGTCTCTGCTTACCCCTTTGGAAAAAGGCGATTGTATGTATGTCATTTCAATATATTTGTATTGGGGTGAAATTGTTCTTGTCGCTTAGTTTTTTTTTAATTGTTTTTTAAGTACGAGAACTCTATCGAATATGCGATGGACGGATTGAACGGGTCACAACACGAATTTTGTGCTATGATCCAAAATTAATTTATACGTCACCACAACTAAACGATATACTGCAAACTATAAATCTTTCCTGTCTCCGCGCCGACGTCATTTGTTTCAATTGCATGAACATAGTGAGAATGAGCAGCACCTCAAGTACAACTGCGACACGCGACTCTTTGTCGTGCGACAAAGTTTGTCTACTCCTACCCGTTTTTTGAGAAAGACGGGTGATGCTATGTCGCGCGACAAGCGTATCCGCGGAGAGTTGTGCGAGATCGGCAGGTGATGAAAATTTGTCAAGGCCTTGGGCCTATATAGAGACTATCATCACAAAAAAACCGGCCAAGTGCGAGTCGGACTCGCGCACCGAGGGTTCCGTACAAATTTTTACTTACCCTTACTTTATTACCCGATACCGGTTGAGTTAAGTTTGCACCTCATATCTATAGCATAGCACACAAATCAGGTGCAAACTCAACGCAACCGGGTTGCTGAAATAGGTTTTTTATGAATTAACAAAAAAAAAATAGCTAGTTAGAGACATGGCTATAATTTTCGTGTAATATTTATGTTTATTAATACAAATTGTGAAAATTTCAAGATTTTCGATTGGTGAACTTCGGAGATACAAAGGGGGGGAGGTGTTTTTTTTCACATTTTCCTTAATAAAACAAAAACTAAACACAATAAAATAAATAAAAAAATTGTTCAAAAGTGTGCAGGTTAAGCCCTTGCATATGATACCCCATTTGACCCAGTAGCTAGACTTAATTTTTACCCCCCTCATATTCGTCGTTTTTTAAAAACATAAACATATTTTTTTAAATATTTCCTTGTAATACATGTGGGTTGACCATGTTTATAAATATTCCAAAAATTTCAAATAGTCAACATAACTAGTTTTTGAGATATGGCGCTTTAATAGTCGGACAGACAGACAGACAGACAGAGTCGCACCATAAGGGTTCCTTTTGTACCTTTTTGGTACGGAATCCTAAAAATGGTTGAAGTCGATAAAATAACTTAGTGTCTTATTTACATGAAAAACAGCATTACTACGTAAATCTTTTATCACAGGCATTGTTCACTTCAATTGTTGGGAATTCGGTTGCCAAAACAGTTTTAGTTATCAAAAATAAACGTTTTTTCTTAAAGTTTTGAAAAGTACTTGCTGTTCACTAACGAGTTTATCCCAGCCCATAACCATTTAATTTACCCACATTATGGTATCAATAAAAAACACATCACTCGAATAAAGTGAGGGCAGCACAAAACTTTCGGAGTAGCTTATAGATTTCATAAAATTCAATCACGTTAAAGGTTTAATTGGTTTCCCCTTCTTTTATAGACAAACTTTTCGTCGATTTTCATTTCACTGAAAGCGATAAATATAATATTCAGTTCTCACATTTTCTTTTCAAGTAATATGGTTTCATCGACTATTCATTACATATTTTTATAATCATTAGAACGACTTAACAAGGATTATTATTTGCTCGAAAATACATTCCATTGAATTTTCAAGTAACAGAATAAAACAATACCGATCGAAGCTCCCCACATCGGAGCTCGGGGGGCGAAGCCCCAAGCAATCCATACTAATATTATAAATGCGAAAGTGTATCTGTCTGCCTGTCTGTCTGTTACCTCTGCACGCTTAAACCGCTGAACCGATTTGGACGAAATTTGGTATGGAGATAGTTTGAGTCCCGAAGAAGGACCTAGGCTACCTTTTATCCCGAAAAAATACCCTTATCCGCGATAAACGAATTTAAGGCGGACGAAGTCGCTGGCAGAAGCTAGTTATAGATAAATCCAAATAAACATTAGTTGGCCTGGTTTGGCTCGTTAGTTACCTTGCGTTCCTCAGAGCAGAAATAGAAGCTCCGCGAAGCAGGGCTCGGTTTTAGTAAAATATCTTAAATTTCCCGACATTACCTATAAGAAATTTTAAATTACCTTATACAGTCAGTATTGCAGTACAGCAGTATAGTCTGTAGCATCCAAAGCGTCAAATATATTGCAACACATTTTAATTCTTAAGGACATAAGTAATCGATATATTTCGCGTTTTGGATGCTACAGACAGGCTATGCTATAGTTATTACAGGCTACCTATTTATGATAAGACTTACTCTAGATAAATGCAACAATAATGTAGGTACTCGGAAGGTGTGTAGTGTACAAATACAAAGTATTAAATATAAAGAGAAATCGACTTACGATATTTCCCCCTTAATTTGGGAAGAATTAAAAAAAAAAAACAATTCAAGCCTCAGTGATTTCAAACAATCCTAAAAATGTAGTTAAATAAAAAATTCAAGAAGTTCATGTAAAAGTTTGATCCAGGTAACGATTGCCAAATTATGGTTATGTTGTTAATTTCATAATTTCGTTGCTTACTCACAGAATGCGCAGGAAACCGATTTATTTTCTAGTCTATTGTTTATGCCGGATTTAGAACGAACGGACACAGAACGCGATTTATGCACAATGCAACAAGATAACTAGCTGTATCGGAGAAGCGACAATGGGTTGGCGAGAGACAATATTCCTGACGTACAGTCGAGTTCATAAATATATGAGCATTCCCAGGGCTACTAAAATTAATGTACATAGAAGTGTACTTATACATCAGTACAAAATTAACAACGTGCTTCGTCGCAGTAGCTCCTTTAGTTCTGGTAAAGGAACAAAGGCGAAAAACAGTTCTCGGTTGTTTCTTTAGCTCACGTACAGCAACAAAAGCGAAGGAAAAGTGGCAGTAGCACCTTCAGTCCTTGCAAAGGAACAAAGACGAAAAAATCATCGCACTTCTTCCTTCAAATCTTGTGAAGGAACTGGTGCGAAGACAAAATCGCAACAGTTCCTTCGAAGGAACAGACAAACGAACTACCGCGCATAATCTTAATTAGTAACTAAAAATGACATGTGTTTACAAAAACATACTATTTTTATGAGGATTACAATTTTTTTTGTTTTTACCTGTATTTAGTCTATAGTCCATACTAGGTTTCGATATAGTGCAGCCGTACAGACATTTACAATTATACACTAGCAGACTGAACCTTAGTATTTATACGAAACACAATTTTTTAAGATTTTTTTGAATTCGACTTTTGAACTGGGTATGCCTGGCAATGCCTCCGTACTAGTGATCGGATGTTGTGGGAGTCCTACAAAAAACACTGCGGAGGTGGTTGAACCGACTTTAGGCGTGGGAGAGAGGCGAATGAATTGAACATAAATATTTTTTGAGATAGCAAACTTATCTAGATAGCATTTCGGGACTACATTCACTTGTGTACAATCGTGATATAATCTATTCAGTATGAGTGGTCATAATGCACTCGCGTGCCTGTTAACACTTCCAAGTCTCACTTTGTTTCACATGGAACATATATACTTTTTCTGCTTTTGTGGCATTAGGTCCATCTTTTGTAAGATAATTTTTCTTTTGTGCAATCAAGATTAAATAGACATAATAAATATCTGTGTATGACCACCGGCCCGTTGGGTGAGCACTCTGCTAGTAAGTTTTAGCTACATATAGTACGATTACTTTGAGTTTACCACTGGCATATGCTTTTATTCCATTGGATATTCGACTTTAACACTAATATAAAAGAGTTTCTTAATACAAACAAACGACGTTTAGACAGTGTGTAAGTAATATAAACTCTTTTGCATTAGTGTTAAAATCGAATATTCAATGGAATAAAAGCATAATGTCAGTGGTAAACTCAAAGTAATCGTACTGTACGCATTGTCTTATATTATCAGCTACGCGCGTGGCACTACCAAAATCGCGGTCGTGAAACAACTGCTGAATAATATTTTAAAATACGGGCACTTTAAAAAACTTATTTCTATTTTAAGCTTTTTAGGCATTACTTATTTATGTTTTTGGTAGTTTAGAGCGTTCTACTCAGCACCTACTTCATGAAAATATCTGTGTGTACCCCACATTACTCCACACATTAATCTAGTAAAGTAACTAATATTCATATACAAACTATGCATGTACAGTTTCTTTTTCTCAACGTCTCCCACTACCCAAAGGTTGTCTGGAAGAGATCCCTGTTTAGCGATAAGACCGCTTGTTGTTTACCTCTCCTTGAATGTATTGTTTTGTGTACTCTATTTTTTGAGGTGTGCAATAAAAAGTTATTGAATTGTTTTGTATTGTATAGGTTAACAACATGTATAATATTTACTCCATGCCCGATTAGTTAGTAATTACGCACAAAAATACAAGTCTAGGCGTAGCTTATAAACGAGTAAATAAAATAGTAGGTTCGGGTGATTCTTCAGGCATTTCAGCCGTTGTCAGCCCCTAGTCCTCAGTATTAAAGCAATGGACATAATTATGGGGTTAATACGATCAATTATGACAGAACTATAATTAAAGTATATTAATGTATGAAAGTCTACTGCTTGGCGAAGCTAATTCTTACAATATTTGTTTACTCGGCGGCGGCGGTTGAAACGCCCGTGGAATTACGACGAATTTTGTTTTTGTCAGATCAAAGTCAGCATTTCCTATTGATCGACTAATGCCCAATGCTAGGTGAAGTTTCTGTCTTTAAAAATGAAACCTATCGTACGGCTGGATCGATCAGTGTAGGTACATGAGTAATTAGGTGTATCGGCCACTTGTCGTGCATATTTAATAGATGCCATAGCCCTTAGTAACCGACAAACCCGTTGAACTTTACGTGTTCTTCAAATGTTGATCGTTCATTTAGGTCAGTTTGTTTGTTGGTAAAATATTATTCTTTTATTGTCCACAGATGTCTTTTTTGATGTGAGCGCGAAAACGAACCGCGGGCTGTAAAATATTGCGGGCTGCATAATCTCAAGTGTGTAGTGCGGTGTAAGGAGGAGCAGGGCTTAAGGTGCCGATTATCATAAAATACAAAATTGAGCTTGGAAAATTGTGTATAAAATATTATATGGCTTACATTTAAAGAATGATTATTGGCGTTTCTGAATAGTGATATTGTTTTGTGTATCCTTAAACAGTTCTCTTACCAAAACGATTTTATGAGATCGATCGGAACGACACAACTAACCCCGCTATAGGTTATTCCGTCGTCTTCGACTTTCTATGGTTGTTTCGTCGTTTCAAATACAAACTTGTCCTTTGATCATTACATCTCAGTTCACACACGCTAAAAGAGTGTAAGTACGTCAAAATATTTGATTATTTTTTAACAAAACTTAAGGCAAAAATATAAAAGGGTGGGGTATAAGCATGGGGTAAGTTGTTCCGTTGATTTCGATTTTTTTCCATAGCTCTACCATAATATAAGCAATTGAAACGGCTCTTACAACTGCTTAGTGTCATAACGTTTCGCGACAAACATCATACGAATAGCTCCGTTTTTTTTTTTGCATTCCTATTCTCCTCGGAACTTCTTATACTGCCGGCACTTTTAGCCCCGCTTTGCCCTGCATATGTATTTTTTTTTTCGAAATGGTTGTATTTATCTTCATGTCTCAATTACTCAGCTAACGGAGGACACGGGGGTAGGTTAAGCTGACTACTGTACAGCTAGACAGATACATTTATCAAAATACCTATTAAATTTAACACATTATTGGAGATGCTAAATACGAAGCAATTGTTATATATTTATTTTGGACTAGAGGGCGCCCGCAACTTCGTTCGCGGAGGAGAAAAAGTCATAACCCCTCTTTTTTTCTTTAGCATAGTCGGGTAAAACGTATCCTATAACCATATGGAGATACCCAGCTACCCGATTGCCAAAAAAAGTTGAAATCCGATAAGCCGATTAGCGTGATCAAGCGACAACGACACATACAAACATCTCATTTTTACAACTTTATAATAGTATACATAACCTATCCAAGATATAGAGGTACATACTTGTTTCACTGTATAAATAAACAAATGTGTACTTGCTAAGTCTAATTCTTAAAACATTAAAAGTTGTTATTTTAAAGTCAAAAAGAATATAATAACCAGTCACAAAATTGTGAAGTCGCCACACAATAACAAGAGTAGGATAAAGTAAATGTTTCCCATATTTTCTGCTCCATCGTTACCCTGATTGAAGCCGAATCGTATTTATTTAGTAGGAAAGGCTTGGAATAAATTCGTTTTTATATGAAAACCTGCAGATTGCGAGTCGAACGAACGCACGAAGAGATCCGTACCACCGTATGCATAAATTAACGTTTCATACTCTTTAACTTTATTTTTATTATTTTGTCGTATTATATAGTAAATACATACACTATCTGAAAATTTCAAGTGAATAGGGTAAATTGCCTATTACTGGCCAACCTCCGGTTTCTGGGCAAATCCCAAAATTCTTGAAGATATAATCCCAAAAATAACTTCGTTCGCGGAGGAGAAAAGGTCATAAAATATGTATATTTTTTTTACAGCGTAGTCGAGTAAAAAGTATCCTAAACCATTTGTGGATACAAAGCTACCGGTGTACCAAAAATAGTTGAAATCCGTTCAGCCGATTTGGTGTAATGAAGCCACAACGAAAAATACCAAAATAAACAAAAAAAATCTGCGCAGTGACCTCCAAGTAGGCCGTTACAATGTTTTTTTTGGAAATATCTTCAATGTACAGACATTTCAGTTTTACAACTTTGTAGTAGTATAGATATATACTCGCATATAGTTAGGGTCTATATGAAGGATATGTTTAAGATTAGATTTTTTAAATACTAACTTCATAGTCTTCTTATTGTCATAAATGCCCCTGGAGTATTTTTAGAAATCGCGTGATTAATGCCGACAGAGTCAAAGCCAGTAATTACATAACTGACCAGCTATTGGTGACTTTCCATAAACTTCTTGGAAGGTGTCTTCTGCGCATCAAAATGTGATTGTATAGTTACATTTTGATCCACTGTTATATTGGTATAAAGATATAGAAGCGCTTTCGTGGCTTGAGTCGTCAGCTGTATGTATACCTATTACGATTCCAAAGAAACACGCTTTTTGCATGGGGGCTCTTTAGGCCCTTTTAATGTTGAAATTATTTTTTATCAGGTATTTGTTGTTATAACGGCCACAGACACATTCTGTGGAAATTTGAAGTGTCTACCTTAATACGCTACAAGAATAAAGAACCCGACGACAAATACCGGGCGCTTGGTAATAAAGTTCCCTTGGTACGATTTGTGCACGGAACCCGAAAAACCACCGTACATGCATAACATCGTAATGTGTGTGGAATGTATTTTTGTGGAAATGCTTCGCCGCAGCTGCTATTCTTACCATAACGGTAATTTATTATGTTTTATTGGTTTACTTTGAGTATGGAAGCGGAGAAGCGAGAAGTACAAATGCTCTTATTAAGATAGTTAGAAAATTGCTCGAAATTTGAGATAGTTATTGTAGGAAAAAAAGCAAAAATATATTTTTTCAATGTAGGCATTTAATCCAGCAGTTAAAAGTACATAACCAGGAAAGTATTCTGAATTTAACACTTTGGCTGCCAAGCTCGTAGCGCTGCGCACTTTCCTCTAGATACGGGGAAACGCATGTTATCGGCTACGCGGTGGCTACGCGTCTACGAGCAGAACGCTAGGCGCGCGGCAGTGAACGTATTAATGGAACTTTAACAGGTTGTTTCGGGATACACAGACTATCCTGTTTTCGACTCAGGAGACCTAAAAAAATGCTGAAGTTTTTCAGATTTTAGCACATTTGGGACCCATTTGCATGACAGAATGGAAGAGCATTAAATTTCCTAACAGTGTGTGTGAGAACCAGATATACTTTGAGGTTTTTGCCTATCGAAATGTCATAGTAGGTATGTTTATAGAGTATAATGGTGCACTTTCTATAATCTCTAGGTTACTTTCTCGTAGCTTTTCTGGTAGGTTCCTAATTGATTTGTATAAAATGACAAAAATAAACAAAGAGCAACCGATTTTGTAATATAAACATATTTATTTAGATTTATAGGCGTGGGACTAAGACATATCTTACTTATCTAGTTAAGATGGTTGTACTATGTTTTATCGAAAAACGTTTCATAGTATTTATATTTCATTTCGTTAGACATATCATTTCATTCGAAGCATTTTTCTCTGAAACCGTTAATAATTTGGGATTGTTATAAAACAAATCTAACCTAACCCAAGTAACAAAAGGTTCTATAACTAAGGCATTATATCACCAAACAGTGACATAGTAGGCCTATAATAGTAACCATTGTGACTGCTTGTACTATAAAGGTTTTTAACAGAGCGTTATGGTTCTATAAGATTAAAGAGCATTTAAGTTCTATAATGTAGCTCTTAGAACGCTTAAAGAATCATACAATAGAATCTTTAAAGTGTTGCACTGTAATAGATAGGCAAAAAGCAATTATAGTACTATATAACACTATAGACGACTTTACTGACACTCTCATGTACCTATTTTGCACTAATAATGCGTCAAAATAACTTTTTTAGTACTAGTATTGTAGCAGTACCGAAAACACTATTACAGAATCAATCTGCAATATAAAAAGACTTTGCACACCCATTACGTAACGTTTTAGCTTCTTAAAAGCTCCCTCAACATCACTACGGGGCTAGAGTTCTGTAAAAGTCATTAAAACTCTTTTATAGTATCAAGTAGTACAATAAGTTACCTGGTAAAGTTACTAAATAACTTAAATTTTAAATAGCATAATCTCTTCTATAAGTATGTTTGGGTTACTGTTATGAGACTAAAGCGTGACATAATAGCACTAAAAATAATAATTATATGACTACTTAGATCTATACTAGCTTTTCAGTATCAAATATATCACTAGTATTTCATAAAAGGTTTCATACTGGTCAAGCGAGTCCAATAAATATAGCACGTGGTTCTGCACAAAATATTTGTTTTGCACCACAATAGGGCTGTAGCAATGAAGTTATTTCTTGTCGAACCAGTTATAATGATGACGAATATGAGAGTGAGGACACTACCCCTTTATCACAGCTCAAAACAACAGATATGGCCAATTTTGTGTTCTCCTCCCTCCTTTTGTGATCGGGATATATTCCGGAGAAGGAAAGCCAACAGATTTAGAATTGGTGTGGTAACACATTTACCACATCTCAAATTATGCCCCATTGTGCATTTAATATAACTCCATTCAAATAAATATATTTTGACTTCACTATTTTATATTTGGACACTGGAACCCTAATTTGTTAAAATATGGCTGCTGTTTTCTGCCGTGATAGCACATTAGCAGCACGGCTGGAGCCTATGTGTACTATTGCAGCCGCAGTCGGGACAAGTCCTTATTTTATTAATTAAAATTTAATTAAAACACGTAAATAATGAAGGGGCAGTGTCAAATTTGAAATCAGCATAACGATTTTATCAATACAATTATTTTCGCAAGTGAAAGTACCGACTGAGTTACGGCCCACGAATGTTATTTAGTACGTCCTTTTATTACCTACATAACATATGTCACTTAAGCAAAAATGGCGAATGAAATAAAACATAAATGACTTAGCGATATTTGTTAACAAAATAGCGCAGGAGCAGGTGTGATAAAAAAGAGCACTGGAATCGTTTATGGTGCAAAATAGCACTATAAACATGTTTTGGTTACTTCTATAGTTGGAAACTGTGACATAAACGTTGCAGACAACACTATATTAGTACCAAAAAGCGTTGTACGACACTTTTATACTTCAACTACAGAGCTGATTTATCACCGGGTGAGCCTTTATGTAATGTTTATAGAATAAATCAGTGATAAAACTAGGGCCTCTTTGGGGTTCTGTAAACATTTACAACACCGTTATAGTGCTAATCATTAACACTATTTAGCACAACCAAAAACGTTCCCAGGACTTTTATAGTACCAAATTTTGTTACTTGGGAACCTAACGGCTTCTGCTCGATGGAATTCTTTGAAATACCTAAAAGCATTCTACAAAACGTTTGGCGAAGAAATGAATACCAGTTAAGAATCACATAGCTAACTCGCGTTTGGTCCTTACCTTTAAATAAATACGGATGGGTTTACAAACGTTGATGCTTTTTCCTATATAGCAGCGACGAAGGAAATAATATTTTTTTCGAGTAGTGATTCAATATGGGTCAGATATTTAAAATGCGCAAATCCTGAACAGGAAGCAAAACATTCATCACAAAGCGGAGCGGCGGGTATAACATAACGCGGTTTACTGAATCAAGTTTCTAAGTTGAAAAGGAATTACTTTTCAATCTTTTTTTTAATTACATCGTTTGTGTTGCATGTTCGACAGCTATTAACAGAAACATGAAAATGATGCCATTAAAAGTCCCCAGTAAGCTCGGTTGCCCGTACAAACGTAGTTACGATCTCATTTTCAAACGATAAGCTAGTTTGCTCTGAAACTTTATACTTAGAAGAAGTTTAGGTATATGCAGGCCTGTAATTAGTTTATGTAGCTTCAGATACCATAGTAAAAAAATATAGCGAATTTAAGTTTTTCATACAAAACTTGTTTTTGCTGATTTCGTTTATTTTATAAACTGCAGCCATATAAACTAGTTTCAGGCCTAGATATACAAAGTGTATGCAAAGTTTCGTTACAATGCAACACTTAGTTTTAAAATAAGAACGAAACTCCGTTTGTATGGGAAGGTGAAATTCGGCCGAGCTTACTGGGGACTCTTAACTGTTTCAGACCTATGTGCTTGTTTTTACCACACAAATAATAAAGCATAATAATAATAATAATAAGTTATTTCTCAAACATCATTTACAATTTTCCTTAAAACTAGAGACTGCTTCCTAAATAGGTGAGACCTGAGCTTTAGGATTAGCTGTGCTCTTCCCAATATCAATTTCATGATGTTTCAAATGAATTTATTTTATTTTTTAAGCGAAGACAAAATAGAGCCGCATGTGTGGTTTACAAAATATTCGTAGCGTATTTTTTTATCTTAAGCCAAAATCTAAATTAAAATTAAAAACGTAGATGTGTGTATGTATATATACACATATTATAAGGATATTTGTGTGTGTGTGTGTGTGTGTGTGTGTGTGTGTGTGTGTGTGTGTGTGTGTGTGTGTGTGTGTGTGTGTGTGGGCGTGCAAGCATATATACACACATATATATATATATTTAATATAAATACATAATATCTATGTATATTTTTATAAGTTTATTATTTTGAGCACATTATGGATACCTTCAATATACATTTTTACAAGTTACACCAATATTGCCAGTAGGTCTTTTGTTTCTTGATAGTTTTTACTTAATAACCAACTAGTTACGGCATTTTTGCAATTTCTTTTAACCATTGGATATATGTTTAGGAGTTTATTTATTTTATTATAAAGGATAGGCCCTTTAAATAGGAAAAACCTTTTTATAAAACATGTGTTGCATTTCCTTCCTATTTTGCCAACATTGTATGCTCTGCGAGAAATGTCTACACAGTTTTTATCATAGTGGAGGGTAGAGTGGAATCTTAGAATTGTAAATGAAATAAAAAGTTTTCTCACTGTCAATACTTTAGCAGTATCATACAATATTTGTGTAGAGTAGGTAAACGGAAGAAATAACATAACTTTCAAAACTGAGCGTTGCGCAATTTCTAAAGTGATCAGAGAAGTTTTTGGTGCTCCTCCCCAGACCGATATACAGTAAGTTAGGACCGATTGACAGAGCGCCAAATACACACGTTTTAAAAGTATAGTGTCTGCTACGTGTCTTAAATTTTTAAATACATATATCAACTTGCGGACTCTGCCACTTAGTAATTCTATATGTGATCGAAAATTATAACTTGAATCCATAATAACACCCAGATATTTTATAGTTTCTGTTTTTAAAATCGGGAGGCATGAGCAGGAATTTACCTGTATATTTATGCAGTTGTGAGCAATAAGGGGGAGTATCTGAGATGGCTGACCTGAAGTTCTTATGGAATGAATTATGTATCTGCATACTCGTAATGTCACCCTCGCGCTCAAATATCTCGTTATTCAAACAACTCCATTGGTCATCATCATCATCAATAAAACGCTTTTAATTTAATTAACTTAACTTTAACACCCTTTGTGATTACTGAAATATCACACATACTTTTCAGAAAGTGATGGCTAACTTTGTCTTGTATCCATCGCGCTGTAAACACAAGTATGAAATTTAACCCAGAGGCCATATTTTGTTTTCGGAAAACGTTTGGTATTCGTTACAGGATCGCATTCCAAAGCGGATTTATTAATTCACGATGGAAGGGCTTGTGAGTACAATCGCCTCGGGGTGAATATGATCCACAAATAAGTTCAAACGCTGGCTTGTTACAAGCCTACATTAATTAAACGAAGGTTAAGTTCGCGATCGATTTTTTCGAGGCCTTTCCTCAAGTTCAAACACAGCCTGTTAAAATATCTTTATCTTCACGAATGAAAAGTCTAGGTTTTAAAATGTAACCTACTTTTTTTCGTGAATTTTTAATATCAGAATTCGCTGCATTTTACGAACGAGAAACTTAATTAGAGATTTGAAAAACTCGACTCTTGGAGCATTTTGGGCCACGCTCAATGTAGGGTTGCACAGCCGTTACTACACAAATGCACAACAGATATGAAAAACCTATTTTTCAAACTTAAGATAATAAAATTATATTGAAGAATTTTTTTCGTCACATTTTTAGCATTTCTAGTTTTGGTTAAGTGGGAACACAGCTCTTTACCTATTCTTAGATACCTATTTTTTTATAACTGTCGCAAATTTTAGAAATGTAACTTTTAGTAATAAAATGACCTTTTTGAGCGAACGTTTTCTAACAATTGGAATTTACAGTTAGGTCACTATAATTCTTAGGGTGCGACTTAATCTTGCACGCGGGACATATTTCGAAACGTGTACAAAAAATAAGTTTGAACTTAACTTTAATAATGTTTGAGTTAAAATAAGTACAACATACAGACAGGCCGTCAGTGCGACGAAGTATGAGGATTTATGGGAGTGGGAGCGTGGGTGCTGGCCGGACAGTAGGTAGTGATTAAGTAAACTGATCCTCAGTTACAGTTTATACGTGGTAATGCGGTTGTGATAAATCTTTAGTAAGTAGGCTTATTTCTAGCTGGCCAGAGAATCCGCTTCAAATTTCTGTATTTTTTGGAAGGTACCGAAAAGTACACTTTTGGAACTAATCTACGACCCGTGTGTCTCTCAAGATCACAGTTCAAACGTGGCGATATTTTATTTTGACTAGTAAAACTACTGCCATTGACATTGAAGTATCTGTCATTGAATAACCTGTGATGTGAATCACTTAAGTTCACAGTTCACGTAGCGACGCTATTTTGACTAAAGGTGATAATAATAGTACGTATGGTAGACAAATCATGTATTCAGTCTTTAATTAATTCGTGGTGAAATTACCAATTGCCCCGTTGTCGACGTTCATAAGGGACGAGGAGCTATGACTAAGGCGGGCTTGCACCAAAATTTTCATCTACAGTTAAATTTAACCTAGAGTTAATCTGTCAGTTCTGATATGAATCCGACAGGAGTTAAAATCTAACTCTAAGTTTACGATGATAACCCAGCGTGGTGCGAATGGGCCTAAAAGTAAAGAGTGTCGTATTCCGGTGATTCCGCGGCCAGTTAGTTGACACTTGACACCCAGAAGTGGCATTCGTGATTTATTTAACGTACTAGCACGTGGCATTCGTGATTTATTTAACGTGTATATATTTTCATTGTTATATATTGTCTTTATAAGGTATCTATGTGCCATTGATGTCTGAGTGAGATAAATGCTTAGAATTGAATTGATGTATACGTACTACTCATATTTGACAAAATCTTCGCAATATAAACCGTGTCTTCGAGGAATGGGAAAGATTTTAACCACGCATTCTTACGGTCATTCGGAGTAAAAAATGTTATATGAACCAATTCAATTTCAACATAAAAAAATGAGTTTTGTCGATTTTTGTACATAAAAATTTAATAAATTTTGTTTCTCAATGACAATTGGGTCATACTGATTCTAGAATTTAGCCGTCTTTCCTGTGGACAACGCAATAGTTAAGGGCTTGGGTACATATAACTGATATTTTTATCGCTTAGATCTAGAGTATTAATCAATTTGTACATCGCCTAATAGGGCACTAAGAACAAGTAGTATTTAAAGCCCTTAACTTTCGGGTGTCCACAGGAAAGACGCATAACGCTAACTCGTGCTAAAAATAAGTATGACCCAATTATCCCTTTAATAAAATGGTAAAGATTATTTCTCCAAAATAGGATGATTTTAGAGAGTAGTTGCTGTTACTTTGATTTCTGTCAATAGTGACGCGAAACTTGGCCATATGTGGCCACGTCGCGATTAAAAGAGCTTAATGTACTTTAGTAATCACAATGAATTTTTTACATGAAAATTCATTAGATTTTCATAACTATGCCCGATTTGCCTGGGGTTCATATTATGAATTTTTTTGCTCCCAATGACCTAAGACATGCGTGGTTAAAATATTTCCCATTCCTCGCGGGCACCGTGTATAACTGAAGAGGTTGGTCATGAAATCCTTGTACGGAGCACGCGGAGGCGTATGGCTTTACGCTACCACAGAATAAAACACTAGTGCTACCATATTTTATTGATAATGTGATGTCAGCTTGTTCAACTCGTATTATTTCTCTCAACCAACGGAAGTGTTTGCCTGCCTGTCCGCAGATATATGGCCTGACAATGCGAGGATTAAAAGATGTTTTTTTCGATCAAAAACAATGCAATCGGAAAACTCGAGTTCAGTCTAATCCACGCTCAATTAGCATTGCTTATTAAAATGTCAGAGGTCTCAACACCAAGTTAAAACATTTTAAGCAAAGTATTCTTGGTCATGAGAGTGATATCGTTGTCGTTGTTGAATCCTGGTTGTCAACATCCGTTGAGGACTCCGAACTAGTGGGAGACGCCTGGAGTGTCTTGCGTCGTGATCGCGCCACTGGTCGACAAGGAGGAGGAGTACTGGTGGCCGCGAGATCAGGCATTAATCTACGACGGAGGTGTGATTTCGAAACTCCCGATGGTGAGGACCTGTGGACTTCTTTTGTGGTGGATGGCAGTGTAGTTAATTTGTGTGCAGTATATATTCCACCGAATTCTTCGGAGAATGTATTTTAATTCGGAGTTTTTTTCAAAAAGTAGAATCCTTTATTGACTCTATTGGTCTTGTTATAGTTGTCAGTGACTTAAACCTAAACCCTAATTATACTAGTGCGAGTATTTTAAGTTACAATAGTTATTTTACAACAGTCTGTAATATAATTGAGGTGAATGAAATTGTTAATGTGCATGGAGGACTGTTAGATGTGGTTCTGGTGCGAGAGCCTGCCAATGGGGTGTTAGTCAGCGAGGTCACAAAAAGTAGTCTTATTCCACATCCCGACTCTTATCACCCACCCTTGGAAATCTTCGTTCCGCTTGTAAATGGCGCACCCACCCTTAATATTGACCCTAGTAACATTGATACAAAGCGTGATTGGAATTTTTGCAAAGGCAATTGCGAACTCCTCTACGAAATGATCGTCGACGTATCCTGGAAGAACGTTTTAGAAACCTGTAACGTTAATGTTGCCGTAGATTGCTTTTATGAAGTAATTTACGACATCTTTGATGAGTGTTTACCCAGGAAAATAAGGTCTAGTAACCCTTGCAGGCGATATCCGGTCTGGTTTACAGCTGATCTTATTAGAGATATTAAACAAAAAGCTTTTCTCCATCGTGAGTGGAAACGCTCTGGTGACAGAGAAGTATACGCAATTTTTTCTAAGCTCAGAGCAGATATAAAATTGAGAACGTCAAGAGCTTATGATAATTATATATGCCTTATCCAGAACAAGATAACTAACAATCCTTGAGCTTTTTGGCAACATATTAGTAGCTTAAAATCCAAGGGTGGGTTTGAGAGTCGGGTGATTTATAATGGAAAGCCACATGAAGAGGTAGAGGCTGCTCAGGCTTTCGCGGAGTTTTTCTGAAGTGTTTTTGTACCCAGTGTAAGTCAGAGTCGAGTCAGAGGAGATAGGTCCTCGACCATGCAAAGATTATGGAGGATGACTCATCAAATACTGCTAACCATGTTCATATTGGAACAATACTCCCTCAGGATGTAGAAATTGGCATAGCTCGTCTGAAACTTCATAGTTCTCTGGGTCCTGATGGCATCCCCGCTTATATCTTAAAAGGCTGTAAAGAATGGCTAGTACTACCTTTAACGCACATTTTTAATCTAGCCCTAAGTACTTGTGTGTATCCTAATGAGTGGAAGATCACTAGGGTGCGTCCGATTCCCAAGTCAAGGGATACAGCTGGTGTCGAAAATTATCGACCTATAGCAATTCTTTCTTCTATTGCAAAATTGTTTGAGTCAATCATAAGCAAACTCTTAGCCTCTCAAATACAACCCTATCTTTGTGACATGGTTTTAGGCCGAGACGATCAGTTGAGACTAATCTTCTAACCCTGGTTGACTCAATTTCCGAACATTTGGACAAAATAATACAAGTTGACGTGTTGTACTTTGACTTTAAGAAAGCATTTGACCGCGTGGACAATGACAAATTACTAAACAAGTTATGCAACATCGGTTTTTCACCAAAATTGCTTCGGTTTTTTGGCAATTATCTACGTGACAGGCAGCAGTTTGTTCAACATGGCAGCTTTGTCGCCGATTCCTACCGCACTCGCTCTGGAGTCAGCCAGGGTTCGATCCTGGGCCCATTTCTTTTCGGCGTGATGATAAATGACTTGGCTTTTGCACCTAGAAATGCCAGGTGTCTTCTCTATGCCGATGACTTGAAGCTTATTTATGGCGTTCAACGTCTGTCCGATTGTAGGTCGCTCCAGGAAGACATCAACCGTGTTCGCCAATGGAGCATTGACAACAAACTTCATTTCAACCCTGAAAAGTGTTCTGTGATGTCTTTTAGCCGCGCACATAATCTCATATCGGCGAATTATCTTCTAGGGATGGAACTCATTAAGCGCGTTGACACCGTTAAAGACTTGGGCGTCATATTCGACACGCACCTTATCTTTCATGACCACATGAAGACGCTGGCTACCGACTGTTACCAGAGGTTGGGATTTGTCATTCGTAATACACGGGAGTTTGACAATCCCTCTGTCATTAAGCTTGTTTACACCGCTCTAGTCAGGAGCAAACTCGAGGCAGCATCTCTCGTATGGAACCCCCATGAAATCACTTACGCCTTGCTTCTTGAGAAAATTCAAAAGGCATTTCTGCGATTTCTCTATAAGAAAACATACGGATACTATCCATTTCTTTATCCGACAAAGTTTCTGCTGGGCACCTTAGGTTTTAATTCTCTGGAGGCAAGGCGAAATTACTGCCTGATGACAGGCGCGTGTCGGATATTGCGTGGAGAGTCAGACTGCCCTGAATTGGTGGCGCAATTGGTACGCCTTCTCGCGCCTTCACTGTCTCAATCCAGGTTTAATTACAGGCCACGTACCCGCGATTTGTTGGCAGCATCTAAAGCGCGTACTGTGTCTTACAGGAATTCTCCTCTTGTTCGCGCTTTACACTATTTGAACGAGCTTCTCGCATCAGCACCCGAATGTGATGTTTTTGCAAGTAGGTGGATGTTAGTATGTGATGAATGTATGAGGTTTTCTGAGGCGATGGATGACCGCCCTTCTGCAGTCAACTGTGTGTAATGTCAAATTGTTTTGTAATAGTGTCTGTTGTATATTGTGAGTTTCACAGTGCATTAGTGTTTAACTGTAATGCTGTGTAATTATTTTGATAAATAAATAAAATAAATAAATAAATAAATAGTGTTCACTTCTTATTGTATTACCTGTAAAACCCTGAAGGCAGCTCAAATTTGTACACTAATTACGGCTAATTAGAAAAACTTGAAAGCAATAGACTAAAATCCGTTGGCTCTGTGGCACCTAGAGATTACCTACGTCAATATTTGATGAACTAGACAAGTTTCTTAGATATTTTTTATCATTTATGTGGGTATTACGGTTACGATACTTCAGCTTAAACCAAACTGACACAATTGACGTAAGTGGCGAGTATGAAATTGATCCTTCAAAAGCGATGCCCTCGATAAGTCGACATTACCGTGCAAAAATGTCGAGGTCAAGATGTAACAGGACGCCGTCTACGATAAAGTACTTCCTTTTAGTTCCAAGGACCTGTGAAGTGTGAAGCCCTTAAAAAATACAGCACAAGTTTGTGCTAAAAGTACAAAGTTCATGGTAAAATAGAAAGTAGCAGATTAAAATATGCCGATTGCGTGACCAATGTGCCAATAATTGTCAACTTGACCATGTTCTTATTTATTCTTATGTGTGCATTAACTAGTTAGTGTGCTCTACTTAACTTGTGTCACTATTGACGTGTATTAAGTAGCGTGTGTGACCTCCAAACGCGATGCCCTCGATAATTCGGCGCTGCTGTGCAAACAGTTCGAGGTCGGGATGCACAGGACGCCGTTTGAGATAAAGGGGTATTTATAAACTTCTCCGCAAGTTCGTGGCTAAGCTTCGATAGTTTGTATCTATTAGCTGGAATAGAAAATAAACAAACTTTGAAATATGATTATTGATGAATTGAGTCTTTTAGATACAAAAGTTGGTTTTAAACTTCAGAGAGGCAATGATAGCGGACATCTACTTTCGTACGTGTGTCTAAATTTAATTTACTTATTGTACCAAATGAAACAAAATCATTTGTCCGAATGCCTATCTGGGGGCACGGCAGTGCCCCCGCCAAGTCGAGCAAAACAAAGGCACGCCGTACCATCTTTTCTCGAAGCCATTCACGTCATTTTCGACCCCCTGTAATTTATTTGCTGATGAAGCTAGAAGCCTGAATTTTCAGTAACCAAGACGGCATAATACATCTTAGGTATATTCCAATTTACAGTCAATTATAACTTATAGTTAAAGATTTATTGCAAGTCAAAGTTCCTTAATTAATTTTGTCACTCACTCACTCGCCGATCATAGAAATTCTAAGGTACTTCTAGCAGATTTACAAAGGTTCAAATTTTGAACTCTATTAGTGTTTAGTCTGTAAAGCACCAGAAAAATTAAACATTCTGCAAATTCAGTCTAGTATTCCAGATATAACAGCCGTATAAATAAATTTGTAAGAATAGAAATGTATGCGATTACAAAGTTACATTTGCACCTCAGATAAACAATACGATTATTCGTTACTTAAAAGCGAAATAAGGACGGGGAAGGAAGAGGGTAAAGAAGGGGGGAAAGAGAAGGGTAAGGAGGGGGAGAGCAGAAGGAGAGGATGGTGGAAAGAAGGGGGAAATAAGGAGGTGGAAGAATGGGGAAGCGGAGGGGCTGGAGGAAAGGAGGGGGAAAAAAGGAGGAAGAAAGAGGAAGGTGGAGAACGGAGAAGATTAAAGGACGGTAAGGGGGGTGTGGAAAAGGGGGAAAAGAGAAGAGAGGGGAAGCGGGGTCGATACAAGACAAGAAAGAAAAGACAAGATACCAAATACCAGTAATAAGATATCAGATATAAGATATACCCGAAAAGAAAAAAAGAAGGACTGCCTACAAAAGCGATGAGATCCCATCAAAAACATAACATGTAAAAAAATTGCCAAGTCTCGCAATCTCTTCTACCACAAAAAGTTGTGAGATATTATAACCAAGTCGGTTAATTTATTTAGTAGTACCTATCCAGGGAAGGATCTATCCCACACCTTTGTCATTCATAAATGTTCACCGAACTAATAACATGTTATTGTGACGGTTAATTTATTCAGTAGTACCTATCCATGTGAGCATCTATCCAACACCTTTGTTATTCATAAATGTTCATCGAATTAGTTAATTAGCAGCACGTTATTGTGACCGTTATAGTGACCGTATCAATATTACACATCTTCATCTTTTTAATACATAAAATGACTTGGCCATCGCACGGCAACATAACTAAATCTCCTTTCGGGCCAAGTTTACGTTCAGAGGGCTAATAAAATTAGGTAAGGTTTGCTGCATGTAGTTTATTGCCGTGCGCGATTGGCCAAGTCGTTTTATTTATTAAAAATATGAAGATGTGTAATATTGATACGGTCACTACGGTCTCTTTACCGGCATATATATATATATATATATATGCCGGTAAAGAGCCTATTTGCTTTTTTTAACTTCTCGTGGAAAATAATGTTAAAATGGTAAAAGATTCAATAATGGAAAATGAAGTTCAACACTAGTTAGATTCAACACTATACCAACTTAAAATTCAAATCCAATATCGATTTTAACATAACGACGACGTCTGATTGACTATTTTTTGTTTTACGTAGCGTGTCAAAGGTCACAGATTTAAATTTCCAAAAAAGTTTCTAGAAATACAAAATGCGTCTATATGGATTCATCATATCATTCCCTAGAGCAATTTTATAATATCCAATCTATCGGATATCACGACTATGTAAATATAAAGTTCTGATATTTTAAGCATAAATTGGTAGAAAGAATAGCTTGGTTCCCGGAGAAGAAAAAACACATAACCTACTTTTTTGCTTCAGTGACGGTGACGCATACTTTATTAATTCTGTGGTAAAAACACCATAGGTTGAAAACAGTTAAGGTATCATTTTCATGGTTCTGTTACTGTTCGCGGAGAAGAAAATACTCACTCTAAACTCTAGTTTTTTGCTTCAGCATAGTCGGATAAAAAGTATCCTAGAACCATATTCGAATGTCCAGAAAAAAATATTGAAGTCCATCCAGCCGTTTTGACGTGATGATGGCACAGTTCAGTATTTTATTATTCAAGATAGGCATTATTAATTATAGGTTCATGTCAACATCAAGGCCGCGTATTTGTTTATTCAAGTATACTCGTTCATTTTTAATTCCTTGCGATAAGTAAGGTAAACGGCAGTGTTGCATACTGACCCAATAGTCGCCATCTTTAACCTTAATTCATAGTTCATAGTAAATAAGGTGAAAAACAGGGCGTAAATTGTGTAATTCAAAAAGCAAAGCGCGAAGAAAACACGATTGATCTCGCACGTGGTTATCAGGGACAGTACTCGCTGGTATAGAGGCTGACACGTTGGACGAGTAATCCAAAGGTACCGGGTTCGATTCCTGGTGTGACCACGTGCGAGAGCAATCGTGTTTTTCTTTGATCTTTGCATCTGTATCACTATAGATAATAATGTGATGATAATTTTCTTACATTAAAAACACAGAAACACAAAAAAAGTGTTTCTTATAAAATTGAGGCATTTACCTTAGTGGTAGTTTGTAAGTATGAGTAGGTAGGTATTATGGATTTAGGTCGGCAACCTTTTGAGTCGGAAAAGTCAAAAATTACAATTTACAAAATTTCAAAGTTTTTAAAGAGCCACATTTTTTTTTCTTGCGAACAATAAATAGTACTTTTTGATAGAAAAAAAAACGAATTTACAGAGCCGCAGGTTCACAACCAAAGTGCCACAGGTTGCCGACCCCTGATTTAGGTAGTATCGTAAAAGTAAACACCTAGAATTACAAGAAATAGCACATTTATTATGGAAGTTATGGCACTTCGTTCCGCTTATACATAAAAACCTCACAACTATGGTACGACTTATAAATAAAAAATACAGAAATACAGACAGCACAATAACACTGAATACACAAGTATGGAATTTAATTATCTAATCTTTCCTAAAGAAGGTACACGTGATAATAAAGTTTCCATCTAAAGCTATATTACTAAAGCTCTTAGTTTCCAACTTTCTTCAAACGGATTTTCGTAGTCTTGAAACTACTTACCTAAATTATTACTATGGGGTATATGATTAATAAATCTCTTTGAATTATTGAAACTGTCGTGAAAATTAATAATGTCGGTGAAATAAAATAATTTGGTTTTACTTATGAGCATTTTTACGTGAATCTCAAATTGGAAAGCAATTGGTTATCTCGTAGAGAGCAGTACCTTCTACGAAATGAACCGTAGCATATTAAAATTTTCTAGCTAATCCCGCAGTAGGAGAGAGGTGGGGAGGGGGAGATGTTTATGGTGAGGCCTCCTCCTATAACACGGTTGTTTAAACGCTTGTAGAAAAACTATTTTTCTGTTTTAAGGATATCAGTATTGATAAGGATTGGAAAAAATATAATATGTATACTAGAATCTGATCCTAGCCGACGCCTCTGAGTGTGCGATCGGCGCTCGCGCACGCATTACAGCAATACTTCCTGAACTGCGGCACCACACAGTTCCGCCGGAGCTGATCGGGAGGGAAAAACTCGCAGTACTTGAGGGCGTCAGCGGGGCAGGGCGCTGTGCGGGGAGCGGGGCAGCGACGCAGGCGGCACCTGCGCCGGCGCTCTCGGGGTCGCGCCCCGCACAGGTACTCGTGCTCCGCGGGACATACGAGAGGCCGACGGGACACGCCGCGTCCACATGTTGTGGAACACTGTGTGAAAATGGAAAACATAATCATCTTCTGGAATTAAATGTAAAACTTTCATAAATGCCTATTATAGAAAGTATATGACAAAATACGTACTAATTGAAAGAGTAGTAAAGTATATATAGGCAATAAACTGTTCTGTAATCCAAATATGTGCAATTTTGCTGCCCAGTGTAAGAATACTAGGTACATTCCGGATGTAAAATTACAAAGGTATGTAAATACACAGGATGAATGAACTGACGATACATCGAAAAAAGAGAACCGTTCCATTTATTCATTACAGCCAGTCAGATGACATATACTGGATGTTACTATTGTAATTTACTCTAGATTCCCTGACATTTTTACGATAGGCAGTCTCACTTATAAAATCATTTATAGGGTAAGGGGATCAGTACCGGTGTACGGGGCATCTCCTGCCAGTAGACCGGCTAGGACAGACGGTTGCAGGTCTGTTGCAACTCTGGTTTGGTCCCGGAATACTATTAAAAGTACTGAGTCATCATTACCGGTGTCCAGGGCATCTCCTGCCAGTAAACAGGGCAGGGCAGCCGGTTGCAGGGCTGCTGCCGCTCTAGTTTGGTCCCGGGGCACAGCGCGGGAGACACCATCGCTCTTATGAGATCCCTTCTGGTTGTTGAGCTGCAGAACAAAGACAGCATTCAATTTTAAAAAAATGGGCCAAGGTCATGTCGGACCATGCTCAATGTAAGGTTCCGCAGCTGTTTATTCAAAAAAATGCACTATAGATGAAAAAAATACGATATGAAAAAAAAACACTAACAAAAGAGCGTATCTCCCCGGCACTGACGTCCTTTTGCTGAGAAGCGCAGTTTTTTGGTAATAACTTAAAAACGGTATGTCCGATCACGTTGAAAATAATTTCCGTTGGAAGTATTTATTAAGCTTTATATTTGTTAATTTTTTGAACATACCGTTTAGAAAATAGAGGGGGGGGGGGGGACACAATTTTTGCTACTTTCGGAGTGAATATTTCCGAAAAAATTTTTTAAAAACATCAAATATTTTTAGAAGATCTGTCGAATGATGTGCCACACATTGATATTTGCTGAAAAACATTTTTTTCAGTTTCGGTTACATGTATAGAGTGCCCCCCCTAGAAATATATATATTTTTTTATTAACTATAAAATTAAGTAGCGGCTTACACAAGACATCTATGTTCTAAATTTCATCAGTATACGTCTTATAGCTTTTGAGTAAAATGCCTGTGACATACGGACGGACGGACGGACGGACATGACGAAACTATAAGGGTTCCGTTTTTGTCATTTTGGCTACGAAACCCTAATAACCCGGACTTAGCCGTCACGATGGCGAGTAAAAACGAGTACGAGAATTGAGTATTCATACTAAATGAACAAATCAAAGTTATAATCTAACTTTTTTCCAGAAATCAACAACAACGCACGCGTACGTACGCTCTTTTGTTGGAGCACTTTTTTACATCGTATTTTTTTCATCTGTAGTGCATTTATTTGTAGTAAAGGCTACGAAACCCTACATTGTGCAAGGTCTGACATGCTCTTGGATGGTTTTTATTCCTTCTCTCTCTATATGTATACACGTAGAATATATATCCAAGCTGCGGTCGTCCTTCACGTTCTTTACGACAGGTTTTCATGACGGAAAAGAGTATTATAATATTACTGCGGTACTAAAACGAGTTCTCAACGCGGGCTGTTAGACTTACGATTTGTTCACGCTTCACAAGTAAATTAGTCAGTAAATAATTGACATGAGCGAGTCATGCTGTAAATAGAGTATCTTACAAGTTCCACCTAGAAGATACCAGCGGTTCATACTCATACTGCCGCTTCGAAACGAATAGTTTGGCATTTTATTTCTCCGTTGGTAAACGCCTACCTACAAGTAACATGCTTTTTGGCAGAGCGAGCATAGCGAGTGAAGTGTCTCCATTTCAGCTTGTGTAAAAATGCTTTCGTATGTCTATCGGTCCGACGGATTTCCGATTGTTCTCCTCTACAGGTCGCAATATTCAACCGATTCTCGTGAAATTTTGTGAGCAAGTGCGATAATTTTATCGATTTTTTATGGGCGATTTAGTTTTTGGAAATTATTAAAACTGGCGGTGATGAAAGACTCGCGAGGTTATAGCTCACAGACCGATAAGTTTCAGAACCTGCTTTTAGTTTTTACGTACGTGAGGGTGGTAGGCACACAGAAGAGCTGCCGTTCCTGGACTCCAGACTCTCCGCATGTTGCGCTGCAGTACTCCCACTCGTCGGCCGCCCACTGGAACTCACATCTGTGGATACGATTCTAATTTAAGCACATTTCTTTATACTTTGTTGTTAATTCTGTAGCCTGCCTGATGATACGAGTAAGTATCCGCAGAAGTCATGAACACTTGTAACGCCGCGGGAACTACCTACATATACGTTAGCTCCTGTGGTATGGACAATTTGATGGCTCTTGGGATGGATACCATTTTTTTGTCGAAATTACTGTTTTGAAGCAACTGTACTATATATTGTAAAATTAGGTCTAGACTAGACGTAGCTTCTTGAGTTTTTTTAACACTTTCACGGCCAACATTTTCATAGCACTATGCGCGTAGCCGATAGCGTATGTAGCGAAATAAAATGCGTATATAGCGAATACTTGCTACGAGCAGAGCACCCGCCTGGCAAATTCCTGATAGTGAAAGTGATTCTACTGCAATATTATGTATGCAAAGGTTTTTAATACCTATTAACTGCAAATTCGTATATGAAAGTCATCGATCAGCAGCACTGCCACTGGATACAAACAAGTTGGCAGTACACTTAAAGCCAACAGTAATCTAATTCCTTTAGGTAAATACGCTCAGAACTAAAACAGTGTTACTACAAAGGGGTGTCATCCTGACTCAGTCACTCTGCTTTTGAGAGGATTGCAAGATTTCAACGAAGCGTAGCATCGCCTAGGCGCCAAGCGTCGGAATTGCCTCGCCGAGTTTATTAAACTCGCTTCAGTTCACATTTGGCGTTTAAAGCGTTTTAGCTGAATGAGCAACTTTGAATACGAAGCAAAGTGATGAAGTGAATAGAGATGAAACAAAGCTAAATATTACCATGATAACTAAAATAAACTTTTTTTAGCTATTCAATTCGCTTCAGTTAATTCAGTTAAAACAGTCGTTTTAGGAATAATGAGAAGCAAGCTTCTCTTTACTCTTCTGTCCGTCAGTTTCTCGTGTGTTAATGAGCCATTAAAAAAAATTAAAACCCCACTTTTTTACAACAGTATACTCATAATTTTGAGTAGAATAAACTTCGAATTGCCATATTCTGAAAAAAAGTGATCACTCATACTCACTGGTGCGTGTTGCAGGGTTCGTAGCGCGGCGCGGCGCAGCGCTGGCCGCGCAGGCAGCGCGGGCGCACGACGCGCACACCACCGCCACACGATGCGCTGCATGGACCGTGCACTGGCCATCTGCGCAACAAACTATATGGTAAACCAATAATAATAAATATCAGAGGCCATCTTACATTTCAACCTAGTCCCAAACTAAGCAAAGCTATGGGTAGATTTACATAACATATCGTTAAATTATAATACATACTTAAATACATAGAAAACATCCAAGATAGGAAAAAACATAAGTGCTTATCACAAAATCACGAGACCTCCCAGCTTCATAGGCCGTTGTGAGATCAACTGAGCCCAACGTCGACATCATGTTTATAGTTTATAGTATAATTATCAGTACAAAAACGAAATGTCCATTAATTAGGACGGAAATGTTTGCATTATTATCATCAGTCCTTTATATGTCGCCTACCTTCGGGCGCAGAGAAGCCTTTTTTGAATGCCGATCTCGTGTCACCAATATGCAATTTCATTCGTACGTGGCTTTTGATGTAGTTCACCGATTATTCAGGTTTCGTGTTATGAGCAAACGGTTGCATCAGAAACAAATTTCTTAAGTTTAATACCGTTCTGTATAGAGTTTGTAATTTTAATGCTAAAATATTTTTTTACCAATGACTAAAATTTATAAACATTATCGGAATAAAGCATTATAAATATCTGTTGCAGTAAATAATAAGTAAAAGGAGAAGATAAATCTGAAATAAATAAATTTACTGAAAAGCCTTCAAACGCTTGAGGATATTTTTGTCGTCGGAAGTCCACTATTTTATCAGCCTTTACAACATCCGTAAGCAAGTTTTACCGCCGCGAGTAAAACACATAGTCATGCAGCTCACGAAACTGTTTCTGCGACCGGACCGGGCCCGGCCGACTTTATGATGGATAAGTCCGAACTGAAACCGGCCGGTCGGCGTTTAGCGAGCTCCGCCCGGCCGTGTCTAATGGCGAGTGGTTAATCACACTAACTTACACTCAAACGATTGCGCGAGGCAGTTGAGAAAGTTAATTATTAACTTTGGATATATTTAGAAACAAGAAATATTAACAAGGTCTGTACATTATTTATAACACAAGGACCATAACCGTACCTTTAATAAATAATAATAAATATTACGGGTTTTTTTTTACAGAAATTGAAGTATTCTCATGGTAAGGTCAACACGGCTTGTGTTGTGTACTGGACGACGATACATTTAATAGAGTATATTTATTTTACATACATAGAAAACATCCAAGACTCAGGAATAAATATTTGTGCTCATCACACAAATATTTACCCTTACCGGGATTTGAACCATGGACCTTGAGCTTCGCAAGCAAAATTACTCCCACTAAGCTAAACCGGTCGTAAAACTTTTGATTTCAAACATTCTCGCTCGCAAAATAATTCCTTTCCCCATACCCATTAAAATTTAAAATTGAACTGAACATGGTTAATATTTTTTAAATGTCACATTCCAGATCATTCATTAATATTGGTCAAGTGTAGTATTTACATTTGCACCTCCTTTCGGGTTTTATTGTCTATAATATTATATAGTTGTAAAAATGAAATGTTTATATGTTTTTATGTGTCGTTGTGGCTTCATCACGCCAAATCGGCTAAACGGATTTGAAATATTTTTGGAACACGGGCAGCTGGGTATCTCCAGTTCCTAAGTTATAGGATACTTTTTACCCGACTACGCTGAAGAAAAAAAGAGGGGTTATGACTTTTTCTCCTCCGCGACTGAAGTTGCCGGCGCCTTCTAGTAGAATATAAGTACTTACTGCAAAGAAAGCGAAACGGGATGTACGAGTAGAACCTACTTACATGTGATCAAATAAAGTACCTAAGTATTTTGTTTATTTCATTCCGCTATTCTCAATTTATTGTATACCCACCTACTAGGTGCCCTTAGACCTGAGATAAAGTTTGGTACTTAAAGTCAATACCTAGTTACAGAAGAAAATTATTAATTACTTTATTCAATATTATAAACTCTGCTTGTTTAATAATAAATACGAAAAAAATTTAGACAGAGGGTGAACTTTCTTTCGAGGAGGTAAACGAAAACTTTTCGCTTAGCTTTTCGCCACCCTTTAAGTGTCACTCCAAACGAAACGCTGCTCTAACGAGTCTAGCGAGTTCACTTCTTATCCAACTATCCCTTTTTTATTTAGTTTTGAGAAAAGTTTCAATTTTTTTTAACAAATGATTAGGGTCACGTATTGCATACTGTGAAAATATAAATCGTTCACGCTAGTATACGAAACAGATAGGCTGTATTTAAAAAGTAGATGTACTTAAATTAGGAATGACGTCTGTCTCTGTAGAATGTTTGTTAGTAAATTTAGTCTTAATGTATCCAGTATACAGTAAACACAATTAAGAAACTAGCTCCCTTTTATTGCTCTTTCTCTGAGCCACATCCTCCACAATACCTACTAGGTGTCCTTTGACCTGAGACAAAGTTTGGTGCTTAAAGTCAATACTTAGTAACAAAAGTAAGTATCACATTTTGTTATTGACATGCCGTATTGATGATTCTCGCTCCAAATGAAACGCTCCTTTAACGAGGCTAGCAAATTCGCTACTTTTGTCCAACTCTTCCCATTACTGAAGGAGTTTTAGATGATGAAGCATGGATAAATCATTTATATAAATTATCTAGAGTGACAAAAATGACACGAAAAGAAATTACAAATGATTCGGATATTCTACTACACTACTAGAGAGTAGAGCCAATACCTTCTCTTACGTTTGCTTAAAATATATAAATATACGTGTACAAATTGAAAAGTGGCATTTTCAAACTGTAATGAACAAAAGTGTTCATCAAATTTCACCAATGCGCTATCAGAATTTTGTGGCTAGAATCACTAACGTAAGACTTCTGAATTGAAATTTTATCTAAGCGGTGGTAGCGCTTTTTTAACCGTTTAACAAATCCCTGGCCCAATATTACAGGGTTCTATTATACATTTTCAGGGCAATTAAAATTAGACTATACGTCAATATGCCACTGTTCAAACTTTAAGTCTCTAAAAGTGACATTGGGCCCTGGGCCCTGTAATATTGGGCAAGCGAAATGTCGATTACCAATTTGGAAACCAAAAGTGGTTCTCTAAAAGTAAAATGTCCCATTATAAGCCCGACAACGGTAAAACCACATCAGGATTTAATTAATCTGGAGGGCCGTACGAATATCGTATACGGTTGCTACTGGATTCTGACAGTTTTCATCCCGCCACGCTTGGTTTTATACTTGACGAAATATATTTTTCCCCGATTCGGCTTAACGGATAGGTATATTTCGATACAATAGAACAACGAAGGAAAGTCTCACTATCATCATTCATAAACTGTGGGCAACTCCTTATAAAAAGTGTCAAATGTTGTAAGGGAAACGATACGTCGTTTCAAGCGATAACATTTGTCGGTGAATCGTCAACTATAACCGCACTGTGTTATTTATTCTCTTTGTAAATATTTTATCTGATAACGGAATCGAACCAGTATTGATTCTGATTTTTACAACACACTTTTTTATTCATATGATTATTAATACAGAGTTCGATTGCAAAGGACATTAACCATACAGTACACTTAATTACAAGCAGAGGGGCTACTACGAAACCCGAAAATCGAAGTTCGTAACGGGCTGTCCCTCTCGCCCTCATGTCATGCTGTATTTGAGTGAGCAAGATAGCGCCATACGAACTTCGTTTTTCGGGTGTCAGAGTAGCCCCTCAGGACTCGAACCCGCGACCTCTTCAGCATAGAAGTGTTACCCCATCTGATCTATGCACATGAATTTATTGAATGCTATGTAGCACAAAGTGCCCTTTGTATTTTGTTGTTTGAAATGCTAAAGCACATTAGCCAAACTGTAGGACATGTGTATTACACTACGTCTTCTCTATCCATTAAAATGAAATGCGATACGAAGCGTACCTGTATTCCATTGGCCGACTCCTGCCAGCGGGCGAGCTGTAGTTGACGGATACCTCCACAGTTACCGGCTCTTCTGTTGGTAAGTCGTGTTCGGGAATAGCCTGTTGGAAAAGGCAACTTATGAATAAATGGTACCCTTTATTTCAGGCAACATTGCCCATATTTTAACATGGCCCATATATAGTACAAGCTTTGCTTAGTTTGGAACTAGGTCGATTTGTGTAAGATTGTCCCTAATATTTATTTATTTATTTATATTCTAACATACATATTAATGACTAGAAAGTGCACGCAACTTCGTACGCGGAGGTGAAAGAATCAAAGCCCCTCTTCTTTTCTTCAGCGTAGTCGGGTAAAAAGTATCCTCTAACCATCTGGAGATACCCATGTACCAAAAATAGTTGAAATTCGTTTAGCCGATTTGGTGTGATGAAGCCACAAGGACACATAAAAAAATTCAAAAAAGATTTTCTATTTAGTGACCTCCAAATAGTCCGTTACAATATATTTTTTTAACATCTTCAATATATAGACATTAAAGTTCTACAACTTCATATAGCTATTAAACAACTAGGTCACATTTTTAACTTCGATGTGTTACGCAAGTTCGAGTTTTCGGGTAACCGACCGCGGATTCACCGGAACATGACACCTTTCGGCCAGAATTCTTCCTTTGTGTAAGCCGCGAGTTTGTTAGAACTCTCACCACAAAGGAATTAAAATTAACTTTGAGGCGAAACTCCAACTCTCGACCCTCAGGATATTTCCGGCCTTCACATTTACATACTCTACGATCTCCTTAGCCTTCGTAGAGGAATTTATAAATCTTGAGTAGTTAACATAGTATCTTCTGGTCAAGAATTATTCCTGTGTTGCTTTGAATAGCACTGGTGGCCTTGCGAGTAGGGTCGTTATCATATGAGATTCACCCTGCTCCCTACTGATAGCATCCTGTATATGGGCCGCCATCTACAGAAAATCCATTGGTAAAACATTAGTACCAAGTTTGTAAGTACTATCGGACTAGCGCAATTTGCGGGGTATTCTCTTGTCGCGTGACATGACGCGTCTTGCTCGCACTGGATTAAAAGGAAAGAAACAAGCAATATATGTCGCGTGACAAGGAGTTGCATATTACAGTTGTGGTAGAGGGCTATTGTTGTATCTAATGTTCCTACGGCAAGGGCAGCACGCCCTATGAATGTTATACGTTGGTTTTGGGGTCTACGGCGGTCAAATGGTTCTTTCGATACCCTGTGGGCGTATGATGTGACAGGTCTCAAACATGCACCCTTACAATTATGTAATTTGTGGATATTTTGTCCCATAACTCTAACACAATAGTCAAGGACCATTAAAACAAGAGGACTGACAGTTGCCATACTTATCGTGCCATCCCTTTGCCAGAATATCTCCTTAGAAAGATATTCTGGCAAAACCAAGATGGCGCTTTAAAACCAAACATTTAACTAAATATGTTATAATTGAATAAAGAAACATAGTATAGTAACAATTAGTTCGCAAATAGCTAAATATAAATAAATCGTAACATTTAATATTATTATGTTTGTATCTCGCATTGAGTCACGGGCTCGTACGTCCCGGATTTTTGACAGGCTTGCGTGGGGATATGGATCCAACACGTAGAGGCCCTTTCGAGAAGTTTGTTGTTTGTTTCGCGTACTTCTGCTGGGACTCTCTCCTGATCATATCAATAAGAGAATACGTCCATGAACAGGTCCCAGCAGATGTTGGAACTATTGCATTTTAAGGAAAGAGAAGTTGGGCTATGAAATTGTAGTTTGCAATCTGCCATGGTGGTTACCAAATCGATCGTTATCTGTGGTATGTATTATTATTATATTATTATTAATAACTGTATCACGCTTGCACAGTTGAATAATTGTAAAAAATAACTCTTATACATAGATGGCGTTGTACATATCGGGAAACGGCTTTTTATATGGAGATTATCAGTCCTTTTGTTTTAATGGTCCTTGCAATAGTGCAAGAGTTACTTAGAAAAGTGCTCGTAATTGTAGATTATTACCATACTGACGACATGGCCCCTGGAAAGATGAACCTATATTAGCCAGACAAAAAATGTTGCCTCTATATCGTTAAATCGTAGTTTTATAGAGTAACTCAGGAGGAGTAACCATGGCAACTAGGTACAAAAAAAGTTAAAGAATTCATTTGATGTGAGGCTAAGAGTGTTACTTTATCATTTACTTTATAGCGTGATAAACGAGGTCATTATAGGCCCATAGGACCTATCACATCTGAAATTCTAGGCAATAGCGTACCTCAAAAGAAAAAGAAACGGGAAAATAAACTTTTAAACAGAAAAATAAAACCGACTCCAAAAAAACATAGAAAGTAAAAAATAACGCCATAATTCAGTTTCTTCAAATTACTTACAAGTAACCGTTTGTATACTCAATCTATACAGTATATACAATTAATCTTATTTTGGCATCGGTGCCATATAAAGAATGTGTAAAATATTGAAAATTGACGATTTTAGTAAGTTGTGACACGATGGCACCGACTCCAAAATAACATTAATTGTATATACTGTATAGATTGAGTGTACAAACGGTTACTTGTAAGTAATTTGAAGAAACTGAATTATGGCGTTATTTTTTACTTTTTAGTTTTTTTTGGAGTCGGTTTTATTTTTTTTGTTTAAAAGTTTATTTATTTTACACTTTTTACTTAATCGTTACTTAAAAGTGTATCTCGTGACGATTCGAACAAGCCCAAACACGGCTGGGATACATTATTTTATTACATAGATCTGGTGCCTACCTTCCGGCTTCATCATCAAATCAATTCGATGGTACCATTCTCATCAGGAACATTTGAATTTGTGACTATGAAGTAGCTTAGCTAAATTAATCAAGATATTTTGTCGCCACCCGTAACTCATTTATCATTGAGGAGTTCCGATGGCATTCTGTGGTCTTCTGCATCAGTTCCACTTCACCAATTTACACTTTCCGAATGCAAATGCTTATTATGTTTCTTATAATACCAAAATCGCTATATGTATGCCTACAATATTTGAGGAGTTCCTTCAATTCCTCATGGATTCCATCATCAGATCTTCAGCAAAATTAAATGGGACCAACTAGAAAGTACCTTCTATAAAACCAAAAAAACATTTTTGAAATCGGTCAAATAGTCTTTGAGTAATCGGTGAACATCCATAAAAAAAAAAAACATTCCGTCGAATTGAGAACCTCCTCCTTTTTTTGGAAGTCGGTTAAAAAGTGGACAGTAATGAAGTACTAGAAGGTACCAGTCACTTACAAATACAAAGACTCTTTATTGCACACCTCAGATACACAGAAATACAGAACATGACAGTAACATTCGAATTAGCAGAGGTAAACAACAGGCGGTCTTATCGCTAAATAGCGCTCTCTTCCAGACAACCTTTGGGTAGCGGAATGTCACTTCGTTCGGAGAGAAGAGAAAAATTATAATACCTTTTATTTTCGCTTCGGCGTAGTTGGGTAAAAAGTACTGCATAATAATCTGTGCATAGCCAGCTATCCGTGTACAAAATATGATAAAAATACATGAACACGTTCTGTCGTGCTGAGGTCGCAAGAAAATAAAAAATAACGACTCAGTAACCTTCAAATAGCCCGCTAATAACAATCAGCAAATTCTATAACCCATCCCTTTTTAAACGGATTCCTCTGTAACATTGAAAAAATGCTGTGCCTCTCTGAATAATATACAATAAAGGGAAATTAGATATGAAGTCAGCGGAGTGAGTTCCCAATTAACCCCAAGAGCGGAGTTGAAAGCACTTCTGAATAATTAAGCCTTGTCCCTTATCACCGAATGTTTCACTTTGTTACACTTTTAATAGTTCAGCCCCTTTTGTTGCTGTTTACGTGAAGTTACGCGTAAATTTATAATATAAATGAATTCCCGCGTGCCGGATGTCAGATGAACACATCAAATATATGAATAAGGTCTAGAAATTTCTAAAGCTTTATAAAAAGAATGTGGGAGTATTTAAACGGTGATTAATGTAGAATCTGATGAGGACTTATATTTACTTAGGCTACGCTTGTTAGGAATAACATTAAGAAAACATAATTACATAAAAATCATTCTACATAGGTATATTTTTATATCTGAGATTGAGGGTACCTAATTGCTTAACAAAATAAATATTGCCTAGGATCTGTTAGGGTCACATTACACATTATGTACGTTTTGCAAACGTCAATCATTAAAATTTTCACATTTACGAATTTCAATTTGATGTTGGTGATACTACTCGTATCATGCGTAATCATATCGTAAACGTTTTGTACGAGCGAATTACTTGAAGTTTGGTGTCTATTTTTAGTTTAGTAGCGTTTATAGGTAGGTACTATAAATAATAACTGTAGACAATTGTTATTGTTATTGGGTATGTCCTTTTATATTGGCTACTTTAACGTAAAAAAATTTAAATTTATTAAAATTGAACTAACAGAGTTGACTCACCATAATCATCAAATCAGTCTGCAACGGGGATTCCGCCGATATTTGGACGTCAGTGTTTGTCTGCGTCCAGCGAAGCAGGCTGCTCGCTGCCACGACCTGCCCCTCCCAGCCAAACCGCTCCTCGTTCACATCAATCACGTTACTCTCCAGGTCTATAATCTGCAGATTCTGCGGTACGTTCGGGTCGTACTTGAGATAGTTGTGCTGCTGCTCGATTTCGACTCGCTTAGAGTGTTTACTCAGCTCTAGAATGTTTTTGTCTCGCTTGCGTTCTCTAATTGCAATGCTCAGCGGTACGGGTGTCGTGATGTGGATGGAGAGTTGGTTCGCTTCGTGCGGAATCATGGTTATTCGGGTCCAACCTATTTAAAACGATGAAATTTAATAATAAAGTTAAGACATTTTGTTGTCTGTTTACATCTATACTAATATTATAAATGCGAAAGTGTGCCTATAAAGGCGGATAGCTTCTGCCCGCGACTTCGTCTGCCTTAAATTCGTTTATCGCGGGTAAGGGTATTTTTCCGGGAAAAAAAGTAGCCTATGTCCTTTCCTGGGACTCAAACTATCTTCATACCAAATTTCATCTAAATCGGTTCAGCTGTTTATGCGTGAAGAGGTAACAGACAGACAGACAGACTAACTCATTTTTGCATTTATAATATTAGTATGGATTTGAGTGCCGACAACGTATGTATTCTTTGTATCTGTAATGCGATGTTGAGTATTTGTGAGATCATATAGCGCTATTATGTTCTTAAAACCAATTTTAAAATACCGGCATAGTTTATTTACTCCGTGCATTTTGCCATTTCACTGTTGATTCGTTAGTTTGTGAAAAAGCAGCAAACCAATTAACCTACTTTCGCATTTAATATGACAGCAATTATTTTTTGCAATTGGAGGCACATTAGAGGTTCCTCGTAAATCGTGAATTGAATTGTGAATTACAGTTGGGTACTGTAGCCATGTGAAATACGGGAGCCACCAGGAATAACCCACATTAATCTCGTTAGAGATTTGTTGGAAACAAATCCAGCGTAGATCTTATTGAGGCCGACGGGATTCCGAGCGAGCTTAGCGACCTTTATGATGTTAAAAGAAATCAGTGTTCCGATGCAATTATCGGAAAAGCAAGCATTGAGCGTAACATGTGACTACTGTGAGAAAAAAATAGCTAAAAAAGTAATCACTGAATAAACGCAGCAGCAACAACAGCTTCCAGCAGTGGACGTGTTTTGGCTCATGATGATGATGAATAAAACAACAATAAATAACCCTTAATAGTTCCCGGCAGGCAAGCTGATGAATTTCAAACAGCTGAACAGATCATTTTGAATTATAGGTGAGAACTGTCAAGCAAGTCACCTTTGAGATGAAAAAATTTAAATCGGTCCATCCGCTTAGGATAACGATGCCATAAACAAATAAGTTTCTGTCAAAAATTTCATTTTTTTGACACTAGGCTTTTATTGCCCATTGTACTTTTCTTTGAACGTACATCTACTACTCACCGAGACGATTCTAAAGAGTCCAAACTCGTTAGGATTGCATTATACTGTTGCATTCTCACCGAACTTACATAAGTATGCCAAACTTTAGCCGAATTGGAAACCGGGAAGTGGGTCAAATTTAACTGGCAAAATTCCACCCGTACATAAATAGAGGTACATACTATCTGTTACACTATACTAGTTTTTACTACACACATTTTTATAACATACCCCATTTCCGTTAGAGTTTAATATTTGGATAAAAATAAAAGGTTAATTGTGAGCCTAATGTTGGGAATACATTATAATTATAACTGAATCTACATCAAGTGGCTTGGGAGTTCGCATGTACATTAAATAAAGGTCCTTAAATGAAGAGATAATAGACTCTTAAGGGCTGTTCCCGGCAGGGAGCAAGTAAACTTCCAATCTTTAACCGAATTATAAATGCGAAAGTCTGTTGGTTAGTTTATTTTACGCAACAAAAGAGCAAAGTGCTTTGATGTAAATTTAAAAACCCGCAATGTAAAAGAGGGGTGTAATAAGAACGGATATATCTATTTTGATTTAGGTAGTTTCTTGTGTTTGAAAGGTGACTTCATCGGGAGTATTCTTAGTTAGGGTTCAAGAAAATCAGTCCAGCCGTTTGAAAATAATCAGCTTTTTTAGATGAGTAGGGGATTTTTGTTAATCAAGATACAATGGAACAAGAAGCATATGCGTGATAACGCCGCAAAAGGCTAATTTGAATTAGCTAATTTACTGTGCTTCATAGTGGCGTAGCTTGGTAAACAACGGCCCCCGGCCAACCTAAAAATTTGGAGCCCCGTGTTAGTTCGAGGTTAGTCAGGGACCGAGGACTTCAAAATATTGAGGCCCCGGTGTAGGGCACCGTCGAATCTTCCTGTAGCTACGTTAAGGGTCAGGGTCCGAGAGCTTAGGGGGGCCCCGAGGCACGGCCCCGTCTCGCCCTTCGGTAGCTACGCCACTGGTGCTTCAACCGAAGACCTGAATGGTTGTAAGAAACATCTTACTTAGGAATATCGTCAAATTATCATCAAGAATCCACAATTTACGTTTCCTGACATTTTTTTTCAAATCTGTCTCATTCTTCGACTCACGCTTCTCTCCGTTTCAGCATAGAGAAATTTGTAGACTTGGAGAGGAGCAGTGTACTTAAATTAAAATGGAATCTCGGGTTAATAAGACACGGCGGCGCGAGTCCGATGCAGTAATTACTCCGAGCATTTAAGGTCGGCATGTCGGGATGAGCCGCTTTGTGAAAATTAAATCTTGAACATCGTTTTATTGCCTCTTACATTTCTTCTTTGGTACAGAAAGATCGTTGAAATCCTGTCTTGTATTTTATCTATATCTATTCTTTATTATAAAACGGAGTCTGTTTATGAGATTATTCAGGATAAACTCAAAAACATCTGGACCGGTTTAAAGAGGTTTTGGTATGTTATTTATAATGGCGGATTATAATACTCGTATATCAGGGATAATTTAACACAAATCAACCTATTCCTAAACTAATCAAAACTTGTATTATGAATAGGTAATACGATACTAATACGATAGTGCTAGTACGATATACATAATATATGGATAAATTATAATAGTTAAATACAAAGAAAACATGTCTGCTAAACTCATACCCTTCTTTGGAGCTACCGTAGTTGGGTAAAAATATATCCGATAAGATCAATTTTGATAGTCATTCTACGATATTGTCTGCCGTTTGTTTTACTACTTAAAGCGAGACTTTTAGTGTCATTTCCCATTGTTCACCTTTTCCTAGTTGTCTGGTGTAGAGGTGTGTGTTGTTGCTGCAGTAACCATCAGGGCACCAGTTGCAAGTTGTGTCTGCTGGGTTACATTGGCCTTTGACACAAGCCCCCTGGAATAAAATAAAAAAAATAGTCGCTTTGTTTCATACTTTATTTTTATTTTACTTTTCTTATGCTTTGTACATTTTTTGTAAAGATTTGTGCATGTACATATTTATCAAAACGGTGCATTATATTTTCAAATCGTTACGTATCAAATCTTAACTAGGACAATATTATCAAGTCTCACTATAAAGGTGTCCATTAACGTCGCCTAAATATTGTTTCTGAACTAATTTATTTCCTAATCGTTTCTTTTCCCAACTCGCGCTTGGCATCAACACCGTATCCTATCAGTTTTTCGTATTGAACCGTTATGTAGATAGAAGCTATTAAGTTAGGTACATAATGTTTCATAAAAAGTTGAGGAAAGTTAACGGTTACCGAAATAAAGTGCTGTTGCAAAATTGGTTTCAGTTCCGGAAACATAGTCCATATTTAGTTTCAATAGCCAACTTGAGAATCATACAAGCCACAACACAAGCAACCACATTGCTGACAAATTAATTAATAACCTGTATGTCGGATTATTAACCCGTATGTCGGATGTGCGTGGTTTTGATATACTGTATCCGGCGCATTTTTTAAGAGTGTCACTTGTTTTCGCGCATATTTTCCATTTATTGAATAGTTGTCTGTGAAAACCCAATTAAACTATCAGAATAAAATACTTTCATAAATTGATAGATTAGATTAGATTTAGAAGATAAACATGTTCTAAAAAGTATACAAAGATTTAAATAATGAAAAATAATCAAGATTCCAACTGGATCTGAACCAGTGCCAGTGCCTTGCCGGGTTTTAATTATAATAAATCTTTGTATTTTATAAGTATATACTTTCTTAGTGAAGAAATTCAATTTAAAAATCACGAAGATCGTGATGATAAATCATCGAAAAAATTGGTTGCCTATCGCTTATTCCGTGCTCTCGCTTACACGCTCGGCTCAAGCGGAACGTGACAATGAGTCATGCTTTTTCGTGTGTGCAACCGGCGTCCATCGATTTATCGTTATCACGTCAAATAAAAAACAATATAAATATGTTCCAATGTTCGTTTACCTGGTAACAAAGGTCGTACGGTCTATCGTAGCCGCAGGGCGTGGCATCCGGTAGCGAGCCGTAGCTGAAGGCCTCGCCTCCTGTGTAGTCCACGCACCACATCTCGCATTGCTTGGATTCTATACAAACATACTCAAATAAAGTTGAAGACAAGACTAGGATCTCATATTTAATTAGGAGTTGCTCGAAATTTCTTTCGCGTGGTCTTTGAAAATTACTCTATGGTAATTTTCGAAGGCCACGCGATATTATGGACAAACAGATACGATAAGCGGTAGATAAAATTCTTGCAATATAAACAGTTTATTTTTATTTTCAATTTCGTTCCATTTCCTGACAATTTAATCCCGCTTTTAAACCAGAAACTATTGCGGATTTTGTCCAATTTCTGTGTAAAACTCAATGTACTTGCTGTACATTATAAAAATTCTGAAAAGTGAACGATTTTAACATAAAAGCAAAATGCGAAATTAAATTGATGAATCCGTCTGAGAAACATCTATATCTCTGTGCAATGTACAGTGTGCATTGAAGATATTTTCAAAAAATAAGTGATACGGATTATTTGAAGGCCGTTGAATCGAAAAATATTGTTTGGATTTTCGTATGTTTGGATTTAAGTGTCGTTGTGGCTTTACCACGCCAAAACGGTTTTTAGCGAATTTCAGCTATATAACAACTATTTCATTTACAGTTGACAGGTCCTATCCTAGCCCAGAGTCCATTGCTTTCTTTACTTAGCGTAATGACCTATTTATGGGTCATGAGGATGTCAATGGACACATTTTTGTCGAAGTGTCGGTACATTTTTGTGGCTTTTCGAGTTATTTGCCTTATTCCCACCTGTTACCACCAACTTGTTACCACTGGTAACAGCTGGGATGTTTTTCCCCATCAGTTAACACTGGTAATTACTGGGAAAAAAACCCAGTTGTTACCACCAACACACAAATACTAACAGCTGTAGCAATTTATTCCTAGTACTTAGTTACCACCTGGTAACAGATGTGATCTAAATTCCCAGCTGTTACCAGTGGAAACAAGTTGGTGTTAACAGGTGGGGATAGCCCAGTTATTTGGTTAAGATCCCGGACTTCTAAGAAATAGTTTTAAATCGCGTTGCATTCAAATCTACAGCCATTTCCACAAAAATCTGTCCACGAAACTGATACGAAACGACCGCTCCACAATTACCCTTTATATATGTTGTATCTTTAGTAACATTAACGTAGATACTCCAATATATTTGTAATTAGGTTTCGTAAACTTTAATTTAGACCGAATATTGTTTCAAACTACAATACCTACAGGTAATTTAACAACTCAACCGGCAACCGCAGAATGATCGTTATCAAATCGGCTCCATAATACGGTTACAATGCGTCATAATGTTTGCTGTGGCCGAAATGTAAATTACTAAAGCACTTGTCATTAAGTTAATGGAATCAATTGTACTGTAAACATTTCAGTTAATAGTTTTATGTATATTTAAGCGACGATGAAGTAGATAAAATATTTTAGATTGCTGTTAACTCTCTGCTTGGACATTTCTATGCTGTGTTTGTGTGAGTAACAGGTTTACCAGAAGAGTGTTAACTGTTAAACGCAGTTTAGTTAATTGACGTTAATAAAAAAGTTGACGAAAAGCGATTGTGCAAGTTTATAATTTGTCGACAACATCAGAATGGAGCCCAAATACAAACCTAGTACCACGATGATAGACTTTACACATTATTTCTTATTTTATCGAATGAATATTGAGATAATCCGAAGCTCTTACTTAGAGACTAATTCTAACTTGTCTAAGCCGTTCCTGATACCTACCTAAATACAAACAATAAAAAAAGCCGACAGAGTGAGAGTCGGATTTGCATACGTAATAGTGTCCCGTACAGCTGTACGCATAAAACGCCGGAAAAACGCAGCATAAATATTCTAAATAGATAGCAAACAATAGCGTACCATCCGGATGTATGTGAGGTATGAGCGAGGAGCTGTGGCGGCGACACCAGTCGGCGCGTGCGTCCCGCGCCGCGGCGCATACGTCGCCGGCCCAGCACGTCGCCACCTGCGATGCACCGCCTTCGCATGCGCTCTCTGACACTGCCCTACAAACAATCTTTTTTATCCTAAAGCTCAGATTTTATCCTAAAGCTCAGGTCTCACCTATTTAGGAAGCAATCTCTAGTTTTAAGGAAAATTGTAAATGATGTTTGAGAAATAAAATTATTATTAATCTCATCTTAATCAGGGCTGTTTAAAACCTATTTGGGTCCATAGACACTTTAGTATAATTACTGTAACAGAGGAATATTATATTAATACAAATAAAACTAAATAATTTAGACTTTCGCCCTAAGTATGGACTTCAAGATGATAATGATTTTACAGTTTTCCTTATCTTTTCAATTTTCTGATGGCTGCTGACGATTAAACGTTACTTGTTGGCTTTAATTCATCGTGATTCTGTACTCGTACACCTAATGTCACAAAAGGCTATACTATGTTAAAGTTTTTTTTACGAAGTACCTATTCATTTAAGTCAAAAATGTAGTAATTGTAAGACTAAAATTAGAGTAAACATTCCCGCCATTGAAAAAGCAATTTTCATTCTCTGGGTACAGAATAATGATTCGAGTTAACCATTCCGGCCATTTCTAAAAACGCCACTCTTTGTCTTTGTACGTGAAAACAGTATCAAACAATTTCACTGAGATCGAAAAACTTTATTGAAGCACATTGACTGTAACTTTTCAACTTATTCCCGAAAGAAGTGGTAGTTTTCAAAGAGAAGTTTTATTTGACTCGCCATTGTTAGCTTTTGTGACAAGAAGTTTTTGAAAGGCATTCGGCAAACAATTATTGGCGCTTTTATCAGTTATTCAGGAACATTTAATCGTGAATAAAACACGGTTAGAAGAAGACGAATAGATCTGACTGACATCTATCCTATTGTAAAAATGAAATGTCTGCACATTGAAGATATTCATTATCACAATACAACAAACGGGGCTCTGGTACACAAAATAACAAAACATTTCGCGTTCCGCATAATTTGCAAACAAAACCCCATGGGAGGTAGCACTATATACATTATTGGTTGGTGACGTAAATATACAGTCTTAATTTAAAGTAGTAAAGTAAAGTATTTAATCATTGTAAACTGTGTCCAAAAGATGGTATTTTAAAGTGCTTTTTGGGTGCCTTTTATAATTAAGTATGTTTACTGGAATAAAGTTCCATGCTTTCGATTTCTTTAGTCCACATAAAGAGGAGGTAATGAAAAAAAAAACTAACTAAAATGTATTTTTGCAGAAACTTTTAAATATGATGTAGAGGAAACTATAGGTTTTTTGTTTAAACAATCGTTGTAGACTGTTTGTTTCTCAATCCAAAAAACCACACTATGAAGTAAAAATAAATTTTATACTTGTTCAAACTGAAATGAGTACCTCTAATTATGTTTACCTTTTCCCTAATATATCATTTACTTTCAAGTTATTAAATATCAATTGACCAAATTGTATATTCTTAAACAAACACAAGAAATATTTTTTTTGTAAATGATTTCGACGATCAACCCCATCGGCTCAACGTGTCTAACGCCTAGAGGGGCACGCCGCCCGTAGCCGCAGTCCGCGTTGCAGCCGCGCTACTCCTCGCAGCACCGGAGGCATATCTTGTCTGTCCTCTGGCGTGTATGATAGTTACCCTTTGTACCAACAGCGGCGCGAGCGCGTGCGCAGCCCATAGCCGCAGTCGGCGTTACAGCCGCTCCACTCGCCCCACTCCTCCCAGCGCGGTCGCGCCGGCGGTTCCTCAGGCTTGTTCTCGTTGGGTGCATGGCCGGGCATCAGTTCGCAGACTCGGTTCACGCACCACTGAAACAAGTGATCATCATCAGCTAGAAGATGTGGACTAGACACATGCCACCTCCAAAGAACGCCGCCATGACCGGTAAACAGTTAAATTCGAAATCAATCAGCTTTAAAAATTATTTCAAGCGGTAAGTATCCAGTATCTGAATCAAGTTGAGTGTGGTTGGTTGCTTTAGGTCTAAAAAGTCAATCGTTTAACTACAAGTCTACAGAGGACGACGGAGGACCTATAATCTCAAAGTTGTGCCAATAATGGTCCTCCCGTGACCATGGAAAGCTGGAAAGCTTCCGAAACGTCGGGAACTAAAATGAGATAATATACGCGATATAATCCGTTAAATTGTTTTATTTCAATATGCCAATAAAGTCATGGAGTTATGCTAAACGGCAAGCATACAACTTCACTGCCAAGTCTAGTCACTCAATACGAGTAACGAAATTACCACTATTCTGCTTTTTGACTTGTAAACGAGACTCCAGTTTAAGTTATTAATTAGATAGGAAACTCCTCATATCAGCCAAAAGACGTCCACTGCTGAACAAAGGTCTTTCCCAAGAATTTCCATAACGACCTATCGTGCACTGCCCTTATACAAAGATTTCCTGCAATCTTTACTTGTTTGTTGGTCTACTTAGTTAAGGGCTAGACACGAATAGTAAGTAAACTTCAATTTTACAAGCTTCACGATTGCCGTGCTAAGAAATAAGCGCCTGCCCTGTGAACAATAGCGATGTTCTTTCATCTTCGATCGCTAATCATATCCGTCAACCTAAGAATCTTATGAAAGGTCACAAACCACCATGCAATGATGCAATACGTTAAACAAGAATTTCAAGAGTGTCTAAAATACTTGTAAAGACAGTTTTCTACTTTAAAGCTTCATCTTCTCGTCATGTCATAGTAAAACGCATTTGATACCGAATTGTAATGAGAAACAGAAAGTAAATACGCTTTCTACCTTCCAAAGAACATCTTTTCACGACTCTTAGTAAAATACAGAATTTATTTCACTCTAGGTTCCTTTTAAAGCTTTTCCATTAAGATGGACCTTGACGTCTAAAACTATAACATTTATAGCCGTACTAAATTTCCAAGCCGACACCTTACTATTCACCATAAATTTCAACTGGAAGGTTCCCAACAGTGAAATTGTCAATAAAATCCTCGTAAGGTTTCCGGTCTTTTCATTAAAGGTTAAGAAATACCTACCCAACATAAAATAATAACATAAAGTGCGCGTTCAATGTTATATTCCGTCCTTGATTATTTTATTCCCTATATCTTTGGGTCGATTAGGTAGATACTCGTAGTAGTATCGATACACAAACACAAATTGTTCTTTGCTGCGTTAACTTGTATAGCATCAAAATAGACGATATTAATGGAACATCAAGGGGTAAAAAATACCTTAGATAATACTGACTGTCTAAAATTGAATGGAAGACACTTTCGTTGCCCACTTAGTTCATTTGTTATGTAGGTTTTTGATAGGTCATCATCATTATCATCATTTCGGGCATAGGACTTCCACTGCTGGACACAGGCCTCCTCAATAGACTTCCACGTGGACTGGATAGAGCTGACCCGCATCCAGTCAGTCCCTGCAATCCTAACCAGGTCGCCTGGCCACCTAACGGGGGTGCCTTTCCCACGCAGCGCTTCGCCGGTAAGCGGTCTCCACTTCAGAACCTTTTTTTCCCAACGGCCATCGGTTCTTCGAACTATGGGCCCTGCCCATTCCCACTTCAGTTTGCTTACCCTGTTTGCTATATCAATAACCTTAGTTCATCTACGCATCTCCTCATTTATTCTCAAAGAGAGATCCCCAACATAACCCTTTTCATAGCAAAGGATAGGATGTTTACGGTTGTAAATCAGTGATTATTAGGGCTGATTTAAGCATTAAATCTCAAACAAAATTTGGCACCGAAACTAATAAAACTTACGTACCTATTCTCTATGTAGAATATAGCGACGCAAATTGCAATCCAACGGGTGTGGCGTTTGTAAAATAGTTTCCCTTCACATCTGCATGAGAATAGACAATATTTACGACGACTTGGAATCTACGACGCGATACGAAACAAATTAAATCAGCCCGGCCCGGCTGTTAGGCAAGCTCAGTTTACATAGTTTTTAGTACTTGCATACTCGCAAAAGTGCTGACATAGATGTTTTATTAGGAGGGAAATGGTGCAAGCTTTTTTTTTTTAAATAGTAAATGGGATTACTTTGAACAGCAGCTATGCCTGACAACCTTATGCTACCTATGCTTAATCCATTAGTGTTTACGATTATAAACCCTAGCAAAAACCATGACCGAACTAGCACATGCAGAATATACATATTTATACTTTTCAGGCAGAGAAATGCCCGGGTTGTAGATTGGTCGTACTAACGCAGGCAGAGAATTCGCAGCCTGTTCTGAACCGAAGCGTTTTGCGCGGTAAAAAGGTGGACAGTGAGTATACTCATGGGCGGAGTATTTAAAGAGGTATTGTAGGCAAGCGCTTATGGCTAGGTACCGCGTATGAGCCCAGAGCGCAGAGGGCTACCTTAGGGTGGTGCCGTGACAATTGCCTTAACTGGGGGCTGTTATGAACCTGTTAGCTGTTATTTGATAGAAATTAAGTAATACAAACAACGTCCGTAGTCGATACGTATATACGTCTTGTAGCTATAGTAAACAGAAGATCCATTATCCGTATCCACAAAAAACAGGTAGGGGAGACCGGGTAAGGTTGTCTCACGGGTTGGTTGTCACACGACGGCCATAATAAGAAACTGAACGAACGAATAAGTTCGTCAACCGTTCTCGAAAGATCACGAGAGCTTCATCTAGGAGGGAGATATACATCTTGCGATCTTTCGACACCGGTTTATAGTTAATTATGGCCGCTGTATCAAAAAGATATTCAATGCTTAGTGTGCTCTGTGCTCTTGTTTTTAAAGCTATGTCTTATAGTTACTTTATTTTCCGTGTTCGATGAAGAGAAGATAAATAAGATAAGTTTATTTCACGATGAAAATTACAATACAAAGCGTATGTCAAAATTATACGAATTTGTATCATGATCGTCAATAATAAGGAATACTTAAAATCAATAAAGTACACAAATGATAAATATATACTGCTTAAAACAATATGTGAGTGAGTTCAGTAAAACGTCCCACTTTGTCGATTCTAGTTACGGATTTACGGGCAGTTTAGTGAAATATGGCAAAACCTACCGAAAATCGACTTTCAGTGAAAACTGATAGAACATACTGTAATAAACCTATGATTTTGATGTCGACCCATAAATTTCCAACTTAAGCACCTTTTTAAGGCCTCAAAGTTTAATGCCCAGCGTCCTGCTTTGTCGAATACCTAACAAAATCGTCGATACCATATTTGTGCCTGTTTTAGAGAAACATTTCTACTTTGTCGATATGAGGTTATGAGTAGTTTGTAATATAAAATTTTTTTTGTTTGTAATACAAAGCATAAGCTATCTTTCTGTGAAAAAAATATGTATCTAAGTGCTATAGTTATTTTTTTTAAATTCTTAAAACTTGCAAAAGTGTAAAAGCGACAATTGAGAAAACGTTTGTTAAAGTTTGGGACGGCAAAAAACACATTTGTAGTTTGAAGTTATGGAGTGGTTAAAATCAAATGAATTGGCATACTTTAAGGATTTCAAATTAGTCACAATCATGTATGTAACCTTAGTAGTTTGAATGTTACGGCGGCTTGAACATAAAAACAGAACGAAATTATGTCAATCCTGAATATGGGTTTATTTTCTATATTTATAACGCGACACGCAGATTTATCATTAAAGTTGTATTTATAAATGTATTCTCATGCTAAAAAAGACAAAATAAGTCTACGGATCCCTTGAGTTAGTTATCCATTGAATTATTTCTGTCTTTTTTAGCATGAGAATACGTTTATAAATACAACTTTAATGATAAATCTCTGTGTCGTGTTATAAATATAGAAAATAAACCCATATTCAGGATTGACATATTTTCGTTCTCTTTTTATGTTAAAGCCTCCGTAACATTCAAACTTCTAACGTTACATACATGATTTTGACTAATTTGAAATCCTTAAAGTATGCCAATTTATTTTATACTAACCACTCTTTAACTTCAAAGTACAAGTGTGTTTTTTGCCGTCCCAAACTTTAACCAATGTTTTCTCACTTGTCTCTTTTTCACTTTTGCAACTTTGAAGAATATTAAAAAAATAACTATAGCACCTAAACTCTGTTTTTTAATTCAAGACCAAAATCCGACAGTTCTCATCTTGATTATTTCAACAAATAAACGTTATTTCATAAAAACATGAATGAGAAATCGTGCAACCAGTAATATTAAGTTTTATTTATAAAAATACTGATACTTCAACCAGTATGCAGTGCGGTGGATCACAGCGAAAGTGCGCCCGTTAACGTAAAATTTTGGTCTTGAATTAAAAATCAGAGTAGGTATAGAGACATATATCTTTCACCAAAAGATAGCGTATGATCTGTAGTATTAGGAACTACTCATAACTCCATATCTACAAAGTGAGACCTTTTCCCAAAAACAGTCACATATAGGGGCCACTAAGAATTTTGATCGCAAGGTGAAAAAAAAAAGTTAGTAAAAAGTATTTTACAAAGTCTGCAGCTAAAGAGGCTTTGGTTTTGTTTAGGCTATTAATCGATTAATTACATAGTAATTGTTTTTATTAGTTTGTTTGTGTTTTTTATTGAGATAAAATTTGTTTATTGTAACCACACAAACTGAACAAAAATTCTCCGCGCAAAAGTGGCCCCTATTTTGTTTTGAGCAGTACATATATATATTCTTAGATTTCTTGGAAGCTACATGACTCATAAGTAAAGTGTGTAGGTATTCACATATGTTTACTCCAAGAATGCTCTGTGCCGACATATAAACGTTAAATATGTGGGTTAACTACCGGTTTTATATCATTTTAATTCGAAGTAATAATTATTTCACAACACCACGGTTTCGATCAATGTTATACAGGGTGAAATTTTAATGACCGTTCAAATTTTTCCCAGGCATTAGGTATCAATAAAAGATGCCATTTCTGAGAAAAAAAACATAGGTAAAATTTTGATAATATAATCTGCTGTCCGAATAAATAATTAGTAAAGTGTGGATATTCGTTTGAGTTACGCTAGGGGTTGACGGTGCGGGGTGAGGGGCGCGCTCACCTGCCTTCCACACAGCGCGCTGACGCGTTGTCCACGAACGCGTGGTTCTTTAGGATATCTTTCAGCTGTTTTATCTCAATATTTTAGTACTGAAAGATGCTGAAAGAAAAAAACACGTATGTTTTATTTTTTGCCAAGAATCTACTGTCAAAATTTGAACGCTCCATATTATTTCACCCTGTATTAGTATTCTGTTTTGCTGAAGAACAATTACGTTATAATAATTAGATGTTAAGTAGGCTGATATTCGGGTAATAATGCAAGTACTAAAATCAGTGCCACCGAAATGATATATCCTTTACCCACGGTTCCTGAACAATTTAAGCAACATTAAGAAATGTTTTCAAGGTGAGCATTTAACGGAACTATGATGAATTTTCCACGGGACCCTTAAGCTTCCCAAATATACTTAAAGATTCGCTACCCTAAACATACGAGTAATATATTAAACCTATTGTATTACAGGGTCTATTAGTCTGTCTTTAATAGTGAATGGCCGGATCGCGATCCGGTGTTCCGCGATTATCCCGCCGACATTTCTCGTCTCGTGCGTGTGTCAGCATAAACCGATGGTTAGGTATATAAAAGGCTTTGACAATATTTTCCATGCAATGCAAATTACGATAGCTTGAAATTTTCAGATGAATATTTTATAGGCATTGCGTAAATTTCTTGACTGTATATGAAGAGATATGTACTTATATTGGGATATTATTTTAATAGGATAACTTAGGTTAGATGCTACATATCAATCGAGCCCATACAAAACTCATATCTGTGGGTAGGACAGGCACGCTACAGTGAACTGGAGAGATATAAGACCTCCTGTACAGGAGTTTGTTTTGTATACCACGGATCACCGCTGCTAATGAGAGGTGGTTAGGATAGAACAAATTGAAAAGGGAGCAATAAAACGTTTGGAAAGGATCTGGAAGAACAGAGGAATTAGCAAGAAGACTAAGATAAAAAGGATGCGGACTCTGATCTTTTCTATTTTTCTGTACGCTTCGGAGACCTGAACTCTGAAAACACACATTCGAGGCAGGATTGAACTATTTGAAACGTGGTGGTGGCGCAAATTGTGTATTCCATGGACTGCGCGTCGCACTAATGCATTAAATCTGTACACTAAGACTCCTTTAGTACTTGTAACACTGGGCCAGACGTGAGCCTGATGGACCGATGCAGTCATAGAAGCGTGCCAGTCAAACATGCAGGCGTCGATTCGGAAAGAAGAACACCCATCGGCCTGGGGGGCCATGGTGTTAAAAAAAATACCTGAAGTCGTCTCAACCTCAAGTAGTCAGCAATGGTAACGATAAAGAAGAAGACATTTGTTGAGGTTCTGTCATGTGTAAGTATAAGAAAATGTTAAGCTTAAACTAGTCTCCGTTTTAGATCCGATTAAAAGAAGCTTGATAATAAACGCAGATACATATGCAAGTTGTTTTAATAAATATCACAATGAAAGAATACGTTAGACAATTTTTATATCTGCTTTGACATAACAGTTTTTTTTTTCAAACAGTTCGTTGCTAGGCTACCAATAATAAAGGTAGTGGCCGCCTGTGCATACCTACTTCACAATTATAATGCGAGTATCGAGATTAGTGCCATGGAAATTAAATTATCTAAACATCTGGAATATGTTCGGATCGCGGAACACCGCCCGCCGCCATTCCTCGTCACATGTTGCAAATTAACGCAAATCGTCATTGCATTAATCAACGATTGTAAAAAACTTTGCGAATATTTTCCGTGCAATGCAAAATTCAGACTGCGAACTGCAGAAGGAAAACAGGTGACTTTGGTTATACTCGTAGTTCCATAATATTTGTATAATTAAATTAGTCGTATTTTGGGATATATAAGAAGGCGCAAATTCGCTCGCGAAGCAGAAAAAGTCATTACCTTTGTTGTTTTTTTCAGCGTAGTCGGGTAAAAAGTATCCTATAACTATCTACCAACCCAGCTACCGGTATACCAAAAATAGTTGAAATCCGTCAAGCCGATTTGGCGTGATGAAGTCACAACGACACATACAATTATACAAAAAATAAAAATAAAATATTTTTCGATTTACTGTCCTCCTAATAGTTATTCCGTTACAGTTTTCAATAGCTTCAATGTACAGATATTTTACTACAACCCTATAATAGTATAGATTATTATAATTTAGTTTAGGATAAATTAGAAGTAATTTCGATCAAAGTGCTTGTAGCAAGTAAGGTATTGGGACAATAATGCAAATACTAAAATCAGTGCCACCGAAATGAGTACCTAATTACGTATTAATCAATATGCAATAGGGATGATGACTAAATTTTAATAATTTGTCCGTCATGTAGATTAATAAAAATTATTAGAGACTTATTTTTTCTTTTTTTACGTAATAGAAAAATAAAGGCGATACATTGAGACAAAATGACGCGTGACGTCACTCCTAGGTACAAATTCTACCTAGGAGTGACGTCACGAGCCCCCACTCCTGAACTTTAATGCGATTTATCTGAATATTTTTATTATTACGAAAAAGCAAAAAATACGTGTTCAATTTTTTTTAATTATCTTACCTAACTGACGGACTAATTAGAATATTGATTTTCATACCTCGCATGCCTATTCTAGCGGAGAGGAAGATTTAATAGCGTTATAGCCACCACTCTACTATAGGGTGGGCCAAAAATTTTTGAACTTTTGAAACATCGATAAAAAATTAACTATATATGTTTTTCTATATTTTATTTATTTTACCTAGTAACAGATAATTGCAATTTTTTTAATTACTTTATCCAGATGTCCTCTGTCTCGTCGTTGGCACTCCTGCAATCATATAGGATAACCGTGGAAAACTCCCTGATACATACAACAACGGATCGCGGCTATCTCATCATCTTTTAATAAAACTGCTTAACACAAAAAGCCCGTTGTTTTCCCGTGAAGCGCTCCATTACAAATAAAATTGCACGAAGTTACCTATATTTTCCCGCCAATATCCCGCCGCTCACTTTAACAGTGTCCAAAAAATTCAGTGTTGCTATTTGCAAAAATGTTTGGCCCGCCCTATATTAAAACGCACGCTTGCTTTAAATTGTTCTCTCAAGACATACAGTTCAAAACTAGTGTTATTATGGCGGCAATGCGATCACAAAAATCAGTGCCACCGAAATGGAATGCCTTATACAATACTCATTGCATTATTATAGAACCTTATATAGCGAATGATCGGATTTCGGATCATGTACGTATAAACTCCATCAAAACGAACTGGCAATGTCTTATTTTAGAATAATATTGAAACGGCTACATAGACTACAGCCAAAACTCTATAAAAACACGCTGGTTTTAGACCGATATCTTAAATTTTCCGTGCAAAATGAGTGTTCTTTCAGCACTAACGCGATCACCGAAATCAGTTCGTCCCGCGCGTGTGTCAGCATAAATGGACGGCTATAAAAAGCTTTTCGAATATTTTCCGTGCAATGCAAATTCCAAACTGAGAGTCGTAGATAACACGTGTTCGTATCGAGCTCAAAAGCCCGTCTATTCTATAGCACTGACATGAACGGCGTTCTTTTGTTACAGTTTAATCCTATTTTAAACCCCGACACAGAAAAGGTCTGTCAGGTATTAAGTTTAACGTGTGTCTCTCTGTGACATGGTATATGTAGCTCTTAAACGGAGGAACTGATTTTGGTTTGAATTTTTTGTTCGAAATATGATCATCGAGAGTGTTCTTAATCCATACTAATCCATACTAATATTATAAATGCGAAAGTGTGTCTGTCTGTCTGTCTGTTACCTCTTCACGCTTAAACCGCTGAACCCATTTGGATGAAATTTGGTATGGAAATAGTTTGAGTCCCGGGGAAGGACATCCGCGATAAACGAATTTAAGGCGAACCAAGTCGCGGGCAGAAGCTAGTTTCTTATATTTTAATAAAGATTTACAAGGATTAATAAAACTCACAGCCAATAAATAGGTATACGTCAATCATGTACATGTAGCTTACCAATCATAAAGTTCGGGTTGAAAGTGACTCTTTTATCTAACAGTTGCTTCAAAGTTCAACATTATTGGCCCTACATAAGTGAAGTTAACTGAATGAGGTCAAATCTTCCTTTTGCTTAAACAACAAGAATAGCATTTCTCGCCACGCCCACTCCGCACAAAGGAAGTCTTGATAAAGAGAAGGGCTTACAAAGTTTTCTAATACTCCAAAGTACCTAAAGGGAAAACGCCAAGTGGAAATAGTACCTAGCGTTAAAATGTCTACTTAGCTACTTTGATAAGATTCACTATTTTTATCGTGAAAGTAAGCGTTTGCATTACAACAGAAACATTAATTTTTATTTTATTTTACAGTCGTGGTTGTTGCGTTCTATTGATTTAAGCTTGTTTGAATTGAAGTGTATCGCGTTGGATTGGATACGGGGCTTTTTCAGTGGGCATTTTATTGAATACCAGTGCGGATATCAGCGTTCAGTCAATAACACAATACCTGGCTGGGTTCATTCAGCTAGCTAGTTCAATTTGACGGTAGGGATTGGATTTTATTTTTAGTTACAACAGTTTATTCTTAATTTCAAATGTGAATTTAAGTACTCGTAGTACCTAAAGTTAGACAACTTAAACCTAGTTGTGTTAACTGTTATTTTTAGGACTAATAGGGTACATGCATGAACTTTTTTTTATCGGTTTTCTTAACTAAATATCAAAATACCGTAAAAACTATTTCAAAATGTGAAATTAAAATTAAAATCGGCCAAGAAATACGCATAATATAGGCATTTTAAACTAGTAATTAGACACAGAGGTCCGATATGAACTGTTACGTCACAGTGCACTCCGGCCATATAAACTCCATATTAAATTCTGTTTTGCAAGAAAGAGATGGAATGAAATGTTTGATTGCTTATTTCTTGGTTATTTTTATAGCTATTCGAAAAGTTATTTTTGTGGACTGTTTGTTATATGAATGAGCTTATAATAAAGCAAAAATAAAAATTCATGAATATTCCCTATTGTCTGGTTGAATTCATTATAGCTTGACAAGTTCTTTCGTGGCACTCCCATGGTCTGCGGGCGATGGGAGGGGAAAGACAGCGGGGGTGGGCAGGAAGTGTGCACGTGGCGGAGCACGATGACCCTGCCGCGCGCACACTTCTTATTCGCAGAGGCGAGTAAGAAGTGCTGTCTTTCTCCCCGTCGCCCGCAGACTATGGGAGTGTCACGAAAGAAGTTGTCAAGCTATAATGAATTCAACCAGACAATAGGGAATATTCATGAATTTTTATTTTTGCTGCACAGTCACATAGTTGCAACCTGACCTCTGATCTTAAATTACTGTCCGTTGTAATTAATTAGATGATGATGTGATCACATCATATAGGTACATTATTGATTATATGCACGCCGATCGCACCTAAAATGGCTTTCTTACACATATTCGTAGTATGTACTTGGTTAAGACTGCATGGTGTGCCGTCAAATAACGTGCCACACTTTGATCGGCGTACTCATACTCATTTATTAATAAAATATGTCTAGATTTTACAAGTCACTTCATTAAATTAAAATTAAAATTACATGGCATTCATTATATATTAAGTTAAGTATTGCTAAATATTGTACATTATAAGATTACATTATCATTATCATCATATTTTCATTTCATGTCATCTATTATTACCAGTATAATATTCATCCATGCTATAAAATGCTTAGACTTTTAGCCATTTTTTTAATTGATTAAAAAATGTTACGTCACTCTGAATGAATTTTATTTCACAGGGTACTACGTTGTAGATTTTTGGTCCCACTATAGACATTGTTTTACCCGACTTTGCTAGTCGACAATATGCTGTGGACAGTGTGTTTTTATTTTTCTGTGCAATTCCAGTGCTTTTATATGTCATTAGTGGAAAGAACTGAATGTTACATCGTACGTATTTAATAATGTAGAATTTGTATTGTGAGGTAAGTGTCATGATGTTTTTGTTTATAAAGAGTTGCTTGGCAGGGGTACCGGGTGCAGTGTGAGAAATTATTCTCAACGCTCGCTTTTGAAGAATAAATACTCGCTGGTGTTCAGCTGCCGTACCCCAGAGTTCGAGTCCGTAACACATTACCGAGTGGAATAGCGAAAAGTAACTCGACCTAAGTTGCTGGTCGGGCAGCACGCGTGCCAGTCTACTCAGAGCAAAACATGCACCTGACAGCTTTCCGCAGACGAAATTGACATGAGCATCCCATTTAAGTGCTGCATCCAAGGTCATACCTAGGAATTTGGTAGTGCTTACTTGAGGTAGTGCTTCCCCGTCTATAATAATTTCTAGTGGAGCTGGAGGTCGGCCTCCGAGGTTGATATGCATGACCTGTGTTTTTTTGCAAATTTAAAACTAAGCCATTAGCGCGAAACCAGTTTTGTAGATTAGATATTTCAGAGGCGATCAGGTTCTCTAGTGCAGGGATAGTATGCGCTGTGATTATATCGCAAGCATCGTCGGCAAAAATGTACGCATCGCCATTTACACTTTCGGGTAAGTTCACTTGAATTAGAAAACACAGATTTGCAAGGGAGGATCCCTGGGGTACTCCTATGTCAATACTGCCGCTTTTCGATGTAATTTGACCATTATTTAAAGAGACGCATTGTTGTCGTTGATTTAAAAATTCCAACATAAATTTTAGTGCCGGACCGCGGATGCCCATGTGTTGGAATTTCTTATCCAGTACATTATGGTCGCAAAGGTCAAATGCTCGCGTCATATCGCACAAAATGATTGCAACATGCATGTGTTTTTCTTTTGCATCTATTATGTTTTTGATTGCGTTCCGAACAACAGATACGCAAGATCTGTTTTTCCTGTATGCATATTGTCTCTGACTTAATAAGATAAAATTTTCTAAAAATTGGATTAACCTTTTTGATAAGCCGTATTCAAATAGCTTAGCTATGGCATACATTGGCACACCATGGTAGCCGCCATTGCAGGCTGATATTGCCTGTCATGCCAAATTTGGCTTCCTTACCCCATAATCTTCTAAGTTTAGAACTGTGGACTCTGGTAAACCGTGATGTCTTTAGTGTTTATACATATTTGGGTGTATATAGGGAACTTATAAGTTCTAAAACAAATTACATTAATTCCATGAATTTACCTGATTAACACCGTAAAGCGTGCCGTCAAGAAGCGCCACATTTGTACCGGCACACGTTAGCACACCATATAGCCACCTTTGGTGCCAAATTTGGCTCTCTTACAGCATAGTCTTAATTAAGAACTGTGGACCGGGGTGAACCGTGGTGTCAATAGTTATAAATAGTATTATGTCTATATAAGGAACTTACAAATTCAGCAACAACTTACATTAATTCCATTAATTTACCTGGTTAACACCGCAAGGCGTGCCGTCGAGCGGGGAACCGCGCTTGGACCGGCACACGTTAGGTTGCGCGCGGTGGGCGCACCACAACCGCCGACACGCCGATCTCACCTTCACAGACTTGCACACCGAAAACCTGAGGACGATCAAACGATTAATATTGACCTCGAGTTGTGTAGGTTTAACTATGTGTAGGTTTAAAGTCTCAAGAACATTGTAAATGAATGTAACCACCGTAATCATTATGCGATTCGCGGCAATCTCCTACAATTTAGTGCCCATGTAATGAAATGTCCTACAGATTCTAGGGATTACCAGTAACAGGCTCCTAGATCTTGTCGCAAATTACAATGAACTATAACTTTCGCTGTCCGACATTCAGAGGACCCGCATGCAGACTGGTGCAACGGCTGACCAGGCACAAGCCATCAAGCGACAAAAATACTCGTCGTTACTTAACAATTACGAGTTTGCGGCACTTGCAGTTGGAAACATTAGGCCCCCGGTCAGCTGACGTAAAGCCTTTTATGCTGATCGATGCCTGAGGAGGCCCGAGAGTGGCGCTTACTTCTGCTTAAGGGTTTCCCCCTTACGATTCAAAGAGGTAACGCGGCCAGCATAATAGACACTATACCGCAGGCGGACCTTATGAAAGGGGTGTTTTTTTTCTCATTTCAAATATTTATGAATTCGTAAGTATTATCAAAACATAATAAAAGAATAGGTAGTAATTTTTCAGATTAAATAAAATTAGTTCCTAAAAAAAACTTACTACGCAAGCCAAATTATATTAAAATAACATCAATAACTAACTGACTTGTTATTAGTGACACAAGGATTAACCCTCAATACTATCGCCTGCTTTTGTTATAAGTTATTTGCTTCAAACTTAAATATCTTTATTTCGTCATCACAAGTAATCAATTAGCATGCAACGAAGTTTATCTGCAACAAGCATCGTCAAGTATAAAAATAAACAAAAAGAAAATCTGCAACATGCTTCGTCATGTAAAACTTACGCTATCCAATTCTCCCTCAGCGCCATGCCTGGTCCAAAGGTCCCCATTATGCTAGCAGCATTGCCCCTCTGAATGGCAATGGAGACCTGCTGAACCAACCATGACCCTGAGCGAGGATCGTTGCCCCTTTCTCTCAATCGCCGCCCTAACTGCTTGAAAAGCTCGCGAGCCTCATCACCCCAAGGTCCAGCCGTTTCCACAGCGACCGGCACGAAATCATAGATTGATTCCAAAGCAGAATACTTGGCGTGTTTCAACTTAGCGGCCGTTTCCGCCGCTGAACCCGCCGATCTTACGCTTTGCCTTAAATGGGAAGCAGCAAAAGTACTGACACATGATGCATCCCATAAAAGACAACGCCCTCTCCGCCACGGAACCAATGTAAGTCCGTCCGGTCGCTTGCCATCCGTCCTAGATAAACCTGGCGGTTCCAAAACACATGGGATATTCACTGACACCATGGCTCGACGGACAATCTCATTTATGGAATGGTGCCGCGGAAAACGCCCCGCACATCTCTGGCAGCTTAATCCATGATGTCCATTCTCCTCTACCATCACCCCACAAATGCAGCGATGTGCCTCACACACCTTGCCTCCCAGTCTGAGGGCCACTGCTATTCTTAACGAGTCGTTATCAAGCAGTGTACCCAATTGAGGAGACGGTAAAGCATGGAGCCAAGCTCCTGACTCAGGCTTTGCAACCGCCTTAAGACGCGCCAAATCCGCTCCCGAAGCACCATCCAACAAACGCGAGTAAGAGAGCTTGCAAAGAATATCATCCCACCCTCTCTGAACCGTGAGGTTGTCTGGCCGGTCATCCGTGGGGCAGAGCAATGCCCACCTTTCGAAAGCCTCAGATACAAAAGGCAAGCGAATGTCGCTGCCATCCAGTGATAAAATGCGAGCAACAAGATCCGCCGAACCATATGCAGAGGCCAAAAAAGCGAACAGACCGATGTCTTGAACCCGACGAACTCCAAGACCGCCATGTCGAATAGGTAAGGCGGCTTGACGCCATTGTATTTCATCTAAATGAACATTGAGCACTGATTCTAAAGTTAGTTTAAGAATGCCATCGAGTGATTGCAAATCCTGTTCGAACATCCAAGTAGGTGACGTTCGCAAGAAATATACCATCCGGGGCAAAGAAACACAATTTCGCAGCAATGTAAGTGAAACATGTCCCGACAGATGCTCCAAATGTTCCCGCACTGAGGAGAGTGCCTGCCTTTTAAGTTGAAGAGTAGAGCGGACACCCTCGAGAAAAATGGGAGCACCCAATAAATTAAATGAGGACCTGTCAATCTGCGTAACTCCAGGTAAAAGAGATTCGAAATCCCTAAGAGTGTTGAAAAGCAAACCACCGCAAACAAAAAGTTCACATTTAGCTGGGTTTATTTCTAAACCTACCAGTTTTAGAGCTGGTATTAAAGTTAAATTACTTTATGCACTTAGCCGTATAACCCTGCCTCTGCCTTTGTGTTATATGCGACGTGAATCGTCTCGAGTTCCAACCTCAAAAATCCAGCTTTAATCGTTTTAAACTCAACTCTAGTAAAACTTACTCTCAATTTCAGTAAAAGAGGTCCTCAAATTATCTGGAGAAGTTAAATATTGTTTATTTTCAGTTATGATAAGACACATTTATTAAGGACATTTAAATTAACGAATAGTTTAAATTACTATTACAGCACATGCTTTACTGCTAGTCTCGTATGTAATCACGTTGTTTATTTATTTGCTTATGCCTTGCCTTCAACTTATAATAATAGAACCACGGGTCAGATAATTAAACCTAATCTACCTGAACGTAAACGAAATATCTGTACTTGATACAGGATAACGGTTTAACGACTATTTTGGTTGAATATCCCTAGGGGATATTACACACCTTTGTTCTCAATTATCAAACAACGTGATTTGAGCTCGGATAACTGAACTTGACCTAAATTCCACTCAATCGCTAGAGTAAGGCATAAACTGCATCACAGACGCGTAAATAATTTCTCTAAAAGCTCTGAAAAAGATGCAACAAAGAAACATTGAAGCAAATTTAAATAAATAAAAATAAATCTCATTTGAGTTCCCGACTTTTCGGACGCTTTTCAGCTTTCCATGTTGACGGGTAGACTAAGAAAAGATATATTTTTCTCTGTCAAAGTTATAATTTGTGCAAACTACCCACTTTGAGAAAACAAATAAAGGTGTACATACATGCCAGATGGGCCTAATCTATAAAGACAGTTACACATGTGCCAGCAGGGCTGAATTATTTTATTATAATAATTTACAAAGCAGCATTTCACAAATGAGGCGTACTGAGGAGAAAATAAACGTTGCAAAGAAAGACTCCCAGACTACCTCGTTACTAATTATATTATTTTAAAAACCAAGACTACTAAACTACTTATTAACACATAAGATATTTTTACACCGTTCGGAAATTAAGGTTACGTGTTTTATTTAAATGAGTAATAATCGCGGAAACAGAAGAAAATATTATTGAAGCTGATCAAAATTTTATGCATATAAATAAAGCCTTTTTTTGAAGCACTTCTGACTTTTAACTCCAAAGATCCCCTTGAAATAAGTGTTCTCCAGATGAAAACATACTAACGTTCTTTAACTCGGGGCTAAAGGTTTGGACAGTGAATGAGGAGTTCACTTGCACGGTAACAAAGCGAGCGTCGTGAAAGGGGCGAGCGTCCGACGCTGGCTCCTTTGTACGACCACTTTTTCATTTCAATTTGTAAGGAAACTGTATATTTAATGTGCCGTTCTGATCTGTCTGACGTTCCCTATTAGCCTCCTCTGAAAAGGTGAGCGTAATTGGTGGACTCCGAAATGTAAATCATCGTGGTTAAAAAGAAAAGGCTTGTTTTTCCGAGCAACTTGTACCATAAATTGGGGAACAAAAAGGGATATAAAACATGTCACGCGCACGGACAAAAATACGCGTCCGAAATTAAAGTGGCTGCTGTTTCAGCTATGATAAAGCGAATTGGTGTACTCGGTGGATGTGAAGTTCCTTTATTGCTTTAAAATAGTACTAAAGCTAAACTGCCATAATATATAACATATTATGCGTAGGCATATGAATGGCTGCGATTTGGCATTATCTTATGGGGAAATAGCACTGCTGCCCACGACTTATTTGTCACACAAAAAAAGTGTATACGCATAATAGCTAACATACGTCATCCGGAAAGTTGCCGGCCCCATTTTGCTAACCTTAAGTTGCTGACCCTACCGTGTTTGTATATATTTGAAGTTGCACTGTTCGCAAAAAAACATTTAGCGGAATATAAATTTGTTAAAAGCGCTCGTCGAAATAACCAATTAGCCCTTTGATTAGGAATGACCGCTCTTTAAGGGGTGGCGGTGGAGTTGCAATTTACCTTCGGTCACATATCCCTTATTCTATCGCTTGCATGTCAGTGGAATCTCCTTCTTCGGATGCCGCAGAGTACTTATTTCTTGACGTAGCTGTTTCACATTCCAAATTTCTCCTTGGTGTATTTTACTCACCGTCTCTTAACGTTGATTACTTCGCTTGTTTAGAAAAACTCCTTGAAGATATTATGCCATCCTATAATCATCATGTCATAATGGGTGATTTTAATACATGCCTCCTCAAAGATGATCATCGGTCAAGATCATTGAGATCTATAGTATCCGCCTGTAATATGATCATTCTTCCTTCTCGTGCTACGCATCACTTTCCGAATTGCTCTCCTTCACTTTTAGATATCACCCTGACATCATCTAAAGCCCATGTTGCCAAATTTGGACAGTACTCTGCGGATGCGTTTTCATATCACGATTTACTTTTTTTGTCATATAAAATTCGACCTCCTAAACTCAAACCTAAAACCTTATTCCAGCGCAATTTTAGTCGGATTGATGGGGATAAGCTTCGTAATGATGCGATGAAGGTGGACTGGAGTGTCGTATCTGGGGCTGACACGATTGATGAAAAGATTTCTTTATTTAATTCGCTTCTTACTCAGCTCTATGACGTGCACGCTCCAGTTCGGCCTATCAGGGTGAAACATCTTCCTGCTCCCTGGCTCACTAATGAGATCAGAACGCTTATTGAGAAGAAAAATTTGGCCATGTCTAGGTATAAAAATGACCCTTCTGTTAAGAACAAAACACGTTACCACACTTTGCGCAACCGTTGTAGTACTGTTTGCCGTGATGCGCAAAGACGCCATATTCACCAGTCTGTCGAAAATGGTGATCCTTCTAAAGTGTGGAAATTTCTTAAGTCGCTAGGAGTTGGGAAATCTTAGCAGGATTCCTGTTCTAAAGACCTCAATATTGATCAGCTGAATCAGCATTTCTCTTCTTCTTCCGTTTTTACCGATCCTGTTAAGACCAGGACCCTTGAATATCTTTCATCTCTCCCAACTCCAGACTTTAATCCTTTTTCTCTAACTCAATTTTCCGACAGTGATGTTAAGAAAAACGTACTAGCCATTACTTCCAACGCCGTTGGTGTTGATAATGTGAGCCGTAGTATGATCCTTCCTCTGCTTGACCTTCTTGTTCCTGTAATTACCAGTATCCTGAATGCTTCTGTTTCATCTAGTGTCTTTCCTGCTATCTGGAAGGATGCTGATATAATTCCCTTACCGAAAAAATCCAATCCTGCCACCTTCTCAGATTACCGACCTATTTCCATTCTTCCTTTCTTATCCAAAGTCCTTGAACGTTTAGTATTTCAGCAACTTACTTCTTTTCTAAATCGGAATGATCTTCTAAATCCATATCAGTCCGGTTTCCGATCAGGTCATAGTACGACTACTGCTCTCGTAAAAATTACGGATGATATTCGGTCGGGTATGAATGACCGGAAATTGACGGTGCTTACGCTTCTGGATTTTAGTAACGCGTTCAACACTGTTGATTTTGAAATTTTGTTGGCTATATTACGTTCTCTTAACATATCTCCTGCGGTTATTGAATGGTTTCATAGTTACCTAACTAATCGTCGGCAGCGTATAAAGGTGAATACTTCCCGATCTCACTGGTGCAGCATACTTTCTGGCGTTCCGCAAGGCGGTGTGCTGTCTCCACTGCTATTTTCAATTTTTATTAACTCCATTACTCATAATCTGTCTTCTTTTTATCACCTTTATGCTGATGATCTCCAAATATATTCCCAGGGTGTACTCGGCGATCTCCCGTCGGTTATAGCCATGGCAAATTGTGACTTGGAGCTAATTTCGGAGTGGACTAGTAGCTATGGCCTGAAAGTTAATCCTACGAAGACGCAAGTTATCATCATTGGCAGCTCAAAGATGATTTATAAAGTTGACTTTGCTGGCCTCCCAAGAATTGTATTTAATGGTGTTCAAATTCCTTTTTCTCACTCTGTAAAGAATTTAGGTATAATCTTGGATTGCACTCTTTCCTGGGTGCCGCAGCTGAATGAGGTTAGCAGGAGGGTGTTGGCCGCAGTGGGATCACTGAGAAGGCTTCGTAATTTTCTTCCTATCGCCACTAAAATTGCGCTTGCTCAAACACTACTCCTTCCCATTTTTGACTACGCTGATGCTGCCTATTTAGATCTTTCAGAGGAGCAACTTAACAAACTTGAGCGAATTCAAAACATGTGTATTAGGTTTATATTTGGGTTACGCAAGTATGATCATGTGTCAAGTTTCCGTTCACAACTCAAGTGGCTTCCTATCCGTCTTCGTCGTAACACTCACATTCTTTCTCTTCTCTATAATACACTCTCATCGTGCGACTCCCCGCTATCTCAAAGAACGTTTTAGTTATCTTCTATCAGCAAGGTCCGCTCAAAACTGTCTTCTAGCTGTTCCATCATCAAAGTCAAAGTTTTATACAAATTCTTTTACATTCCGGGCTACTGTGTTGTGGAACTCTCTTCCACTCGATTTAAGGCAAGCGAAGTCATTGCCTATTTTTAAAACTAAGTTAAAGGATCATTATTTATCTCTCCCATAATTTATATTTTTAATTCTGCTTCTGTTTTTCTAATCACTTTGATGTCAACTGTATCATAGTTTTCTTTCTTACTTTGTATATATATATATATATATATATATATATATATATATATATATATATATATATATATATATATATTTATAGTAGTATGTATGTTTAGTATATGTATATGTTTGTTTGTTTTTATTTATTTTGTATTATATGTAATCTTATCTCACCACCTACTCATTTCTAGCTATTTTATGTCATTTCCGTTACCTAAAGGTTGTCTGGAAGAGATCACTCTTTAGCGATAAGACCGCCTATTGTTTACCTATTTTATGTTAAGGCTCTATTGTATTGCTTCTATTGTTGGTGTGCAATAAAGAATTGTTGTTGTAGCCCTTCCGGAACCTAAGTTGAATATGTATAAGAGTGGACCTTATTACCAATCTATTAAAGTCGACAACAAAATCCCTGACTTCATGAAAAAAGAGGACAAGTATAATATTTTCCGCAATAAACTTAAAAATTGGCTCATAAGTCAAGTATATTACTGATATCAGGAATTTATTACAGAGCCCACTTAATAGTTTAATTTACAGTTATATATTACTTATAATAATAAATTGACATAGACATACATATGTATGTAGATAATTTATCAAATGATGTAGTAAATAGTTGATAATAAGCATGCTTAGATATAGGTATTGACATAGTTAAAAATCTGCTTGTAATGCGACCAAGTTAATCAGTTGAGTTATTGAGAAGTTTAAAAGGCATGTGCATGAGTGTACCTACCTATTTGATTAATTTCTTAAATCAATTTTGCAATACCCGAACAGGGTTGCACTATTAGAGTAGTAAGTATCTTACCTATTATGTAATTGTAATAGTGCTAAGCAATAATAAACATTACAATTCAATACAATACAATATATAATACGTAGGTCACTCGATAAGTTTTGGAGATGCTCGAAATTCGAAAATGGAACGCACCTGAATTATATGTTTTTAAAAAGCAAACTTATTTAAAAATGGAACACAAGTTGCCGATTCGCTCCAATTAAAAAAATGAACATGTTACAGTCATTTTTTTAAAACGGTTCGCGCGTTTTTTCTTTGTAACGATTGAGCTTAACCGCGAACATTTGCGTGCTATGATATTTTATGATTTTAAATTTTGTTTATCTGAACAATTGTGTTTGCAACGATTGCAGTCAGCGTTAGGATATTCTGCTCCTTCACGGGCAACAGTTTTTAGATGGTTCAACGAAATTAAAAGGGGTCAAAATTAAAACCAGCCTCGAAGATGACCACCGAAGTGGTCACCCGCAAACAGCAGTAACTGCAGAAAACGTGTGGACTACTGAAATGTTGGTGCGAGAAGATCCACGAATAACATACAAAGACATAGAGAACATCGTAGGCGTCAGTTCGGGGACCGTTAGCATCATTCTACATCAACATCTTGGAGTAAGGAAGCTCTGTCGTCATTGGATACCACGTTTGCTCTCCGATACTGAGAAACAGGCTCGTGTAGATTGGTGTCGTGAGATGCGTCTACGATTCGACAACAACAAGCGGCACGATTGGCGTATGGGTCTGGGTCCGAGTATGGGTCTTCTCAGAGGTCAAGTTACCGACAAAACTACAAAGACCTCGTAACGTCGGCAAAAAAATGGTAGCTGATTCCTTTTCACGGGGCGGACATTTATCAACATCAATGCTGGAAAATTATAGGTCAGTCAACTCTGATTGGTATACTACAGTAGCATTGCCGCAAGTTTTCAAAGCAGTGCGAGAGAGGAGACCAAAGACTAGACTTCGGGGAATTTTGCTGCATCACGATAACGCCTCTTCACATACGTCCCTCAGAACAAAGGCGTTTATTGAGAAAGCTGGGATAGAAACCTTACCACATCCACCCTACAGTCCTGTAATCGCAGGGAGCTAAGTCAGGACTGACTTAGCTCCCTGCGATTTCTTTTTGTTCCCGGTGGTGAAAGAAAAAATAAAAGGGAAGTTTTTTTCGAGTGCTGAAGAAGCCGTGGCTGCATATGAAGAAGCAATTTCGGACCTATCTGATAAAGACTGGCAAAAGTGCTTCCAATGTTGGTTCAGACGAATGGAACTTTGTATAGAGAGAAATGGAGAGTATTTTGAAAAAATGTAAAATAAATAATACTAATACCTTCAATAGTTTTTTTTTTATCTCAAAATTTATCGAGTGACCTATGTAGACATAGGTACTGTTATCTCAGCGTAACGTTATAAGATAATTAGGATTTATTTGCCGTGTGTCACGAATTAAATAGTGTGTCAATAATTTCAAAATATGCGATCCCTTGTTTTGTAAAATAATTTTCTCCAACTTGCTCGGAAATGCTCCCATTAATGTAGTAAAAACACACCGCGAAGTCCATCGTTATATGCGTTGATACGATAATCAATAAAAAAAAAAAGTGGCATTACTTCCCGGACAGGCCCGGAAAGTGTACATTATTGTGCAGGTTTTTACTTGTAATTTCATCAAAGACTATGAAAATTCACCATACAGCCAATAGTACCGTACAAAAACCGAGATTTAAAAAAAACTTGAATTGTTTTCTGCGTTTAGTTACTGCATGGTTAATGCCAATAATACTAGAAAAAAAAAAACAATAATTATTGTGTGCAAATCATAATACAGTTTATTTAGTCTTAATGATCTTCTGGAACTGATAAATATTTTGTAGCAAAGCTATGTTTTTTTAATGTTGTAGGTACGTTTAGGAATTGCCGATTCAACTAAAAGTAATAATGTATATATTTATTTTAACTATTGATATCGGTTTTATTTTTATTTATTTTCATTACTATATTTCATGTGGAACCAAATATAGAATTCGGACCCAAAACTTTTTACTTTAATATCCTTAAAAAAAAAGTCGGGAACGTGAATTTCATTTTGTCAAAGATTGTCTGTCGTGTTATTTTTACGAAAATAAGTTACATAAACATTTGTCAAATTTCCTCGCATATTTGGAGAAAAGCAGTATACATGCCTCGGCAGGAATGTCATTTCGTGGATTCGTATCTATTGAATGACGAGGCGTAGTTCATTCATTTGAAGAAAACCGTACTCATCCACGAAATGACTTTTCCGGGCCACTGCAGTAATATACTATTACTTCATCTCTTTTATTACCTTAGAAACGATATAAGCGAATCAGGAATTGGCCTTTAATTAATGATAATCTCACTGTCTTGCGTCCTAGACAAACGTGGAGGGCTTCCAGCTGTAATGACAGAAATGTATCTCGGCTGCCGTTCTAATCCCTCATAAAGGGATTGTGCAAAAACCTTTTGTGAGCATTTCGCTCATTCCCATTTTATTTGGCTACACTGGCAGCTGTTTGGCAACGCTTGGTAAATTTTCTATGAGGATGATCCTTTCCACAGACGATCGCAGTAAAAGTATTTTTTAGCTGTGTAAATATATCAGGGCTCGTAAATATTCTAATAAGTTCGAGAAACGTGAACTTTATTTATAAGTTGGTTGTGATTCGTCCGTTGCTTTTTTTAAATGAGTTACAAATTGCATGTTTTATACTAAGTTCGCTACATAATGGTACATTATATAACCAACTAAACCACCTTATATGAATTAAATCTCTTGAGTTTGTTAAGTATACATAAACAGTAATTTCTATACGTATACGAACATATACATATTACATATACAGTAATTTGTCTTATTTGTCAGTTTCAATATTAGGTTTAATGTGTGAATGTAAGATTACTTATTATTACATTGCGGACGAATGCTGCTAAAAATAAAAGTTGACTTATTTTGTTTTACTTATACTCTTCTATGAAACGACGGCCCAGTTATTTCACTTATTTTAAACCATTTGTAAAACCGTCAGTTACGAGAAGATTGAAATCTGTAAAAATTTGACGTTTCTCAACATTAATAATAACCGTGACCGCTGTCACTGTCATTATTAATGTCATTACAGAGATTCTATTCAGTTCCGCAAAACCAAATATTTTCTTAGCGGCCAATTAACTGAGTTGACTGTATACGCAAAGTAGTATCTGTATCTAGTACAAATACTGACTTCGATTTGTCCAGCTTTTTAATGCCGAACTGACCTGATTAATCCGGGAGAGGCGCCGTCGGATATAGGTAATTACTTTCTTCATTCTGCCCAAAGATTGAGATAGGGCTATTGTGTCAATACAGAGTCTGCCTGGAATTACAATAATCTGTATTGGTGGATTAGTCTTAATTAAACCGTGGATGACATTATACATACGTAAACAATCATGTGTCGCAAACTAAAGGAACGTTGATAGAGCCTCCATCATTTATATCAATACTAACATTTATTTACCCGCGGCTTCACTCACGTTACCGAGAACTAATTGATTATTTATTATGGGGATTATTTATTTATAATTTATATTTTGATTAGAATTATTTAATTTGTGATTGTTCAGTTTATTTTTAATTTTATTGTAATAATCTTTTAATAGATTTGTATTCTTGACATTGTAATTTACTTATAAACTCTGATGGTATTGATTATTGGACTAGGTATTTTGATTGGAATTATTGACTTTGTTATTGTTCAGTTTACTTTAATTTTATCGTAATATTCTATTAATTATAATAATTCGTTGACTTACTCGTATGTATGGGAGCTGTATTCAGAGTCGTAGCTGTAATTATTGCTAAGATTAGTATTAAAGAAACAAATGTATGGAAGCACATCATGAGTTGTGAATAAATAAATAAATTTAAAAAATCCTTATACAAAGCTCCACCGTCATTCTCACCTCCTTGAGCGGTGTTTCCCGGGATAAAAACTATATTAAGTCCTTTCCAGGGTCTCAAACTAATCAAACTATTTCCATACCATATTTCATCTAAATTGGTTCTGTGATCTAAATGTAAAAAGGTAACAAACAGACAGACAGAGTTACTTTTGCATTTATAATGTTAGTCTGAATAAATATGGAATGGATGCTATGGATAGTATGTATTAGCTTTTGGCTTATTTTCAGTTTCTCAAGGCCCAAAGATTCAAATTGGACGTTGATTAGTCAGTCAGTCAGGATACTTTTTATATAATAATAATAATGGTGTATCGTGAAGGCCGAGAAGGACCAACTTGGCAAGTACCCTTGACTTTCCTCACGAGGTGACCACCATGTGTGATGTGGATTCGACGATCATTGTCCCGATAGTCACTTCGGTAAACGGTCTTATAGCGAAAGGTCTCGACCAACATCTTAAAATACTCGCTAGATGACTGACTCAAGGGTCAGATACAGAAGGCAGTAATCCTGGGCACGGCCTTTTTTGTCATGATCATGTCCTCTCTGTGCAGCCTTAACCACCGGTAGCCTGAGCCCTACCCCGCTGCCGGCGGCACCCTAGATTAGGTATTTTTTAATATGTTTTTATTTTGTATTTTACTTTTTATATAAGTATTGTAAGCAAAAACCTAGCTTAAGAATGAAAATGAATAAAGAGAATAATGGTTTTAATAACAGGATACCACAGAACGTTAGTGGCACGGCTTGCTGAGGCAAAATACTGAGTGTACCTACACCAGTCTTTTCTTATGTTTTTTAAAGTTGTCATTTTACGGTGCGATGTTACTTGTGCCACCTGTTCACATATTCACGTCAAAGCATTCAAATTAACGAATGAGTTAGTTAGTTGTAAAACTTTCACCTTTAATTTCCTGTTGTGAACTATAATTTACTTTTTACAAAAGTTCTGACCTATTTTGATGAGGGCAACAGGACCCTCTAAGGTTCTTTAGATGGTCTACGACCAGAAGTAGTCGTCTTTGGAAGGATGATGATTATGGACTAAGATTCTTCAGAACTTGGGTGGCAAAGCTTTGCTCGTTTGGTGCAGGATTTATAACTTTTAGAGGATAAAACCTAAATGTGAAAAGCAAATCTGAGCCCACGAACCAAAATTCATCCAAAGAAACCAATTACTGAAAGAGAGCAAATAAAACCAATTACATCTGTATTTATAAAGTAATGGGATGTGCGTGGCTCACCCGTCACCGAACTCAGTACGGCATTGCTCGTCCATGGTGAACGCGTACTTCGGGAGCTCTTTGGCACCCCCCAGCTCCACCCCCTCGTCTTGACTCCGAGTGTGGAGGCACCACCACTTCCTGGAACATAATGGTTATGATAATAAGGAGTTTTTTATTTCTGTAAAAAGACAGCGAATTGGGTAGACCCATATTATCAATAGGTACTATTAAGGCGACTGGTCCTTACAGGGATCATGACTCCAAGAAAAATATTAAGAGCGTGATCCACAAATGTCTTAAAATATTATAAACAACAAAACTTTTTATATTTTTTTACACAGATATAATAAGGACATAAGGATGATTAATATGATACCTTTTTACCTAACTACGCTGGAAGAATAAATAACATTATTATTCCTTTTTCTCAGTCGCTAACATGGCAATAACCGTAATTAGGATCACCTTCCAATGAATTAATAAAATACAATACAACTAATAATTATAGGTGAGGTCAGAACCAATCTTCAATAAATGATTTAATGGTTAAATAAACGAGAAAAGGCACCAAGTCATAAGATATAAAATAAAGTAAAGGAATGATAATATCTTTATGAAATCGTATGTAGGTCAACAGCCGTTATGCCGGAGCGCCTGAGCTTTATGACATTCCGCAATACGCTCGAGCGTGCAATTTTTTGGCACGCCCATCTTCGCAGTAGAGTTTATGGGGAGACGACGTTACAGTTAATACAACTTGCAATAATAATATAAAACAAACCGCTTCTAAATATCGGATTTGCTTCAACAGTACTACACTAGGGATAAAGTTGTGTCAGATATTTTTCAGGTTTTGTCTTGTGAGATCTTGACGATGACTAAAGCCCACAAATATACGAAAATTTTACAGACATTTACGAGTATTTATTAAGTCCAGTAGCAGGTACAGTCACTAAGTATTCAAATTAAAAAAAAATATTCCGTAAGTAGGCCACAAGGGCACTTTTACAAGTCTGACTCTACGGCATTTCCCAAGAGGAGACCACTGTTGACAAAATAGGCAAAACAAACTCAACAGTCAGTCATTCTTTCAAATGAATTCTTAACTATTACAATATTGTCTTAATTATGTATGTTCCTCATGCTCAGCCATGCACAACTAGACGGTGCGGCTCTTTATCTTTAAAGCGTGGATGAAAGAAAGCACTAAATTACTAAATTTTAAACAAAAAATAATTAATAATATCTTTATGATATCTTATGCAGGTTAACAGCCGGTTTTTGGAGCGCCTGGGCTTTATGAACATTTCACAATACGCTCAAGTAAGTATTTTCTCAAGACTCCCTGAGGAGAAGGCGTTCCAGCTTTAAAACTCGCAATGAAAAAACCGACAAAACGCTTCAAAATACTGAATTTGCTTTAACAGCACTAGGAATAACGTTGTGTCAGATACTTTTCAGTTATGTTGCCGATGACTAAAGTTTACAAATATACGAAAATTCAATTTAAAATTTCATACCAATTCATCGTATTAAGTACAATGGAAGGTCCAGTACCTACATGTGTATTTCATACACAAATAAACCGCGTGACTCTTTAACTTTAACTCTTCGTATCTAATGTCAAAAATTAGGTAATTAAATTGAAGCTATATGTTATTTTAACACATAGTTTAAATGCTCTGCACTACGGAGGGTTAAACATGAATGAAAGAGAACACAAAATTATTTAGTTGTAAAGGAAGTATTGGAATGATATTTTTATGAAAACGTATATATGCTAACTGTCGTTTTGTTGTGAACATTCTACAATACGCTTAAACGTGGAATTTTTTGACATGCCCCTTTTTTCCGGAGACGTTGAGAGAGAGGAGACATCAATGTAAAATATTTTCTGAAGGGGCAGTAGTCGGCATTAGAGTTATACAATCATCATAATATTTTACGTTGAGATGCGCTTAAAAAAGCAAGTTGTGTATATGAAAACTTTCCATACCACCAAAAAGAAAAAAGTTATAACCTTCTTTTTTACTCCAGCGTAGTCGGGTAAAAAGTATTCTCTAACCATCTGTGGATACTCAGATGCCCGTGTACCAAAAATAGTTGAAATTCATTTAGTTGTTTTGGCTTGACAATGACACATACAAACATACAAAAATCGATAAAAAACTTTTTTCGCCGCACAAACTTTGAAACACTTATATTTTTGAAAATATCTTCAAGGTTAAAGACATCTCATTTTTTTTTACTTTATACTGGTACCTACCTATAGCTTTGTTATAGCAGCCACAGAATATGTGCTACATTCCTTGAACATTTTTAGTGTATATATTGGTTCTAAAGTTATAGCCCTGCGACAGATACATATTTAGACAGACAGTAGAGTTTTAGCCGATCAGTTGATACCCATTAGGTACGAAACCTTAAAAAGGAAATTTAGGATTCTACAGATATTTAGTACGGGTAGGTATAGAGTACAGTAAGTGTTCTCAAGTACAACTTCAATGAACGATGAAAGAATGAAAGGAAGCACTAAGTCATTAAATTTAAGACAGTGCAAGGCAACGGATATCTTATAAAACTCGTTAATAGCCGTTTTGCTGACATGGTTCAGGAGACATCTACAAAATGAGTTATGCAACTTGCAATAATATACATGACAAAGTACTTCAAAATACAGGATTTGCTTTAACGGTCCCAGCCTAATTTCAATAATTGACATTCTGATTTTCACTTTTATTGCTATGAATAAAGTTTGTAAAAATGCGTCCTTTTGGCGCCCTGGGATATTCTAATACAATACAATCTTTATTGCACACCAAAACGAAATAAGATAACACACTAATTCTAGCGGCGTCCGCATCGCTGAGCGCGAGCCCGGCGCGGGGTGGCCGCTCCGGTTGCCGTTACCTGTATATTCATAGAGCACCGCTGCGTCTGGCGATGGCAGATCGCCCGGCGCTCTCGAATACGAGCGGACGCCATAAAACAGATTGCGAAATGGTAAACAGCAGGCAGTCTTATCGCTAAGAAGCGATCTCTTTTAACTACCTCAAGCAAATAACGCTACTAGGCAATGCAAATCGGTTATAATCGGTTATTTCGGCCAAATTACATAATCGGTTATAGAAAAATGTATAATCGGTTATCGGTTATTTCATTTTTCTCTATCTCTATGTATCATAATGTTATTTGCCTATTGTTTAAATATTATCTGTTATCATTGTTAACTTAAGTTAATATCTTGAGTATGAGTACATAATAATTATATTTAATGGGTATTTTAAATATATTAATATGTTCAAATACAAATGTAAGTACGTTATATTTGTTGAATGTTGATGAAAAGGAAATAATATGTAACATCAATTTGTAACCATGGTGCACTGAATAAATAAAATGAAATGAAATGAAAAAAGCAAAGGCACTACAGATGAAATAAATGTGTTGTATTGTAATAAAGTGCCAGCAAAAGAGCGTATCTTCTTGGCATGGCTTCGTCCTTTTGCTCAAAAACACAGTTTTTCGGCAATAACTCAAAAACGGTATAACCGATCATTTTGAAAATGAAAGTAATTTTCGTTGAGACTTAGGCGTTACCGTTTATACACTTAAGATTTTTTTGGACATATGGTTTAAAAAAACACAATTTATTCTCTTCCGGAGCGGAACAAAAACATTGATTACAAATCTTAAAGTGCTTTTAAAAGAACTGTCGACATAGGAGCCACACGTTGATTTTTGCTGAAAAGCCCCTCCTACAAATAGGTATGTCTGTTATTGAATATAAATCTCGTAGTTTTTTAATAAAATGCTTGTGACTGAAGGGTTCCGTTTTTGCCAATTTGGCTACGGAACTCTAAGAATGAACCTGCGATTGAACGCGTTGTCGGTTCGTCTCGACTCGACGACGTTCGTCAGCTTCGTCACGCGGGTACTAAAGTGCAACTTCTCCAAATTGCTACTAATTAGAATGGTACTGTTGCATCGTCACATTACGTAAGTTCCTTTATAGAATACAGTCTTTTACTATCGGATTTGCCCACTTTGAATTGACATATATATTTGTGTGTCTTGATCCCGAAATGGATGTATGTGTGTGTCTATCTATTTATCTATCAGCCAAGGACGTCCACTGCTGAACATAGGCCTCACCTATAGCTCGCCACAGAGTGCGATCCTGCGCAGATCACATCCACTGACTCCTCGCGATCCTTACGAGGTCATCCGTCCACCTAGTCGGGAGCCGTCCCACCCTTTCCTATGTGTCGTCGCCACTCCAGGACTTTACTGCCCCAAAGGCCATCCGTTCCCAGGGCTACATGGCCCGCCCATTGCGACTTCAACGATGCAATCCTATGTCCTATGTATGTCGGTTATGGTGTGTCTAGTTTCATCTAAATCTGATTACAGTTTACCCATGATTGAATAATACATATACATCCCATTCAAATATACAGCATCTCAACTTTCAAATAGGTGCCTATAATTATTACAGCCGGTAGGTAGCTCTCTCAAATTGAAGTGAGTACAAATGAACGTCGCCCTTGCGTCTCGGTTTTCATCGTCTGCTTCGTCACTCCTATACTGAAGTGAAATTACTCCTAACTGATACTAATTGGATGGTACTGATGTATGGTAATTCAATTTGTAGAAAATTAGATTTTATATTCGAATTCGAATGATTTAAAGTAGAATAGGGTAAAACCGTGCAGTTCTTTCCAGCTAACTAGATTGCAGACGACGCTGAGGATGAATACGAGACAAGATGCACAGGTGACACGTTCATCTGTAGACTCACTTTAATTTGAGAGGGTTTTAATATCTATACAGGGTGATCAATCCAAATGGGTCAGTATGGAGAAGTCAGAAACTATGAGAGTTAGCGAAATCTGTTCTTAGGAACCATAGCGACGATTTTAGATGTAATAATAATGGCATTAAATTGTTCTTTTAATTCATACATAACCGGGAATCGAACCTGGTCAAAATCTCTGTAAACAATGTTATAAATTCTCCTAGTATTTTCGTTGTTATTGGTGATGGTGGAAATCATAAGTCACAAGGAACACATTTTAAATGAAATCTTGTTAAAACAATTTAAAGAAAAACTCAAAAATAACATAATTATTTTGTTTAAGTAAATGTTTAAAATGTAGCCATTATCCTGGATGCAAATATTGTAGTTAAAAAAAAAACATATACAATAGTAAACGTCAAATGAATGCCATTATTATTAAATTTAAAATCGACGCCATGTTTCGTAAGAACAGATTTCGCTATCTCTCATAGTTTCTGAGTTCTCTCTACTGACCCATTTGGATTGATCATGATCACTCTGTATATTAAAAGGTTATGATTTTTTCCTCTTCACGAACAAACTAGCCACCTTCTAGTGTGTAGGTATTAAAGCCCTCTCAAATTAAAGTGAGTCTACAAATGAACATGTCGCCGCTGCGTCTCGTCTCGTCTTCATCGCCAGTCGTCATCTCGTCTATCCCGTATTAAAGTGCAACTGCTCCTAATTGCTACTAATTGGAATTGCTACTCGTCGTGTTACGTAATTTGCTTCATCACACGTGCTCGTAAGTGGTGTGTTATCACATAGATGACGCGTTTCAAAATTATCAGCATTTTTTAGATGCGTTTTATCACTTCACTGTTTAGCTGTTTATTCTACCTAGAATCACCGATGAACGAGTTTGAAACTGGGCACACGTAGATTTATATCGACAAAAAAAAAACAAAATAAATAAATAAAAACACGGATAAATACAAAGGCGAACTTATGAGGGATCTCTTCCAGTTAACCTTTGAAAAGTAACCTTAGAAAAAAATACATCAAAAAAGGTAAACTATAATATGCATGAAATACTAAAAATTTGATTACACATAAATTATAATAAATACTTACCTATAATATAAACAAATAGATATACTACTAATACTTTATATGTGTGTATATATATATAGGTATATAAGAAATAGATAACTTGTTGGCGGCAAAGGGAAGAGAAAGATTGGCACTCGAGCGCAGACAGTGGCCACTACCAGTAACCATTAGGTGCGTTGGGGTAAGACGGAAGTATGAGAATGACTGAAATTTTACTGAAAATTTTCTTAAAGGCGTTGAAATAAAATCCACCTTTCGAACTTTCCCATACTTAAACGCACGTTAAATGAAAATCTCTCAGATAAGTAAAGAGGTGAAGCAGAGTTAAATAAAACGTTGAGAAGCAATGACAGCACTTGAACATCTCTATGACGACGAGATATTGGATACTTAATTCTGTAATGTATAACCCGCGGGTTCATGCATGCTACAGCTACATGAACGATGTTAAGAGCAATGAGCCCATTTTTATCATAATTGGCTCAGTATCAAATGTCGTCTCACACTTAGTGCACGATGCACTCGAAACTTAGCACTCTTGTGTTCCCAATGGCGGTACTTTATTGAGATGCTCAACAAGGAGAGAGCTGTGTTCTATTACCGAGAATATTGATCATACGAGCTACTTTACAGGGCGTATTTATTACATCCCGTTAACTTTAAAATATTCGTCAGGTTTGACACGACGCCGCATGGGAGGCCTCCAACAAGATGAACTGACGAGCTGATCAACCGCATCGCAGAAAACCGTTGAATGAGATCTTTGGGGAGAGGCCTTTGTACAGCAGGACACGCCATTCGGCTGATATGATGATTCTTTAAATTAAATCAATTTCTTAGACACTAAATCTGATCTGTTTTTAAATTAGCTATTCACAATATTGTAAAGAGTTCTTAGTTGATTAATGTGTCAATTATGACCTGTAATAATCATAGTTTTCAATTTCCGATTACAAAAGCCGTTGGTACAATATTTATATATTAGGTTAAACGTGTGATTCCAGCAATATGGTCAAGTTAAAGTAAATCAAGATAAACATCCTGTATAAAGTGTATACAAACGTTTAATGTAACAAGTCAACTAACTTAAATGGACTTCGTTGAGCGCGCCTCGCCCCATTCACTCCAGTTAAGCTCATTAATAAAAGCTCAGTGCAACTGATGTTTTTCCGTTCAAATAGACATGTCAGCACAAAATAAAATAATGGTACCTACAACTCCTACATAAGGCTCTGTTTGTAATCTTAACGCGCCTCTCGTTACCTCGTGTAAGCGGAAGAGCGAATGGCGCGCAAGCGAGACAGCGTGCGATTTTGTAAACCGTTACGGCGCTCAAAATGAGAACGTTCGGTTATAAAGCGCGATGCACATTAATGTATATCAACGGCCTTGGGACTGAGGCAACTAGAAATAGGTAATATAATCGACTTTTAGAAGTGATTCGAATCACTAAATTCGGCTCTGCTTTCGGCACTGAGGCCGCTTAGCGAGTCTTCGACTCTTTTAAATCCTTCAATCCATTTCACTCCGAACTTGCCGATTAAGCGCTTACCTCACTCCGATCCGCGGTACCGAAGCAAATCAATAATCAAATTCAAGCGGTTACCTACTCGTAGTTGATGACTCCTCGGATTCGTATATGTGTGTGTATTTACGGATTCGAATACTTTAAATCTTTAACTCCAGATTACCTATCTCTAGAGGCAACCGATAAGTAGTTTTTGCTGCGTAATCGCGGCGTGCTGCGGCCTGCTGCTTCGTTCAAGCTTATTAAAGAAAGCTGCGCAACTGGTGTTTTTCCATTCAAATAGATAAATATGTCACGCACATTCTTAGAATTCGTTGCGTTTAATAAATAACAGAGTACGTTTTTTTTTATAGCCGTTGTGTCATATCATACAATACCGTAAAATGGTCCTACTTAAGTTCCAAATATTCAAAATTATTCATTTATAATTTTGAGATGTTCTTGTTTTACTTGTAACGAGAAAAATATATTTCCTAACGTGTGTTAAATTAAACGTTACGCCACAAACTGTTTTGTTAAATGTAATCGAAAACATTAAATTAAGAGCACAGTTACTTACCCATCTCTCGACTCAGCAAACGTTGTCTGTAAATGTTTCCGTACAAAAGTTAAATGAAAACTACATGTAAAATTAAAATAACAATCGTAACAGAAAAAATGGCAGAGTTAAAAAAAATACAGTGATGTGATCATTTTTGTCTTTACATATTTCGGGCGTGTTCTTAAATGTACTCGCTTATTAAAAAAAACACGCAAGCCCACAACCCACAAGTATGTTCATGGGGAGCAAAATAAGATTAGTTTACGGTACTTATCTCATAATTTTGCCCGAAATACCAAATTCCTGTTAACAATATACTCTTCGTTATGATATTGAAAGTTTTAATATTCTACAGTTTTCACCGAACTCGTTATTTTATTAAAATTATTTTTAGCTATTCAAACGATTCCAAGTATGAACATGGTGTTGCCAACGAATGAAATCTGCGTTGTGTTATTGTAAATAGAACAAAAGCTAAATCTCATTTACTAAACACATTTACTATTTACTTAATTAGTTATGTTGCAATAAATAATGGTACGGCCTTATGTCACGTAATTACACCAAGAACTGTGAAAGTACTCAGCAAACAGAGAAACAGTAATTAAGAACGAAATAACTAAACTTATCAAGCTTCGTAGAAGCTGGGATTGCAACTGAGCTGGAACTTCGTAGATTAACTTAGTATAAACAGTTCTTATTAAAATTGAACTTGATAATTCCAACAATCTTAAGTTTACAACAAAATTAACGTTTAAACGTACGTGTATGACATATACTAGTTTACTTTTTTAGTACTCGATGAAAGTGTATCTGTATGTCTGTCTGTATGAGAGCAAAGGGGACTTGATTGAGAGTGTTCTTAGCTTCGAACCAAGCTAATCGTTAGAATCAAAGGGCATAAACAACACACAAATGTATGCTGGTTACGCCCGTTATAACAGCTTCTTGCTGACTGTAAGAAAAATGCAGTAACTGTAAAGAAGGAGGATTTAATGGCGAGGGATGGCTTGATATTTGCCTTGTGGCCATAAGCGGGTCATTGATAAGTAGGTAGAAGTGCCGTTTTACTTTGTGCCAAAAGCCGTACTGAGGTTGCCATAAGGCCGTGACCACAACTTTATGTTACTAAATCCGAGAACGGGCGAAGTTAACGTCACCAAATATTTGGTGAAGTACTTGGCCTTATCCTGTAGCTGTTTCTTTTGGAGCAGGCGGACCAGGAAAAAGAAGACGAACTAGCACCGTTGGCGCCCTCACGGAAGCGCGCTGCGCAGCCGCCGCGCACTGGTCTTCTCCCTTGTACTTGAGACATAATATGGATAAAACTTACTTGGCTTTCTCTTGCAGCTGTTTCTTGGAGCAGGCGGACCAGGAGAAGTTGTGTAACGATGCGAGCACGGTGGGCGCCATCACGGAGCCGCGTTGCGCAGCCGTCGAGCATTGGTCCTCGCCGTCATGCGTAAGACCCAACCTACATACAGAAAAATATTTAGTTTACTTGAGAAACGTTGCAAACGTTGTCAGCAAGATTTATGTATTCGAAATGCGAAGATAGGGTAAAGTGTATTCCCGGACGGTGTATCGCACTAATTGTTTCAATTTTGTCTGTACTAAAAATCATCTGCCACCTATCGGCCGTACTCAACAACTTCTCCAATACTAAGGATTCGTGGTCAGACCCGTCTGACGTAGGATAATCACTATTTGTATGTCTGGCTCCCGAGCCAGACAGCCTGAACTGCTGTGGGACATGTTGATGGAGAAATCGAACGTGGAAGGTCGAAGACTGAACCGATGCATTAAAGGAAGCGTACCAGTCAAACATACAGCCGTCTATTCGGATAGTTGAAAAGTGATAAGCCAGTACGTAAAATATAGCCACCAGTAGTCGCGACCTTCAGCCATGAGGTTTCGATGAAAAAGAAAGAAAATGTTAAGGCGTATAAAGTTCCAAATTACCTAATTCGGCAATTTGGCAAAATTCTCTTTGATGTTATGCAAAGGATACGAGATGATTAAATACTGTAATAACGAATTTGTCGATAACAATTGCCGAGCAAGGAAATTTTCTTATCTAATTGCATTGGAAAGATTATCATACGCCTTAAGTTCAGCTTCCATTTCTCGCTGAAAATCCTCGAACAATGACTAATGCAAGACATCATGCAGTGCAGACTTCATCGTACGCCCTATTTCCTTCAGTTGTCAGAGCTTTTAGGCTATTATTAAGTTAGCGAGCTAATCGTCGATTCCGTAGTCCTTCATGATCAGCAATACCAAGGGCGATCGTTGGTCAGTTTTGAATGAAAAAAAAAACGAATTCCATTTTTGTGTCCTGACTGAAACTGGTGACTACATACATCGGTACCGAACTCTTTACCCTAATGAATCCCTAACATTAAGAAGATTTATGGGTAACGTGATGTTTAAATGCATAGCTTGGAAAATCAACAGAAATTGTTTATATTAGTCAAACCACGTGTAAATTTTAGATGAAATATTTACAAAATCCAGCATTGTATGTTGCATCATGTTTTGTTTTAAGAGTGAGCCAAAAATAACAATGGTTAAACTGCAGGGATTGTTTTCACACCTCCACATTGTTGGCAAGCGGCTGCTAGTTATTGTCTGTTAAAAGCGAGATTCACACATATGTGTTCATAATTATATCCAAAATATATGAGGATACATTTTTATAGTAGTATGTACCAAAACGAAGAGTAAAAAATAATAAGCTTTGAATTCGAAATTCAAAACCACGTCTCAACGGCTCTTCGTACTCAAGCGGGCGCTTTACCAACAAGGCTACCAAAGATAGATCTTAAGTAAACATATTCATTGACGACACGTTTGGCTCAGTGAGTTGTACAATGGCCTACGAAACTGGCGGTCCCGGGTTCGAATCCCAGCCAGGGCAAGTGTTTGTATGATGAGCACGAATGTTTGTTCTTGGGTCGTGGATGTTTTCTATGTATTTAAGTATTATCATTTATCTATATATTATGTATATCGTCGCCTAGTACCCATAGTACAAGCTTTGCTTAGTTTGGGACTAGGTAGATTTGTGTAAAATTGTCCCTGTGTTATTTATTTATTATTTATTGATTTTGATAACTAGTAGGTACCTATCAAGCCAAGCTTCGCATGGATTAAAATATTTGTACCTGAAATATGCTCTCGAAAGCAAAAATAACGGTTACGCGGTGTATGGAATTGTAATTTAGAAGAAATATGTGCAAGTTTATAGTGCAACACCAAAACACTTAGGTACACATTAAGACAAATAAAATAATCATTTGAAAACATTCATCAAAATCAATTTTAGTACATGCAAATGCTATACCATTATTACAATTAATATATAATAACTAAAACTTACATCATGTGGAATAATAATAGCGAAAAAGTAATTACAAATGAAACTTAATTAGAATTAGATTTACAAAAAATAAGTATAAAAATGGATGTCATAAAATAAAATAAAAGTAATAACATTGAGAAATAATAAGACAGTAAAGAATATAAAATAAGACACAATATTCAAGTTCTATTTAGGCTTTACGCAAGGAAATTAATTTTTAAAATACTAAAAATAAACATTATTTTGATAACTACACATAAACACTTTACTAAAATCATCCGGATGATGATGAATCACAGTATACGTTAGTGAAGTTGGTCCGATACGAGTATCTTACGAGTTTATCCTTGATAATCAGAGACACGCAGGGACACTTTGGTTTGAAATATACAATAGAATAGCAAAAAATTGTGTCAAATTTACGATACGGACGTTAAAATTTACTGCATTTGAAGATTCAATGACTTTTATCGGTTTGTGACTAAATTGTGAACACTCGATACGGTTGGATTACGGTATGATGATACATACCTTCACCTCCACGTGTACACTCGTGTGCACAACTAGCAAACCTCGACGTTCGGCACTTTGTCCTTAATTGTTTACTTCGCTTCAAATTACATCATCGCATTTCGTGTTCTTGCCAAATTAGTCACAGTTATTTTAGTCCTTTGGAACATAAAAGTTTACAGCTCAATTTGTACCAAATAAAGATTCAAGTTTACCATCTTTGTTCATTTATCAGAATTGCTAATCTTTAAAGCGTTTTTAAACCCTATTAATTACTTCCTTGTTAATCAAGATCTTTCTTCCTGAGTCTCAATTTAAAATCATATTTTTAAAACTACATGTTTTAGACTTACATTATTATATTTTGTGCATCTTCGGGTATTCGTTGGCTTTGGTCAATTCGGATGGCTATATGCTCTCACCCGACAGCATAGTGATATTTCTGTCTATTTTTTCATGTATTTTCATATACAATACAACAATTCTTTATTGCACACCAACAATAGAAACAGTACAATAGAGCCTTAACATAAAACACGGTAGGAAATAGGCGGTCTTATCGCTAAAGAGCGATCTCCTCCACACTACCTTCGTGTAGCGGAAATGACACAGAATAGCTAGGAATGAGTAGGTGGTGGGATAAGATTATAAATAATACAAAAATAAATAAAAACATACAGTCATATATAGGACTGTACGTATTTTTCTACCGTATTATATATATACAAAAGAAGAACGAAAACTATGAATACAGTTGACATCAAACTGATTAGAAAACCAGCAGGAGAATTAAAAATAGAAATACATACATATAGATACTTGCTCAAAGGTTACTGAAAGAAATTTCTTATACAGATAGGTACTCCACTGTTCTTGTATCATCTTTAGCGTTAATTTGTATATTTCCGCGTTATTAAGTAGTAGAAAGTGATTGAAATTCTCACAAGTTACTTATAAATAACATAACACGGAACAAATATCGCATTATACGATTGAAGGGTATAAGAATCCTCTAAAGAAGGTGTACTTTTCCCCATTCTTCCTCCATATAAATAATTTCCTTGACGTTTTTAAAGTGGATATCAATAGGGAACATGCATGAAATTTTTTCATCGCTTTTCTTAACGAAATATCAAAATACCGTAAAAACTATTCCAAAAAGTGAAATTAAAATTAAAATCGGCCAAGAAATACAGCGATTTGATAGAGAGGTCCGACATAGACTGTTACGTCACAGTCTACTACGGTCATATAAACTCCATATTAAATTCTGTTTTGCTAGAAAGAGATAGAATGAAATGTTTGATGGCTTATATCTTGGGTATTTTTAAAGTTATTTGAAAAATTCTTTTTGTCTACTGTTTGTTACATGATTAAGCTTTTGATAAAGCAAAAATTTAAATTCATGCATATTCCCTATTATCACTCACTCTTAAAGCCATCAATGCGCTTTCTAGTTCTGAAAGATCTTAAGTGTGTTTGCGAATTTATTCGTAACTCGTTTTGCACCATAGCTAAATAACATCAGAGAGTAGAGAGTATTAATAGCAGAGCGTCAAAGTCTAAGGGTATCTATGCCTTCAAAACAACTGTTCAACTAAATAATGTTACCATCATCATCATTCATATATTTTGCAGCATTACTTAGTTTAAGTTTTAAGACGACTTGTCCCGTTCTTCTTGAATTGTCCTGTAATATATATTTTTATTTAACCCTTTGAACGCCAAGAGCCACTAGAGTGGTCATGGCAGACGCTGTCAAAACTATTTTACTTTCGACAGATAAGGTTTTATTTAGTTTCTCATTAGTTGAGATGTTGGCGTGTATTCCACATTTTGATGCGACAGAGAAAGCGTTCAAAAGATTAATCATTAATTTCAAAGTGTTGATACAGGCTAGTTATCTTCATGCAACCGCTGAGCTTCAACCGTGTGGCAATCGTTTTTTTTAATATTTATTGTAACTGTTTTCGGGGTAAAAGTAGCCTATGTACCACCCCAGCTTAGCTCACATTGCTCATATGCGGTCTCTATGCCTAAAATCATGGTCATCCATTTCTGCGTTAGCGAAATACATTCAGTGGCAAGCACAGGACCAAGGTAAACAGTTAAAATGTTTTAATCACATGGATATAGGCAACTTGCCATAGTTCTTTAGGGTAGACAGTGCATTTGTGCCTATATGAACTGCATGCCACTGAAGACATTTATGTCATGGTGAAAAGTTAATAAGGAATGAGGATTATATACAGAGCACATCGCCAAAGCGTGTCTAAAGGAGACCGAGGTGAGTTGCGACAGAGGAAAGTTGTGACATCGTCGAGTTTTTAGAATCTATTACCTGATAGCGAGCTCGCAATAGCGCGCATTTTTCAGTTCAAGATTCGAGCTAACAAACGTGCACTGTTGCGAGCTCGCTATCAGGTAATAGATTCCAAAAAATCGACGATCTCACAATTCTCCTGTGCTACAACTTTTTTTTTGTTTTGTTAATTTTTCTAAAATTTCTATAAAACTTCATGTAACGTAAATTACCCGCGAAACTGTTAAGACAGTTTGATAGCGGGAACTCACCTCGGTCTCCCCTACTGCTAAATTAACACATCGCTGTAGAAGATATGTCTACTGATAACAACTTGGACATATCATGGCTATATATTTCCCACATGGAATTGTCAGTTATTTTTTTAGGCTGTGTCAGGCTATTACTAAGTCTGTTCTCTGGCCGCAGTGTGCCATTACAAGCCATTTCGAACGTGTTCGCGGGCGGCGGCCGCTTTGAACTCTCCTATCAATTCTCATCGCGTCGGCAATTAGTCAAGGCACGACACGGCACGGTTCAACGCCATCGGTTTTACGACGTCCATTCAGTAAAAGCGAATACTAAATTAAATAGCTATGGACTAAAATACGCAAGTTATCGTTAAACTGATGAAAAAATCACCGTCACAGGGAAAAGCTGTCAATTTTCTAATGGCTTTGTTTGTTTTTTGAACCACAACGTAGAACTCTCTCGATGTCGCGTTATGAACACAAAACCTAATTCAACATCGGTTCATCCGTTTAAGAGCTACAATCCCACAGACAGATACACACGTCAAAATTATAACATACCCCTTTTATCGCCAACGGTTAAAAACATACAATATCACAGTTTAACTTAGCATTCGAACTGCTTTAAAAAAATTGTAGCTTTCCATTACCATCATGTAAGTTTTTGTACCTCATCTTATTTAGAAATGCTAACGGAACGGCAAAGCGAAAATTGGGACAAGTTTTTTCTTGGGACAAGAGCTCGTGATTCCAAATAGAAAAAAACATCAATATACTAAAATAAAAAAAAATTAGGAACTGTTTTTTTTATAATAGACCTCTAGTAAAAAGGAGAGGATAATGTGATTTGCAGTCTCTAGTTAGCTGTGCGTCTGTGACCGATGTGTCTAGATAGCGCACTGCTTTAACCGGAATTTGTGCAGTGCCTGGTATAGTTGCTGGCAAACTTCTTGAGCGGTGGCTGCACAGTAACCGATTTATGTACAATTGTACATGCGCAGACCCGTAGTTTTTGTTTAAGAAGTTCAAGATCTTTGCCGGCATCTGTATGAAACTTGACGTAAGATGGCGACTACTGCGCAGCTATTACGGTTCGGCTACGACAACGCGCGACTAGCGATGCGGCTAGCGACTTCTCGGCTAGCGAGTTCTCTCTTCATTGCGTATTACTGCACAGAAGTTAGTTGGCATTACACGTAATGTATTAGCAATTCCGGCCCTTAGGCGAAGTGTCCCATGCGCATAAGGCACCTCCAATGAAGCCTGTTTTACGCCGTTACAACCTCTGCTGCAGCGCAGGGTCTAGGTTTGTGCCGGTCACTGTATGTAAGTACCTATTAATTAGAGTACCATGTATCGCGCGTCATCCCTTTTTTTTCATCGGGATTATCTAAGCATTTTAATTACGGTGCAGTCATTGCAACCATTTACCCTAAATGCTTCATATTAAGGGGCGTTAAATAACATCAGGAAACAATAAGGTCATAGTGGTAATTTTCAAATGTCAGCGTGGGTAGAATTGTTGCATTTGCAACAATTTTCTTTAAGTAGGTACTTATACACTCTGGGAAATAATAATAGTCGTTATACAAATAAAATACAGTGCAGAATTATTTATGTACCCCCTAAATCATTGAGGAGATGAATTTTCAGTAGTCATGTAAAATAAACATTTATTGACCAAAAACAAAACACGATTAAACACGACTTTGGTTATGTTTTGATTAAGTAATACTTCAGGTATCTATATCATAATTTCAGTTTTACGAAGTTAGTTTGATATCATTATAAAAATATGTCTCTATATAATTATAAAGTTTAGTAGCCACTTAATCGTTCTAAAACACTTCGTCTAGTTGCCAAAATTATGGTTTAATGTACCAGGAAAAAAGCTTTCAAGTGTCTGAATCATGCAGTTAGATTTTCCAAGTAATGAGTTCAAGAGGATTCTTAGAAATTGTAACAAAAACAATTCAGCGAGGCCTAAAGCGGTTTGAGATAATAATGGCGGCAGGGACATCGGCGATTTGTTTTAATCTATGGAGGTTTTTAGTCTAAGGAGATAATAAGAATATATTGTGGTGTACCTATTGCTGTATTGTAATAAATGTCATGTCTGCGATATTTCTATCCGTCTATTTATTTAGTCCCCTTTAGTACCCCTCATAAATACATATTTTTTAATATCCTTTCTTAATATCCTACATTATACAGAGATGTAAATATACACGATGATTCTTAATCGGTGATCAGGAGTAGGAAAATCTTAATATGTAGCTAAAATTAAACCTAATAGACGAGGTCTCACGCAATTACCTCACTGTTTAATAAATTAAAAGTTAAAACATAATTAAAACCAAGTACCACTGGATATGTCTTAAGTCAATAAACTTATGCATAAAGTTATTGACTTAAGACAGTATACAATTTCCCGCCAAAGCGATTTGTTGAGATTTGTCAATCTTGTCATTATCATGCATAAGGACAATGACAAGATTGCCAAAAATTGCAGCAATATAAATTTTCTGCAGAGGCTTAACTTAAGATACTTTCCTCTACCTTCGTTTATGTAGGATAAAATTGATTTCAATTTTATGATTTCATCAAAAACAGTTCGTATCAATCTACATAATTACGACTTTAACGTGACCGCCATCAATTACTTACTTAGAAAAATTGGTTCCTGATCACCGATTAAGAATCATCGTGTAGATGCTTCAATAAGGGTAGTAAATAACGTATAAACCTCTAACAGGATTCTGTAACACGTACTAGTATAAATATTTTTGTGTGTTTACGTAATTTAAATAAAAAAAAAAATCGTAATGAATGTGAAGGCTATTCAGTAAATTTAATATATTTTTTGTGATATGATATCATATTGTAAGTTTAATATTTTTTTGTAAGTGTAGTTTTTTCTGTGTATATGTAATGTATTAAAATTTAGTTCAAACACAATATTGATTGTTAATGAATAAAATTGAATTGAATTGAATTATAGAGCCAAAAAAGTTAAAAGTTAGTGAAAGACAGATTCTAGTAGTTGTTGTTATCGACCCATTTATGTATCCCGTATATAACACTCCTGTACCAAGTTGCATGACATGCCTTAAAATCTACAATTTGAGATATCTTGTTCATTGTCAGTCACAGTTGGCAAAATGGCACAACTAGGTCGTGTACCTTACAGAGGACATTTTAAATGGCTGACAGTTAAACAACTGACAAGCAAACCCGACTGTCGCGCCGGCCATAATGGGCTACTGGGAAAGGACATGCATTCAACATGCGCATGACTGAAATATTGATTAAAAACATTCTATAGCGTGTAGCTACAAACTCTTTGCTTGTTTATTCACCAACAGACTGTTCTATATTTTATTTATTTATTTATACTTTATTCCACAAAACCAAGAGGCCAATCAGAGATGCGTGAAACATCACCATACACAGTTGCGTGGCGTCCATATAAGCTGATTCCTACCTGGTTGCCCAAATAAAGGCTTATACCCACCATTTTCTTTAAATATGAGTAAATGCTATACGAGTATACGCTTCGGTTTCCCTTGTAATTTTCCTGACTCCAAGCCTCTGGGTGTTTCTCGTACATGTATCTTTCATATCGCATAACTATACCAAATGTTTCATTGCTGAGCCCATGTTCTCGCTACATACATATAAAATTGACTTTAATATTTTTAAATCCTGCAATAATTGTATTGTATTAAACAACATTTCTTTATTGCACACCAACAACAGAAACAGTACAATAGAGCCTTATCCTAAAATATGGTGGCTGTCTTATCGCTAAAAAGCGATCTCTTCCAGAGAATCATGTGTTAGGTCAGAATCTAAAATGTTAGGTTACATTTCTTTTATAAGAATCATTTCCAAAATGTTTCATTACCTATCCACGGTTCTGTCTACTCGAAACTGATTTTTTTAACAGAGTTTTTGAACCCAAACATTTCAATTCATAACTTTTATAAAAGAAACCTAACCTAATAGAGTTTATTTTATAAGTCATTAATGAACATAGGTATGTGTATGGCTGCTACGAAAGGACATGCATTCAACATGAGTATGAATAGCATGACTGACATATTGATTAAAAACATTCCAGAATGTGTAGATACAAACTTATTTGCAAAATGTAAAAAATAAAACGTATTCTGGAACCTGAATATACGTTCGTTTATTACATTTTGAAAAGTTAGTTACGCTGGAAAATTAAACTAAACTGGAACAATAATAGATAGCACGTGCGTTAATTAACCTTAAACTTCAAAAATCTACAAAAAGTTTACTTCCCCTCATACCGTTTAAAATAGGAATATCTCGTGCCATTTTACTATGTGTTGAAATACAGTTATATCACTACGAATTCAGGTAAATGTCCCTGTGTTGGACACTAAATATAATTAATAAAAAAATATCAGGGACAATTTTACACAAATCGACGTAGTCACAATAGAAGCCACCTTCAGTGAAATAGAGTTGACATGTCAATTATTGGAATTACAATATTAAGCACTTCTGTTTACCTTATAAGAAGGTCAAGGAACGTAGTGCAATCAGTAATGTCTCTAAAACATTGGTTGTCTGTAAAGTCGGTTTACGGATGATAATTTTAAGTGATAACGTGGAAGGGAGATGGATGCCGAACGCTCGGCTAGTGACAAAACGCTCGGCTTTTGACAATGAGCGGAGCGTGACACTTGTGCATGCGTGTACCCGGCGTTCGTCGATTTATGAGACGTTATCACGTCAAAAATATTAATTTCCTTTAATATTTATCTATTAGGACCACTCCTTGGGCTTAATACATCAAATGAGCCTCATTGACGACATTTCATGTGACGACATGTTATAAATTAATTATCAAGAAAACCTATACTATTTAAAGCAACTTTTTTTGATGATATTCGAAAAAATGTGAAAGATGCACACTAACCTCTAAGTGACTAGGTGGTTATGACACAGTTACAGCACACAAGAAGAACAGCAGTATAGTTTCTATCCTAAATTCACCATAGTAAAGCGCTTAGTAACTGTCACCAAACTCTACTTGTCGCCTAGGCTATTTTGGAACGGTATAGGAAAAATATTTTAATATAAAGTCTTTGAATATTTTATAATGTGTTTATATTAAAGCCTGGTTAAAAAATGAAACGTCAATTGCATGCGAAGAGCCGAGCGGAGTTTGACGTAAGGGATTATCTAACTACACTGCCCAACGAATAGACCGAACGGGGAATGAATGAAAATTTTTAAAACTCTTGAAATTTGTTTACAGGTAGGAATAAGTCTTCTGATCGTCAGAAAAATTACAGATTTTTCTGTGGCTTATAAAAAGATGAAAAGGAGTTGGTGGGCCTATATGACAGCTTATACGGTACGGCAAATGCACCATTGATGTTTTCGATTAAAATGGCTGTAAATGTACTGTTTTTCCTGCCGTACCGTATAAGCTGTCATTCCTACCTATAAACAAAATTTCAAGATTTTTGAAAATTTTCATCCATTCCCCGTTAACAGCACAAATAGTATAATTGGTATGATGATTTTTTTGGGTCCGTAGCTAAAAGGCACCAAAGAAATCCTCTTAACTAATTATGAGTTTAGGTAGTAAAAATCTCGAAAGAGAGATACAACTTTTAAATATATTATCATCAACACTATATAGGAGCATATACCACTTCTTCATTATTGTTCGCCAAATCTTTTAAGTCATTTGGAAGACGTCATTTTTTAAGCGACAAGACTTGTTTACTATTTTCCATGCTGTTTTAAATATCAATGTCTAATTACTAAAAACGCGGTGCAATCAGTAACATCTCTAAAAATTATTAATTTCCTTTCATGTTTACCTAGGACGCCTTAATTAATTCCAGCAAATGAGTCTAATTGCGCGCGAAGAGCCGAGCCGGGCTTTGACGTGAGGGATTACTGCCCAACGAACAGACCCAATTAACACACACATTGTAATTGCGATGACGATTTTTTTAGGGTTTCATGCCTGCAAGGTACCAACGGAACCCTATTAACTAACCATCCGCAGTTTGTCTCTCACAGAGCTCTTGTAACTTAATAGGCAAACTTTTCAAAATTTCATAGAATATTTAATAACCTCGACCGGTAACAAATATTAATAAGAATTAAATTATATTAAAATTTAATGGGTATTGGACAATAGGGTAGTTTCCTGGTTAAAAAATAATATTATTGTAATAATTCCGTCGGTTAGATTATCGAAATATATTGGACACGTATTTTTTCTTTTGTCAATGAAGCAAAAAAAGACAAATATAAAGGGCGTCAAAGTTTGGGAGTGGGGGTGCATCACGTCACGCCGTGCGAAGAGCGGTCGCACGGCGTGACGTTATGGGGAACTATAACGGGCTACATCTTAATCAGGTTTTGTTTAATTGACAAAAAAAATACGTGTCCAATATTTTATGATAACTAACTGACGTGCTAATTATATTTTTTAGGACACAAGCCTATAGTTACTAAGAATTTGAAAAAAGTGACGATATAACTTTTGAGAGAATGACCATAAATAAACGGGCAATTCTCTATTATTGTTTGTTTATGTTCATGCCAATTTTACTAAAGATTTTTTTTCAACTGTTTTTTTACAAATTTTCCTACTGCTGTGAAATTTCGTAAAACATGGCGAATTTGACTTGTCAATAATCGACCTTTTGTACAGAGCGGAGAAAATGCTTCGTATTAATTGCTACAAATTCGTCTCTTCGGTGGTGTACACAAATATTGAAAAACAAGTACCCTAGGTGATTTGGAATGTTGGTCGTAATATACTTCTTAATGCATTTGCGTAACTGCAAAGTCTCGTATATCTAACTAATGTGCATTTTTCCTTTATTTAATTTAATTCATCTTCGTTTTAAAAATTCAAGTACACTATGCAAAATTAAACATGACTCACTATCTGCATTGTGTGTTTAATTGCCTAATTACACATACTTCTTTGAGCACTCGCTATTAACGGCGTTGTAAAATTGGGATCGGCCATAAACTTGCCGAGGTTTTACCCTTTATGTCCCGCGATAGACAAACATCCCATATACATGAAGTAAATCATTTTAATCACTACCAGCCAAATAGAGCAGTAAGTAGGGCGAATACACTGGCCTAGGACATGGCGTGTAAATATTAGAGATAATCTGTTTGGCTCGGGGCACTTCTGTCAGTTTTGTAATCATGATAAAATGGTCTTGCCGGTTAGTCACAGTTTATATAAGAAATATTTCTTTTAATTTGATAAAATAAATACAAAGTTTAATACCAGTAAATGCGCTCATACTTTTAGTTAACGATCCTAATCTGTAACAAGCATAAAATAATTCTTTTCAAAAACCCTATTGTACAATATTATGCCTAGTTGTGTTTCGCCCACAAAGGAGACAAATCTAACGACATACTCGTATTATGTGTCAAAATTTATTAATCCGTCATAGGCTGCAAGGCGTGCCAAAAATGTAGACCTATTTACATACACACGTATGCTATGCTCCTATATCATAAAAAATAAGCTTACTGAGGTAGTCGCATAAAACACAAAATACAGATATTTGAATGAGCGTTTCGCTATCGCAAAAAGTAATTTGTGGTTGTAATGCAAATTATGTTTATCTGCCAAATATTTACTTTTCACCGAATCGTATGAATCGATTGCGGTCTATGAAGTATTTGCGCACAAATTCGAGTTCCAGATGGGTTATTTCCATCCCGAAACCGTTGCAAACGAAATATCACTCTTTCACAAACCCGTCTTTTTTCTTGGAAACCCATGGAAAGGGCCTAAGAATTGCTACATAAAGAACAAAGGAACCGAACCGAGTCCGGATTAGCTCCGGTCGGATCCCTCGTTTAAACAAGTGACAGATGATCGCAACGGAAATGCATTAGCGGATAGATGACATGTGTATAAAAAGGTTGGAGCTTATGTGGAAGTAATGCTATTTTTTAGAGTCCGAGTTGAACGAATTATACACACTGTTAATGTTAGTCAGAAACATAAAAAAACTAGAAGATGCCCGCAACTTCGTTCGCGGAGGAGAAAAAGTCATAACCGGTCGTTTTTTCTTCAGCATATTCGGGTAATAAGTATCCTACAACCATCTGGAGATCTGGGTATCTCCAGATCTACCCGTGTACCAAAAATTATGGAAATCTGTTTAGCCGATTTTGCGTGATGAAGCCACAACGACACATACAAACATACATAAAGTCCAAAAAAAAATATTTTTCGTTTTAGTGACCTCCAAATAGTCCGTAACAATCATTTTTTTGAAAATATCTCCAATGTACAAACATTTCATTTTTACAACTTTATAATAGTATAGAAGAGAAATAATCAAACAATTATTATGTTTTCTTCTGTTTCCGCGATTATTACTCATTGAAATAAAACAATTTAACGGATTATATCGCGTATATTATTTCATTTTAGTTCCCGAAAGTTTCCAGCTTTCCATGGTCACGGGAGGACTGAGAAAAGATGTCTTTTTCCTCTGTCAAAGTTATATTATTAGAATAAAATAATAAAGTAAATTATTACAATATAATAATTAAGCCCTTCTGGCACATGTGTAACTGTCTTTACAGCTAAGGCCCATCTGGCATGTATGTACACCTTTATTTGTGTTTTTTCAAAAAATGGGTAGTTTGCACAAATTGTATCTTTGACAGAGGAAAATACATCTTTTCTCAGTCCTCCCGTGACCATGGAAAGCTGGAAAGCTTCCGAAACGTCGGGAACTAAAATGAGATAATATACGCGATATAATCCGTTAAATTGTTTTATTTCAATTATTATGTTGACACTTTGAAAGATTTGGGATCTCCGAGTAAGTATGTATGTAATACTTGTGACAGAATATCCCACTTTTGCAGCATCTCTTTTAAGGTAAAACCAATAGTATACAACATAGTTCCCATGTTAACAATTTATTCTAGAACGTGATCCCAAGTGAGTTTTGTAATATATATGCGCTAATCGATTCCCGAAAAAAATATTTAAGAATTCCTACGCCAAAATCGGTCAAAATTAGGATGTACTCAGCACAAATTATCTTTATTATTAAGAGGTGGTAACAAAAAAAACTGGAGTACATTTCATGTAAGGGGCCAATTTATTATGTAAATCTGACTATTGCATTTGCCTTTCAATATCGCAGCAAAATCATTCGTGGTTTTAATCAGGACTCAAAAACCGGTATTCTCTTCATAAAAATTAACCGGCTTTTCGTTCGAAGGTAACCTAAATAAATACCGGTTTATTTGTAACCGGTTACACACCCTGGGACCTTAAAATAGTACATAAAGAACAAAGGAACCGGTTCAAGACTGCATTAGCACCCGCCCCCGTATTGCCTAACGCATTTGACGCTCGCAATCAGAATCAAGTGTCATGATTTTGCATGGGCTATGACAGTTGATTCGGATACCAAGTGTCAAAATTTCGTTAGACAATAACCCCGCTTGTCGGATCAATCGTTCAAACAAGTGACAGATGACCGTAACGGAAATACATTTGCGGATAAACGACATGTGTATAAAAGGTCAGGGCATGTGTGGAAGTAATTCTATTTTTGGACGTCGAGTTGAACGCATTATACAGACTGCACGTGCGTTACACTCCTAGAGGGAGCAAATTTGACAAGAAAGAATTTGAAGTATGTATAAAAATATTACTAATCACCATATTAAAATAAATAAATATTACAGCACAATCTTAACACGAATCGAACCACTGTGGCTTGCTATGAGTGATGACGATATATTTAATAGATATAAATAGAAAACATCCGAGACTCAGGAACAAAAATTGATGCTCATCACACAAATATTTGCCCTTACCGGGATTTGAACTCAGGACCTTCAGCTTCGCAGGCAACGTTACTCCCACTGAGCTAAACTGGTCGTCAAAAAAGTATAAGTTTTGTAACTATGTCAATCAATTTAATAAGTAAGTTAAGTACTGTTTCTATGTCAGAAATATTCGTTGTAAAAACTGAGTTTTCCTCGCGTCTTCACCTAATGTTACACGGGTATATTTTTACCCTTTGAGATCCATGCTCGTTTCTCGTATGAACAATGCCACTCTCCAGCCCATATCCTATTTCAACACTATCTTATCGATCACAATCGGTGAAATTACTAGCATACAGTTTTTCGCTCCTAGTTGCTAGTGTTAGTATGTTCCTGAGCCTGAGAATCAACTCGCCTACTATCTAGTAATTAAGTAAAAAAACTCTTCTGTTTTTTGTCAAAGTATTGCAAACTGAGAATATTAAACTGTTGTATATGTTCACGAAGATTTGTCATTAACTTATAACATCATTAATATCTAACACCATACATGGCAAGAGTAACAAATGCTAGATAATAAATAGAGGGCTGGCAAAGTAAAACGTTTGATGGTTCTAATGTCATTACTTAGTCTGTGGTATACCACAAAACTTTTAGTTGGATAACTTTAATTGGCCGAACGTGAATCGACGTTTGTGTAACAAGCTTGTGATTAATCAAGGATTTGTATTAAACTGCTTGGGAAACTACATACAATCAACTATCTAATGCTAATTATGATTATGAAATAATAATAATGAAATAATGATCTTTATTCTGTAAGTAGGCCACAAGGGCACTTTTACAAGTCTGACTCTACGGCGTTTCCCAAGAGGAGACCACTGAAGAGAAGAAAGCCGAAACAAACTCAACAGTCAGTCATTTTTTCGAAATAACTCTTATATCTATTACAATATTCGTGCTTAGCCTAACCTAAATATATGTTTTGAGTATAAACTCAATGCGTAGTTCTTCAAGGAAACATATCAAAACTTATAAAAGTAAAAAAAAAAAAAAAACTAGAATATAAAAAAGCAAAATAGTGATTTTTATTTAAAACAACTTACATACGTTTGATATGCCACCTTATAAGAACCGTGTCCCGGTAGAAAGTAAATTATTTGGTTTCTGTTTTGGGCCATGCATTTTTGTCTGTTAAATAGTCCTCTACCCTATAATAAGCCTTTGCCATTAGGGACTCTTTTAAGTACTTTTTGAGAGCTGGAATATGATGTTTGTAGTACATGTATCAGTATCCACAACTATAAAAGGGAAAAGTAAAATGAAATTTGTTTGTTGTAATTAAAACAAACTTGCAATAAATACAATACAATTGGGATCACCAATATTTTACAAGGTATGGTCGTTTAAAAACTATTTCGAGGAATAGGTTTATTGAATCCCTTGCAACTATCACATTTTTCAAAAATATGATTTCTGGAATAAGTTACTTGTGTTTTTAATTTTGTCTTTTACTTGTCCTTGCCAAACCCTAGTAGAGACGTCAGTTAGTAGTGACGACACTCGAAATATCTTCTAGGCAATATATTTTTTAATCAAAATCGCATGAAATTAATATCTAAGAATAGCCTATTTTATTGAAAAAAGTTAAAATAAAAACTAAGATATATGTTTTTGGCTGATCCCAATTGGAACATTCATTATCTCAGAGAAGTGCATTTTTTCCCCAATAGTATATGAACTTAGAAAGTACAAACATCTTATTTTTATATCGAATTGTTTTTGGATATCATTAATACAGTTCCCTCGTATAATTTAATCGATTTTTACTAAGGAAAATTAAATCGCCCGTATATGCAGATGCGACAATATGGCGTCGCCACGGGAGAAAAAGTAAACGAAAGACTTGGAAAAATGACCGACACACACTTACACTATGACGGAACTAATGACATAGATAGGTCTATTTCAGTAAGATACGTAATTAGTCTTCTAATAGTAATTGATACGCGGCCGAAGCCTTCTAAGAAACTTTCATAGAAGTCGGCTTGTGGTTTTTGAGTTCAGCGTACTTGTAACATTATTACTTCGTTTAAAGTTAATCAATCTCCGGCTTGTTACAACGAAGAGCCAAGCTGCTTTAATATGAACTAAGACATTCCCTCATTATACGGAATTACGGAATTCATAATGGCCCCGGGATGCTTAGTAACCGGTTCAATATAGTATCATAGTAATTTACCTGGGATTGGTAGATATGTACCAATCCTAGGTAAATTGTATAATTAAAATATTTTCGTGCTTATGTTTGTAAGGATAACTTAATTTAGAACGGCCGTTATCGTTACTTATTCAATGTAATTTCTTAGAAAAGTTAAATGATTTTTGAATTATTTGACCCCTTAATTAAATGATTATCCACCAGATAACTTATCTACAGGAAGCTTACTGAATCGAAGTTGGGTCTTAGGGTACCGTAAAAAGAATTTTTATTTTGACAGAATCAAAAAACATTATGCACGAGCCAATGTTTTTAAGGCAAATTCCACTTCAATCACAACATTGAGCAGTGCTGACACGCGCATTCATCTGCAACAATTAGGTATACCTACTTAAGTCGTGGAGTTATTTTAAACATAAATGTGGAACAGATGCGTCTCACAAAATTCCCTTAAGCTCCGCTAATACCCGTCTGATATTAGAAGGCCGCACCGAGAAATGTGCCCAAATTGTGTCTAGGGAATCCTTTTAAAACTAAGACTTTGCTGTCCGTCTGCCACAGGGCTGTAATTCTTGAACCCTAAATAGAGGTGATCGTCATCGTCATCATTATGATCAGCCAAAAGACGTCCACTGCTGGACATAGGCCCCTCCCAACGAACGCCACATTGTGGACTGATAACCTGCTGAAGGTCGCTGGAGATCACTGGATGCGGGCGGCGCAGGACGGATCCAAAAGTGTTTCTGCCTATTAAGATTTTCACAGAATCAGAATATGTATTAGTTGTAAGAGACGCGCTAGACAGAAACCGATGGTGGCAGATCATCCGCTCCAGGTGCAACCCTGGTGCTGACCACGATCCTCAGACATGAGGGACCAACCCCAGAGAGAGAGAGATGTATTACTGTTGGCTGCTACAAGAAATAATAAAAATAAAGTTTAAAATTAAAGGTTGTTCCCAGTTCCCATACAATAAACGTGTCGTATTATTTTGAACAGGAAAACGGTATTAGACACTTAAAACTTTCACTAAGTGTGTACTATCGCAACTACTACGACAACCAATCTAAATAATGAACTAAAGTAAAACAGGTTTGGGGATGTTATAACATGCGTGTTTTCTCGGAACTTTTTGCATAAATTGGTACGAAACCCTTCGTGCGCGTGTTCGACTCGACAGCGGCCGATTTTTATAATCTGGCTGGTCGACTTGGCTTAGTATTAACTGCATTCAAATACGGTGTATTTTATTACGTCGCTCGGTAGATTCTAATTCTAACTATCTACCTATTTTAAAAGTAAGCACAAGTTGTCAGTCTGTTACCTATCCAAATCTCTATACATTTGGGCCAAGATCGTGTTTTTATGGCACGAGTTTCAAGTTCTCATAGATGATTACCAAATACGGTTAAATAATAAGATCAATGGATAGAGTTGTAGTTGTAATATAATTTTAGATATATAAGTTATTGTGTATGTGAACTACTTCAATATTCAAGTGCCTTTCATAGCTCGCTTGTAGAACGAAATAGCAGTAAATTCGACCTTCAATATTAACAAATCGACTATGTATAGGTTAGTCAGGGCGTAAACCTTTATCATCATACAAACTCCTCTAAAATCAGATAACCATGACCTTCGATCTATCCCCGTAGATCTATATTTAACAATATACTCATTCGCGTAGTTTGCATACAGTATAGACGATTAGTGAATTCAGACGTACGTAGTGTAACCTTGCATATCGAGATCAATCGGGCTGAACCGTACCGAAATAGACCAAAGAGATGCGGTAACTATCCATTGAGCAATGAGCCTGAATTATTCCTTCTTTCCAAAAAGGTTCCCTTTGCCTCTAGAAGAACTGACAACCTATTGAATATTTTATAATACGAATATTTTTCCTGGGGCAGTTTCTTTCGCTTATATTTCAAGATCGCTCGTTTTCGTTTGTGTTAGCGTTTCTTTTGTAGAATCAGCTGACTGTGCGGACGGTGTTCCAATTCAGAGACAGCTGCTGACTAAGAGACGTGGTTTAATGAGATTTAGGAAAATGTACACTTACTTAATAGGACATTATTCAGTTTTAATACTGTAAGTGTCATTGGTAATTATTGCTTTAATATTAATGAATTACAATGACGATCCTATGGCTGAAATGATGATGATGATGATGATGATGACGATGCGGTTGTCGTACTTGATCCAGTTTATGGCTAATATTTTTTGGATGAATGTGGATACTTGTTACTGTGTGTTAGAAGTGTCCTATAATATTTAAATATCTTGGGAAATGGTAGTGCCCTTGCCAAATTTGTTTATCTGTATGTACAAGTATGTAATTATTAATTAACAATGTAGTGTTTGGCAGAAAAGTTCTCGAGTGAGGACCGCGTACAGGACGACGCAGCGTGAGAAGGCGCCCCCACCAAAGATGGACCGATGATCAAAAGAAGATCGCGAGAAGCCGTTGGATGAGGGTGGCGCGCGCGACCGGTTGTTGAGTTGATCCTTAGGGAGAGGCCTTTGTCCAGCAGTGGGCGTCCTTGGCATGATGATGATGAATGTAGTGTGTGAAAATCTATGAGTAATACTTACAGGTGTACCACAAAGCATAATATGGGGATCGGTTGTTATGTGTAAGATGTTGTTCATTATTTATCAAGGGATTAACCAAATTCAATAACACTTTAGAGATGATTTAGCATCACCAAAGCATTGGCTGACGATGTCGTGGTTGTCACATATGAATTCATCTATATTCATATAAAGTAGTAAAAATGAAATATCTGAACATTGGAAATTGAAAAGTTATACGGACTATTTAAAGGACACTGGATCAAAAAAATATATTTTTTATTTGTGTGTGTATATCACGCCAAAACGGCTAAACGAATTTCAACTATTTTTGGTACATGGGCATCCACACATGGTTATAGGATACTTTTAACTCGACTACACTGAAGAAAAATAGGAGGGTTATGTTTGATTTTTCCTCATTTTTAAATAGTTTGCGCCTTAATTTTATATTTTATACTTCATAGGCTTAAAGCAAAAGGAAATTGTATTTCTTCTAATCCTGCTGGTGCTTAAAAAATACTATAACTTTAGAACACGTTGCTTGCACTGGTTGTTGGTTGGTTATTAAATTAAATTAAAACGGTAGTAAAGAACCACTTACTGGACCACTTAAGCTAGTAATTTATTTTATAGGCGTCGCTTAGCTAGACATACAAATAGTAGTGCGATTAGATCGAGTGCAATGCAACTAAAGAACTTATTTTCAGTAAACATGATTACATAATAAATTTAAAAGGCCGATAAAAATATAAGGTTTTTTTTATGACATAGAAGGCAAACGAGCAGACGGATCGCCTGATGGTAAGCGATCACCATCGCCCATAGACCCTTGCATCATCAGAGGAGTCACAAGTGCGTAGCCGGCCTTTAAGGTGGGAGTAAATATTTCCTGATTTTAATCATATTACAAAATGTATTGAAATATGATTGTCGATTTAAGCTTCTTTTACACGTTAAAGTAAATGACCCAGTACCTGAAACCGTCCCATTAGTTGGCACCTTCGACATTACACAATGTTGAGGTTTGTATCAAACACAGTTTTTTTGCTGACTAGATTTGTATCTAGGTAAATATGATTTTATATTGAGGTATTCTGTTTCTACTTATTAATTGACGCTTTCACTGATAGTTTTGTTTATTATAAATAGGACTCGTTATACTTGTGTTTATTATTGTTATTTTCTACCTATCGCCTAATCTACTGCGCCTACTCTGCCCCAACAGTATCGACGTGATTTTTGCACAGAATGAGGCAGGAGACCGGAAAACGCCACTTTTTAACACGAAATATAAACAATATTTACTTGTTATGCAAGGCTGAAAAGTTGTTATTTGGCGCGAATGCTTCAATCGAAAGCCCAGTAAGCGAATCAATCTCAAAACCGGGGGGTTATTGCCTAACGAAATTTTGACAATGCATTAATTTTTTTTATCGCTTTTCTTAACTAAATATCAAAATACCGTAAAAACGATTTCAAAGTGTGAAATTAAAATTTAAATCGGCCAAGAAATACGCAAGATATAGGCATTTAAAACTACAAATTAGACTTTATATATAACATAAGATTACTTAAAAACACACTTATCAAGCATAAAAAGTATTAATATCAAATTCTAAGTACTTGTTTATGCATTATAAAGTTTAGTGATTTTCTATAGGGAGCGTCCCACTTTGTCGACTTACTAAACTTTAGTGCTCGTTCAGTGAAATGTATGTGTTTGGTATATTTATCCCATTTTATGTATGAGATAAAGATTTGTTTTTGTTAATCTAATAGTAATTAATACTAATGTCGTCGTTTGTTTGATCTTTTTTTACGGAATTTAAACGGAATTTATTTCCGACTCAAGTTTAGTGTCCCACTTTGACGGTTTGGTTTCGTTCATACGGATATACTCTAAAAAATACTACAAGTATATAATCAGCTTTTAAAACATAAGTGTAATGTTTTTCGAGTTAGTATTTATATAAATGTCATTTTATATCTATCGGTTAGTTATATATTTTTTAAATAATACTATTTTTTATTTAGCGGAATCATCGATAAAAAAGTCTATTATCGATGGTTACAAAACCCTACTATTCATATTTCACATTTTTCACTTCTCCTGCTCAAAAAGTACGTCATATTAGCTTTGCGAAGTGAGCCTAAAATACTACATTTAGCCCCTAGGGTATAAAAGAAAGCCATATAATCCCATACAAATTTCTATGACACTGAAAAAAACTACTAAACTACTTACAAACAATTAAAAACAAACAAACCAACCTGATCAAACTTTCTGATAGAATTGCTCAAACTGTACTTTTAGTTTTTCATTAAATATACAATTTTAATGTTAAGTATTTTTTATTTTCTCGCAGTCGAAGTGAAAAGCAGAGTGTTTAACACGTGGCTAAAAGCCATTATGGCTTATGTTAGCCCCAATACAAAACAATCTTCCAAACAATATTTTTTAATCGTATTTTTTTATGTTGTAGTTTTCAATTCATTTTTTTATTAACTTTTTGATATAATATGTAACTAAAGGGATCCATACAATTATTTCCATCTTTTTTAGTATGAGAATACATTTATAAATACAACTTTAATGATAAATATGCGTATCGTGTTATAAATATAGAAAATAAACCCATATTTAGGATTGACATATTTTCGTTCTGTTTTTATGTTCAAGCCTCTGTAACATTGAGACTATTAAGGTTACATACATGATTTTGACTAATTTGAAATCCTTAAAGTATGCCAATTCATTTGATACTAACCACTCCATAACTTCAAACTACAAGTGTGTTTTTGCCGTCCCAAACTTTAACCAACGTTTTCTCAATTGTCGCTTTTACACTTTTGCAAGTTTGAAGAATAAAAAAAAAATAACTATAGCACTTAGAGACATAATTTTTTCGCCGAAAGATAGCTTATGCTTTGTTATATTACAAACTACTCATAACTTCATATCGACAAAGCAGAAATTTGTCCCTATACCGGCACAAATATGATATCGACGATTCTTTTAGTTATTCGACAAACTGGGACGCTGGGCACTAAACTTTGAGGCCTTAAAAAGGTGCTTAAATTAGACATAGGTTTATTACAGTATGTTCTATGAGTTTTCATTGAAAGTCGATTTTCGGTAGGTTTTGCCATATGTCACTAAACTGCCCGTAACTCCGTAACTAGAATCGACAAAGTGGGACGTTTTACTAAGCTCTCTCACAAATAGTGTTTTTTTCTCAAAAATGTAACTTAAACATATTTTTGAATTATATACTAAGCCCACCTTCATTCGCAAATATTTTTTTAACATGAACTTTGCGTTTAGTTAATTTCACGGTCTTGTCATAGGAATCAAATTTTGATGTAAAAATATTTTTTTATTTCAGAATCAATGTTCATATAATAACTGATACTTCAAAAAAAAAACTATCCCATTCATTTCGAATTGTTTCTGCTATTTTACACGGTTTAATTATGAACAAAACGCAGCACAACGCAAACGTCATTGGCACATTGTTTTTCCTTTCTCGTTTTTTATTTTATTCTGCCAAGACTGTCAACCTCTTTACAAAAAAAAACTCGTTAAAAAATGTAGTCTTACTAAATAATAAAAACATTTAGTCATGTGTATATTAAAAATAAATATTCAATTTTGAAATAATAACATATTAACCGTACATAAAATAAAGTTTTAAGATGACTAATTAACTTTTTGAATTCATATATGATTTCATCGCATTCTCATTTTAAGTGTTTGTACAGGTCGGTTGTGACAAAAAATATAAATTCGAACTTCAAATGACTTTTGCACTTTTCAAAATTGGTTATTCCACGCAGATTTGGAGCTTTGATTGGAACTTTTGCGGTCGAGTGAGGTGAAAACGTATTTTGTTTCCAACACAAGCGAAACCGCGTGAAAAAGCTATCGTATACTTAGTAAGTCTTTCCAGTTCATAATAGTTTATCTGGCAAGTTTAGCAATTTATTTATAGCACTACAAGCACCACAACATCAGACTATAGTGTTAAAACTAAGCACTAACAAGTCCACTTAAAACTTGTTCGTGATATCATATCAAGTACGAAAGTGTGAAATTAATTGAAATATTATGCGTTGACTTGAAGTAACGCACTAATAAAATACTTTTAGGATTATTATTATCTTAAAAGGTTCTCGGACAAAATTCCGAGTTATCGAGGATTTGCATACTCGTATTTCGGACATTTTAATATAATAGAATAGAGAAATATAACGTTTTAAGATTCATTATAGAAAGAAAAATAGAAGGGAAAATATAAAAATCTATTGACGAGATGTATGTTCGCGCATCACTTCAAAACGGCTTCAGCTATTTGGGTAATTATTTTTGAGTTGTGTTAGTCAATTGTCGGGACAAAAGTATGTAAAAAAATATTCTAGAAATTGCATGAGAAAGTAAAAAAAAAAGGATTTGAGAATCTCCAAATAAGAAGCGAGTGAGTGAGTGAAACAAAAGATATACCGGAAATCTTCTAGAATTTATTTTGTTACATACAGGTATCATGTTCTTCCTCAGTACACCCGTGCGAAGCTGAAGCAAGCAGCTAGTTTTGATTTTATTTATTGTTATTCATTTTTCCATTGTTCACCAATAAACTGGTTTAAACGAAAAGCGTAAATATTTTAAAAGCAGTATAAATATAAATCTGCCAATTGGCATTAATTTGCGCAAGTGATCGTTATCGTTTGCTAAGTGCGCTGCCCGAGTGCTAATTAAAGTGGTGCGAAGGGTTCTTTGTTGTTCACTTCACTGAATCGACGTTGATTCAATGTACTGGAATTTCTAGGGGATGCAGACGCGAACGGATAAATAAAATAACAAAAACCGTTGTGAGTCCGACTCGTTCTCAAAGGACCGTACCACTGTTCGCAAAATACGCGAGAAAAACAAAACATTTTATTTTTAACCGAGTTCAGAAAGGGGAGGTGAATATTTTTTTGTTTATTATTTCGGAACTCTTACAGCAAATTTGGATTTTTTTTGTTTGCAAGGCTTGACTTGTTACTTAAAATCCCGAAATCGTCATATATACATCTCCTACAATATTCGAGGAGTTCCTACGGTTTATCATAGATCTGAGTCAACAGATCTTTACCAAAATTATATGGAACTAATTTAGAGATACCTCCTTTCAAACAAAAACAGAAAAATATTCCGCTACAAATAGTATACATAAATAAAACACCAATTAAGTACCCTCCTCCGCAGAGGCACTACAAATCTAGCTAAATATTTCCTGACGGTTAAGTTTATTGCTTAATTAACATTTTATACAAAAAATAAAACCGATTCCAAAAATAAAGGAACCCGAAAAGTAAAAAAATAACTGCATAATTCACTTTCTTTCATTTACTTACAAGTAACGGTTTGTCTACTTAATCTATACAGTAAGTATATACAATTAATCTTATTTTGGCGTCGGTACCATATAAAAAATGTGTAAAATATTTAAAATTGTCGATTTTAGTAAGTTCTGACACGATTTTTTTACTTTTTAGGTTTTTTTTGGAGTCTGTTTTGTTTTATGTTAAAAAGTTAAATTATTTTACACTTTTTAGTTAAACCTTACTTAAAAGTGTATCTCGTGACGATTCGAACAAGCCCAAAAATGGATAGGATACATTATTTTATTTCAGAGATCTGGTGCCTACCTTCCGGCTCCATCATCAAATCAGTTCGATGGTACCATTCTTATCAGGTCCATTTGAATTTGCAACTCTGATGAAGCTTAGCTGTTTTAATCGAGATGAATCGCATCGCCAACTAGTAAATCACTTATCGTTGAGGAGTTCCATTGTCCTTCTGTGGTCTTCTTTATTAGTTTCACTTCACCAATGTACTCTTTCTGAATGCAAATGCTCAATATGTTTCTTATTATACCAAAATCGCCATATGTGTGCCTACAATATTTGAAGAGTTCCTTCAATTCCTCGTGGATACCATCATCAGATCTTCACGAAAATAAAATGGGACTAATCTGGACGCGTCTTCTTTCAAACAAAAAAAAAATGAAATTGGTTTATAAATGACGGAGTTCTGAGGTAACAAACATAAAAAAAAAGAAAAAAAATACAACCGAATTGAGGACCACCTCCTTTTAAGGGAGTCGGTTAAAAAGAAAAGGTATTGCACAAATTGAAGACTATAGTCTCATGATCTCAACGAGGTGTAGCGTAACAAAGCACCTCGAAGTGTTCGCAAAATTTCCGAGCAACTGTTTGATCCCGTGACCCACTTCTTGTGACCCCTGCTGTCTGTACCTAATATCGACAAACTGAGAGAAATTATAGATGTTTAAGTAAAATTCTAAAATTTACTTTGCTATTCAGGTTGCCAGTTTCACTAAACTAACGAGGTTTTCATTTTTTTTGGTATGGAACCTTTAGAACAACAAGAGTTTTAAGGAGTTGCATTCCCATGATATTACAAATACAAACAGGTCGAACATAGAACCTCCTTCTCTTTGGAAGCCGGTTAAAAAGACAGTTTTATATCACATGAATATATAATATATTACTATCATTATAAAATTCAGTTCCCATTTACGGGCTCATTATTTCAAAAAATGAACTTGTCAGCGCTGTTTCACGGTCTTTAGGCGTCTTAAAAATAATCGAGACGTACAGCACCGTGCTCGCTGGTGGAGTGGCTGACACGCTTGAATTCCAAAGGTGCCGGGTTTGATTCCTGGTGTGACCACGTGCGAGTACACAGTGTTTTACGCTTTAATCTTTGTATCTATACACCGCGATATTTTTATTTAATTTAATTCCACAGGTGATTTTATTTTCGTTTACTAAATGTCTCCCCATAGAAAAAGTTGTTCGTATCATAGGACGGGCGTAAAAACACCGTGTATGTCACAAATATAAAAATGTAGGTATTAAATACCGGCGATCGGTTCGATGACCGGTTTAGCTTAGCGGGAGCAACGCTGCCTGCGAAGCTGTCGGTCCTGGGATCAAATCCCGGTAAGAGAAATATTTTTATGATGAGCATAAATATTTGTTCCTGAATCTTGGATGTTTCTTATGTATATAAGTGGATCTATTAAATATATCGTCGTCTAGTACTCATAACACAAGCCTTATGGAGGTTATTATGGGACTATTTCGATTTATGTAAGATTGTACCTTCATATTTATACCTTCTAAGCAATTTTTAAGACTAACATTCTACTGTAACAGTTTTATTTTATACCTTTATATAAAATGAATTATGTTTAATTAATACTCGAAAATCTTTACTAATTATTTTGATTAAAAAAGCACATTAACTTATTTAAATTGAGTGGAAAATGTAGACGAGGAAATTCGTGAGTTCAACGAATGCGCGCACTTCCCGTGATTGAAGAGTAAGGCGGAAAAATTGGTTTTTTCATTAACTTTTCCGTTAATATTTGGAATTCTGGAGTAAATAAGTTCCGTATGATTAAGATTTGGCAGTGAAAGATTTTTCAATATTCTAAAGTAATAATACATATTTTCATGTATAAGGAAATAATTTTAGATAGTCAATCGTGACGATGCCAAATTGCCAATGATGATGATTGTCTCTTTTTTATTGTTATAATTTGGTTTGTTTCGACTAAAAGTTTCGTTATTCTTGTTAACACTGGGATACTGAATTATTGGCTCAGAATCGATTGAAGCCACTTGTTATGTAATTAAACTAGAGAGTGATATCATCCATAGTTAATATACTTAGTTTGACCGCACAATACACATATAACCGTCAAACACGATCAAGGACAGGCAGGGTTAACGGGTCCCTGAATTGTGGTCACGCCTGCCACAAACTCCTACCAACAGCGGACGTCAAGCGACCCTGGGACGCATTTAAACCTTAATGGAAACCAAACAATGAATTCTAATTAAATTCACATATCACACGACCCGGATAAGTCCGGCACAAAGGGATCCTGAAATGCAATTACACTTCCTCTAACATTTGCCAAGAAACATTTTGTTATTACTCCGAACCTTGTTTAAAACTTTCGCGTTTGGTACGTCACTACTGTTTACATGAAATGTTAAAACATGTTTATGAAACGAGTGGGTAAGTTCGTGACAGGAGCGAGAAATCTTGACGCGGCTCAACTAAGTAATAATCTGTGTAAATTATGAAACAAAGTTACCTTTGGCGAATATAAATAAGAAAACGCGTCAGTTAATGTTATTCAGTTTTGGAAATGTTGGCAATGGATGAAGGTCACGTTTTACATTTACTTGGAAGTGCGACACGTGTATCGTCGAATTTGCAATAAGTACCTAGAAGTATTAAGGGCGGTTGTTGTTAGAGAGTACGTGAATCGTCTGCATGTGTCTACCAACAGGCGCTGTTAGGTAAAAGCGCTACATGGAAGCAGAAGAATCAAGGATAAAGTTGAAATAAAACTTTACTGTATTTAGCGTTACCATTATGTTTCAAATAAATCCCGCGATGTGATTCCAACGGTTAATTCACTTTCACTCGAAACGTTTCTTTCTCTGATTATGCCCGAAGTTACGGCGGCGTAAGAAATTACGAATTGAAATAAAAAGCAATGAACCTTTCTTAATAGGACTTAAGAATAAAAACTTTTGTAATTGAATTTATATTGAGAAAGTTTAAGATGAAATTGGCCACTGATATAATACGACTATTCATCGCCTTATCTAAGTGCGGCGAATGATGGTTGAATTTCAGCTGTTTTCACCTTTCCCGTAAAAAAAGTGGCTCAGGCTCTTTCTGTCCGTTTCCTAAAATGATTGTTTCTCAAAATGGCGATTTTCCTACATTTTCGGTTTACTTTGTGGTATATACTATATATTTTGCATGAAGAAAATTACTCAACTTTTCGAAGTATGAAATTCAATGACGTAACTAGGAAAGAGTCGATATTGGTAGTTTAATTAAAAGAGTTATCGATAATATTCTAATCCCATTGTGATTAATTGTTAGAGCAAAGTTTAATATTATTAATTCATTCCATAAAGATATCACAGGAGTAAAAATATATCTAATATTAATACTTATAAATAATTTATATATAGAACTATAGGTAAAATCGGGGAACAATTGGGAGCGAAACAAATTAACTTCAGACAATATAAAATCAATAATAGAAATGGAGACACATCACAAAGTCTGTTGAATCCATCATAATAGAGAAATTCAAAGACTGCTAAACGCCTCAGTTGCTTTGCTATTATGCTTTTGCCAATGTTAGATGGCGCTTTAATGCCAAATAATAACTACGCTAGAATTTAACAAAGAACGTATTCTATCTACGGCAATAATTAATTAGTTACAGTAGGTAGTTAAACATTGTATCAAAAAATAATAATAAGCAGACAAAATTAAATGATCGCAAGTTGCAAATAACATAGGTATAGACAGAGTGGTAGTCCAGGGAAGGGTCAATGGGTAACGATCAAGAGGACCGCCGCCTATGCACTGGGCTGACCAGATAAAAGCCCAAATTGCGCTAGAGAAGCAACGGCCAGGGATAAATTGGCGTAGTTATTGTTCGACGTGATACGTACGTGACCATGCCTACTCTGGCAAGAGTATGCTTTAAGAAGAGAGAGACAGTTCTTAGACATCATTGTCATATCATATCAGTCCACTGCTGGACATAGGCCTTCCCCAAAGATTACCATAACGACCGTGCACCATCCTCATCCAACGGTTTCCCGCGATCTTCACCAGATCATGGCTCCATCTTGTTAGAAGCCTTCGCACGCCGCATCGTCCTGTACGCGCTCGCCACTCGAGACCCTTTCTGTCCCAGCGGGCATCGGTTCTACGAGCCATGTGCCCCGCCAACTGCCACTTAAGTTTAGCACTTCTTTGAGCTGTGCCTACGACCTTCGTTCTTCTGCGTATCGCCTCGTTTCTGACTCGATCACGCAAGGAGACTCCAAGCATAGCTCGCTCTATTGCCCTTTGAGTAACTTCGAGCCTTCTGATGAGGTTCATTGTGAGTGACCACGTCTCAGTACTGCATGTTATCACTGGTATTATTCTGATAGATCCCAGAAATAGATGTTCAAAATTCGATAAGCACTTTTTGATTTGGAAAATGGTAGTCCTTGATAATATTAACCCATGGACGTATATTGGGTTCACCTATCGTCTAAGCGTAACCATATACTGAATCAGTCCATCTCACTGAAAAAGCCACAATCACTCCGACTAAGTGTACGAGGTATAAGGACAAACGACAGATAATCAAATGCTGTGTTCAATCGAACTGAAACCATATTTTACAAACCAGAACTTTCAATTTTCTCATTATAGTTAATACTGAATGTGGATAAATGAAGTGTAAAATGTTTTAATATCAGGCTAATTCATTTAATTGTCGTATACATAAGTATGAGTGAAAAAACTTTTGTTCTGAAATAAATATTGCGTGAGTCTCGATCTACATACATCTTAGAAGATTCTTGGATGATGGATAGACCAAAGGTCAAGATACAGGAGGCAGTATCATCCGGCCAGGCTAGAATAATAGTACGCATGTCGCGCGATGACCCGTTCCTATCACACTGTATTGAATAGAAAGGGATAGACAATATGATTCGCGTGTGACAGTTGTGCTAGAAGGACTAATTATACATGTATATGAGAAACACAACTTAACACAAGTGTTTAATTATAGAATACTCACAGGTGAGCCAGCTCGTGTGCGATGACGAAGGCGCTGGTGAGGCCCTCGTCGCGAATGATGGCTGCGGAGCGCTCTCGCGAGCACACCCCGCTAACGGGGGCGAAGCCCGAGGGCCCCCCGAGTGGCGCCCGCGTCAGCCATGCTGCAGCGTCCCAGCCGGCACGATCTGAAGATGTACAATTAATTAAAGACGGGTGATTTCGGTCCGGGCGCATGGTAGTCTACAAGATGTGATAACTGCTGTTAGTTTAGTCTCTGTGTGACGTAGTATTTACATTTTTTATTTTTATCTTTTGACGTTTGGAGATATTTTACACCACCACTTTGTGCATAGACCTTTTCACAACTTTAAGTGAGGAGATGCCTTACTTAAAGTTTTCATCATTTATATACCATTAAACTAAACTTATATTATTATGGGTTCCTAGAAACCCACACAAGAGCGAAACCACGATCAGGGCAAAAGTTAGTTATATAGCAGCAAACAACCAATCGAGGTTACAACTACAAATAAGCAATTGCTTGTAACCGCAAGCACCGCGAACTTGCTGAGAAGTGAAAAAAGAAAAACAAAGCACGACCGTAGAATAAACTTTTTAAAATGTTGCTTTTATTATTACGAACCAGCTGCAGCTTGCAGTTCGGTAGTGCAGTAAATAATAATTTTCAACACACTTGCTCGTAAAGTGGCTCTTATTACACCGTTTTTATGGCTGTAATCCATTAATAATAATAATAATAATTTTATTTCAGACCAAGGATCCATATTTTGTTAGTAAAGTTTGTACTTAAAATAAGTGTTAGCATTACACACGCTTTTTATTTTACGTAATCGCACTAGTGCCTTTACATTACAGTTTTTTTAAAACGCCGGCAAATAATTTTTAGGCACAAGAAACATTACAGGTTCTTTTAATAAATGTAAGTTGGAGAAAAAAAAAAACAATTAATTTCAATAAATTATAAAGTTTTCTTATAATTTATTTATTCTAACCTAGACGAAATTTGAAGTAAAGTACGATGCTTTTTTACTTTTTTCCTCACAAGTGTGTTGAAAAACGTCGTCTGAAACTCGTGTTTATTGGTCATTACACTTTCAGCTTTATACAGCCCTCATCTACGACTCGGGCTGAAAGATATAGCCTCGGGTGTAATTACTAACGTACCACCCTCGTATCATAATGTAGTTATTAAAGTGTCCCGTTGAACATTGAGAAAATACCTGCGCGTGGCTTCGTTTTGATATGACTTAAAAAACACTATTAGAAACAGACCAAACAAATGCTGCTATCGAGCAAACTCTACAGACATGTTATAATAGGTAGGCATAATAATAGGGTGCGAATATCATCATTAAATTTAGTCCGTTAGTTAGGAGTGGGGGCTCGTGACGCCATAACTAAGTACATAGACATAGTTATGACGTCACCGTCTTAGGCGACATGTCTCGCTCAAGGCTCGAAATCGGTATTCATAAATCATCTAAAATACACGCTATTTCTGGAATGTCCTAAAACTCTATTTAGTAGAAGAAATGTCTTTGCAAACACCTGATCCAAGCTCTAGAAGTTTAATAAAACATACGAAAATCACTGACGTAACGACTGACGAATAATTAAACCTTAGTCATCGTCCCTGTTAAAGTCACACAAACGTCACAGAATTATGAATGGTTTTATCTATACTAAGTATTTCCTTTGCGGACATTATTTGTTATTTATTATTTGCAGTATACAGAACTAATTATGTAAACTGCAAATAATAAATATTTACACTTCAAAATATCTTATAAAATTGGACAAAAGCTTAAAGAAAATTGTATAAGATTATTAACCTGACTGTAAAAAAATATCCAAATACGTAAGATTAAAGTGGTTTTAAGTTAATTTCAGGTTCTTCTCTTTCTTAGTTCTTTTCATTTTTAGTCCGTCATTGTTTAAGCTCCCTGAAAATCTATACTGTTATAAAGTTATATAAATGAAATGTCTGTACACCGAAGATATTTCCACAAAAAATATTGTAACGGACTATTTTGAGGTCACTAAATCGAAAAATATATTTATTGGAATTCATCACGCCAAATCAGGTGAACGGATTTCAATTATTTATGGTACACGGGTAGCTGGATACCCCTAAATGGTTATAGGATACTTTTTACCCGACTGCGCTGAAGAAGAAATAGTGGTTATGACTTTTTCTCCTCTGCGAACGCAGCTCACCTTCTAGTAACTTATATTTCCGTAAAAACATATGATACATATTAACTTCATTCTTCCGCCGACTGTACAGATTGTTTTAGTGTCTTCTATACTAACGTTTTCGTATTTTTCTCATTTTGTTCCTGTCTAAGATATCAATAATTTGAATTTAATCGAGTGTTTGTAGCGTTAGTATCATAACATATGTGTTTTCAATTTCATAACTTTTGATCTATTTCTGAGCAGAAGTTTTCATTGCGAATATACTAGTGGAACTTTCTGGATTGCACTTAAGTATAAATATTTATGTTGCTCTCCACTTTATTAATATCATCCTGTTCTCTATTCGTGCCGGAGCCTGTTTTGTTTTAATAAATACGACATGACATAGGCTTTACCAAGAAGTCCAGAATAATCCATACTAATATTATAAATGCTAAAGTAACTGTCTGTTTGTTACCTTTTGACGCTAAAACCGCTGAAGCGATTTAGCTGAAACCTTTGTATGTCCAGTAGGATGCCTAACTATATCCAGTTAAAAATCCTCGAAAGGACATAGAATATTTTTATACCGGAATTATTCCCTTAAGGGGGTGAAAAGGAGGGTAGAAGCTTTTATTGGGAATCAATAATTAAATACACAGCCCGCTCAGTTCTCAGCAACGCGAGCGAAGCCACGGGTAAATTCAAGAATTTAATTTAAATACCAACCCAGTCTTGTTTATTTCTATAAAGACATTTTGTTAAGCCTCAATACATTTGCTAAGAAAATATAAATGAAGTTCATCGTGTACTTAAACTCAAACATTTGCAGAAAACATTCTAAAAGTATTTGCGGTATTTTAGAAATACAATGAATGATTTTATTGCTTATTTACCAGTTGCAAATTTTGAAAGACCTAGGAAGGATAATATTTTCTTCTGTTTCCGCGATTATTACTCATTGAAATAAAACAATTTAACTGATTATATCGCGTATATTATCTCATTTTAGTTCCCGACGTTTCGGAAGCTTTCCAGCTTTCCATTGTCACGGGAGGACTAGGAAGGATGTTTTAGCTATTAGACGTTACATAGATCTTAGCTCAGTTTTAGTTCAATTATGCTCTTAGGTATATGTCAAGGTGATTGAGAGAAACAGGTACGCTTTCATTTTTATAGTAGAGAGCCCTATCACTTAGGACGGGTTGTTTCAAACTATCTACCATCGTAAGTTATATAATTACGCTACAGTCAGGTTATAAGGGACAATTTTAGTTTTACTATACGGAAAATTTAAGCTATATATACCTATTTTTTTTAACAAGAATCCAATTAATAAATGTATTAGTTTGTTTTAATAGGCGGGAGTAATCGAAATCAAGTGGACAGTAATGTTGTTGGATTACACTCTCTTGAAGAACATCAATAATTCACCCCCCATTTATCTGTTTTTATAATAAAAGAATATTTCGAAAATTTGTAAAATCAAAATATAATTGCCTGTTTAAACGAGTTTTTAAACTATTTCCTGTTCGAACTACAATGACATGGCTAGATAGTATCGCTCGATCCCTATTTATATACTTTGTTCTTTTATTGTTTGGTCTTACCTGGCGGCAATTTCATTAGGTGCCTGTAATTCCATTTGTTCACAGCTTCCAGCGTCTTCTTCACATTCCCATACTTCACTACAGGATCGTTCTCTAAGTACAACTGGTTGATTACAAGCGTCATGTTCGAGTTCACGGACGGATCGTTGAAGATAGCACTGACCTAAAACGTAACACTAATAAATAAACATTCCGGTGCGCGTACTAAAATATCTCTTCAATCAGTTTTATGAAAATGTGTGTACTTACTATGTTCATTAAGGCTAAAATATAGTGCCTCACTCGCTGTTCATCTTGACCGTGAAATTTCATCATCGTGTGGTCTGCCACGATGGCCATTTCTAACCACAGTTCCTGTGGCCCTGCGAAGATAAATCACACTGTCAAAAATGCCGCTTAGAAACTAGATTTACTGGACTGTATTTGGTAAACACACACACTCACACACCTGTAATAGGCCTCGACACTGCCATCACATTGCGGTAATCTTGTACGTCATGATCATGGCTGTGCCGCAGACGCACCTGCGGTACCGGCGCCGCTGGCTCTTCATCCGACAAGTCAAGTTCAAGGTCAGCTACAGTATCACCCGTGAGATTATACGCCGCCGGCTGCTCCGACAGCAACACATCTCTTCTCCTCAACACATGCCCACCATCGTACTCGCTCCCAGTTGGCTGCAGCACAAACTCCTCCCCATCAACCTGCAGCAGCCCGTACAGCTGGTCACCGCATTCCGTCACAGTCGCTGACGACATCTCTTCATACAACACTTTCCCCGTGTAAAACAGGCAGTCGTCATAATATGGGGAACGTATCGCGGTGTTCTCTTGGAGTTCCAATTGCCAGCCGAGGAGATGGAGGTGTCGAGTGTTGTCGGGGGCTTCGCGCCGGGTGCGGAGGGATGTGAGGAGGAGCGGTTGCGCAGGTCGCCAGGCGCCGGCGCAGTGGCCGGCGAGGAGCACGAGCGCCGCCCTCAGCCAGCGCACCATGTCCGCGCGCCGCCGCGAGCTTCGCCTCTCTGCGCGAGCGCGTTCACACATCCGCGCACATGGCGGCCGTCTCGGCGCGCGGAAGGTAAACGACTCCGAGGTTTATAGATTGCATGGGTTCACGCAGCATGCGTCATAGTAAACAAAGGGCGCGCTTCTGTTTTTGTTTTGTAATTGCCTAGCGCGCGGTTATCTAGCGGCCCTTTATCGTAATGTGGCCATATGGTATCGGAAATTATGCGCTGGCGAACGCAACAATGTATGTTTACTATTATGATACGCTCAATGTAATTAGGTACTTTAGTTGTGTAGTAAGTGAAATAAATTATGTAACTTATTTTTTTTTTGTTTAGGAGGATCAGGGTAGTAACAAAATTTCCTCTGGACATTGGGCCATGTAATCACCAACCCGTATATATTAATGTAATGTGCGTACCTCCGTCAGATTCACGACATCTTATTAAAACCAAAACAACCACTGACAATTTCGCCCTTCCCTTGACGCAACGAAATCATGTTACGTTATTATGAAACAAGACGTAATGGATGAGTATTTCGTTTTTGGTACAGTTATATTTCACTCTCTCTCTGATACGGTTGGAATTAGATAGGTATACCAAGTTTAGATTAAATATGTCACAACCATATAGGTGTAATGTAATAAGAGACTAAATGGATATTCACTTAGCAATATACAGGGTGGCACATTTAGATCGGTTATTATGGAAAAGTCTGAAACAATAAGTCATACGAAAAACTCTTCTTACGGTATCATCATCATCACAGTTAAGTATTAAAATTAAGTATTAAATGATGATGATGATGGAGATGATTGTTTTCATTAATTTTAAACATCTTGTTTCATAGTAACATTTACTGCTTAAGACCTACACAATCGATATCTAAATTGTAATAGTGTTAGTTTTCTTTATAAAAACGTCCGATTTCCGAAACGGTTCGATTCCCGAGCTATGTTTTTTTAAGATATGCATGCAGTTTGTCTTATTACTAAAATCGATGACATGTTTCCTAAGAAGAGATTATCGTATGTCTTATAGTTTCAGACTTTCCCATACTGACCGATCTAAAAGTGCCCCTCTGTATAATAGACCTAATAACTCCCTAGCAACGTACTTTGTGGCATAAGATTTAGGATTTTTACAATATGGAATCGTATAATATTTGTGTACTAATCTTTTATTTATTTTTTATCTTAGTTTAAAGAACTCGATTTATTGTTGAATGAGAAAAAGACTAAATGTGTTAAGTTTGTCACGAGTAACGTAAAACACGAGCAAGCAAGCGTTATGGTTAAAGGTGAGGAACTGGAACTAGTTAATAGTACAGTCTTTCTCGGTATAACATTACATTCTAAGCTCCAATGGGGTCCCCATATTGCTAATCTCTCGAATAGACTGAGTTCTGAAGTTCGATTTTTGAAGTGAATAACGTTGTACGTCAGAATTTTTTTTAGTCATATTGTCATAAGTCATAAAAATGAACAGTATAAATCGGTGGTCAGATTTTTGTAGGTCATAATTATTGATAGTCATAAAAGTCGATGCCCATAACATTTAAAATCCATACAGCATCATTTCCAGAATGTTAGAAGCAATAACCTTCCTTATTATAACTGTTACAACGTCTATATTCGCAAGTTGTAATGATTGGTTGTCGCGTGATTACGTCAATGTAATGATGTTGCTAGACTTATAAAACACCACCTCCGTACCTGACCTGACCTGGACCTGGTAGTAGTTCGTATTAATATAGTCCTACATTTGTGCCTATAAAGCTACCGCGCGGCTCGCTCGCTTCGCTCGCTCGTTAGCGTCACAACTCAACCTAACACTCCTCCTCGCTTCGCTCGTCGTCGTACCTAACCTAACCGAAGTCGGACTTGGTAGCAGTCGGTGTTATGGTTTTATTATAGGGCTCGCTCGGCTCGCGCGCTGTAAGGTCACAGTTCAACCTAACACTCCTCCTCGCTTCGCTCATCGTCGTACCTACACTTACCTGCCTTAGAGTCGAGTAGGTAGGGAAGTTTTCTAAGTTGCATCATAGTCCATAAATTTGTTAAGTTAAACTAAGGAAAGTCATAACTTCGTAATGAACATTCAGTTTTTTAGATGTAATTCGGTTAGTTATTAAAACGATATGAGTAAGAACCATTAGTAGGTTAAAATATATGCCTTTAAATATTTCTGAAAAATGATTGATAGACCTTTGAATGTTATATTCAGCAATTTTATAACTTCTGTGATTAGAGTATTTAATGTTATAGGTTATTAATGTTAGATCTATTAAGCGTTATACTTAACAAAAATTATGACTATTGATGCTTATGTCAGTAAATGATATGGATATCAATTTCTGACTAACGAAATTCGGAATAATAAATATATGGGAAAGAAAGCGATCCCTAGAGACTCGCTTAGAGATAAGTTTAAGGACATTAATATAATGACAGTGCATTGTCAATACATTTATGAGAATATTATGTATGTACATAAAAATTTTACCCACTTTAAGAAGTGTGATATACATAATATTAATACTAGAAATAAGCATAAGCTCCCAGTGCCTGCTACTAGGCTCCATAAAATAAGGAGATCATTCATGGGTAACTGTGTGAGATTTAATAATAAACTTCCTAGCATCATACGTGAGTTGTCTATTGGTAAATTAAAAAATATTGTGAAACGAAAATTATTTTCTAAAGCTTATGCGCGTGGGATTAATGTAAATTATAGCGTCATTTAGGTATATGAATAGTTATTTTAACGAATACCTAAGGTATTATTATTATTTTAATCTTAATTGTTTTATATACTCTGACATTTAGAATTTTATCCTAGACACATTCTAGATTATTTATTTTTATTGACAATCCTTTTGGGATTTATCTTATTGATCATTTTAATTTTTAAAATGATGATTTTATTAATAATATTATACTTAAGTTAAATGATCTGATTAGGTTTTTTTGGGTTTCCCTAATCCTTGCAGCAAATGTTGGATCATATTGTATTTCTCCCAGCAAACATTCACTCTCATGTAACTGACATTTCGAAAGTGCTTCTAACTAGGCCTACTTGAATAAAGAATATTTTGATTGATTGATTGATTGATGGTCATGATCATACAAACACAATTAAACAGCCAGCAAGCTTAAACATGTGCACTAATTTGACAATACTTTCATGCTATTGAATGTAGGTAGGTACCTATATTTCATTTGAAATATAGAAAAACACGCCATTCAAATAATATGTAGCATAGCAGTAGATAGACGCTATAAAAGCGGTCACATTTTGTAGAAAACAAGACAAGAGGACAGACATGAATAAAAACCGTATGGTGTTTTCTTTTTTTATTTATCTACGTCTTGTATTATTGCGACAAACATTTAGTGTTATTGTTCTAAAACAAGTGCGTAGCGCGTAACGTCTTCAATTCGCCGAGTCTATCGCAGTTCTTTTGTCCCGATTGTATCCTTTGACTGTGTTTATGTACCTGTTAAGGTTCTGTCGCTCATCATGCGTCAGATCCTCTGCTCTGTGAATGTAGTACGACAGGGTTCCATCCGCCTGGTCAGTGATGGAGCCCTCGGAGGCTGGGGCTCTGTCCGAGAAATGGAGTGTCAGTATGACACCTTCATCTTTGGGGTTAACGTTGCCGGTGAAGAGGTAATTACGAAGGTTCGTTGATAAGTATTTGCCAACATCTCCAACCTGGGAGAAGCCGGTCTGCCTGAAGCCTTCCAAGGCGAATTCCGGGTTGTTTTTCAGTTCGTTGGCCAGGGTTTCCACTTTGCTTACTCGGATGGAAAAGTTCTTCAATGGTCCACCGGAGTCTTGGAAGCTCTGGGAAGTAAACATTAAATATGGTTACCCATTACAAATATAAATGGCTTGTTTATTTTATTTTAAAAAGCTAATTGTAGTTTCAGTAAATGAGTATAAGTAAAATATTATATGAAACAAGAAAAAAACTAAAATATAGTTAGCACTAGGCGGCGCTAACGGCTAAAGAGTCGGATGCACCATACAGAGATCCATAAGCAAGAACAGATGACAAAATTCGTCGACTACTGGTGTGGACGATTAGCTCAGATGGTAGAGCGTGCTGCCCCGGTCTGGCTCAAGGCACTGGTTCAAGTCCAGTATCGTCAAAAAATTTTTCATTTGTTTCTGATCTTTGTTTATAATAAAAACTAAAATATGTTAAGAAATTATTTACTTTTAAACGCTACTTAAATTTCAATTACTGGGTAAGTGTAAGTATGATATTTCTTAGTCATATTTATGAAGTAGGTTCATTTAGGTAGGTTAAGTTATTTCGTAATGAATTGGCGATTGCTTTCACTAATAGTTTAAGTTGGTTTGAAACGAAATGATAAGTGTGACTTTTCTCTCATAAACCACTTTTACAAGAGTATGCAAAATATGTTTGCCGTATCATAAAATCAACCTTTATTTTGGTCATATATGTGTGACTCAGTCAACAGACTGCAACAATTACAAAAAACAATAAATTTAAACATATTTTGCATCGATTGGCTTAAGTACTGTAATTATTGTAACCAAAATATAAGGAAGTATTATGTAATTATTTACCCAAACGTAGAGTTAGAGAGACCTAAGTTAGGAATTTTGTGTATTTAGATAATTTTACCTGTAGGTTAGCAAGCGTGATCAGATATCCAACGACATTCATCTTGACTAAGCAATTAAGTATGGCGCGAGTGTTCACTTCAGCAGTTCTTTCCACTTTGAGGCCGCCGCGGACTTCCAGTATTTATAATTAGTATTCGGACAAGACGATGTTGACTAACATCATTCCAAATTGTTTTGTATTAATGTAAATAAGCATCGGACAATTGGCCAATTTACATAAAAATATAGCAGGCATCGTGTCATTTCTGCGTTGTTTTGTGTTTTTTCATGTCATTTCGTTGAGATAATAAGTGGAATTAATTAAAGACAGACGGCGTTTGCAAATGAAAGGCTAATTGCGAGTAATCTAAAAGACTAGGCGAGCTGTAATACGCATTTCAAGTAGTAGCTACGCTTTAACTGTGCTAAACTAAAAATAAGATTAGAAGCTAGTATGACGTTTTGCGTTAATCGTGACGCAGGCGAAGCAAAACTGTTAGAGCGCTGTACGAGGTCTTCACCAACTGAAAAGAGAAAGGCATCGGTGTCACAATAGGCTTAACATTAAAATTCGAAACTTTCAAGAATATGTTTTTAGTTCCATCGGGTTTTCGTGGTAATGCAGAAATGGATTGCAGATTATTGCAGCAGCAAACGGCTTAAAAGCGCACACACGTCATTCAAGACAAACCTCAATCATTGGTACAGCAAGGTCCGTAGCTAAGATCATGAGTGCCCAGTACAAGATTTGAATCTTTCTTCCCCAGAACTGGGTAAGGCCGCGGGCATTTTAATCGCCACTGCTATTGTGTTACGAAATATTCTCAGATGCGACGGCAAAATCAATCAATTTATCTCTCTTTAAGCTTTCTTTTTGTATTGTTGGTGTCTTTACGCTACAATAAATGTGTGTGTCTTTTTCTCCTTCTTTCTTTTTTTCTATTTTAAATGAGAACTTGAAGTTAATTTTACGTTTTACTTGCATCCCTAAAATTACGGTACATTTGTCATCGCATCTGGGAATATTTCGTAACACAAAAGCACCGGCGAAAGAATCATCCGCGGCCTTACCCAACATTGCTGAGCCACAGGTCACTGATGCCTCCGGCGGGACCTTGGGACAAGAGTGCCGGTCAGCAGGAGGTAGCTACCCAGCTACCTTACCTTAAGCTAACATACTCAGGTTAACTTACAATACAATACAAGACACCAATTCTTTATTCCACACCAACGACAGAAACAGTACAATAGAGCCTTAACATAAACTACGATAGACAATAGGCGGACTTAAGTATTATGCGTGAACTTGTGTCAGAAGTATGCGGGTGGATGTTAAGTAACCGGTAGCTGATAGCGCAGGCGCTGAACACGATGAGCTTGGAGGTGCGCATAGCGATCCACATAAGTTACCTGAGCATGTTGGCTAACGTAGGTATTGTTAGTGAGCATAAGGAGTTGAGCGAAAGGTCGCTGATGCCACCGGCGGTGAGACTATGAGCTGGGAAGCATCCGAGGAAGGTAACTGGTAGGCGGGCATGTTGGCTAAAGTATTATGAGTGAACGCATATGTCTGCGTAGAAGTTGACTGACCGGTCGCTGATGCCACCGATGGTGAACACGATGAGCTTGGAGATGAGACTGGCGATCTGAAGGAGGAAGCTGGGCATCTTGACTAAAGTATTATGAGTGAGCTTACGTGAGCATTGAGTGACAGATCGTTAGTACCGCCGGTACGGTGAACTCGGAGGTGTACATGGCGATTACTGGTGATACGCAGGAGGTAGCTTGGCATGTTGGCTTAAGTAATATGAGTGAGCATACGTCAGCGTAGGCGTTGAGCGATAAGTCGCTGATGCCGCCGGCGGTGAGCACTATAGGTTTGGAGGCTCGTGTCGCGATCAGAAGCAGTCGGGCGCGCACTCCCGCCATGTTGGCTAGGCCACACTCCCAACCCGAGCAGTATAGTGCGTTGCGGATATTCTCGCTCTGATATAAAATAGGTGTTGATAAGTAAAGAGATGATGCCCTAGAATTAACGTTTCAAAATCACAGAACGGTTTTGAAAACAGTACAACTGTAATGGTAAGTTTGAGTATATCCAAAAGATCCATCCACTAATTTGGGTCTAATAACAATAAAATACGCTGTTTAAAAATACATGTAGGTAGTTAAAAAAAAAACACTAACGATTACTCGTAGATTTTGTCTACTCTCTTTCATCTATCTACTATTATTTACTTATCTGACCTGAATTTTGATTTCATCGCACCATCGGCAGACCACAAATAGCTCGAACAAGTTGTAGCCGAGGAACAGAAGGCTCATGAAAAACTTCGTGAAGCTCACAGTCAACGTCTGAAAATTGTTAATATGTACTAATAATTATCACATCCCTTACAAAAAATAAGAAAATTACAATAGAGCTAAATAAAGTCAGATCTATTTTCTTCCAGACAATAACTAAGCAGCAAGGCCCGCTCCGCTTCTTCAAATCTTAAATAGTGGTGATAAAAACCCTTTATAAGCATCCTCTCCACTCGAATTAACATAGTTGTCACAAAGAAATTCTGTGGTTTATTATGTTTATTATTACGCGATAAAACCAGGTTTTTTCTTTCAATTTTTCTTGAAGCAAGTGTACGTGTAGTGTGTATCCTTACCAGTGCGACTTGATAGCCAGCAAAGCAAATTTGCAGTCCACTTGCCATAACTTGCCCCAGCATGGGCGGACTTATGGTTCTTCGGAGCTCCAATGTGTGCCTGTAATTTACAATACAATTTAAATTGTTCATGACTAATATGTATTGCATTATCATAATAAGGATAAAAATCTGATAATCTACTATACGCGTCATGGTCTATATACGTGTAGCAAGTGCTTAGAGAACTGATGATTTCCAATATATTTTCAAAAATAGTGTACGACTGCCTTCAAAGACTAAGTCTCTAATATTGTTATAAGTCTATTATAATTGACTAAATTAGTATTAAATTATAACTCAAAAAATATTACTAGTAAAAGAAGCTTGTACACGTAATACTACTCTGATATTTCAAGAAATTTAATAAGAGTAATAACTTTCAGTTTCAAATTACAAGCACCTAGAGGAAACATCACAAACTGGGGCATAAACTAAGGGACGTAAAATCATTTTGCCGCTGCAAAGTCTTAAGTTATTCGGAAAAGTGGGAGTTAAATACATAATTCGCATAAACGTGAAACTCCAAATTATTTAAGGGTCCTTAAGTATGATAAGCGCATTTATTTGCTTATCAGATTTCACAAAATCTTCGCCTGAACTCTTCTTAATTACGTTGAAATTTTTAAGGAAAATATATTTTTAAACAAATCGATAAGATAAGTAATACCGGGAACATTCGAATTGACGGGCCATTTTGTATTCTCACTTCTGTTTTGTCTCAGTTCTATTTTTTTTTCTATTTTACAATCCTACGTTGGAAACAAAGGTGTGTAGAAGAGCAAAAGTAACAAAAGCGAAATGGATGAAAAAGAAGGTGATAATTTTCGCGTTTTAAAGCAATCGATCTCACATTACGATGGATACAAAAGAGTCAGCATAAAAATTACCTAAACTCCATAAAAAAAACGTGAGAAGGTACACAACTCTTATTATAAATAACCAATAGCCAACCCTTAACCAATAGTTATTTTTGCAACTAGACAACAAAGTTTTTTTGCTGCAACTGCCGATGTTGAAAGCAAGTGAAGTGATTTTATTACTGAATCACGAGTGGAGCAAGTGATTCTAAGTTAATATCCTGAGTATGCAAGTGATTCAATGGTACGAGACGCACATAAATACCTTTGGTCTCATTTGGAACATACAACTTTTCACCTCAGCAGTCAGAACATATACTTATATATTATATACAATAATATAATTGTTTTTACAGTCGTTCACATACTTAATGTATTTGTTACATAAATAAATATTTATAGTGTAACTGTGTAGCGAAATAAAATTTTAATAATTTAATTCCCACAATTTTTTAAAAGGTACTTTTACTAAGCTAATAAGTAAAAAATATAAATAAATGTTCACAAGGTAAATCACGTTTTTGTTTATCGTTTTTTTCTGAGATTTCAAAAATCTGTAATGTTTTAAATAAACTAAACAGACAATTTCTACCACAATAGAAGATAGATATAATGAAAATTTTATTCCCACAATTATGCTACAAAAGAATCGAGTTAGTAATTTGATCATTAAAAAAAACACAGTTCAATTTTTAACGGATGTTTTAAAATTTCAATGTCTACGCCTATCCGAGCGTGTTGGTTTAGTTCTTTTTTTTTGGGGTCTAATTCAAATCGAAATTCAAATGGGCCTAGTTCTTGTGGCTCGTTTCCTTTAAAAGGGGAGCGCCTTGAAGTTGAAATATTTTGAATTATGTAATAGACTCAGCGTTGAAATATGGCAAACTCACAGCATTCTAAATTTAAAAAAAAGTTAGGTACATTGCCACGCGCTCGCAGTAAAATCGCATTTTGCACAGCAAAACCTACATGTTTTAGCTGCTGAAGTGAAAAAGTGTCTTCATTTCTTATGCACGAAAATTGCCATATTTTGGCTTCACGCAGCGAGCTTAAAGGTGCGCCCACATTTGTAAAGAAAGATAGAAAAAAAGAAAGATGATAAATTTATTCAGACGCATACACAAAAAACATAAACAAATTACAAAAAACAATTAAACTATGCCCTGAAATGGTCCCACCTCAGCATAATGCTGGCTCGGGAGCCATTTGCATCATTTGCCCGATCAGATCTTCGTCCCGTGCCATGATCGCGTGTCACGATCACGCGTTTGGACGTTGCGCCGATCCGATCGCTCGAAATCCATGTTGATACGCGTATCACACACTTAGATCGGAGAAGCACGGCGTAATCGCCACGCCGACAGTAAGCGTCCAAGCAGCGCGATGCGCAGTCATGCCACGTCACGGTGATCGGATACGAGCGAATGATACAAGTGTGGACGCACCTTAAAGTAAATGCCTTATCCCCTAGGGTTTAAACGCGACTCGCGGCCGCCGCTACAGCCACCTGGCGCGCGGCTCCAGCGCCTCCGGACCGTGATCGGCCCCCGCGGCGGGGCCCAGGATCGAAGGGTCCTTAGTATAACGAACAAACAACGAAGCGTCGGTGATGAACCTGTGCTATGATATATGATTGATAATAAATAATGACAATAATGATTTAATACAGGTTATCGCTCCTTTCTCACACTTGAAGTGAAAAGCATAGTTTATAACAATATAATACCATACAATACAATACACTTTATTGCACACCAAAAGAAAATAACACCAGAAACTTAAATCTAAAACAGTATCAGAAATGGTAAACAACAGACGGTCCTATCGCTAAAAAGCGATCTCTTCCAGACAACCTTAAGGTAATAGAGATGGCGCAAAGTAAACAACCAATGAGTAAGTAAGTGGTGCACGTGAAGATGAGACAAATCATAAATTAAAACCATGAGGAAAAAAGGAAAAAGATTTATAACGTGTATGGCTTAAATCCATTTTGACAGTCAGGTTTATTAAACACTTCAAAATGGCAGTTTTACTCATTTTGACATACAGTAATAAAAATCAGCATGTGATATTTATGAATTTAATTAGTGCGTGCTAGTTAAATAATATAAAAAAGTTACTCCAAAATCTGTTGATGCTGGTCAACCAGGAAACCCAATCGATTTATGAACGCTTCTCGAAAACGGCTGTTGTGAATAAGTTCGTTACGGTCGAGACCTGCAAAACAGCCGAGTATTTTGAATTAATAAATAACACAGGGACAATATTACACAAATCGAAATAGTCCAAGACTAACCAAAGCTTTTACTATGGGCGACGATTTATATAATACTAGCTTCTGCCCGCGACTTCGTCCGCCTTAAATTCGTTTATCGCGGATAACCGTATTTTTCCGGGATAAAAAGTAACCTATGTCCTTTCCCAGGACTCAAACTATCTCCATACCAAATTTTATCCAAATCGGTTCAGCGGTTTAAGCGTGAAGAGATAACAGACAGACAGACAGACGCACTTTCGCATTTATAATATTAGTATGGATATTAGTTAATTTTAATACTTAAATACATAGAAAATATCCAAGACGCAGAAACGAATATTCGTGCTCTTCACACAAACACTTGCCTTGGCCGGGATTCGAACCCAGGACTGCCAGCTTCGTAGGCCGTTGTGCAACCCACTAAGCCAAACGTGTCGTCATTGTGGGTGATTCAACTTTTTCTTGTTGTAATCTTGCACCGCAACTCAACGACACAATAGTGACAGAATAATTTTGAAAATGCAAATAATCTAGGCAATTAACATACTTACGATGATGGGCCCTGCAAAAATGAACTTATATTGGTTAGACACAAATATTTTTGATGCCTTTATATGGTTTAAAATTGTAGTTTTAAAGAGTGACACGGCTAAGGATACGTAACCATGGCAACAAGGTACAGAAAATAGTTTATTGACCATTTTCCAAAAAAAAACTAATATTTTCTTCTGTTTCCGCGATTATTACTCATTGAAATAAAACGATTTAACTGATTATATGGCGTATATTATTTCATTTGAGTTTCCGACGTTTCGGAAGCTTTTCAGCTTTCCATGGTCAGGTGGACAGTCCACACAGTTATGTAAAAAAAACTAAGTAAATAAATGTTGTGACATATCGTGCTTTATTGGAGAGGAATAAAACCAAAAGTCAACATTAAAATGAATAAATATATTGTGGACACAAGTCCCAAAATAGAGCAAAGGTCGTGGGTTAAAAGGCCGTCTAGTTTTACCGCCGTGTGTACCGGTACTCCCCTGCGTGGCTGGTCGTCAGTGGCGGTGGGCTTTTCAAGGCTCTTGGTCTCGAGGGGAGAACAGCGCTGAGCGGGCCTCGACACGGCTACAGCTCGGCGCTTAGGTGGTGGTTTGCGTGGATTGCACTTCTTGTAAAAAAAACAACCAAACGCTGCGGAAACGCAGCGGTGACGCAGCGAGTACAGGTCGCAGCTGGATCTTCGCTTAAAACAACAGCGTAAACGTCGCACCCTGAAACGTGACGACGCACAATGTCACAAATATGTTCTTTTTTCCACGCTCTGTTTGTGAACAGCCTGTAGATGCAGTAAGGATGACAAGGGAGAAAGCCGGTGCAGTATTTAGCGTGTTTGTGTTCACAAGCAGAGCGGAGTTACAAAAAGCATAACATTAAAGGCATAATATTAAGAAGTAGGAATATTAATGTAATCTAAATTTGCTATTCACTTTTTACAAAGGTGGGTACGTACATATTCGTACCTAGAACAAAGAACAAAGGAATTGCCTTTACACTAACTAAAGCGTGACTTGCAACTTTGATAGGATAGTGGAAATTAATATAAATGAACATTGCACTACACTAAGATAGCTAACGGCTAAGCTAAGCTAGCGAATTAATAATTATAATATAATGTTCAACACTTTGCACTTACCAATATATTGGGTGCGATATAGTTACGTATTTGATGTCCTCGGAATACGTCCTGAGTGCGAAAATAAATATATAGTCCGCTACACTGAATTTAAATAATTAAATTTGTATCAGCACGCATGACGACACGACCCTTTGTTCGTGAGCGCAACTGATACGGGTCCGTAGTGCAAAACGGTGTAACGCGGACTGGCGGGCGCGCCGCGCGCTCTAGAAACTTCGGTACATACGTCACACTCCCGCGGCCGGGCCAAGTTATCGTAGCCGGTTTACGCGCGGACAGTCGCGAGATACAGTGCAAGCGTTTGTTATTATTATGTATATGTATTACATTCATTTGATTATTATTTTATTTTATATGAATTTCAAAACGTATTTTAATTAAGTAAATGGGTAAAATGAGTTGTATAATTAAAGATAATAAATTAGCATAAATAAATAATTTCATTTGTAAATAATATTAATAATAAGATTTAATTTATTGTATAATTAAATGTGATAAAAATAAAGTAATAATTTTGTATAATTTAAAATGTGCATATATTTAGTGGGTTAAAATTAATAATTTAGGGTAAAATTAATGTCATTTGTAAAATAAGTACAATTTATTATAAAAATTGGTTAGTTAATTAAAATGATAACGTGCAACGTTACATTACCCCGCGCGCCATGGAAGGATTTTGTTCCTAAGAATAAAATCCGCGCAAAATACGCTTACGTATTTGCATTTACACATTCATACTATCTTTCACGCATCTCGCTATCAAAAAAACCAGTAGCATCTGGACTATACCTACGAATGCTAATGCGTCCAAACGAATGCAGGTTTCTAATTATTTTAAACCAAAAACCAATACAAATACTAATATGCACTTATGATAATAAAAGCACGGGAAGTAATAAACTTATTTAAACTTATTTATTTTCAAGTCTTTGATGTGCCAAGTTCCCAAATTCTTGCCAGACATGTCCTCCAGCACATAGACTAGGGGAGACTTTTTCTCGACGATTCGACACTTAATAAACTTTGGAGCCAGTTTTTTGCTAAAGTACTTATCTTTATCGCTTAGTACATAGGTTCGCTTCATGACCACATCCCCAACATCGAATTCTACATTTTTACGACGTAGATTGTAATGCGAAGTATTTTTTTCATGAGCTTGCCATAACCTTGCTTGTACGCGGTCGAAAATTTGAGACATAGAACCTAGATTCCCGGCGTAAATGTCACGCGGCAAAAATAGTACTTCACCATCCAGGTCGAAGTCTACGTAATGCGTGCCACATGTAACGAGCTCTCTGCCGTATACAAGGAAAGATGGGGTAAAACCAGTAGCCTCGTTAACGGAGTTATTGATGGCGAATTGTACTTTTGGGATAAACATGTCCCAGGTTCTGTGGTCCTCATTAACGAAGGTAGATAGACACGTGATGATAGTGCGGTTGTAACGCTCAACAAGGTTAACTTGGGGCGTGTATCTAGGCGTATAAAATATATTAGGTATATTGTATTTTTTAAACAAGTCTACGGTGACTCCGCTAATAAATTGGCTACCATTGTCGAGAAAGATTGTCTGAGGAATGCCATGAACTAAAAAGAGTTGGTCCTCGAGAATTCTTGTTATGATAGTGGAAGTGGCATTACGGATAGGGAATATTAAACAAAATTTTGAAAAACAACAAGTCACAACTAAGATATACTGATTTTGTTTACGACTCACAGGCAGAGGGCCCATAAGATCGATTGATACCATTTGAAATGGCCGGCAACATTGTTTGGGGCGACCCATCTCTCCAAGAACCTGATGGTTTTGATGTTTATATTCCAGACACTTGCTACAAGAACTTACAAATTTTACAACGTCCTGATAAATTCCTGGCCAGTAGTATTTTAAAGCTAATCTACGATAGGTTTTAAAAATACCTAGATGACCGGCCATGGGCTCAGAGTGGTTTTGTTCCAAAACATCGTGACGAAATTCTGTTGGGACGACTTCCTTCCAAGAGAATTCGGAAGTTAACTCGTGTTTATTTTTACACAGTCTGTACAAAGAACCGTTATTGATAAGAAAATTTGGAAAATTTTGAGGCTTAGTTAAACAGGAATTATAGATGTTTTTGTACCAGGTGTCTGTTGTATTGAGGTAAGAATCAGTCAAATTAACTGCACCAATAGGGACAGCTCTCGAGAGTGCGTCAGGGATAACGTTATCCACGCCTCGACGGTGTTTGAGCTCGAAGTGGAAAGCCGATAAGCGGACTCCCCAGCGAGCCAAACGACCAGTGGGGTTATTTAGAGAAAGGAACCACTTAAGGGCACTGTGATCAGTGTAAACAGTGAATGGCCTCCCATTCTCTAAATAACACCTCCAGTGTTCAAGAGCGACAACAACGGCAAGCGTCTCCCGTTCTGTAATACTGTAGTTCCGCTCCGGTGCTGACAACGACCTGCTCATGTAGGCTATCGGGTGCTCCTTACCGTCTATGGTTTGGGTCAGCATAGCTCCAACGCCATAGTTACTGGCATCGGTATGCACCTCGAACGGCTTGTCGAAGACAGGGCAAGACAACACAGGTGCGGAAACTAAGCACTCCTTCAACTTCTGGAACGCGGCATCTGCTTCTGTAGTCCACTTAAAGGGTGGGGCGCCTTTCTTAGTTGAGGTTAATTTGTTTAAGGGCCCTGCTATGGTACTAAACTGAGCAACAAACCTGCGGTACCATGTTGCAGTTCCCAGAAAACGTTTGAGGTCTTTGCGGCTAGTAGGCGTCGGGTAATTTAAGATTGCCTCGACTTTTTCAGGATCAGTCCTTAGTCCGTGGCAGTCAACAACGTAACCTAAATATTTAAGTTGGCTCCTGAAGAATTGACACTTCTCCAAGTTTACCGTCAGGTTTGCTTGACGAAGCTTTTCTAAGACCCTCAAAAGAAGCGACACATGAGAATTGAAGTCCTCAGATATGATGATGATGTCATCTAGATAGGCAAATACTTTGAGGTCAAACTCGCGAAAGAGAAGGTCAACTAAACGTTGTTGGGTGGCAGGTGCATTGGTGAGACCAAATGCTGTGCGTTTAAATCTCAGGGTTCCGCGACCTGGGACATAGAAAGCGGTTTTATCCCTATCTTCGACAGCAATTGGTATTTGCCAGAAGGCCTTGGATAGGTCGATACTCGAAAGGTAGCAAGCGTCGCGAAGATTGTCGAGTATTTCGGAGACATAAGGAAGATTGTACGCGTCCTTTCGAGTAACCGAGTTGAGTTTACGGCTGTCGAGGCAAAACCGAGGTTGACCGTTCTTTTTGGTGACGATGAGAACCGGCGAGGACCAGGCGCTTTCGCAGGGCTCAATGACGTCAAGCCCCAGCATTTCATCGACCTGCTCAACAAGAATCCGTTGTTTCTCCGGCGACATCCGGTAATACCGTTGCCGGATTGGCTGCGAGCTTCCCGTATCGATACGATGTGTAATGAGACTGGTTTCACCCAGTCCCCTTCGCTCGGTAGAAATATCTTCAAACTGCGCAATTATGTTGTCAGCGACGGATTTCTCAGAAGCACCCAAATGTGCATAACCTTTAATAAACATAGGGTTAACCGAATTAGACTGCTCTTCGACTATGGCGCCATTAGAGAAGCTAATGCAGCTTAAGTAGTCGGGTAGAATGTTAAATTTACGCCAAAAATCTACACCTAATATAAGATGTGTGTTGATCTCTGGAATAATAAAAGCCTTTATAATATGGAACTGGTTTTGAAAATGAATTGGTAGTTCAATGTAACCCTGACTCTGCATAGACTGGCCGCCTGCCGCAATCACTGAGATGCGATGATCATCACGAACAACTAGACCTTGAAGCGCTTGATGAGCACTATTGCCAATAATTGTCACGGCAGAACCGGAGTCAAGGAGACCAGACACATCAAGACCGTTAATTTGTACAGTAGCATAAGGACGATTGTCATTTATTGGCTTAGAATGCAGAATTGTGTCGATCTTATACGAATTAAAAAACACTTTAATGGTTTTCAGCCATTTGTTCCAATCCTCTGACTCAAATTTATTGACTGGATGTCTGGCACAATTCTGCTGTTCTAGTTTTTTGTACTAGGTGGTTTATTTTTATTGCAGTTAGGGCACTGAGGGGTCTTAACTCCCTTGTGACCACACACAAAACAATACACGTCGTCCTTATTTGCCTTACATTGACGCAAGTTGTGGGTGTTGGTACGACACCTAGGACAATATAACGTCTTAACAGAGGGCGCTTCAATCGCTTGTACATTTTTCATGTTGTAATTATTAGATTTATTGTTATTAAAATTATTATTGTTAGTATAAGATTTAGTATTATAATTGGGATTATATTTAGCATTGTAATTATTTCTGTGATTATTGTAGTTTTTATAAGTATTATTATTATTTTTATTAGTGTTAGTGCTAACGTAGGCAAATTCAGGTGCCAAGGTATCAGCTGTACGCCTGGGTGGTTCTCGAAAGTCGGCAAGACGTGCCTGGATGCTTTCGTAGTTGCGACAGAGAGTACTTAAGGTTTTGATGTCGGCGATCGCGGGTACTGATGCTAAGGTACTGGCATAGCACGGCCTAATATTGTGCAGGATGATTTCTAATTTTTCATCTTCAGGCAAGTTCTTCGAAAGACGCGAAAATAAACCCGCCATAACTGAAAGGTAGATCGTTATATTTTCTGTTTCACCTTGTGACCTTGAACGTATTTCTGACAGCAACCTATAGTCGTAATCGCTTTGACCGAAATCTTGTTTAAGCAGAACCGCGAGCTCATTCCAGCAGGAAATCTGATCCTTGATACTTCGGTACCAGTGTAACGCGTCGCCTACGAAAATTTCTGTAGCATAGGACAAGATTCGCGAATCCGCAATGCACCTAGCTTCACAAAATTCGGTAATACGCTGAACAAAGGCGCGAACGCAGGTCTTGCCATCGAATTTAATTCTGCATAATTCATTTGAATTGCCGCGATCACAAGTGACATTAACATTAACCGGAGGATTAATTACTGCAGGCTCTGCACCAGTAGGGGGCAACACTGTTTCAACTGCGGTATCCTTAAATGAATTGTAACGTGACAAAAGAGATTGAAATTCTTTCACGCATGCATCAAGCAACGGTTTAGTCGTCTCATCACATGTAATGCGATTAAGTCGGTGATAGAGATGACTCAGCAAATTTTGCGAACGAAGTAAAACATTCCTATCAGGACGCGAATCTAAATTTGCCTGAACCTTAGAGAGCACGTCGCTCACTCCCTTTAAATCAGCCGAAACAGAAAAACTACTTTCCAAAATATCCTCTGAGGGAAAGAGAGGGCCCAATTTTGAAATCTGCTTGCGCAGTTCTTGCACAGTTGCACCTGGAGTATCGCCACGAATACCTACTTCATACTCCAATTCGGGCTTCTGAAGCGACAAAAATTTGACCGAAAATGCCATTTTTCTTATAAAAAAATAAAAAAAAATATTATTATTATGTCAAAATAATTAAAACTCGCATAAACCCAAAACAGTGGAAAGTGTTGAACGCTGCACTAACTAATTCTTAAAAACTACTCCGTTCTGTTACAATAAATAAACTACGGAACGTTGTGGTTGGCAGAACAAAAGCATAAGAAAAAATAAAAAAACTCAAAATAAAATCAAAACAAGCACAGAAATAAAAATAAAAGGCATAAAATTATTGCAACTAGTGTGTTCACTCAATACACAAAAAAATTGCACAGCAAAAATATTAAACCAAATTTAACAATTGTGTGCCTCGACTGTACAGAGAGAAGCAATACAGCAATATAGGGTGATACAAAATTTCACGACAAAATCTTGTTCACAAATTAAATTATTAAATAAAACTATTAATTATGATTAAATTCACATTCAATATATTAATTATTAAAAATTATTATAAGCGAACACCTTAGTTACTAGCAACCAAAAAAAAACAAAACGTTTCACAAAAATAAAAAAAAAACACAAAACACACAAATTAACACCACGGGGCAAAACTAGACCTTAGACCAACTTAATAGGCGCCAGTGTGACATATCGTGCTTTATTGGAGAGGAATAAAACCAAAAGTCAACATTAAAATGAATAAATATATTGTGGACACAAGTCCCAAAATAGAGCAAAGGTCGTGGGTTAAAAGGCCGTCTAGTTTTACCGCCGTGTGTACCGGTACTCCCCTGCGTGGCTGGTCGTCAGTGGCGGTGGGCTTTTCAAGGCTCTTGGTCTCGAGGGGAGAACAGCGCTGAGCGGGCCTCGACACGGCTACAGCTCGGCGCTTAGGTGGTGGTTTGCGTGGATTGCACTTCTTGTAAAAAAAACAACCAAACGCTGCGGAAACGCAGCGGTGACGCAGCGAGTACAGGTCGCAGCTGGATCTTCGCTTAAAACAACAGCGTAAACGTCGCACCCTGAAACGTGACGACGCACAATGTCACAAATATGTTCTTTTTTCCACGCTCTGTTTGTGAACAGCCTGTAGATGCAGTAAGGATGACAAGGGAGAAAGCCGGTGCAGTATTTAGCGTGTTTGTGTTCACAAGCAGAGCGGAGTTACAAAAAGCATAACATTAAAGGCATAATATTAAGAAGTAGGAATATTAATGTAATCTAAATTTGCTATTCACTTTTTACAAAGGTGGGTACGTACATATTCGTACCTAGAACAAAGAACAAAGGAATTGCCTTTACACTAACTAAAGCGTGACTTGCAACTTTGATAGGATAGTGGAAATTAATATAAATGAACATTGCACTACACTAAGATAGCTAACGGCTAAGCTAAGCTAGCGAATTAATAATTATAATATAATGTTCAACACTTTGCACTTACCAATATATTGGGTGCGATATAGTTACGTATTTGATGTCCTCGGAATACGTCCTGAGTGCGAAAATAAATATATTGTCCGCTACACTGAATTTAAATAATTAAATTTGTATCAGCACGCATGACGACACGACCCTTTGTTCGTGAGCGCAACTGATACGGGTCCGTAGTGCAAAACGGTGTAACGCGGACTGGCGGGCGCGCCGCGCGCTCTAGAAACTTCGGTACATACGTCACACTCCCGCGGCCGGGCCAAGTTATCGTAGCCGGTTTACGCGCGGACAGTCGCGAGATACAGTGCAAGCGTTTGTTATTATTATGTATATGTATTACATTCATTTGATTATTATTTTATTTTATATGAATTTCAAAACGTATTTTAATTAAGTAAATGGGTAAAATGAGTTGTATAATTAAAGATAATAAATTAGCATAAATAAATAATTTCATTTGTAAATAATATTAATAATAAGATTTAATTTATTGTATAATTAAATGTGATAAAAATAAAGTAATAATTTTGTATAATTTAAAATGTGCATATATTTAGTGGGTTAAAATTAATAATTTAGGGTAAAATTAATGTCATTTGTAAAATAAGTACAATTTATTATAAAAATTGGTTAGTTAATTAAAATGATAACGTGCAACGTTACAATGTAACTGCGATATATCCGCTGTATTCGTATCCAAATTTTGTACAATTTAGTAAAACAAAAGGTCTGTACCGAGTCTGGTATACGGATACCTTATTATGTGATTTTAAAATATATGTATGTAAAAGAAAGCAAAGGGCTGCAAATATAACTTTATCCTCTTATTTTACACTAGAAGATGCCCGCAACTTCGTTCGCAGAGGAGAATTTTTTTTTCAGCATAGTCGGATAAAAAGTATCCTATAACCATCTGGAGAAACCCCTTCTGTTTAGTCGATTTGGCGTGATGAAGCCACACCGACACATACAAACATACAAAAAATTAAAAATAAATCCTCCAAATAGTCCATAACAATCGATTTTTTTTTTTAATATCTTCAATGTACAGACATTTTTCAACTTTATAATAGTAAAGATGAGCAATTCTTGTATTTGTTTTCTCAAACACGGCTATCGATTTGTAGACATAGTTTTAGTTTCCAAATATATTTAGATAGGCGAGAAAAGCACGGTCCCCCAGGTTCTATTAACTTTTACAGCCCTATACCGCAGTGTACATATACAATATTCTGTCAATACATTGAAAAAACGAGCGCCAGTACCTACGTAAGTTTTTCGTACGTAAATAAACTTATATTACGACATTACATTAAAAAATGATGGGTATTATTTTGTAAATTACTGAAATACCCACTCGGTGCCTCTTTTTTGTCCAATGTTAGATTCTGATAAATCCATTGCCGATTAAATATTAAATTCCAGTTAGGAGATTCAAGGGAATAAAGTACACAGTTAGATATGCGTCAAAAATATATCGGTCTTTATTGTCACGCAGCCGGGTAAAATTTATTTATTTATTAACCATTACATTAACAGCAAATTGCCAGACATGAAAGTTATAGGTCACAGTATGAACCATATAAAAAAATATTAGGTTATTCGGTTAAAGTCTGACATTATAAATTGATACTAAGTACATGCATCACGCATTTCAGTATCTATTTGTAGGTACTTTTACATAAATGGTTAAATTTTCGAATATATGTTTTTCAAATGAAATTGCCTACAGCATACTGATTAGCTCCCTATTAGCAATGGTAATTCACGGGCACTTAAAAACATCTTAATGGATGGTAAGGCTCAAAGCCTTCAGAAACAGCTCATTCACCTTTGAATTCTCCCTCGCACTCTTTTAGAATGTTCTCGAAACAATCCGCTAGCACTGTGTACTGGCAGATGAGGTGTATAAGGTGTGCCTGCATGATGACGTCATTGACCATGATGAAGAAGGCGGTGTAGTGGAACGCGATGAGCGTGATGAGATAGGCTATGGGGTACCGAGTAGGAGTACGGTAGTCCACCGGTAGTTGAATCTCTACTGTCAGGTTGTACTCCAAATCATCGACAAGTGGGTACACGTACCTGTTAGAAGAAAAGATTAATAGCTATTGTATATTTTGCGTCTGTTGTTTATTAATAACTCACAAAACTAACGGGTTTTACCGTTGACGGTATAACTGATTCAAACTTTTTAAGGTAAAATTTGTTGTTTACTATTATATTTAGCGGAGTAGTATCACAGTAATATTTTAACAATAAGAAGCAAGGAAAATCTAAAAATAAAAAGTAATTTCTAGGTGTTAATAATTTTGTGGACTGTAATATAGGGTACCAAAGTCTTTTTTATCCTTTTTTTATGTTCCCGTCCATATTCTATATCTATGAAGTAATCAGTTCGGTTTTCGAGCTCATCCTTTGTTTTAACAGGACAAATAAAAACGCTTTCGCATTTAAGTATTTAAGGGATAAGTGGGAAGGGAAAGAGAAAGTATTTCATCAGTGGATATTAAAAACATTATTAATTAATTGAATTACCATGCGGCTAGAGTCAAGCTGCCCAATCCAAGCAAAATTTTCAAATATTTCTCGTTTCGCTGCATCCAGGTTTCCACCAACGCCTTCCTAGCTGGGGTTGAAATGTCAAAATTTGACATCTGCATGGAGGCGGCCAATTTCTTGTACACGTGTTCATTCATTCTCTTTAAACATATGTACATAAAAAATAAAAAGACATTGTTTGTATTGTTTACCGACTATCTTCAATAAACATAGCTATCAAAGAAAAAAAACTAGGATGCCACAGACAGATATAAGACACGCAGATGCGCACATACACACGTCAAACTTACATTTAACACCCCTTTTTTTGGTGGTTAAAAACACGTTACTAAAACGTTACAGAAAAGCGGGATTTACAATACTATAGTCAATGATTTTCGCTGCACGGCACGCTGCGGATGCTAAATAGTCTACTTTGGATGGAACACATGCGATATAAGTCACCTGCGGCCTAGCCGAACTGCAATTTAGACAGGCGATTTTCGCAGTGCGTCTGACGTCAATTCGGCTAACTATATAGCATCCGCAACATACCCGTGCGGCGAAAATGCCACAGCTCATAAGATTTCGTTGATACTCTTTGTTTACAGAACCATAAAACTGTTAACTTACTTACCATGTATTTGTACCGAAACAGGGCCATTGATTGTATGACAATGACGTTCATCTGCTCGATGAATATGTCGAGGGTCGACAAAAAGCTGACCATGTACCAGATCTCGCCCAGCATGAACAGGGCTATCATGAGCTTCACCGTGTAGCTGTAGAGCTTGTAGAAGAAGCCGTGGTCCTTGTTTGACAGCCCTAGTCAGACCAGTCGATTAGACCAAGCCGAATCATAGGCCCAATTTCACTAGGTCTAGGTCATCCATTAACACTGACATATCATTATGTTAGTGTTAATGAATGGCAGCGACTGATTGAGCCGGACAAATCAAAAAAGTAACCTAACAGTGCATGGTAAAATAAGGCCTTGGAAGAAATTTAGAGAAAGATCGCAAGCAAAAAAAGGCCCTTACAAGTTTCGGTTCGATGCTAATACATCAACACTACGCTATTTCGTTTATTACTTAAATAAGTATATTATCTCATTGCATACGCGATATAATCCGTTAAATTGTTTTATTTCAATTTAGATTTCAAATTTAATTGAAGGTTATTTTTCAGAGAATTACCTCATTGTAAACAAAGTAATAAATATATGATTAACAAGCTTGTTACAACTAAACAAATGTATGAAATTGCTCGTAGCCGCATAAAACCGTTCACTGAGGCATGGTTCAATCGACTCGGACTCCACAATTTCGTTTTTTGCCGAGGCTTGTTCAGACAGAATAAACAGCGGAGCTTTTTCTTGACGCGTTGCGGTAAATACGAGTAGATTAAAGCATTTATAACATCGCGCGATACTAGAAATTAATAATATTTTTCTTCCATTCTTTGCAATAGCTTAAGTGTCGTAAACTATACCTGCTATATAAGTAACGCGATATACGGAATCAAAGAACGCAGTTTCCATTTCCCCGCTGGAATATTCCAGGGCTTTTGTATGGGTTACAGCCCTCCAAACAGATGACAGGAGATCCATTTCACCCGATAACTGTAAGTGGAATGGTACTAGAAATTTCTATCCGACTAAAATTATATTTAGTTAAATTATACGTGGTGGTTGGTAATTAAATGTAGATCAGATACGGGCGTGTTTCCATTTTAGGCCCGGGGCAGGCGCTCCGGCCTCGGGCGGCGGGGCTCGCTTATTTACTCTTTAACGTTTACATTTTCGTGAAAACATTCACCGACGTTTGTAAAATTTGTGCTCCTTATTTGATTTCGTACGCACTTTTTTTACATTTTACCTTTATTGCTGGCATTGATAAAAAATATACTATGAAAGAGCGTTGTCCGAAGATAGCCGATGAATTAAAATGTCCTAATTTCAAAATCAAAATCTCTTATTGCACTCATGTTAGTTTTTTTTTATTAAATGTTGCAAAACACTGCTGACTGAGGAATTTCTCTCGGTTACTCGTGAAGGTGGAGGTTGAGGAGCGAAGTTCAAAATTCGTAGAGCGTGCCCGCTCATTTAAATACACTTTGACATGAGAGTAAGGGGTACGGTACGATACGAACTTAGAATGTCAAACTTGGTAGTGACTACTAAAATTTTGAGCGACAAAAGGAGGCGGAGTAAATGAGGATAACCTACGGCTTACCTACGACGATGCTGAAGCCTGTTAAACCTTATTTTTTTTACTAGAAGGCGCCCGCAACTTCGTTCACGGAGGAGAAAAAGACATAACTCCTCTTTTTTTGAAATAAAACAATTTAACGGATTGGTAGGCGCCACTGTGCCAACGTAAACATCGATTCCGTAAATAAAATTAAAAAAATGTAAAGTTAATGCATTAGAAGTCGTAAATAGTGCTTAAAAGTAAAGTGGAGGTGTTGACTCACCATGTCAAATGTGGACAGTGTAAAAATTACTAAAAAGTTGCTTAAAGCGCAAAAACATAAGGAGAATACTTTGCAGTAACTGACATATCGATTTTACAATTATTCTTGTCAAGAGTGCTAATGAAATTCCAGCGTTAATAGACAGCAGGTGGTTGTGATTATTACAGGTGCATGAAAAAGACGATTTGGTGACCTAAAGTGAATTTGACTATAAGTTATAACCTATATATATTCGCACGAAAAACGATAATCATTGTACATGGAGTTGTTTTGTATTTTGTGCGCCATCTTTGGTCAGATGTTTTTATTACAACGGATGATCGGATTGATGAAAGGTGATCGACCATAGTGATCCTAGTTGGTGGCAGCACGAGTGCCAACACAACTGATGCGAGTGTCATCTATGAGAAGATGTTAATACCACGATGAGTGCGCGTTCTGTATAAGTTCATCCAGATCAGCATTGCCTCGCGGCCCTAGGCAATTACAAAAATTCCGCCAGGTGGCACGACCAGTACCAAAACAATGGATTGTTTGCAAGTGGTTCGGTGCATGGTCAATATGTTCCTGTAGCTTCGGCGTGTATCGCGAAGACGGATCCTTTATTTATTTTTAATTTTGTCCGTGTTCAAGTCATAGTTTTTAGAAGTACTTTTGCTTTTGACTAAATGTTGCTGTATATATATTTTTTGGTACTTTAGGTTGACTTAATTATTTGTTAAAAATAAATCTCGTGAGTTTCTAAGGCGTGCGAAATATTTCGGTTATAGCATCGTGATTTTATTTTAATTATACTTGGTAAAATGTATTTGTTTTGTTTATTGTTTGGGTAATATAATATTGTTTGATATAATTACCGTCGGAGTATTATGTATTTGCCATGCTATAACTCTATAAGCGCACTACTTTAAGATTTTTAAGATACTACTCAGCTTGATTCCTTTGGTATTTTTTTTTGTATGGTTTTAATTGTTAATTTATTTATTTTTATTTATTGGAAATTTTTATTTTGAGTGTTTTTTTATGTTTACATGGATATATACAGATTTGTTTGTTTTAATTAAATTTATTTATTCTTTTGCATGTTTATACTAATTGAAATATTTGTTTTGTATTCTTATTCATTCTCTCGCCGCTGATGTTTAAAAGCACAGTATGAATAGCCCGCCAAAGGTTAGCTGTCCGTATTGTCCGGGATTGCCAAAGTTATATGTGCAGTCAAGGGGCCTCAACGTGCACATAAGTAAGGTTCACAGGGATGTTGTTTCACAAAGTCGGGATACATCGGTCTTGCCCAATCACACAGATGCTCCGCCGGTTTTGACTGTAACTTCGGATAATGGTTCCCAGGGGACACAAACTGGACGAAATTTGAATGATTTACCATCCTTAAAGGCCAAAATTCGTGTTTTAAGGCATATACCTAAGGGGGCAAGGAGCTTGGCCGCCGGCAAATTATGCACAGTCATAGAGGATTGTCTGCATACGAATAGTGTAGACGATTGGTTCAGGTTGCTGTCTTTCTCCTATTCGGCGTTGAGGGTGCCGGACGCGGAGGGTTGCAAGTCGTTGACGTCCAAAGTAAAATTGAATATAGAAAATGGTAGTTTATACTTTCCGGAGGATCAGGCTTCGACAAAACCGCCATCAGTGTATCGCACTATTGAAGCCAAGGTGCACGACGGGGACTTGAGAGGGGCAGTCCGGTTACTTTTGTCGGATTCCTCACTCGCTCCCGTGAATGAGGATACAATGACAGTTTTACGGGACAAACATCCAGCTCCCTCTGCATTGCAGGTTTTGCCACCGGAACCAAATATTGCAAGTTCTTTTTTGACAGTTACGCAGTTGGATGTGGCTAATGCAATTGCATCTTTCTATAATGGTTCGGCGGCTGGTCTCGATGGTTTGCGCCCCCAGCATCTTAAGGAGTTGATTTCTACTTCTGCGGGAAACAATGGGCATAGGCTTCTCGATTCTATCACCAAACTTTGTAATTTTTTATTGAGAGGTATGCTCAACATAGAGGTGAGACCATTTCTATATGGGGCCTCTCTATGTGCCCTGTCCAAAAAAGATGGCGGTATTAGACCGATTGCGGTAGGCAGTATTTTTCGCCGACTCGCGGCCAAGCTCTGTTGTCGATCAGTTAGGGACGTAATGTCTTGTTATTTGCAACCGATACAGGTGGGTTTTGGAACTGCTTTGGGATGTGAGGCGGCAATACATTCCACTCGGTCTTTTGCGATACAACACGAGATGTCTAATTTTATAATTGTCAAAATTGACATTAAAAATGCTTTTAATAGTGTAGACAGAGGGACCATCCTCAATGAAGTCTTGGAGCAAACCCCGTCACTGTATCCATTTGTTTACCAATGTTATGCTTCTTCTAGTAATCTGTTTTACTCAACAAATGTTATACGGTCGCAGGTTGGGGCTCAGCAGGGAGATCCTTTGGGTCCATTGTTGTTCTGCTTGGCCATTCAAAAGGTTATTTCTGGTTTAAAAGCCCCTTTAAATGTCTGGTACCTGGATGACGGGATTATTGGGGGGAGCCCAGAAGTAGTCCTTAAGGATTTAAAAACTTTAATACCAGCTCTAAAACTGGTAGGTTTAGAAATAAACCCAGCTAAATGTGAACTTTTTGTTTGCGGTGGTTTGCTTTTCAACACTCTTAGGGATTTCGAATCTCTTTTACCTGGAGTTACGCAGATTGACAGGTCCTCATTTAATTTATTGGGTGCTCCCATTTTTCTCGAGGGTGTCCGCTCTACTCTTCAACTTAAAAGGCAGGCACTCTCCTCAGTGCGGGAACATTTGGAGCATCTGTCGGGACATGTTTCACTTACATTGCTGCGAAATTGTTTTTCTTTGCCCCGGATGGTATATTTCTTGCGAACGTCACCTACTTGGATGTTCGAACAGGATTTGCAATCACTCGATGGCATTCTTAAACTAACTTTAGAATCAGTGCTCAATGTTCATTTAGATGAAATACAATGGCGTCAAGCCGCCTTACCTATTCGACATGGCGGTCTTGGAGTTCGTCGGGTTCAAGACATCGGTCTGTTCGCTTTTTTGGCCTCTGCATATGGTTCGGCGGATCTTGTTGCTCGCATTTTATCACTGGATGGCAGCGACATTCGCTTGCCTTTTGTATCTGAGGCTTTCGAAAGGTGGGCATTGCTCTGCCCCACGGATGACCGGCCAGACAACCTCACGGTTCAGAGAGGGTGGGATGATATTCTTTGCAAGCTCTCTTACTCGCGTTTGTTGGATGGTGCTTCGGGAGCGGATTTGGCGCGTCTTAAGGCGGTTGCAAAGCCTGAGTCAGGAGCTTGGCTCCATGCTTTACCGTCTCCTCAATTGGGTACACTGCTTGATAACGACTCGTTAAGAATAGCAGTGGCCCTCAGACTGGGAGGCAAGGTGTGTGAGGCACATCGCTGCATTTGTGGGGTGATGGTAGAGGAGAATGGACATCATGGATTAAGCTGCCAGAGATGTGCGGGGCGTTTTCCGCGGCACCATTCCATAAATGAGATTGTCCGTCGAGCCATGGTGTCAGTGAATATCCCATGTGTTTTGGAACCGCCAGGTTTATCTAGGACGGATGGCAAGCGACCGGACGGACTTACATTGGTTCCGTGGCGGAGAGGGCGTTGTCTTTTATGGGATGCAACATGTGTCAGTACTTTTGCTGCTTCCCATTTAAGGCAAAGCGTAAGATCGGCGGGTTCAGCGGCGGAAACGGCCGCTAAGTTGAAACACGCCAAGTATTCTGCTTTGGAATCAATCTATGATTTCGTGCCGGTCGCTGTGGAAACGGCTGGACCTTGGGGTGATGAGGCTCGCGAGCTTTTCAAGCAGTTAGGGCGGCGATTGAGAGAAAGGGGCAACGATCCTCGCTCAGGGTCATGGTTGGTTCAGCAGGTCTCCATTGCCATTCAGAGGGGCAATGCTGCTAGCATAATGGGGACCTTTGGACCAGGCATGGCGCTGAGGGAGAATTGGATAGCGTAAGTTTTACATGACGAAGCATGTTGCAGATTTTCTTTTTGTTTATTTTTATACTTGACGATGCTTGTTGCAGATAAACTTCGTTGCATGCTAATTGATTACTTGTGATGACGAAATAAAGATCTTTATTTAACGGATTATATCGCGTATATTATCTCATTTTAGTTCCCGACGTTTCGGAAGCTTTCCAGCTTTCCATGGTCACGGGAGGACTGAGAAAAGATGTATTTTCCTCTGTCAAAGTTACAATTTGTGCAAACTACCCACAAATTGTAACTTTGACACTCCTCTTTTTTTCTTAAGCGTAGTCGGGTAAAAAGTATCCTATAACCATCTTGAGATACCCAGCTATCCGAGTTCCAAAAATAGTTGAAATCCGTTTAGCTGATTTGGCGTGATGAAGCCACAACGACACATACGAACATACAAAAAAAAAAAAACAATTCAGTTCCTGCAAATAGTCCGGTATAATCTTTTTTTTTTAAATATCTTTAATGTACAGACATTTCATTTTTACAATTTTATAATACTATAGAATAACGCATTCTCCATTGCTGGAGGTTATTCCTATGAAAGATCTTCGTGCCATCATGCACAGTCAGTAGTCACCTTGTCCCGTTTTCGATTAGGCTTTATTTAGAGCGAAAGATGTAGGAATACCAAAAGGGTGGTTACTTGATCGCACAACCGACAGTAGCATGCGAGGCTACCGTCCTTAAACTAAAAGGCCTTTAAACAATTATACGACGTTTTAGAGTTAATATTAGAGTGAGATACAGCAATAAATTATCCAGCGACTTATAGCAGTTTTATAGTCATAGACATATCTTTAAAAACAGTTAAGTTACAGTCTTCCAACTAGCGGCTAAATACGTAATTTTGAAACAATTAGCTGTAAGGCAGTTTTTAAACTGTAAAGTAACTAAAAGGCTTTTAAAAACCAATAACTGTTTTATTCCAGTCGAAATATGATAAGTCATGGAAGTAGTTCCAACCAGTATCTTGAAAATGCCATATTTAGTAGTGTATTAGTTTAAAAACGGCAGTATATTGATGTAAAACAGAAAAAGAGATGCAATTGAGAGTTATTCAATTTAGAATCCATATCTGTGATAAATGATTTTGCAAGCAATGCAGAAACTATTCCTACCTGTGTCGGATACATGAGAAACTTTTCAGCATTCGCGTGCCTCGTTAAAAGTTATTTAAAGCGAGGCATTGGTTTTTCTCTAGATCGCTGAAAACTTTCATTAGTTTCGTAAGCAAAGTTTGAAATGAAATATCTGAACTATTCAGCGCGCATCCTTTGTGAAGTGCTAAAGTTGCTAATAGAAATTTATACAAAGATATGCGTTTATAAGATAATTTTTTTATGACTTAGGTACTATAAAATGTATTGGAGAATAAGTTGTATGAACATCGGTGGAGTGGCGTTAAGAAAATTACAAGGGAAGCCGAAGCGTATTCATTTACTCATATTTAAAGAAAAATGTGCTGGCTTACACATTTTTCTTCGTTGGGCAATCCGGTGGGAATCGACTTATATTGACGCCGCGCCACTGGTAAACATGCACGAATGATTCGTAATAATGACTACCAACACCATGCCTATATACTTTGTACTGACTCACGCTTATTTGTCGAGGATTATACTCGCACTAAATGCCAATTAACTATTAACTATAAAGTAGATATGTGATATAATATGCTGAT